>JAHHFK020005933.1:0-646958 GCA_024533555.2 Aedes koreicus | reverse complement strand
AGGCAATGAGAAGGCGAACTCTCTAGTAAAAGTGGGCGCAAAAGAAGGCGAGATTTTTGAAAGAAAAATTTCACACGATGAATTTTTTTTCCATTAGTACGTCAGAGTTCTGTTGAGAGTTGGCAAAACGCTTGGACAATTAATTCTCTTGGGCGGTGGTTACATTCCATTATTCCAAATGTTTCGTCGAGATCGTGGTTCAAAGGCCTGGATGTAAGTCGGGGATTCATTCGTGTGATATAAAGACTTATATCCAACCACTACTCGCTAGACGCACATCTTTGCGAATTAATCTCGTCGATAGCAACATATGTGGGTGCGGAACCGGTTATGATGACATAGATCACGCAGTTTGGCATTGCCAGGGTAATGATACCTCCAGAGCCCGACTATTGGATACCCTAGTGGCCCGAGGTGAACAACCTACCATCGAGGTAAGAGATGTTTTAGAGATGCGTGATCTTCCGCTGCAAAAAATCGATTTACGAATTCCTTTGTTTGTCTGATCTAAGAGTGTAATGTCATCACCCCCTCCCATCCAGTCTAAGTAAATTCCTTGCCATTGTGTCCCAGTTGCTTACTATCCTTTTGTTTCCGTACTACTTGTACCTTTTGAATAAGCTCTGATAGTCACCCACCTGCGGCTTAGTTCCTGAAAGGGACTGCAGGGGACCGTGGATTTGGCCGAATGCTCCTGCCCAACCATGAGCAGCAAATAATACCCTTCCCCAAGTTACCTACCTAGCCCCTTTCAAACGATAATGTGACCCATTAACCTCGAGCTAGCCACGAGTAATTGGCACCCCACTTTACTAAAATTGAAAAATTATACATTGTAAATAACAATGTTGAAGATCAGCTCCGTAAAGTGTTACACACGCCTGAGCCTAACAAATAAACGAACTGATTAAAAAAAAAAAACTACAATCATTCTAATTTTTAGCTAGCTTAGGTATAATAATGTTCAATTTCAGTGCTTCTACCCTAGCGCACATAGTAACATTGTCGCATTCTCAAATAGCAGTGATTGCGTATAATTCACAAGGTTATGACAAGTATACAAACACGTGTTGCGGGGAAGCCGAATCAACGCGCAGTGTGATTCAGGGGAATGCGAAAGAAATACAAAGACAGATTGATCCCAAGTAACCACGAGGCTATAATAGCTTGCATATATAGGGCATATGCATTACGTCTAGTGCATCATTGAAGTTGGATTAAAGCTGAAAGGGCCCCACTACGATCGAACTAATGCAATATCTTTTATGTTACCATGAGACATTACCAAAGTAGCATTATTACGTGTATTAACGCAGCATTGCATTAGTAATGCATCATTATATTCTTAAAAGCTAATCTAACGCTTCATTCCTTGACAACTGTTAAGATTGATGCGATCCAGCATTAATGATGTTGATTTTGTGTTGAATAAGAGCAATAATATAAGTGCTTGTGGTTTCTTGGGATGTCGAACTACTTGGGTAGTTCACAAGCTTTTATGTTACGTTTAAACAAACAATTAAATACTTTATTTCTAGCCCAAAAATACAAATTAAAATGAATACTGAGTGAAACAGGACTGTTGCTTGCAAGATTGCGGTTGCTTTTCTGATGACGATAGATGACATCCGATGACAGTTGTCACACTTCCGTTGTCAATGCCAAGAGATAAGAGGTGCAACAACTATCGAGTGAAAGTAGTGTGCGCACTACACTAAGCGTACTCATTCGTCGTTGGGTGGTAACACGGCACCTCCCCCTTTAGTATACCTGGTAGGGTTCATATCGGGCAGGAACACGACGTTGCCGCGTCGACCGACGCTGTATCAACTCTTCAGGATCAGGTTGTCTGTTGGGCTTACGCACTCGACGCGGTTGAATTTCTGGTTCCATTAGCCCTCGCAAGAACTCTTCCTCTGGAACCGCATTTGGATTCGATGAATTCAATCCCCAGGTGCCTAGCAGAATATCGAGAGGGATGGACCGATCTATTTTAGTTGCCTTTGGCGCTCCGCTTCCATAGCGTTCCCGCAGTTGGTTGCTGTGGCTGCGAATTAATCGTTGACGTTCCGGAAGCCAAACGTTGTACATTACTTGACCCACTCTTTCCACGACAACTCCAGGCACCCATGTCCAATCATTGCCTTGGTGCACTTGGGCGTACACTTGGTCCTGAACTTCGAGTGACTTCTGCTTGGCTCCGTGTTTCTTGTCGAACTGTTGGTTTTGCTTGAGATTGGTGTTCTTGCGAAAATTGCTTGATGGGCGGATTAGTTCAAGTGATGTCCGCAACGGTCTTCCCAGCAGCACTTCAGCGGGGGCTTTACCTTCTGGGACACTGCGACATGGTGTTGATCTGTAGCAGAGCAAGAAAGTGTCTAATGCTTCGTCTAACGTTTCCCCTCCGGCCTGAATTTTCTTAATGGTCCTTTTAAAGGTATCTACGAACCTTTCCACCTGCCCATTGCTTTGTGGGTGAAAGGGTGCAGTTTTGAGGTGCATGATACCATTCGACTCGCAGAATCGCTCGAATGTGTCACTCGTTAGCTGTGTTCCGTTGTCGGATACAAGTACTTCCGGCATACCAAATCGGCTGAAAATCTGGCGTAGGATGTCGATGGTAGCTGACGTCGTGATTCGCTTAGTAGGTACTACCTCGGGCCACTTGGACAGAGAATCCACTAGCAGGAGATGGGGGGGGGGGGGGGGGGTATGTTCCATTGATCGGCCCGCAAAATCTACGTGGACTCTTTGCCATGGTTTTTCGGGGATGGGCCACGACTCTAGCTTCGTCTTGGTATCAGTCTTCGCGACGGAGGCACATTCCGAACAGGATAGGACCAGGGCGGTGACGTGTTCGTCGATGTTCGGCCAATAGACGTAGTTTCTTGCTAGTGACCGCATGCGCTCGACACCCGGGTGCCCTTTGTGAAGTTGCTGCGGTCCCTTTCTTGAAGCTTCCTCGGTACCACAATCCGCTCTCCGTACATTAGAACTTTTTGCGCTGCATACAAGGATTCTCGGCGTGCGAAGAACTGCTGAACCTCTGGCCCTCCAGAGATGGTTTTCTTGTCGCTAGGCCAACCGTTTATGACATATTTGAGGACTTGCTGCAGCGTCTCGTCTCGTTTAGTCTCGGCTGCTATCATTTTGTGTGACACTGGGCGATATTCAATGGATTGGCTGACGATGTTGCAGATCACCTGTTCCACCTCGAGCGACGCTATTACGTAGTCCTCATCTGGCTTAATGTGGCTGTTGATCAGACGGGATAGTATGTCTGCGTGTCCGAAGTGATCCGTGGATACATACTCGATTTGGAAATCATAGAGTAGCATGGTGAGTGCCCACCTCTGCAGGCGGTTTGCGGTGTACGATGGAATCCCTCGTTTTGACCCGAAAATAGCCAAAAGGGGCTTGTGGTCCGTCTGCAGGATGAACTGTCTGCCGTAGATCATTCTATGAAACTTAGTAACGGCTTATACGAGGCCCAATGCCTCTTTCTCGATCTGACTGTAGCGGGATTCCGCTGGGGTCAAGCTTCGGGATGCATGGTATACTGCCTTTTCCGATCCATCTGGGAACCGATGAGCAATGCGAGCGCCGATGCCCACATTCGATGCGTCCGCTGACACCACCATCGTAAGGCGAGGATTATAGTGAGTCAGCAAGAGGGGGTGACTGCAAGACGTCCTTGAACCGATCTAAAGAGCGTTGACACGTATCTGTCCATTGAAGGCTAGCTCCCTCCTTGAGGAGATCGTCTAGCGGCTGGCGAAGTTTTCGCATATCCCGGATGTATTTGCCATAATAATTAATTGCACCTAAATATGATCTCAGTGTTGGGACGTCATGTGGCGGGGGCATGTTGACTATCACTTTCACCTTATCCGGATCGGGGCGGATGCCCTCGGAATCCAGAAGTAGACCCAGGTACTTTACCTGACGCATGAAGAATCGGCACTTCTCGAACTTCCAACGTAAATCCATACTCCTGGATGCGCTGCAAAACTAGATGAAGATTCCGTCTGTGTTCCTCCATATTTCGACCACCGACTCAGGATGTCATCGAGGTACGGTGACGTACATTCGATTCCGGCCAGCATCGTGTCCATGATTTGTTGGAACGCTCCCGGCGCGCTCTTGAATCCGGGTGAAAGTCGGTTGAATTGGTACAGTCCCTTGTGTGTGTTGATGTTGATCAACTTGCGACTTTCCTTGTCAACTGGGACTTTTAGGTAAGCGTTGGATAGATCGATATGGCTAAACACGGTGCAGTTTGCCATTCGATTGAAAATGTCCTCCGGAAGTGGTAGAGGATAGTTGTGCGACTCCAGTACGCTGTTCAACCCGGTGGAGAAGTCGGCACCTATGCGGACGGATCGGTCCGGCTTACGTACTACTACAATCGGTGCTGCCCAATCTGCATGCGTAACCGGTGTGATAATACCCAGGTCTTCCAGGAGCTTCAGTTCGTCTTCGACGACCGCTTCCATTCCGTACGATACCGGTCGCTTTGTATTGTGCACGCTTCCCTGGATAGCCGACACTTGTTCTGAAAGGCGTGTCATCAGCACATTCTGATTGTTGAGGATCTTGAGAATTGTCTCCTTGAAGGGCTGATCGTGGTTCTGCTGCGATGGCGGATTCGACATCTTTAGATTGTTTGACACACGCGGTTTCAACGTGTCGCGATATTTTCAGTATTTTATCCACCGACACGCGTTTCACCGGACTCGTCGCCACTTTGTTACGTTTTAAACAAACAATTAAATACTTTATTTCTAGCCAAAAATACAAATTGAAATGAATACTGAGTGAAACAGGACTGTTGCGTGCAAGATCGCGGTTGCTTTACTGATGACGATAGATGACGTCGATGACAGTTGTCACACTTCCGTTGTCAATGCCAAGAGATAAGAGGTGCAACAACTATCGAGTGAAAGTAGTGTGCGCACTACAGTAAGCGCACTCATTCGTCGTTGGGTGGTAACCCAACACTTAATATCATTGCTCTTATTCAACACAAAATCAACATCATTAATGCGGGATCGCATCAATTCAACATTTGTCAAGGAATGCAGCGTTAGATTAGCTTTAAGAATATAATGATGCATTACCAATGCAATGATACATTACCAATGCAATAATGCTACTTTAGCAATGTCTTATGGCATTACAAAAGATATTGCATTAGTTCGATCTTAGTGGGGCCCTTTTCAGCTTTAATCCAACTTCAATGATGCACTAGACGTAATGCATATGCCCTATATATGCAAGCTATTATAGCCTCGTGGTTACTTGGGTAATTATGATGGGAGATGGGAACAAGAGAAAATAGGAATGAAAACGAAATAGCCACAAACCAAAACAAAAACCGTTCTTCCACAACCGAACAAAATTTGTTAACAACGTTCGTATTACTTGGCAGAAACTTTAGGCAATCTAGTAGGCCTTGTATGTTGGAGTGATCAAAACAATTATCTTTTCCTTTTTATATGTTTAGAAGTTAGTTTAAAAAGAAAATACAAGTGACGTCACAAACATTCAATTCCCCCCTCACCCATCATCACATATCGTTACGATTTTCTTAAAAAAAATATCAAAACATAAACAATCGAGGGGTCTTCCAATGGAAACTTATCGAAAACATATCGATTTTTGAAGTGGGCACTTTATTTTGTCACTGTTTTTTTTTCAACACAAATTGATTTTTTTTTCTTTAAGTAAAACTCCTTTTTTTCAGAGATTCCATAAGTGAAACTTAAAAAGAATATAAAAAATGAGATTATAAAAAAAATACAGTGTGTTTACTTTAATTTGAACCAAGTAAATGAGAGAAATTGAAAAAACGAAGAGGTGGGCTCTTTATTTTGCCTATCAGTGTACAAACAACATTTTCATTATTTATACAAATCGTATAGGATAATGACCATAGATCGACAAAGATTTTTTGTTAGGGCCTAACTGACAAACGTAAACAATAGCTTCTTCCGTCAATTTCTCGTGGCACAGAGGCTATCCATGTAAGCCTCCAATTCTATCGGATAGGAGAGCTCTTCGAAATGTCCGTGGTGGATTGATTAGGCGAATTTTCAATGACGAGAAATTCGCGGGAAAAGCCATTGTTTACGTTTGTCAGTTAGGCCCTAATGAAAAATCTTTGTCGAGATTATATCTGGAACCATATTTTGGATTCTATAGCTTAATCGACTGTTTTTGTGAAAATTCGATTCATCATCCCCGTTTAGCAACTGCCATCCGTGTTGTAAACCAAAATCAACCTCACTCACATTCAGTCAAGCATTCAGTGCTTGACGTCCCAATTGGGTAAAGCTAAGATCTACATTTGGTTATTTGCTTTGAACGTGCAAAAGCTTCATCAAAGAAAAGCAAAATCAGACGGGACGAGAACCTACGGAACAGGCCTATTAATACCGTTTTTGTTTTTGTTTCAGTTCGGATTGGTTATCAAGATTGGATCGGCATGTTGTCTGTTGAACGTCAGTAAGTATGTTTTTATTTGTAATCTGTATAGGCTTAAGGTTTACACTAACAATAATTTCGGGTATCACAGGCTGCAACTGGTTTCAACCAATCTTCAAAAACGTTATAGAAATTGTGTGAATTTGAAATATTTGCGGTTATTCGTTCAGACATAATCCTGGTGTAAGAGCCTTTACAAGAACAAGGGTAAAGCCAACTATTGTTGAATGCTTGCAATATGGACACTAAAACTGCAACGGTGCTAGATGTAGAGATTAACATGGATATCATTACCAGCGAGTCGTGCTCGGAAATGTTGCAAACAATCATACAGACGCTATTATTCCAGCGGAGCCAAATTCCATTTTATTATCAGATGTTTCTAGCGCGAGTGAACCAGATGAAAGAAAAAGGTCAAACAGAGGAATCCAAATGGGTAAAATATCAGTTATCCAAACAGCGTAAACTCGCCATCAAATCTTTGGATGAATTAGAAACACTTTTCACGGTCAGTGATGATAAAAATTCTTTTAATGTTGTGGTTATATTCCCTAATTTTTATGTTGCAGGACCTTTCAGTTATTGTTGAGAGTAGTAAACGGAAAATTAAAGCAATGATTTTGTTTGGATCTACGGTGTATACTGCTAAGGAAGCAATTATTATCAATCTTCCCATGGCGGACGAGAATCACTATGCTCAGCACCATCGACAAGGATTAGAGTCTGTTTTGAAACAAATAAAAAAGCAGCTTATCCTTTCAGAAGAACTTTGTTCATCGGGAAAGTTTATTGGGCCTACAAATGCCTTTGTGCTACTGGAACTAGCACCTATACACGGTACGGGACAATCATGGATGTCCAGTGGAGCTATTGAATACATGCCAATCGAGAATTATCAATTGCCTGCTAGCTGCCAAAAATATGTTATAGATGTTTCAGTGCGAGGAGGATGTAATGAAGGACTGATTTGCTGTAAGAAAATGAAAGTTTTCAATGATTCTTTCCAAAGTATGCAAGTAGGAGCCGTGAATGAAGTTGAAGTCGACAAGCAATACCAAGCAGTACAAGAATATCCAGAATCCATCTGGTACCAGATAGGAAAATGCTTTAAAGGGTACAAAGATGTATTAGTAAAGGGATTGTCTGTTTGGAATGAAAGTTTGTAAAAGATATTATTTATACATGTAGTTTAAAATCATATCTTGCAAGTAAAAAAGTTAAATAATAAAGTACTGCAATAGGATACTCATTGCTCATAAAATGTACATGATATCATAAAAAACGTTTGAGTCGTTTAATTCGAAAGGGCATGCGTGATTGGTAGGTAAGATTTTTTCCCTATGTATTTGCAGGAAAAAGAATAATGATGGTCCACTACTATTCCCATATATTCCCACACAATTTCATAGAAATAACCCTTCTTTTTATTTAAGCAGAATGAAAAATTTATTCTATAGTAGTAAAATTCTTGTTTATTTTGCATTTCTTTGTCTTATATACCGTTTTACAATTTTTAAGTGTTTCAGCCCAATGGGCTCTTCAGCTTAGTTTAGTGTGTTTTATGTGTTTAGTGTGTTTTGTGTGTTTTATGTTTTAAATCAATTTTCAGATCAGCCCTTGGGGCATTGTTTGTTTAAAATTTGATAACCTACATAAACTAAAACTATAGCTACAATTTGAAAATCCTAAGGGTGGGGAACCAGATTCCGGATGATCTGGTGATCCGATGTCAGGCAGCGTGCCCTGTACCGATTGATAGACTCACTAAAGCGATCGTCGAGCATTTTTATCTCGGCCAGACGGTGGACCTCAGATGTTCTTGTCCTCGGAGGGGTGTTCAGGATCATCCTGAGGAACTTATTTTGCACACGCTGAAGCTTCAGGTGATGTGTTTTTGCACAACCCTCCCAGATTGGCATGCCGTACTCGATGACTGGAAGTATGATTTGCTTGTAGACAGCAAGCTTGTTCTTCAGGGATAATGTAGACCTTCTGTTGATCAATGGGTACAGTAGCTTCAACAGAACGTTACACTTTGTGACAGTTTTGTCAACCTGCTCCCTGAAAATAAGCTTGCTGTCTATGGTAACACCAAGGTAAACAGCTGATTTGGCCCATTCCACCGTTGTGTTGTTTAGGCTAATTTTACAATCCTCAGGCGGAACAAGTTTGGGAGAGTTGGAGTGTGGGAAGAGGATGACCTGGGTCTTCGCCGCGTTGATACAGATCTTCCATTCGGTGAAGTATTCTGACAGAACATTCAGGCTTCGCTGCAGTTTCGCTGTAAGCGCTCTTGTTACCCTACCATTGTGGACGACTGCGGTATCATCGGCGAACAACGACAGAGATCCGTTTTCAGGGAGCGGTGGTATGTCCGAGGTGAAAAGGTTGAACAGAAGTGGACCTAGTATACTTCCCTGCGGAACACCAGCGGAGATTTCTTGCGCATCGGAAACTGCACCGTGCAGCGAAACACGGAATGTCCTGTCCGACAAATAATTTTTAATTATCTTCACCAGGAATATAGGAAGATTGTATCTTTTTAGCTTAAACACCAGGCCATCGTGCCACACGTTATCGAAGGCCTTCTCGATATCGAGAAGTGCCATGGCAGATGATTTCGCAACAGACTTGTTCCGCTTGAGGATGTTGGTTACTCGGTTAAGTTGGTGCACTGTTGAGCGACCACGTCGGAATCCGAACTGCTCGTCGAGCATGATGTTGAGCTCGTCGGCAGACGAGAGAAGTCGACGGTGGATCGCTTTCTCAAACAATTTCGATACTCCTGAGAGAAGGCTGATGGGCCTATAGCTCTTGGGACATGAAGGATCTTTCCCAGGTTTCTGGATGGGGATGACTTTGGCTGACTTCCAACACGAGGGGAAGTAGCCAAGTCGGAGGCAATGGTTGAAAACCATCGCCAGATGGTTATAGAACTGGGGGCTCAATTGCTTGAGCTCCAAGTTCATGATGTTATCGAAACCTGGGGCCTTCATGTTCTTTGAGCCTTTGATATAAGTCAATAATTCGTCAGCTGAGATCTCCGACTCCTCTGTGAAGTCGTTTGGGCTTACATGGATGTTAGTAATAAGCGCGCTAACGGCAGCTTCGTGTGGACTGGCGATGTTATATCTGAGATTGTGGGAGCTGACGAAGTGTTGACTTATCTCAGCAGCCTTTTCTGCAGGAGTTATCAGGCGATCCTTAGAGCCATTGCTGTCTAGTGGGATCAACGGTGGAATGGGCCTTGGCTTAGTTTTCAAAATTTTTGTCAACTTCCAGAACGGCTTTGCACAATCTGGGAGAGAGCGGATCTTGTCGGCAAAATTATTATTCTTAAGGTCCACCATTCTGGCCTTAATAATTTTCGTCACTCGATTACAGTGACTTTTTAGCGTTGGCAAACCAGTTCGCTGGTATTGCCTTCGGATGGCGTTTCGCAATTGTATTAAATCTTTAGTGGGTCTATCAATGGGTACAGAGTTGCTCACCTGATCAATCACCGGTACATGTTGCTCCCGGGCCTGGGAGATCGCTTGCTCGATGTTCTGCAGCTGCCGTTCGATGTCATCAATCGAGTCAAGGTGCATGTTGAAGTCGATGTTGTCGTCTACGTGTTGTCGGAACCTCTCCCAACTGGCGCGATGGTAGTTCCGTCTGGTGATTCGATGCCGGTTGACCGAGGAGCCAACTTCGGCCACCACCGGATAGTGGTCCGAGCTGAGTTCCTGGTGTACTACCGGCTGGACAATGTTGTTCCTCATGTTGGTGAGGAAGATGTCGATTGTCGAATGGACCCCGGATCTGCTCAACCGGGTGGGAGTATCCGGGCCCAGGACGGTGTAATGGCCCTCTTCCAGGTCTTCCTGCAGAATTATTCCGTTTCGGTTGCGCCGGGTATTCCCCCAGGTTTCGTGTTTCGCATTTAGGTCGCCGGCGATGATAAATTGCCCCTGCCTCCGAGTTAACTTGCGAATATCGTTCCGTAGGACCGTTGTTGTTCCGTTAGCGGTGCTGGCTTGCTTGGGACAATAGGCCGCGATGATGGTGATAGGGCCGACGGCAGTTTCGATCTCGATTCCGATGGCTTCGATGGACTGTAGCTGAAAACTCGGAAGCAGATGGCAGTTGATGTTGTAGCGCAGGGCGATCGCAACTCCTCCTCCACTAGAGCCGCTACGATCAAGTCGCACAATCCGGTATCCTGGGATGAAAACTCTGTGTTCCGGCTTGAGATGTGTCTCGGTGACAATGGCGATGTCGATGGCCTTCCTGTTAAGGAAGTCACCGAGCTCAGTTGTTTTGTTCCGGATGGAACAAGCATTCCAATTGAGGATGCTGATGGAGCGATTATGGTCCATATTTGAAAATAAATTTCATCGTCACGGATGTGGCGGCTTTGAGCTGTTCCTCCTTCGAGCGGCAAGAACGTAGTTGGCGATAGAGCTCTTGGACGAACTCCACCATTTGCTCCGTGTCAAAGAGCTGTCCTTCGGTGGGTGGTTGCGTGGAGGAACTACAACTCGGATTGCACCAGCCTGGAGGAGGAGCTGGCATGGGGGCGGCGGCGGCTGCCGCGAATCGCTGCTGAACGGATGCTGACGGGCGGTTGGCATGGCGGGGATTTAATTGCAACGGCGGTAGATTTGGCACTTGGTAACGAAGCGTTGGGAAATTTTCCTCGTTGATCCCTGGGGGAGGACGACGTTGGCCAGGTCGGGACTTGGTGGACGCCTGCTTGCGGATCGCCAGAAACTCCGCACGTTTGGGACAGGTTCGATTGCTGCCTTCATGATTATCGCCACAGTTGGCGCACTTTGGAGGGGCACCTTCGTCCATCGGGGCACAATCCTTGGTGGCGTGTGCTCCAGCACACTTGCCACACCGCGGTTTCATGTGGCAGTTTCGGGTTCCGTGGCCGAACACAAGGCAGTTGCCACACTGCGTCACGTCGTGCTGTCTCGGGCGATACCGGTCCCACTCGACAATGACGTTGAAGAGGGCCCGTGTTCTCATTAGTTCCACCATCGTAACGGAACCCTTCTCCAGGTGGACCAGATAGAGTTGGTCCCGATGATTTCCCTGTTGCTGTCGTCTTATAGGGAACACCTTCACTGGTTTTAGAGCAGCCGCTTGCAGCTCATTAATTATTTCCTCCGGAGTGAATTCCGGAAGGCCACGCAGAATCACCTTCAGCGGCTTGTTTCCGGGTGCATCGTGCGTATAAAACTCGTATCGCTTTGCGACTAGGTGAGCTCCAACAGCACGGTAGTCGGTTTCCGTTGAGCACATGATTTTTGTGCCGGTACTGCACAGCTTGTAGAGCGGATTAACTTTAATGGCTGCAAGCTCCGTTCTTAGTGCAGCGATGTTTCTTGACGTGGTGAATAGTGGCGGGATCTTCACCTTTTTCGGTATCTCCTGTACCGGGAGTGCAGCAAACCGATTGCTCGCTAGTAGTTGGGCGTTGGGGTCCGATGGACCGGTGTCGTCATGCCGTAGCCGCTTGCAGCTGCTCGGTTTTGGCATGGTTTCAGGAGCGGATGCCGCTGGTGTGGATGTCACCACTTGTTGATTTTTTCGACCCATTGCCACGGCAACCGGTCGAGTGAGAAAATTTTCACAACCTTGCAGCGTTTCTTTCTGGCTTGCTATTGCTATTAACTTAGCAAGCGCTGGCGATATTTCACGAACCGGACGCGCAATCGCGGGAGATCGGACGGGGGGGGGGGGGGGGGGAAACGGGAAAAAAAAACAAACTTCGTATCGATAGAGCGAAAAACACGACCGAACGTGTCGCTTGTTCAAACTGAATGAAAAATATATAAAAAAAAAAAAAGGGGCCCCCCCCCCCCCCCCCCTTGAGCCGCCCCCCCCCCCCCCCCCCCCCCCCCCCCCCCCCCCACCCGGCCCCCCCCCCCCCCCCCCCCCCCCCCCCCCCCCCCCCCCCCCCCGCACAAAAATATTAGTGCCACGTGTTTTGACGGGGGGTGGGGGCCCGGCCCATTTTTTTTTTTTTTTTTTTTTCCCCCCCCCCCCCCGGGAAGTTTTCGGGTTTTTACCCCCCCGGGGGGTTAATCCACCCCCGATTACCAGCCAAAAACTACATTTACCCACGACACATTAAAATGGTACAAACAAAACATATTATGGACGTTGCATGACTAAGGGAAACAACAACAAAACACAACCACATTAAAATTCATTTACGCGCATCTCCAGCATCGCACAGTGACAGCTATGCTGCGAGCCCTGCGGCTTTGCGCTGCTTCGGTTGACGTGAACAAGTGAACGCAGCGCAATAGGGTGATCCAAAACATCTCCCCTCTTAATAGAGGTGGTACGGGTCGAACCTTTGCGGCGGTCTTCGGTTTCGTGAAGAGCGCCTAGGGAGATCTACCACGGGTTGTTCCACTTCGGTAGCGGACTCGAACTCGGTCGATGTTGACGTTGTTGTTGATGATGATAACGGAGACGGGACGGCCGAGACCTCATGACGTGGCGTGGACGTGGCACGAGCCAGCGCAGAACCTAGCAAGGTGTGCTCAGGGCTAGGTGCAGGCGAAGATGTTCCAGTTGACGGCGTAGGCGCAATCGGTGACGGTGCCATCGTACCTGACGATTGGCTTGGCAGATTCCATGCACCCAACAAAATGTCGAGTGGCAACGAATGCTGGTGCGAAGTGGATTACTCAGCGCTTTGCTTCGGCGTCGTGTCGGCAGCAGCGCTTTCCGATTTTGGGTGTCACTGAATAAATCGCATGCTGCGTTTGCCTTGCGAACATACAGGCGTCATTTACTACACTGGCAAATGCGCTTCACCGAACGATACGGATCACGACACAAAAGGAGACGATAAAAGTATGGCTCAGCGTACACAACGATTATGCATGAGTCGGGGCCCACTAGTTTCATTTAGTATACAAAAACTGATCCATTCACATTCTGTGTACGTTGCTGATTCTGAATATGATGGTTCACCAGTTGTCACAGCCGGCGAATATAACTCATGAAAAAAAACAGTTTAGTGCAGATTATTGGAAATGTGCGTTGTAAAATAACTTTATTTTTTTTGCAGCATAGCAGTAAATGTTTTTTTTTTTAATCAGTTCGTTTATTTGTTAGGCTCAGGCGTGTGTAACACTTTGCGGAGCCGATATTCAATATTGTTATTAACAATGTTTTATAATTGATTTTAGTAAAAGTGGGGTGCCGATTACTCGTGTTAACTCGAGGTTAATGGGTCACATCATCGTTTGGAAGGAAGGGGCTAGGCAGGTAACATATTTAACAGCAGTATATGGTTTATATGAGACATTAAAATATTTGACTTTTTTGGGTTACGTGGATCCTAGGTGGCCGCTAAAAAATTCAAATTATTTAACTAGACGTTCGGCTTTCATAGCACTCCTGTCTTCGAAGTCCAGTGATTCTGGTGCTACAGTTGGTTGGTGAGCCGAGTCGACACAAGATTGGGATGGACCGCATAAGTAGTTCAGACTTAATCGACCGACGACGGCAAGACCGTCCGTTTTTGCACCGATAGGGAAATTAAAGGCACACGACCTAAGGGCGATCCTGTTTTTCGTAATTACGGCCCATCTGACGATATTTCGCTACTTTGTCTTTTTTATTCCTTTCAATTACACTCTTTAATATTAAAATTTAGATTATAAAATAATGTTACATAGAACCGAAAAATTGTTTGCCAGTCGTTCAATCCAGCAAAAGCTGCATGAAAGGACTCCATCTGGTAGCGTTCGGTACCGGGGGATACTTTTGTTGGTTTAGCTTGAATGCATCTTTGAATTCAGTTCTGCTGTACACACTTAGTTTTTTTTACCGAGGTCGGTAAATTTGTACTGAGTTTTCAAACAGCTGAAAAAGTCAGTAAACTTTGAATCATCAGCACATGAAATGTAAGGAAGATTTTAAAATGTTATATTTTTCTATCTATTATGTTGGAATGAAGCATTCAGTGTACATTTTGGAAGAATTTATGTTAATGTTAATTAATTTAAGAATTATTTTTAAGTTTGATTTTAATTTATTTTTAAGTTTGATTTTAATTTATTTTTAAGTTTAAGTTAACTTTTCAGAAGTTTGAAATTTTACCGAACAGATTTTGTGTGTTAGATTTTACGATTCTCACAATTTCCGTCGTCGTAAGAGCATCATTTGTGGGATATTGAAATTGAAGTCCTCAATTTGAAAGAAAACTTGTTTCAAAGTGCGGAGAAATGCGAGAAGCATGCAGAGCACTGTATGTAGAGCGTTGTACTCGAACTATGTTTGGACTTCTTGGTACTAAACAAAGATTTAGAAGAACTAGTAAAATATTCCTAGTACTCAAAAGTAATTCTGAGATTATTCAAAGCACTCAATAATATTTTAGAAAAACTTTCTGTACTCAGACGTATTAAGTTTGTGCTCAAAGTATTAGATATTATTTGAAGAGTATTTAAAGAACTTAAAAGTACCTAAACGTATTTTAATTACTACTGAAAGTAAAATTTGTACGATACTGATATTATTGGATGTGATTGATTAATTTAATGTAATGTATATAAAAATTTAAACAACAATTTGCATTCTATAAAATTTCGTTTGGTATTGCAACAAAAATTAAAGTTGGTAATCAGATATGTTATATAGTCAACAAGTTGATTAAAATTATTTTGACCCATTGAATCTGTTTTTGATTTTCCAGTATATATGAAATAGAATGAAAAAAAAAATTGAGGCATAATGGAAAGGCGAACTTGCCTGTGGAGAACGATATTATTAATTACCGCAAATCCTCCTCAGCAACGTCTTCATAGAACTTGTTAAGTCCTTTTCTTATGTCAGGCTGACTAAAGCAGTCCGTCAGTTGAACCGCGTAAAAGTAAATAAAACAAGTAACTAATAAACTCCACTGAATTACTGTTGAAGATTTTCTCATCCAAATGGTAATTCGACTATTGTATTTAATGTACTTAAGTCTATTTTAAATTGATATAGGATTTTACTGAATACGCAATAAAAAAGCATACACTTCTACGCTTCTAAAAATAATAAGAAATATCATCGAAATGTATCCTTAACTACCCACAAAAGCATAAACTAACAAAATTGCGTTATTCCCTATGATAATGGGACTGTTGCGTATTTATGGGCATTGATGGTACTTAAACTTGTAGTACATTATTTGTTAATGAATAAATGTTTGTCAGGTGTCTTTCTGCCTGCAACCAATATGTGTTCATTTTAAAATTAATGTACTGTAAGCTGCGGAAATATCACCGATCGAGAAATTTTTCAACCGTCCTGTACTCGCGATTTTTGATTTATTACTAGGACAGGACATACTATCGTTCTGCCGCACTCTGTATCATGATATTATGTATGGGGAATTTGTCTCATATTCCTTACATCTCTCCCTTATTCGCCGCACGATGGCACTAAAGATGGTCAAAATATGCTACAGTAATATGTATAGTAAAATAGATACAAGTGATGATACATCAATTCATCCAATAAGATAAATCATTTTTTGATCATTGTAGAATAGTCTCATAATTCAATAGCACATCACATCACAACAACTTCAGGAAATGCTGAAAAACCTCCCTTCTCCCTTGACACGTATTTTAGTTTTTATTATTTAGTATTGCTTACTACACTTTTCATAATCCCCTGTTTGCTAAAAACGTAACTTAATTGGCTTCAATCCTACAAGAAAATCCCAAAAACACTCTCAAAAAAATATATATTTTAACCATAAATTAATCTCAATATGCCGCATCGGTCGTAAATTGTGCCTCGTTCTTTGCTTGCTCCGTTGTGTGCTCTGTTCCCCTCTTGGAAGAACAAAGGCACGGGCGATTCAAAGCTGTGTGTAATCATTGAAGCCGGTGCTCAGCGATCATCATCGATCAGTGTGTACAATGGACAAGTATGGATCATCGCTTCGAGCAATATTCAGGTTCTGTTACGGTTACTGAATCTGAACGAATTTGCGATTCTATGTTCACGAACGGGTGGCAGTCTGACACACTATTGTTCAGTAGTGCCATGAATAATTTCCAAGCCCTGGTCGGCAGCAAGGCGACTCCGAAGTTGGTTGACATGCGAGCGCAGCATTCGGCGATCTTCGACCCACACGTTGTACATGACATCTCCGATCTTCTCGACGACGATACCTGGAGCCCACTTCCAACCGTTTCGACCATGAAGCTTGGCATATACGGGATCGTTTCGGTTGAAGGAGCTCGGTTTCTTGCGGTTGTCGTTCGTGTCGTTTGTTGGTACTGGCATACGTAACGGCGGTGGACGCAGAAGCTCCAGACACGTTCGGATTTTCCGGATCCGGCAGAGCACAGTTGGGCGTGCTTCGGTACGTTAGCAGGAAGATATCCAGTGCTTCCTGGATTGACCCTCTCCCCTCTCGAATTTTCTTGACGGCCCGCTTGAAGGTATCCACGAATCTTTCCGCCTGGCCATTCGATTGAGGGTGAAACGGAGCTGTCGTGAGGTGCTGGATGCCGTTGGAAGCGCAGAAATCAGCGAACTCGGCACTAGTGAACTGGGTACCGTTGTCACTGACTAGCGTTACGGGCATACCCAGTCGAACAAATAACCCACGCAGGATGCTGATGGTCGCTGCAGAGGTGATGCGGGTCGTTCGGATGATCTCCGGCCACTTGGAGAACGCATCGATAGCGAGCAGGTAGTACTCGCCTTCGATCGGACAAGCGAAGTCGATGTGGACGCGTTGCCACGGAACAGTCGGTTTGGGCCACGGCACCGGTGGAGCGTGAGGAGGTGATCTAGCTACGGACGCACACTGTTGGTATGCCATGACGAAGTTGATGATGTCGGTATCCAAACTGGGCTAGTACACGTAGCTTCTTGCGATGGCCTTCATACGCTGCATGCCCGGATGACCACGATGAAGCTGTTCGAGGCACCGCTTCCCATGCAGCGACGGTGTTACTGTTTGGAGTAACTAATAGCTGATGAAGATTACAGAACTTATTAACAATCAGTTCCTTCTCAGTGTGAAAGGCTTATATGTTAACTCGTAGCAATTAATCAACAATCAGCGTGAGTTCGGATATGAGAAGTAATAACTCCTCGAAAGCTTGAATTGAAGTGTGTATATTTATTCTAAGGTTGTCTAGACATTGTTTTCGTTTTGATCCTACAAACATCACCCGAACAAAACATATGTCGGGTAATAACATCCCGGGCCCCGTAATTCGATAGAGTTACAAAAAAAAAATTCAAGTTCAGAAAACTTCTTCTATTTCGGGACCTTCCCTATATCTAAGCATTGGAAGTGGAAACAAATTCAAACTTCGTTCGTCTTCTTGAAAGTTTCTACTTGGGGTATTTTGGTTTTGTGGCGAACCTGACAACAAACTTATTTTCTTTTGTTTACAGTAAAAGTATATCCCAATAATAAAGCCTAAATGATGAATAGTAATATACTTATAATTGTGATCAATTTTTCAGGTTCTTTGTAAATTACTTCTGGGTCACTAAACACAGTAATTATATTGTTAAGATATGGATTTTCCGGCTTTTCCTCTGTTTGGTTGTGAGCCGTGTCAGCATCTTCTTCGATGTGGTATTGAAGTTGGGTCCGCGGCTTGAAAAATGTGAGATCTTTCTTACTTTTCCCAGATATACTTCCGTAAATGGTATTGTGGTTGCTTTCAATTCTGCAATCAGGCTGAATTGTTATTATTCCTGCGTCGTAGGGAACTGAAATGACTGTCAAATTGCAATGAATCACTACTTTTTTGGAATTGCTTGTATAGTAAAGCACTTTATTTGGCTCCGATAGTTGGAACATATTTGTGTACGGAGTACTTAATGTAGTTGTTTTGCATTTAAGCGATGATTTTTCGTGCATAATTGCTGATGATATACAATCATATTCTTTTTTGATCTCTGCTCGAGTAATCATAAAATGACTTTCATTAAGTTTAACCATTGCTTGTGTCATTGGATAGAAATATTCTTTCTGATGGTTTATTGCTATACTCGATTTATCTACTGTTATCAATGAATGGTTATTCGCATTTGGCACTGAATATACTTTAAATAACTCATATGTATTTTTGCTGACTATGAGTGTTTCCATGATGATAACTATTGTGTTGTTAACCTCTGTCACCCTATAATTATTGGCCAAATTATTATTTAGTACTGAAAATCCCATTGGTTATATTCTTAATCACAGCCTCTTGCTCAAGATGCGATAATGGATTTTGATTCAACCGTTTATACTTTGCACCAATTCCATCTATTATTTCACGGGCCAACATTGTGGTTTCCAACATTTTTGTTTCAATAGTTTCGTACTTGGCTTCATTTCGTATACGGTCAACATCTTGGTGAAGACGGAATATTCTTGTATTTAATTGTTCACCCATGTTCGCTGATTTTCCATTTACTTCTGCCAGCGACTCTGATATTTGATGGAATAATCGATCATCGTGTATTCGAATAGCTGATATTTCATCTTCGAGATCGTCTCCTCCAAAAATAAAAATCTTTCAGATAGCTGAATATTCCTTTACTTCTTTTTGACCTTTTAAATTGCATTATATCCAATATCGTTTCGTCACAATGTCGCTCGATAGCTTGGGCAGTTTGGTTTAATGAATAATCTATTACTAAACCTTCCATGGATCTCAGAGCTGCGGAAAGGTTACGGTGGACGTCGTTGAGCAATGTAATGTCTTCCGATGGATTAATGGACGTTGCAAGTTTAGTTTTCCAGATTCCACTTTTTAGGAAACAAGTTCCTTGATGATCAAATACTAATCCATCGCTTTCAAGTGGCTGAATTAACAATGCGTCTGCTAATGAAAACAGTGTAGCTGCTGCGAAGATCATACCTGCTGCGACTCCTGGTACATCATTTCGTCTGATTTTTCTTTTTGTAGTCTTCGTCGACGTTCTTAAAGATGCAGCTTTTGTTTTTATTTTTTCTTCCTCAATCCTCGGCTTTTTTCCCTAATATGGAAAGTTATAGTCGATACTCCGCTTATTAGATGTTGATGGTAATTCCTCGTGATGCATTAGATTGTTCGAAACTGCAGTTGATGATTCTTTATCGCTGACGTCTAGTACAGCGATTTAGCCTTCTTTCCTAGTTATTATCCCTTTGCTCGTTTTAATTTCTGCTACTCGAACTTGTCCATCATGACCAGGATGTACGTTGACTACTCTTCCTTTTAGCCAGGAACTAGGAAATCCGTCTTGATCTGCAGCAATAACGATGTCGTCTACTTTAATTGGATCTGCCTTTTGATTCCATTTTGTTCGTTTAAGTAGTCGTGGGATATACTCAGCCCACCAACGATCCCAGAAATATTTGTGATAGTACTGTACTAGTTTTCATTGATCTCTCTCATCCCTGGGAATCGTTGGCATAAATGGAGGAACATATGATCCCCCTTTCCCAGTTAAAATATGAAAAGGGGTTATTGCTTCAGCATCAGCGTGATCAATTGGAACGTCTGTTAGTGGGCGAGAATTAAGGATAAATTCTGCTTGAACAAATGCGGCTTGCAAAGTTTCTGGTTTTGGTAACGTTTTTTCATTCCATTTATCCGTCATTTTTCTTATTGCTTGTTTAGCGAGCTTTACTAAACTTTCCCAAACTTCACCAAAATGTGGTGCTCCTGGTGGGTTGAAATGCCAAGATATGTTCATCTCAGCCGCTTTTCCTTTTCCCATTTTGTCATTGATTTCTTTAATAAGTGACTTCATCACGGATTCAGCTCCGACGAAATTAGTTCCGTTATCACTATATAAATTTTCAACTTTTCCCCGGCGATTTTGGAAGTTCCGCAGACATAGTAGGAAAGAGTCGGTATCCAACTTTGGTGCCATCTCGATGTGAACTGCTCTTGATGCCATACAGGTGAATAATACTCCTCAACGTTTATCCGTGATGTTATACTCACTTATACGGTCCGAAATAATCCACTCCACAGTTCGTGAATGGCCGTAAGTAACCTTGCACGCGAGGTGGAGGTAGTGCAGCCATTAAAGGATCAACGGGTTTTGCTCTTGTTATGACACATTTCTGGCAACAGAATTTCACATTTCTGATAACTGATTTCAAGTTTATGATCCAAAACTTTTGTTGGAGTGCTGTTTTAACAGCTCCATCTTCATGATGAAGGTATTCTTCATGATACATTCGTACTAACAGCTTTGTCAATCGATGACGTTGTGGCATAATTATTGGAATTCTAGCTGTTTGTGACAATATCGTAGCCCGTTCTAATCTTCCGTTAGATCGCATATCTCCATTTTCGTCCAGGAAAGGTTGGTATGAAATTATTGAACTGGTTTTTGGCAATGTATCTCCAGAAATTAATGCTTTCATCTCTGCTGGGAAAGCGTCTACTTGCGCTTTTCTGTAGAGCGCATTTTCAATGCACCTCCAATCGTCGAGGCTTGTATTTTTATCAATCGACTTGTTCTTCAACCAATCCACAAACTTTTTCATGGAAATCAGATGTTTCACTAACCGTCTCCAACGAGAATAGTTGTCTTCTTTTATAAACGAATACGTCTCTGGCTGGTTATGGAAGGCAACAATTTCTTCCTTTGTTTGCTCGATACATGCTGCTGCCGTTGGCCAGTTTTCTTCTGGTTGTCGTAAGAAATCTGGTCCTTCGTACCAAATTGAGTTTCCTTTAACAGATTTCGTAGCTTCATCTGCCGGATTTTGGGCTGATGGTACCCAACGCCATTGGCTTTTTGTTGTTGCATCTAAAATCTCTCCTACTCTGTGGCCAACGAACTGATGATATTTTCTCTTCTCAGTTTTTATCCATGCCAGGACAGTTTGTGAATCAGACCACATAGTAATATGAGTGATTTTGATGCGAAGTTCTTCTTTCACAAAGGTCATTAATCTTGTTCCTAACAAGGCTCCTTGTAGTTCCAGTCTAGGAATTGATACCGGTTTTATACGACTTACTCTTGATTTTGCTGTTAAGAGTCTGACACAATAGGATTCGCTGGTTTTACATCTTGTATAAACGCATGCAGCGTAAGCGTCTTCTGAAGCATCCACAAATATGTGTAATTCTAATGATGTAGCTTCCTCTGTTGAAATGCATCTCGGGATTGATACATTTTCAGTTGCTTTTATTTGATGAATCCAATTATTCCAATGATTCCTCAAATGGCTTGGGATACAATCATCCCAATCTATTGACGATACATGAAGTTCTTGGTAAAGAATTTTTCCATGAATTGTAACGTTGCATATTAGTCCTAGGGGATCGTACACGGACATCAAGAATGACAGCACCTCGCGGATCGTTGGATATCTGTCGTTTTTTAGGACTTCTTTTCCTAATTTGTTTTCGTTGATTTTATATTGGATTGTATCCGCATCAGTATTCCATAATATCCCTAAAACCTTTTCTAGTTGAGATTCTTTTTCTTCGAAGGTTTTTATTCTGGTCCTTAATTTTCTATCCTCCGGAATTGTTTGCATCAATTCTCGGCTGTTGGATGCAAAATTTCTAATGAAGAATCCGGCATTGTCATGAATTTCAATAATTTGGTTGACAGTTTTTGGCGCTATTACGATATTATTGAAACTGTCCAATAAATCATCGACGTAATGATTCTTCTTAATGGACTTTGTTGCTTCAGGATAGGCTTTCTCGTAGATATCAGCATTGAAGTTTTTAACTGCTTGTGCAGATGATGGCGAACATGTTGATCCGAATGTCATTACTTGCATAACATAGGTATCCGGCGTTCTATTCTGATCACAATTTCTCCACAAAATTCGTTGCGCGTGTTGATCCTCGATTCGTATTTTTACCTGATGAAACATTTCTTTTATATCACCAGTCACAGCTATTTTTCCTTCTCTCCAACGCAACAATAATCAAGGCAAGAAAACAGTCTCATCCGGTCCTGATAGAAGTGCTGAATTGAAGGACACTCCTTTCACTTTAGCAGCTGCATCGAAAACCAACCTGGGCTTAGGTGGTTCTTTATTTTGATTGGTGACAATAAAATGAGGCAAGTAAAACACTCTATCAGTTCCGGGTGATTCAATCTCCTCTTTTGTCAGCTTGCGAATGTAGCCCTTTTCTTCATAATCTCTGAAGGTCTGTTTGGCCCATTCTTGCAATGCTGCATTCTTTTTCAAGGATTTGTCCATAGAAATCAGCCTGTTTAAGGCGTTTCCATAGCTGTCAGGAAAATTGCTTCTATCCTTTTGCCACAGCAGACCGACTTCATAACGATCGCCTTTTTTCTTTATTGTATCAACCAAGATTCGTCTTGCTCTTTCCGAATCTTTCGAAATAGTTTGTTCCGTTAATTTAACTCCAAAGTCTTCTATGGAGAAATAATTCTGCATCATTTTCCGCATTTCGTCGTCCTGATGTACTAACGTCGCATACTCCTGATCCATCGTTGAAGTTGAATTTCCGAACATTAACCATCCTAGTTTAGTTTTTATGGCAATCGGTTCATCGTCCTTTCCCATTCTTTTTTGTAATGGCACTAAAAGATGGCTGTGACTTAAACCAATAGGAATCGTTGGTTTTGCTTGTACGTATTCTTTTATCGGTAAATCCTTTAAGAATGGATATTAAATTGCCATTTTTTTGTAGTTCAAAGTTTGCACAGGTAACTTGAGATTTTTTATAGTTCTTACTCCTTTGACAGTGAAACGTTTCTGATTTTCGCCGTTAATCTGAACTTTTACTATTCTGCTTGATGGCTCTTCTCTCGATACATCTTGCGTCCATTTAAGCTTTAAAGGATCAATTCTACCTTCTAGGCATAGAGCGTTTGCGATGCTCTCATCCACTAGCGTTAATGATGATCCTGCATCAAGCAGTGCGAATGTATCAATATTTTTGTCGCCATTTCTCAAAGTAACTGGAATCACCTGGTAATACTTCATAGTACTCAGATCTTGGTGATGGTTCGTTTGGTTGGCTTCGTCGTCATTTTGATCTTTATCCATTCTTGGAACCGTCTTTGTATGTAGCAATCGGTTATGTTTTGCTTTACAATTTCCGATTCCACAAACTCTTGCATTTGGACAATTTCTGGCAATGTGGTTTCTACGCAAGCATGACCAACACAATGACTTAGTGTTAGCCTCTTGTCTTCTTTCCATTGGTGTCATTTCAACAAAATTTTCACACTTATAAATTGTGTGGTTACCCTCACAGATGTCACAATTGCCCGGGGTTTGTTGTTGTACTTGATGTTGATGTTGCTTCGGTTGGGTTTTCAATTTCTTATGTTGGCTTGCAGGCTGCTGATGCATATGTATATTGTTTTTAATTGGTCGGGTTGTTCCTGGCGAACCCTGGATTTCTCGAAAAACCTTTGCATGATTGATGAGCCAATCATTTAAATCTTTAAGCGTTGGCATATTATCATTTCGCTGCACTGTCTCTGTCCAAAGAACTTGTAGATTAAATGGTACTTTTTTGACTGTTTCATCAATCAGCCTGTGGTCATGTAGGTAATCTCCTTTGTTCAAGCTTCGGATATTTCCACTACCACATTTGGAGACTCGCGTTTAATTCGCGTTAAGTTCCAGAGTAACTCTTCGTAAACCAATTTGGTTCTCCCGAAGTTCTCTTGTAGACGCTGTACTATTTTAGGCACATTGTCTGGATCGAACATAAGATGTTGAACTGATTTCTCAGCCTGACCTTCAAGCGCTTGTTGAAGTCTGTTCAGGTTCTCGATGTTGGTGAAAGCTCCTTCTGCCGTGGTGGTATCAAAGATTTTCTTGAACCTTGGCCACTCTTTGGCCGCTCCGCTAAAACGTGGGAGGTTCAATAAAGTTTGTCTTTTCAAGAAATTTGAAAATTGACCTCCTTCCTGCTCCCGTTTCATATGCAGGCTTGTTACCAAATTTTCCAGATGAGCCATTGAAACGGGCTCCGACAGTTTCTTTATCTGTTGTTGCATTTGCTGCCTCTCTTTTTCAATCTCCATACACTTCGGTCCTATCCACCGTTGCGATTTCTTTGGAGGTGCGGACAGGTTAACGCATTTCAAATGAAACCAGCGGTCGCAATCGTCGCATGCGACCATGTTGTCTGCTGTGTCCGGCTCATTGCAAAGACGGCAATGACCGTTCTTATTTTTGACCAATTCAATTGGCATGATGACGCTTCATTATCTCAAAGGATATTCCGTGAACCAACTTACGGGCTCTATTGAAATTCAAGCTTTACTTCTAATGAACTCCTCTCTGGAGCCACCAATTGTTACTGTTTGGAGTAACTAATAGCTGATGAAGATTAAAGAACTTATTAACAATCAGTTCCTTCTCAGTGTGAAAGGCTTAAATGTTAACTTTTTGTTTAAGCAATTAATCAACAATCAGCGTGAGTTCGGATATGAGAAGTAATAACTCCTCGAAAGCTTGAATTGAAGTGTGTATATTTATTCTAAGGTTTTGCTTATATACTAGTTCTAAGTCGTATAGATAGGTAAATTACGTGTAACATCTTAAGAAAACGTTCAGGTAAATCCTTGCTGAGGAGCGCGAGAGAAATTTATTTTGTTATTTTCCATTCCTTTTATTCCTTCTTAAAAAGGATGCAACCGCTTATGCGTAAAAACCCGAACGTTGTGTTTTGTTATTGCCTATTCCTTTTATTCTTTCTTTACAACCGCTTATGATGATGATGATGATGATGATGTAATACTACCATCTATTGCAGCAAGGAAACTTTCCATAGCAGTGGAATAATCTGAAAAACGATTTGATCAGGATTCTATTATTGTTTGTGATCATCAAGCTCCTGTATGAAGGGCCAAAAACGTTTGGGCGGGCCCGTAAGCAGAGACACTTACGCGAAACCCGCGAATATAGGGAAGAGAATCTCCTTCCAAAAGCAAGTTCACACTCACAGCACTAGAATCGAGCCCTCGAATGACAGAATAAACCCAATAGATGGGGTCGAAGAGCCCGCCCTCGTTCCACGAAATGTTAACAATAGGGAGGAGGTAGTCCCATGATCCCTATCCAAATCGTTTTACTTGGGTGCCCTGATGGTCCCTACCTTTCCCCGTTATATGTTATTTAATATGTAATATATTTTGTACACAACAAATTAAGATATCATTATAGACAAAAATGCTAATTTATCCAAATTTCAAACTTGAATGGATTGTTACTGAAAAATAAATAAAAGTTAGATATGTATCAATATCCTACTAGTCCTGGGAAAGCTGAAAACAGAATATATCATTCGATATATAAAAGATAAAATTTCAATAAAAGATATTATTTTGTAAGACACTGTAATATTTGTAATATTTTTCTTTATACTGTTCTAGCAACATTTCAAAGATAGCAATTGGAGAGTCCGGTTGGATATTTTCTGAAAGAAATGGCTTATCTTACCATAATACCAGAAACACAACATTAAAATATAATCCTACATTACGTATAAGCACATGCCAGCCTTTTATGAATATAATAGTTGAAGTTCAGAAGTGCAATTTTAAATAAAATGGAATGCTGAAATGCTGAGATACAAATTCCGCCTTTGATGCCTGGCATGCTGCTCCAGGCTCTTACATAGTTTTGGAATGCAAAGATGATTCCAAAGCGTGCTGACATTATTAATAAAATGAGAATGGAAAATATACAATATGATTTAAAGGTACACGATCTTTAGTCGCACCCCCTCACTTCATTGTTTCAGCTGGCAGTCTTTTGTGATCATATGACTCGTGGAGGCGTGAGGTAGGAACTTGTGAGGACGAGAGGTCGGTCGCACCCTCCT
This sequence comes from Aedes koreicus, assembly GCA_024533555.2. Lineage (NCBI taxonomy): Eukaryota > Metazoa > Arthropoda > Insecta > Diptera > Culicidae > Aedes > Aedes koreicus. The sequence goes on along the minus strand of JAHHFK020005933.1, from coordinate 620,658 downwards.
TCGAAGTTGTCAACTCACCATTTGAAGCCCTTCTTTCTTTACAACCGCTTATGCGTAAAAACCCGATCGCTTTTTTGTTTTATTTTTATGGAGGACGAAAGATAATTAGCCTACTTAGTCTAGACATTGTTTTCGTTTTGATCCTACAAACATCACCCGAACAAAACATATGTCGGGTAATAACAGACGGGATAACGAGTCGTTCGGCAAAGAGGATGCACCCATCCACCAAAGAGAACGATGCATGTCTGGATTGGAACCGACGAAGTTCTGACCCGTCGAGTGTAGACTGGGGCCAGCCGTCCTGGACGTAGCGGTGGACTTGGCGGAGCAGCGGATCTGCTTGGGTGCTTTGCCCGACGACTCTGAAATTGAGAGGCAACACTTTAACTGTATTAGAGACTACTGACCTAAGATCCTCTTCCAGGTTGAGGCTAGCGATGACGTAGTCCTATTCAGGCTTGACATGCTGGTTGATCAACCTCGAGAGCACGTCTGCGTTTCCAAACTTCTCGGTGGACACATATTCGATGTCCAAGTCGTAGAGCAGCAAGTTGAGGGCGAAGCGCTGAAGACGGTTTGCAGTGTGGACGGGGATTCCTTTCTTGGAACCAAAGATACGAAGCAGAGGGCGATGATCGGTCTGCAGCCGGAAGTGCCGTCCGAGCATCTTGTGAAACTTCGTAACGGCGAAGATGATGGCCAAACCTTCACGGTCGGGCTGATTGTAGCCTTGCTCTGCCTTCGTGAGTGCCCTGGATGCATGTTGGACGACTTTGACGGTACCGTCGGGTAACCTGTGGCTAATGGTCGCCCCGAGTCCAACGGAAGAAGCGTCAGCAGAAACGATGATCTCCCGCTTCGGATCGTAGTGCGTTAGAGAATCTGCTTAAGCTGATCGAACGCTTTCTGGCACTCTGGAATCCAGAGAAACTTCGTATCCACCTTGAGGAGATTGTCGAGCGGGTAGCGTAGCATGCGCATGTTGGGAACGAACTTGCCATAGTAGTTGATCGCCCCCAAGAACGATCGCACACCGGATACATCGGTTGGAGGCGGCAGCTTGGAGATCACCTCGATTTTTGCTGGATCCGGACGTATCCCGCGACTGTCGACGATGTGCCCTAAGTAACGGATTTGCTGCTTGCGAAATGAGCACTTCTCGACTCGGATCGTGAATCCGAAATCCTGGATACGCTGCAGAACTTCCCGTAGATTGCGGTCGTGCTCCTCTTCTGTTTCGCCGCCGACGATGACGTCATCGAGATAGCCAGAGGTACCCTGGAGTCCGGCTAACATGGTGTCGATGAGCTGCTGGAACGCACCAGGCGCGATCTTCACACCCGGTGGGAGCCGGTTGTACAAATAGAGGCCACGATGTGTGTTGATGGTCAGCAAACTACGGTGAAGTTCATCGACTTCCACCTGCAAGAAGGCATCGGACAAATCTATCTGGCTGAAGATCTTGCAGTTAGCCAGCTTGGCGAAGATATTGTCCGGAAGTGGAAGAGGATACTGCTGTGGTTGGAGCGCTGCGTTCAGACCCGTTGAGTAGTCTCCGCAAATCCTGATGGAGCCATTGGCTTTGCGGACTACGACGATCGGAGCGGCCCACTCCGAATAATCGACCGGTGTGATGATGTTTAGCTTCTCTAGCCGGTCGAGCTAACGGTCAACGGTATCATACATAGCGTAAGCTACCGGACGCTTCGGACAGAAGACTGGTCGAACATGTTCTTTCAGCTCCAACTTCACCTTCGTTTTGCTACACAAGCCGAGCTGCTCGCTGAAGACCTTGGGGAAAGACGACTTAAGTGTAGCTGTCGACGCTGGCGATCCTGACACGTGGCAGCAGAAAGTGTCCATCGGCACGGACCACAGGTTGAAACTGTCGACCAAATCGGATTCGAGTAACTGCAGCTGGTTCTCGGTCACACGGATGAGTTCGCGTCGTATGCTGCTTCCGATGGTGACGTCACACTCGAATTCACCGTCGAGCGATAGTATGCTGCCAGATGCCGTTCTCGCTTTTACTGTCGGCGATGATAACGCAGGACTGCCAAGTTTCCACCATATCTCGGTGGCGGAAACGGTGATGTCTGAGGCAGTGTCGAGTTGCAGGCGAATATCCGTTCCGGAAAGGCCAACGGAAACAAATTTGCGTCGCTGCTACACGCTGCACACGTCGACGACCACCACCTTGGCTGATACTGCTTGCTTCTTGCGCCTCCTTCCAGCTTTTCGGGACTTGGCACTGTTGCAGTACCCTTCACAATGTCCGAACTGCCCACAGTCGGAACATTTGTGGTTTCTGTAGCTGCAATCCCGAACGTAGTGAAATGCACCGCAGAACCAACAAGGCGAATTTGGTTTTCTGCCGGTGTCACTGGATGGACGTTTTGGTGACTCATGGTCACGCTTCTCGTACCGCTTACCACCAAACTTGCAAATCGCTTGTACTTGGTCATACGTGGACGGAGATTCGATCATTGCACTGTCGTTTTTGAGGTTATAGAGGCGCTGACATTCCTTCGAAAGTTGTTCTAACGACACGTCGTCCCTCTCTTCGATTTTCGTGAGGAGACGGGTGCGAATCTCGACGTCGTTCTCCGATTTCAGGCCACACACGTAGACCAAGCACTTGAATTGCTCTTCTGAGAGCTTGCCAAGCTCAAACTCCACGCAAGCCTTATTTACTCTGCAAGCGAATGGCACATGGTCCTCTGCAGGGTTTTTCGCTATCTGCAGGCATCGGTATCGACGACTGATTACCGACTGTTTCGTTCCAAACAGGCTCTTGAGCTTGGCAACTGTTTGTACGAAGCTAAACTCTTTCGGCATTTTCGGTAAAATATAGCTTACGTACCTTTCATGCTCCGATGCACCCAACTTACGCAACAAAAGGCGAACTTTTGCTTCATCGTCCAGCCTAGCAGCATCCTTCTCGAAAAGATCGTATCTCGAGTACCACGCAGCGAACGTCACGTTGGATTCAGCTTCGAACCGGAACTCTTTGATATTGCTGGCCAGCGAGTCGAGAATTTGTTCCGGGTTCGGTGGTACTTGCACGTTGATCGACGAAGAAAGTGCTCCTGCTTTTCGTCGCTTTGCTGCTGTCGCTGGAGGATTTACGCCATGGTTTGTTGGTATTGCGCTTGTTGTTGCTGCATCAGCTGCATCATTTGAATGAGCAGCGCTTCGGCATTGTTTACCTGGGCTTGCGGTTGGTGGTGCGGGAAAGGCGCATACTGCTGCTGCTGGGCGGTAGAGACGGGAATGAACAGCTGTTGCTGATGTGCTGTACTAACCGGAACGAACTGCTGCTGCTGCTGCTGCTGGAGGTGGACCGCCGACACGGGAATAATGGGCTGATTTATTTGCTGCCGATGATTTACTACCCCCGGGGGGTCAACACCATTTTGTTCGTCGTTAGTGCACGACATCACACTCCACTTTCTCTTCTTTCGCGCGGGAGACGAAATGTTGGGCGTTTTGCGGCGGAAAACTACCCTCACTCGCGATTACTCGTCGCCACTTTTGTACCGCACTACCCCGGGAATAGTATTCGGATTGTTACAACTCGGGGTGATTAATCAACGCGCGATTACGAGCTAAAAACTACATTTACTCACGACACATTAAAATGGTGCAAACAAAACTTATTATGGACGTTGCATCCTTAGTCACTAAGGAAAACAACAACAAAACACAACCACATTAAAATTCATTTACGCGCATCTCCAGCATCGCACGTGTGCGAGCCCTGCGGCTTTGCGCTGCTTCGGTTGGACGTGAACAAGTGAACGCAGCGCAATAGGGTGATCCACAACAGTTTTATACAGGATTGGTTGTCTTCATGGATTACTATCGGCTTGGCTGTATACACTGTGAAATCCGCTAGTAACCTGTCAATCCATTGTAGGTCTTGGCAACTTTCAGCAACCGCTACGAATTCCGCCTCCATACTGCTGAGGGCAATGTATGTCTGCTTTCGGGATCCCCAGCATATTGGTCCACCGCCAAACAGAAATAAGTACCCGGTGTTGGACTTACGACTCTTTGCATCACTTGCCAATCTGCATCCACGTACATCTCCAGGCCGGAATCGTTTTTCCCCAAACCGAGTTCGTGGTCCATGGTATGCTTGAAGTAGCGGAGTATTCTCTTAGCTTCGGTCCAATCTACTTGGTTGTCCGACAACTTTTCTTTCTCCTCCTTTTGCTGGATGTGGCCAGGATCCATGGGGTATTTGGATGGTTTTGCTTGATCCATGCCAAAACGTGTCAAAACCTTTTGAATATACGCTTGCTGGATCAAGGAATAACCTTTCTCGGCGCGTCTCACCATGATGCCAAGGAAATGGTTGATGTCGCCTAATGATACCACTTGGAAATGCTTGTTCAGACTTCGGATAATCTCTTCATATTCTTCTTCTTTGTGGCAGGCAATCACCATGTCGTCCACGTAAACTACCAGGTAAGTGTATTTCTTCCCATTTCGCCTCACGTACAAGCACGGGTCGTTCTTTGATTGTTGGAACTTAATTTGCTTCAAGATTTGGTCAAATTTCTTATTCCACACATGACCAGCTTGTTTTAGTCCGTACAATGACTTGCTTAATGAACATACTACGTGCCGGTCACCATAATCATAACCAGGGGGCTGACGCATGGAAATTGACTCCTTCAGATCTCCGTTGAGGTAAGCAGTTTTCACATCCGCATGTTTGATCAACATTCCTTGTTGACTGGCAGCCGTTAGCAGCACTCGAAAAGTTACTTGACGGACCACTGGCGCAAAGACTTCTTCATAGTCTGTCCCGAACTTTTGATTGAAGCCTTTTGCAACAAGACGGGCTTTATATCTGGCTACGTTGCCGTCTTCGTCCAACTTTCGCACAAAAGCCATTTGCATCCAATCGCCTTTGGATCTTGTGGTAGATCCGCCAAATGCCATGTACCATTTTCACGCAACGACTTTATCTCATCGTCCATAGCTCTGCTTCGGGGCCGTTGATTGCTTCATCGAATGTCTTCGATTCATCCATTAGTTTTCTCATCATTCCTGTTGTTTCTCGGAAACGCTGAAACAGCAGACCCTTTGTGCTACGGGACGATCATCTAACAGGTGTGGCTGCTGGCTCGATTTCATCGTTGATTGTTACCTCGTCGGCTGCTGTACTATTGTCATCTTCATCTTCGTTCGATGTATCGTACATGCTGGAATCTATATTCGTTTCCTCCTCCTCAACTAGAGTTTCATCGGTGTATTCTTTTTCGTCAGATTCTGAATCCGCATCACCAAGATCACTCAAGGGATCGGCATCGAACTGCTGAATGACTTCGGACTCGTACTCTACGATTTGAGGATCCGACTTTTCAGAATGCTTGATTTCCTCCTGTTCCTCCATTTCGATAAACTTCGCATCTCGGCTGATGGTTATTTTGTCGGTGGTGGGATCAATGAACCGGAACGCTTTATGGTTATCAGCATACCCCATGAACGTGAGCTTCTTACCCTTAGGATCAAGCTTTTTTCGTTTCTCAGCTGGCACATGAACGATAGCTGAGCATCCACAGATGTGCAGGTTGCTGTAGTCCAGTTGCTTCCCGTACCACATTTCAAACGGCGTCTTTTCGATGAACCTCGATGGCAGGATGTTTTGGAGGTGTACGGCTGTATTGATGGCCTCGGCCTAGTAGCGGTACCCTACATTAACCAAAAAATCCTTTTGAAATGCATAAATTATGCCTTATGAAACAACACAAACGCACACATTGTTTACTTCATAAGGTTACTATAACTTTCAAAAGAACTCGTATGACACCGTCATCTATTCAAAATGATGTTTATACGTTTATCTTAACAGTTCCATAAAGCACCTTATGATTTTCGTAATCGTCACATGGTGGTAGCAAACACATAAGACAATCTTATAAAACAATATAAATGACGCAACGAGGCAAATCATCTTTAGAATTATCCTACACAAATTTATGCGAGGTAGTACTATTCAAAAACATTATAAACTAAATTAAATATTTCAAATCATTTGGTGATATAGTGTAGCCACCACTTGTGTATCCATCCTCAACAGAACCGAAATGTACTACCAGGGTGCTGCAGGAAATTCATCTACGCAAATCCCTCATTCTAGTCGTCACGGCGGCTTTTTATCCCTACAGATTCATCGTGTTGGTATGCACTTTTGAGGATAAAGTTCCTGCTGATCGTCGAAATCTACAAAAAAGGAAGGCTTTCATAAGGTTTTTGAATGAACTTCGTTAGGTTTTTTTCGCTAGTGTAGCTTCGCATCTACTAACATACAGCGGGCCATTTCCACCAACGTCCGATTTTTACGTTCCGCAACTCCGTTTTGTTGCGGGGAGTAACCTACAGTATACTGCGGAACGATTCCATTGGCCCGATAAAATTGACCCAAACGCTTGGCCTTATACTCACCACCCTGTTCTGAGCGGATGACAACGGGATTCCATCCAAAACGGTTGCGGACCATGTTAACATACTCCTCGATCACGTCCACAGCTTCCGATTTTCGCTTCAAGAATACACCGTCGTGTACCGACTATAGTCGTCGATCATGGTTAAAAAATATCTTTGTTGACGATGCTCCCAACGGAAAACAAATTGGATTCCAAATCCGGGACATAATATACATTACTGAGGATGATTTTCTGTTGATCTCCGTTCTCACCGTAACATAGCAAATGACCGGATCCAACACCCTTGACATCTGTCTCGTTGCCGTCAGCTAGAGTGATGGTCACACCCGTGCTTTGCTTTAATTCATCAAAGAATGTTTGGTCGCAACACATATGCGAGGTGACACCGGAGTCGACTAACCAAGTCTTCAACTGTTTCCGGTTCTGGGAAGACATGAACGCAAACGACGAGGTCTTCACTGCTTTTCCTTTGGACTTATGTTTTTGTGATCTTTCTCGTTCATCGGATGTGGCTGAATCTTCGCGCTTCGTCATCGGGTAATCACGCTTTGTGAAGGATGTGGATGCCTCGTTCTTCCCCATTGGACAATCACGCTTCATGTGGCCCGGTTTCCGACATCGGTGGCAAATAATCTTCTTCTCGGGACCAATTCGAAGGATGGACTCGCTTTGATGGAACTTCTCCATTCTCTTCTGTGCTTCATCCAGTAACTTACTTTTTACCAACTCCATGATCAGGTCGTTGTCCGCACGGGTCTCCAATGCCGTTGTGAGGTGATCAAAGGAATCTGGCATGCTCTTCAGAACCATGGCCACTTTCAGGTTCACATCCAGTTCCTAACCCGCGTTCGCCAGACTTGAGAAGAGTTCATCCATCCGGAACAAGTAGGCCTCCATATCACCGCTTTCGTCGTACTCCGCATTGCAGAGTCTCTTCAGGAGTGACACATTGGTCGTCATCGTTGTCTTTTGATGGTGATTCTTGATGGCATCCCTCGTAGCTTTAGCCGTCTTGCTGTCACGGATCAAGGGGTGTTGGCAGTCGTCCACAAGAAGAGCGATCGTAGCTCGGGTCTTGGCGTCACCTTCCTTCCAGGATTCAGTCAGTGGGTTAGGGGCGGCCTCTGATACGTATTTCCACAGGTTCTCCCGGACTAACAGCATCTCGACTTTGAACCGCCAGGTCTCGAATCCGCTGCTACGGAGCTTCACGATACTGAACTTTCCGCCTTCCATGTCTTTCTTGATTCGCTTCTAAAATACTATTCCTGGGCCCATAACCTATGGGAATTAGGATGTTGAATTCAGACTTCAGTTGTAATTAACTTCCTTCTTGGTTAGTGGTTAAAAGCAGAATGAAAAATTTATTCTACTACTACTACTAAGAGATTGTTTTTATTTATCATTCTTTATCTTATATACTAACTTACAATTTCAAGTGTTTTAGCCCAGTGGGCTCTTCAGCTTTGTTTAGTGTGTTTTATGTGTTTTATGATTTAATTTAATTTTCAGATCAGCCCTTAGGGCATTGTTTGTTTAAAATTTGATAACCTACTTAAACTAAAACTAAAGCTACAATTTGAAAATCCTAGGGGTGGGGAACCAGATTCCGAATGATCTGGTGATCCGATGTCAGGCAGCGTGCCCTGTACCGATTGATAGACTCGCTAAAGCGATCGTCGAGCATTTTTATCTCGGCCAGACGGTGGACCTCAGATGTTCTTGTCCTCGGAGGGGTGTTCAGGATCATCCTGAGGAACTTATTTTGAACGCGCTGTAGCTTCAGGTGATGTGTTTTTGCGCAACTCTCCCAGATTGGCATGCCGTACTCGATGACTGGAAGTATGATTTGCTTGTAGACAGCAAACTTGTTTATCAGGGATAATGTAGACCTTCTGTTGATCAATGGGTACAGTAGCTTCAACAGAACGTTACACTTTGTGACAGTTTTGTCAACCTGCTCCCTGAAAATAAGCTTACTGTCTATGGTAACACCAAGGTAAACAGCTGATTTGGCCCATTCCACCGTTGTGTTGTTTAGGCTAATTTTACAATCCTCAGGCGGAACAAGTTTGGGAGAGTTGGAGTGTGGGAAGAGGATGACCTGGGTCTTCGCCGCGTTGATACAGATCTTCCATTCGGTGAAGTATTCTGACAGAACATTCAGGCTTCGCTGCAGTTTCGCTGTAAGCGCTCTTATAACCCTACCATTGTGGACGACTGCGGTATCATCGGCGAACAACGACAGAGATCCATTTTCAGGGAGCGGGGGTATGTCCGAGGTGAATAGGTTTAACAGAAGTGGACCTAGTATACTTCCCTGCGGAACACCCGCGGAGATCTCCTGTGCATCTGAAACTGCACCTTGCAGCGAAACACGGAATGTCCTGTCCGATGGGAAATTTTTAATTATCTTCACCAGGAAGATAGGAAGATTGTATCTTTTTAGCTTATACACCAGGCCATCGTGCCACACGTTATCGAATGCCTTCTCGATATCGAGAAGTGCCATGGCAGATGATTTCGCAACAGAGATGTTCCGCCTGAGGATGTTGGTTACTCGGTTAAGTTGGTGCACTGTTGAGCGACCACGTCGGAAACCGAACTGCTCGTCGAGCAAGATGTTAAGCTCGTCGGCAGACGAGAGAAGCCGACGGTGGATCGCTTTCTCAAACAGTTTTGATACTCCTGAGAGAAGGCTGATGGGCCTATAGCTCTTGGAACATGAAGGATCTTTCCCAGGTTTCTGGATGGGGATGACTTTGGCAGACTTCCAACACGAGGGGAAGTAGCCAAGTCGGAGGCAATGGTTGAAAACCATCGCCAGATGGTTATAGAACTGGGGGCTCAATTGCTTGAGCTCCAAGTTCATAATATTATCGAAACCTGGGGCCTTCATGTTCTTTGAGCCTTTGATATAAGTCAACAATTCGTCAGCTGAGATCTCAAACTCCTCTGTGAAGTCGTTGGGACTTATATGGATGTTGTTTATAAGCGCGCTAACGGCAGCTTCGTGTGGACTGACGATGTTTTGTCCGAGGTTGTGGGAGCTGACGAAGTGTTGACTTATCTCAGCGGCCTTTTCTGCAGGAGTTATCAAGCGATTCCTAGAGCCATTGCTATCTAGTGGGATCAACGGTGGAATGGGCCTTGGCTTAGTTTTCAAAATTTTGGTCAACTTCTAGAACGGCTTTGCACAATCTGGGAGAGAGCGGATCTTGTCGGAAAAATTGTTATTTTTAAGGTCCACCATTCTGGCCTTGATAATTTTTGTTATCCGATTGCAATGCGTTTTTAAGGTAGGCAGACCAGTTCGCTGGTATTGCCTTCGGATGGCGTTTCGCAATTGTATTAATTCTTTAATGGGTCTATCAATGGGTACAGAGTTGCTCACCTGATCAATCACCGGTACATGTTGCTCCCGGGCCTGGGAGATTGCTTGCTCGATGCTCTGCAGCTGCCGATCGATGTCATCAGTTGACTCGAGGTGCACGGTAAAATCGACGGTGTCGTCGACATGTTGTCGCAACCTCTCCCATCTGGCACGATGGTAGTTCCGTCTGGTGATCCGATGCCAGTTGACCGAGGACCCAACTTCGGCCACCACTGGATAGTGGTCCGAGCTGAGCTCCTGGTGTACTACCGGCTGGGCGATGTTGTTCCCCATGTTGGTGAGGAAGATGTCGATTGTCGAATGTACTCCGGATCTGCTCAACCGGGTGGGAGTATCCGGGCCCAGGACGGTGTAATGTCCCTCTTCCAGGTCTTCCTGCAAAATTATTCCGTTCCGGTTGCGTCGGGTGTTCCCCCAGATTTCGTGTTTCGCATTTAGGTCGCCGGCGATGATAAACTGCCCCTGCCTTCGAGTTAGCTTGCGAATGTCGTTCCGTAGGACCGTTGTTGTTCCGTTAGCGGTGCTAGCTTGCTTGGGACAATAGGCCGCGATGATGGTGATGGGGCCGACGGCAGTTTCGACCTTGATTCCGATGGCTTCGATAGACTGCAGCTCAAAACTCGGGAGCAGATGGCAGTTTATGTTGTAGCGCAGGGCGATCGCAACTCCTCCTCCACTAGAGCCGCTACGATCAAGTCGCATAATCCGGTATCCGGGGATGAAAACGGTGAGTTCCGGTTTGAGATGTGTCTCGGTGACGATGGCGATGTCGATGACCTTCCTGTTAAGGAAGTCACCGAGCTCAATTGTTTTGTTCCGAATGGAACAAGCATTCCAATTGAGGATGCTGATGGTGCGATTACGGTCCATACTTGAAAATAAATTTCATCGTCACGGATGTGGCGGCTTTGAGCTGTTCCTCCTTCGAACGGCAGGAACGTAGTTGGCGGTAGAGCTCTTGGACGAATTCGACCATTTGCTCCGTGTCATAGAGCTGTCCATCGGTAGGTGGTTGCGTGGAGGAACTACAACTCGGATTGTACCAGCCTGGAGGAGGAGCTGGCATGGGGGCGTTTGCATTGCGATAGTTTAATGGAACTGGCGGCAGGTTCGGCACTTGGTACCGGAGCGTCGGGAAATTTTCTTCGTCCATTCGAGGTGGCGGGCGGCGTTGTCCAGGCCGAGACTTGGTGGACGCCTTCTTGCGGATGGCCAAATACTCCGCTCGTTTGGGACAAGCACGGTTGCTGCCTTCGTGGTTAGCGCCACAGTTGGCGCACTTTGGTGGGGCACCTTCATCCATCGGGGCGCAATCCATGGTTGTGTGCGGACCGGCACACTTTCCACACCGGGGTTTCATGTGGCAGTTTCGGGTCCCATGACCGAACGCCAGACACTTGCTGCACTGTGTCACGTCATGTTGCCTCGGGCGATATCGGTCCCACTCGATAATGACGTTGAAAAGGGCCCGTGTTTTCAATAGGTCCGCCATCGTGACGGAACCCTTCTCCAAGTGGACCAGATAGAGTTGGTCCCGATGATTTCCCTGTTCTTGACGTCTGATTGGGATCACCTTCACTGGTTTCAGAGCCACCGCTTGCAGCTCAGCGACTATTTCCTCCGGAGTGGATTCTGGAAGGCCACGCAGAATCACCTTCAGCGGCATGTTTCCGGGTGCGTCGTGGGTGTAGAATTCGTGTTGCTTGGCGACTAGGTGAGCGCCAACAGCACGGTAGTCAGCCTCCGTCGAGCACATTATCTTTGTGCCCGTACTGCACAGCTTGTACAGCGGATTTACTTTAATCGCTGCAAGCTCCGTCCTAAGTGCAGCGATGTTTCTTGACGTGGTGAAAAGCGGCGGAATCTTCGCCTTTTTCGGTATCTCCTGTACCGGGAGCGTAGCAAACCGATTGCTCGCTAGTAGCCGGGCGTTGGGGTCCAATGGTCCGGTGTCGTCATGCCGCAGACGCTTGCTGCTGCTTGGTTTCGGTATGGCTTCAGGAGCTGATGTCGCTGGCGTGGATGTCACTACGTGTTGATTTTTTCGACCCATTGCCACGGCAACAGGTCGAGTGGAAAATTTTTCACAACCTTGCAACACTTTCTTCTGGCTTGCTACCGCTAATAACTTAGCAAGCGCTGGCGATAGATCACGAACCGGACGCGCAATCGCGAGAAATCGGACGAGGGGGGGAAAACGGGAAAAACTTTTTTACGAGAGAGCGAAAAACACGACCGTACGTGTCGCTTGTTCGAACTGGAATGAAAAATTTATTCAACAGAGGGCTTATTTATATACATGTCAAATCTAGTCATTGCCTACTATGCATTAGATAGATGGGTAGTTGCTGCGTTGCTGCGCTCCACCTTAACGTGAAGCTTCACCTTTGGGTTTAGTAAAGTCGCTGCCTAGGTTTCATCAGTTAACACAATTTTTTCTCCCTCTCGCGGGTCAAATTTTTCAGCTTGTCGACGGTTTGAAAGGCTTATCTCATGCTATAAACATGCATGTGAGATCAAGAATTTGACCAGTAGTGACAGTATCACATATTCTGCACATTTATTTCACTGCCACGTCGTGGAACGTTTTTATAAAGGCACTAACATCAGGTGTGATACTGGCGGGTTATGCCGCAATTCACTCTTAGACTTCTTACTTTCAATCAAAGGGAAACGACACTTTTCATTTTCGTGGCAACTTCTGTTGTTGTTTATCCATTTGTTTTATGGAATGAATAACCAAAATACCTGGTTTGCTCATGGTATAATAAGTGAAAGTAATTGCAAATTTTCGAAAAGGGTGAATGTTTTGATGATGGCAAATATCTGACTGTTCGAAATGAAGCACATAGCCACAGAAAAATGTGAGTTTAGACTGACGACTGATAGACATGTTTATTAGAGATAGAACGCGGAGGGCCCGCTTAGGAAGCACGAGCAGTAGATTAAACCTTTCCAAGTAGTTTATTTCAGCAACAGTGCAGTGGGCGCTCAGTTAGGGTCTAGATGTTGCATTGCGTTAAGCTGTAACGATACAATAGAAGCGGTATTACGGGGGGAGGGGATGAGGTGGACATGTTAAAGCGACAGCTAAGAGAGGATCAAACGAATACATCTATTTGTTTCAAGAACTTGTAAATTAACCCCATATAGTCCAAGTCCAGCTTACCCAGCACGTCTCTGATATCTTCCTTCTCTGGTTTCCCTCGGGCCCGTAGGGATGCGCAAAGATCAGATCTGGCAATTTCGTAATCGAGGCAATGCCAGACAACGTGGTTGATGTCCTGATAACCTGCACCACAGCCGCATTGATTGGTGTCTGAGAGACCTATTCGATAGAAATGAGAGCCTAACGAGTAGTGATTGGACATTAGACGACACATTACCTTGATAAAATCCCGGCTAATATCCAACCCTCTGAACCACGATTTTTTCGATACCTGTGGGAGAATGGAATGTAACCATCTGCCCAAATCCCCTGCATCCCATTTTTGTTGCCAGCTGATCAAGGCCTGTTGACGGAAAATAGCAAAAAATTCGTTGAAGGCAATTTGTCGATCATAAATATCGCCTGCCATAGCGCCCACCTTGGCAAGTGAGTCCGCTTTCTCATTACCCGGAATGGAGCAATGAGAAGGGACCCAAACCAAGGTGATGGTGTAGGAATTGTTTGATAGGGCACTCAAAAGAGATCGTATTTCGCTAACGAAATACGGTGAGTTCCTTGTCGGCCTCATTGAACGAATAGCCTGAAGTGAGCTGAGACTATCCGTAAAAATGAAAAATTGATCAGAGGGAAGAGAGGCGATTCGCTCTAATGCATAGTGTATAGCCGCCAATTCTGCGACGTATACGGAGCAAGGATTTTGAAGTTTGAAGGAGGCGCTATGAATTTCGTTAAAAACACCAAATCCAGTGGAATCATTTGTTTTTGACCCGTCGGTGTAAAACTTTCTGTCACTTCTGATATGGCCAAACTTGCTTGCAAAAATTGATGGAATGTACTCCGAACGGAGTGGATCTGGTATTCCACGAGCTTCTTGCTTCATGGTTAGATCAAAAACTACAGTAGAACTAGAGAAGTCTTGGGAGTAATCACGATTAGGAACATTCGAAGAAGGGCTCACCTCCAGAGTCATGTACCAATGGTACAGTGTCATGAATTTAGTTTGAGGATTTCGTTCGATTAGCTTTTCAAAATTTGCAATTACCAATGGATTTAGCACCTCACAGCGGATGAGGAACCGGAACGATAGCTCCACAAAACGATCTGATAAAGGAAGAACTCCTGCTAATACCTCCAAACTCATAGTATGAGTTGAGTTCATGCAGCCTAACGCGATACGAAGACAACGGTACTGGATTCGCTTCAGCTTCAGAATATGAGTTTTCGCGGCGGATTGAAAACAGAAGCTACCGTACTCGAGAACCGACAGAATCGTTGTACGATACAGCTTTATCAGATCTTCCGGGTGGGCTCCCCACCATGTTCCGGTGATAGTACGCATGAAGTTTATTCGCTGCTGGCATTTCTGATGCAGATACTTAATGTGCTTTCCCCAGGTGCATTTAGAATCGAACCAGACCCCTAGGTATTTATAAGACAAACTTTGAGTTATTATTTTACCCATGAGTTGAAGCGGTATCTGTGCTGGATCACGCTTCCTAGAAAAAACAACTAACTCTGTTTTCTCCGGGGAGAATTCGATACCCAGCTTTACAGCCCAGGTAGACAAATTGTCTAGGGTATCCTGCAACGGTCCCTGCAGGTTGTTCGCCCCTGGTCCTACAAATGAAACAACGGCGTCATCCGCAAGCTGTCTTAGCGTGCAATTTTCCATGAGGCAGCTATCGATGTCTCTAACATAAAAATTATAAAAAAGGGGGCTTAAACAAGAGCCCTGGGGGAGACCCTTGTAGCTAATTCGTGAAGTTGTCGAAGACCCATGAGAAAAGCTCATATGTTTCTCAGACAACAAATTGTACAAATAGTTGTTTAATAATGGTGAAAGGCCACACTCGTGGAGTTTGTCTGAAAGGACGTCTACACAAACTGAATCAAAAGCCCCCTTAATGTCCATGAAAACTGAACCCATTTGCTCATTTTGAGCATAGGCCAGCTGTATTTCTGTTGAGAGCAGCGCAAGACAATCGCTCGTTCCTTTGCCTCTGCGGAAACCAAATTGTGTATGAGATAGAAAGCCATTAGATTCAATCCATTTGTCGAGCCGATGGAGAATCATCTTCTCTAGCAGCTTCCGTATACACGACAACATCGCAATTGGACGATAAGAGTTGTAATCCGACGCGGCTTTCCCGGGTTTTTGTATAGCTATAACTCTAACCTGCCTCCATTCATCCGGAACAATATTGCTTTCCAGGAACTGATTAAATAAGTTCAGCAAGCGCCTCTTTACGACGTCTGGGAGGTTTTTCAACAAGTTAAACTTGATTTTATCCATTCCTGGTGCAGAATTGTTGCATGAAAGAAGAGCAAGTGAGAATTCGAGCATCGAAAAGGGCGCATCCATTTCGTTACGATTGGTTTGAGTATCGCGAGCAATACGTTGCACCGGAACCGAATCTGGGCACACTTTCTTGGCGAACGCGTAGACCCACCGGGAAGAGCTTTCCTTGTCTTCATTCACCGACGACGCATTTCGCATTCTTCTCCCGACGGTCCAAAGAGTTCTCATCGACGTTTCACGCGATAGCCCTTCGACGAAGTGACGCCAATATCCGCGTTTCTTGGCCTTGGCGAGGCTCTTAAACTTACGCTCAAGAGCAATGTACCGCTCGTAGTTATCTCGCGAACCGCGCTTCCGATATGCTTTAAACGCGACTGATTTTTCACGGTAGACCTCAGTACATTCGTCATCCCACCACGGAGTGGGCGAACGTCGGCGAATTGTTGATCCTGGTACCGGTCTGCGCTGTGCGTCGATCGCACATTTGAGGATTAACCCGGATAAAAACCGATACTCTTCCAACGGAGGAAGGACTTCGACCGATTGCTCGCCATCGATGATCGCTTCAGCGTATTTACCCCAGTCGATGCACTTCGTGAGGTCGTACGCAATGTCGATCGAGCGAGATTGACACGAACCATTGGTGATTGAAATTTTGATAGGCAGGTGATCACTACCATGGGGATCTTGAATCACTTTCCACGTGCAATCCAATGATAATGAATTCGAACAGATTGAGAGGTCTAATTTGCTTCCAGGGTTTGGAGGTGGAGCCACGCGTGTTACTTCCCCAGTATTCAAAATAGTCAAGTTGAAGTAGTCCATGAGGTCTAGTATCAATGCAGAACGGTTGTCGTCGTACGGTGACCCCCAGGCTGTACCGTGAGAATTAAAATCTCCTAAGATCAACCGTGGCTCTGGCATTGCGAGGCAAATAGTTGAAAGGTCCCTGCGGGATATTGCCGTATTCGGCGGCAGGTATATGCTGGCTATACTAAAACTTTTGCCTCGAATAGTCACTTGGCATGCAACTACTTCAGGGCCTGTCATCGAGGGGAGATCAATTCTATAAAAGGAGTGGAGCTTATTAATCCCCAACAGCACCCCTCCATATGAGTCCCCTCGATCCTGCCGAATAATGTTAAAATCGTGGAAAGAGAAATCTTTATCAGAAGAGAGCCATGTTTCACAGAGAGCAATACGCTCACATGCGATTTGTGAACTAAAAACTTAAAAGCGTCCAAATTTTTTAGAATACTGCTACTATATCCATTGTAGGGCTTCGATCATATCCCCGACCTCATTGGACAAATTATCCATCGAAAGATATGATCGAATCAAGAAGAGGCATTTTGAAGACAGTTTCTTTGGAACAGGGTTTACAGTGCGGATCATTTGATGAGGTTTCTCGGTGTAAGTGCGCTTTGACAGTGGTGCAACGAACGAATTTCAGTTTCTCCCGAGAGGCATTTCTACGGATACTTCGATTGACACGGTAGGAGATTCATGTCTGGAGTTGGCGTTCGCATATAACTGGGAACAACTGGGGTCTTTAGATGTTCCCACGTGGTGGACATTTACCGCATCGTGCTTTGTTACAGCAGTAAGGTGCAGTATGACCAAACTGCTGGCACTTATCACAGTGCATAACCGTCGGTATATAGAGGCGAACAGGTAACCAAAGCTTCCCGAGCACGAGGAAATTCGGAAGGGCAGCTCCAGAGAAGATCACTCGATACGAATTTGAAGGCCTTTTTTGCCGTCGGAAGACACATGGTTCATTTGCCTGACATCAAGAACCTGAACTGATGGAACGGCACGATTTTTAAACCCACCAGTTCCATGAGCCTTGATGTCAGCGCACGTCAAAAACGGTTCGGTGATCACTCCGGCTATTTCAACAACGTGCGAGGGAAGATACACATGGTATTCTAGGGAAAAGAGCTCTGAGGCAACAATCTTGTTAGCTTCTTCGCGATCACTTAGAGTGATGCGAAGCTTACTGCGGCTGGGAGAGGTTATTTCCTGAATGCTCCGAAACGACTTTGCCAGATCTTTTTCAATTTGGAATTTATTCAACGGTTTACTCTTGGGCCGAAAAAAAACCAGAAAAGGACCTTTAGATCCGGTTGGATAAGCTTTCCGGCGGGGGAGCTCGGAGGAGGATGTACCCGAAGTTGCTTCTGTTGAGTTTGGCTCCGAAGCTTTTTCTGTCTCCATTAAAGAAAAATTAGGAAAAGGTTGTAGAATAGGAGGAATATCATCATCCGAGCAATCTAACTCCTCCGAACCCCGGCTCGGATTATTTTCATCCATCGTGGGGACTTAGAACGCCCACGAGGAGAATAAAACAATTGTGTTCAGTTCAATATCAGAAAAAAATAAAATTCAGAACAAAATATAATATCAAAATATAGGACACAATAAAGATTTTCGTAACTGATAGGTGGGTTAATTATGTATGTTATCGCTGCGATTATATTCACCTAAAACATGCTCAAAAAAAAATCCACATACACAGCTCCTATCACAGAGAGGAAAAAAAAAATTAAAAAATAAAGAAAAATGAAATTATTTCCACTTATAGGTGGATTAATCAATAATTTGAAAAAAAAAAAAAGAAAGGGAAAATAACAAACCAAAAAAAAAAAAAAAAATAATAAATAAAAAAAAATTATATAATACTAACAAATGTTTCCTGTTATCCGGGAGGATTAATCAACAATATTCTTCGTCGAAAAGAATTCAAACCAAAAATTAAAAAAAAAAAAAAAAATTATTTATATAAAAAAAAAGCAATAAATTTTACCGGAAAAGTACTTCTGCCTGCAAGGGGGATTATCCTCTATCTTCAGTCAGTAGTGGAGCAAAGTAGAAATCAAAAGAAGTGTTTACCTATTGTTACACAATTTGGTATGATGCGGCTGCTACTCGTGTCGGTCTGTAGATAGGCTATTGAAAAGCCTCCGGGTGCGTGTGGAACAAAGCCTTGACCGACGCGATGGAATGGTGCGGTGATGATGATGATGATGATGATGGTGATAGCCGTTGTGGGGGAGAACGAAATTCTTCACACTTTCGGTGTCGATGACGGGTCGTTGGATGGTCCTTTACAAGGCTCGCCTGTAAAGGCCACTTCCTTCGTTCCGAACGTCGCACTGTGGCACTATCAAACTAGCTGTTACACCAGCTTTAGTGCAGAAAAAAAACCACGATCGTGGAAAAAAAACCAAAAAAGTAATTCGATTGCGGAGCTAACCAAAGTTGAACTTGCACACTCGAACGTTCGACAAGGAATGATCGTTGAAGCTTGTTTGTCATTTCGCGAGGTATCCTTCCCTTGACGGTGATTGCGGTATCATTTGCGAACAGGATAAACACGCATCCTTCATCAAGACGAGGAATGTATATGCTATATAGCACGGGGCCCAACAGGCTTCCTTGCGGCACTCCTGCTGGGATTGAAAACTGTCTGAAAGACAACCATTCAACGATACCCTAAACGACCTTTGCTGAAGGTAGTTACGGGTAATTTTCACAAGATGCAAACGAAAGTTGAAGTTACAATGGGGCAACCTGGATTCGAATCTTGAACGTTGAGGTTATGGGTCCAGTGTCTTGACCACTAGTATAAATCAACACTTGTAAATAGGAAAAGCTTAAGGGCGAACAACAGCAACGTCGTGTAAAACAAAATCCATTCATAAGTCAACCTCTAGAAATTTAAACCATCGTTCATAAGTAGAACCTTATGAAATTCTTAAGATTATTTGGCGGAGTGTACATTATTACAACTTCACGAATTCTGTACATCAAACATGTTGCAACATAATTTAGTATAGCGTATTTAGTATTTCATAACATAATTTAGTATAGCGTATTTAGGGTCCTCCCTTAGCTCAGTCGGTAAAGGCGCAGCTACAAAGCAACACCATGCTGGAGGTGGCTGGGTTCGATTCCCGGTCTGGAATTTTTCGTTAAGGAAAATTTCTCGACTCCCTGGGCATAGCGTATGATTGTACTTGCCACACAATCATACTAATGCAAAAATGGTACTTGGCATCGAAAGCTCTCAATTAATAACTGGGGAAGTGCATTTAGAACACTAAGTTGAGAGCAAGCAATAAGCTAATTCTGAAAGCAATAAGCTTGAAATGCTAAAGAAGAAGAAGATTTAGTATTTCGCTTGCTGTGAAATGTTAACGCCCGCACACCACCAACAAATTATAGGCTCAGCTCAAGCAAACGCGGAGAATAGAAAACAGAAAAAGTAAAATTGTGGTACAATGTCGCCTCATATTTGCCGACAGTTTAGAAGAGTTTAGAAATTGCGTGTGACTGTATTTGATAGCTTCATTAAAAACGCACTTATTTGGTAATCTTTGGTCATGTGTTGTTAGTATGCATTCTTATAATTTGATTATGATTTAATTTGTAGTTTCAAGCCAGCACTCAACGAAATTCTGAGCGACGTAAAACTATGTTGCAACTTTTTTTTAAACATCAGCTGGTGGCAGCAGAAATGTTTCGTCGCCCGTAGAAAACAGTACAAGAACGTCATGACATTTGCTCCTATCACGGCCGACTTTTGCGTATGTTAAATTTGGTCATAATGAAAAATGTAACATATCCGGCTTGCTCGCGGCAGATTTCATTTGTGAATACACTTTTGAAAGATCTCTAGTATGCATCCTTCGAACCATTCTGAACGGCCGTTATGAGAATATCACTATGAAAATCTCACATGCGCATAGCATGTTACCAATTACTAATGCTTCTCTTCTTTCTCCTGTTCTCTTCCCTATCCCATGGCCGCAAGTGGTGCCATATGGCACATTGTAAGTCTCGATATGCGCTACTATAGTCAGCTCTTCAAAAGCAGAAACACCGAGACGACAATCTGGACCCTACATCAAAGGGAAACAGTAAGTGAGAAACGGTATACTGCCGTGAAACGCATATCAGTCCCACCTTTGCTTGCTCTCCTATTCATATGGGACTGATATGCGTTTCACTGCAGCATATAACCATAACCAATTTTACTTTCAGCCAAATTTTCCAACCAAGCTTCAAGGTAAGATGTTTTCAAAGTCATAGATGGAGACATTAATTTCTCTGAATTTTTCATATATTTATTTGGGGATGGAGGGAGGGAACATCTGAGCACCCGATTGAAGCGATTTGGATAGGAAGAATGGGACTGACAACTTCCTGTTGTTAACATTTCGTGAATAAAGGACGGGCTCTTCTCCCCATCTAGTGGGACTTTTTACTAGGCGAGGGCTCGGGTTTGGTGTGGTTGCTGCGAACTTGTCTCTGGAAGATGATTCCCTCTAGACCCCAGTAGCTTTGGGTTGCGCGTAAGGGTATCTGCTTACGGGCCCACAATACGTTTTTGGCCCTTCATACAGCAACATGATGAAACATTTACCACAGTACAACATTAGATGGCAGTTCACATCATCATCATCAATGAAGAATGTTACATAGTATGGAAATAATATCAAAGACAGTACATTTACCACACTTGCTAGCGTCAGATGTAGGGACAGAACCTATTATAGACAAAAGTGTTAAGAACTAAATTTAGTCAATTTGGTTATTCTTGCCAGAAAATTATTTCCATTGTGTATGAAAAGAAGCGTCGGTCTAATTTTTACTTCAAAACAGCACTGATTTTGCATCCGTAATCAAGTTTTCCAGATACATTGCTGCTACAAAATCTTTTACGCATTCTTATCTTATTCTCATCCGACTGTGCTTTTCATAAACTAAAAGAGGCTAACAAACCTCATTTTTATTTTTTCATTAGACGCTATAATAGTTATACATGTTCCTTAGCGATTGAGTTCACTATGATTCACTATGTTCATAAATGGAACTACCTAAACTTTGGAACTAATCAGAAGCTGATATGTTTTCCGATTGTTCAGAAAAGTCCCTGACAATAATTGGATTTCTTGGTTTTCCTGATTTTCAAGGATTTTACTGGTAGTCGACACCCTGGATAAGAGAGATAACAATTTACAACATTAACTCACCACAAGAAATCGAATGATAGATTCCTTTCCTTTTTCCAGTTGATGAATAGTGTGTCTGCTGATGGTTTAAGCTCTCTATAAGGTCTTCGAAATGATCTACATCGCAATGGGCGCATTCGAACGAGCCAGAACGAATGGAGTCCAATTCGTTAGCATGTTTGCTTTTTAAGTGTTCCAATAATGCAAAAGGGAATGCAAACGAATCAGAGCACAAAAGACAGTTCAGTGATGGTTTATGTGTTTCGTCTGGTTTTTGATGAACTCGTATGTGCCGTACTAGGTTCCGGTTACGCTTGAAATCAGCACCACACTGTTTGCACACGAAAGGACGATCTGGTAAGTGAACGCGTTGGTGGTCATTGAGTATGGTCTTCGAAGGAAACTTTCTTTGGCAGGTTTCGCAGGTATATCTCCGTTCCATATGTTTCATCGTAATGTGTTGCCGAAGTTCGTTTTGACTGAAGTAAGTTTTTCCACATTGAGAACACTTGAATGACTTTCCTTTGTGTCTTCCCTGATGGGTACGAAGTGAACTACGATCGGTGTAGGATTTTGGACAAAAGGCGCATTGATTATCCTTTATGTTCAAATGTATTCGAAGATGTTTTTTAAGCGTATTCCGACCACGGTACACTTTGTTGCAATAGATGCACTCGACCAATGGAACTTTACGGCTTCCTCGGTCAATAAATCCCAAAGTTTTAACCTCCATGGCCATATCTATCATTTGCTGATGTTCATTATCAAGATTGCAGTTTTCATTGGTATTTTCTCTATCCTCTTCTGAAATGCTTTCGATTTCTACTTCTTGAAGAGTGTTTTGCTCATCTATTATAGACATCTCATCATCTTCCAAGCGTTCTATAGTCACTATGTCTTCATCGGCGCAGTGATCATCGACATCTTCTACGGTTGATTTGTGAATTAGATAGTCCTCTCCATCGCCATTAGCTGCTTGCAGTTTATCGTTTTGAAACGACTCAATCTTGGCAATTGCTGTAACATTATAAAAGTTAAGGAAAAAAAAACTTTATCTTTAATCATTAGAGGTACAAACCGCCGTCGTTGTCTATGGATACTTTCAATGCATTCCCTAGAAGTTCGTAGGATTTTTCGCAAGTCAATTCAAATTCGACAAAGTTCTCGACACATGTAACACATTTCATACAAATTCTGTTTGGAAGGCCATCATCTTCGTCTATCTTGGCCAGAAGAATATCCAACATCTTTTTTAATCTTTCATTTATTTCAAGCTCGTCTGTAAAAATGTGTATGCATTGCTCCTTCGACAAACAAAATCGGCAGAGTTCACGAAAGTCAGCACGAATTAGAAACAAATCCATTTCAATACACAATGCAATACATGTTGATTTTTGAAAAAAAAAAAAAAAACTTTTTGTTATCCAAGACGGCTAAAAGTTTAGTCTGGTTTATGAATTTGGAAACGAATTCGTTTTCGAACCTAGGTTGGAACCAGTTCCAGCCTGCGGTACCCAAACTTATTATCAGTGTAAACCTAAACCCGATACGAGTTACAAATAGAGACAAACACACCGACGTGTAACACACAATAAGTCGACCCAATTTTGATACCCCATTCAGGTTGGAACTGAATCAAAAACAAATTCGCAAATAATATATCAGCGGCAACATTTCAAAAAGGCGAATCTGATGATGTAAACAATGGCTTTCCCTGTCCCTTTCACTGAAACACTCTGCCTAAAACAATGACTAATCTCTTCGTCTGGTAGAGGAATATTGATCCATCAGCTGGCATCATTACTTTGCAAAGTGATTGCTATAAGTTTCGAGAAATGAGAGGATAAAGTGATGGTTTATAGAAGCAATTTCGCCCTAATGAATTGTTGGCACCGAACAATTCGAACCATTCAAACATTCGCGACGCGGTTTGTTTTGTTTTCGCAGAAAAAAAGACTAACCAATTTAAGCAATTTAAGTCGATTTTACTCATTTTACACATTTCATAACGCGCTACACGCTAAGATCAGTTTACCCAAATATGAGTGAACTTTACTCATAATCACGGAAGAGCTCACATACTCATTTTATGGGTAAAGTCGCTTTACCCATATTTGAGTACACATGGTTAACTAACAATATAGGTAATGTTTACTTATTTATAGGTAACCAATTTGAAGTAAATTTCACGCAAATATAGGTAAATCTAAAACATTATATTTAAATTAGACGCAAACATGGATATGGATATGGATTTCTCTGTGCTTCAATTATACTACTACTACTACTATAGCAATTGGACTAACTGCTGATTATTTGTTCCATAACAAGTAATGCAAATATTGCTGAGAAGTGATTAAAAAGAAATGAATAACAGTTGATCAATACAATTATTGATCGAATGGTTGAACCCATCAGGTTAAAAAACAAGACCGGCATTTCTTTTTCAGATGTTGTGATTCCTCCCACTCCCTCTCATCGTAGTGTATTCTCTGTACAATTCCAAGTTCACAACTCTGCCACAACCTTCTCACCGCTCAATTTTCGGAACGAATCCGGATCCAAATGTTTTTGTCAGTTCTTCCGTCTTCTACTCCGCAATTCCAACTTTCGTGATGGACCTCATGGCTGGCCCACAATTGATACGTTGCGGATGCGTTCGCGTGAATTTGACAGTTTTCCCATAGGATTTCTGTCAAATTTACGTCAACGGAACGCAAACGTATCTATTGTGGGTGATCCTTCAATCTGTTGAATCGCAAGATGGAATGACAACCAACCTACTCGATCCAATGAAGCTTACGAAGTGCCAATGTTTATTTTTTCATCCAAATATGGGTAATATGCATTAACTCAAATTTAGGTAATATCACTTAACTCAAATTGTAAGTGAAGTTGACCCACTTTTGTGAGTACAATTTACCAATATTATGAGTATTGCATCAGTTACCCATATATGGGTGAAACAATTACCTTTTTATGGGTAATTGAGTCTTAGGCTGTGAACCATTTGGCGAAAATTTTTAACTTTTGGTTAAAATTTTACAGTTCGTTGGTTATTTCCCCTCAAATAGATAAAATTTAACTTTGAATTCGACCCATTTGAAATTTTGACAGATGCATAGTTATTTGGAATTCGACATGGAGTTTTCATAAGGGCCAATGTCGCAAACGTGAACAATGGTTTCTTCCACAAATTTCTTGAAAATGCTAGCTCACTCAAGTAAACTACCTTAAAACCCCCGTCTCCTCCCCCATCCCCCCACCACCCCCCAAAAAAACAAACCCTTTCTTTTAAAAAAAAAAAAAAAAAAAATTTTTTTTTTTTATCATAAATTTTTTTTTTTTTTATTTATAATTTTTTTTTTTTTTTTTTTACAATTATTATTTTTTTTTTAACAACAAAAAAAAAAAAAAAAAAAAAAATTTTTACACAAAATTTTTTTTTTGCTCACAAAAAAAAAAAAAAAAAAAAAAAAAAAAAAAAATTTAAAAAAACAACAACCACCACACAATTATTTTTTTACAGTTGTAACAATGTATGAGTAGGTTTTCAATATTTCCGAATGCGCCAGTTTCGTAGCCTCAATTTCTACGCTTTAATTAAAAAGGCAGCAGGGTAAATGCACCCTTCTTTTTGGGGAAATGCTCCTTAAACTTTGGAAAAATGCTCCTTAGATGCGTTTGCCAGGTATAATGCAATCGGAGGTATCAACCTTCTGGTTAGCGCTTGCCGGTTGTTTTGACGGGCCTTAAGTTTCATCAAGATTCTATAGCGGATCTTCGCTCCGCAATCTTCTAGGTAGTTTTGACGGGTTTAAATTTCATTTCGACGAGTCTTAATTTCATTTTGAAGAGTCTTATTTTCGTTTTGACGGGTCTTAATTTCTTTTTGACGAATCTTAAATTCAGAAACTTAAGACCCGTCAAAACTATACAATCATGAAGAAACTTAAGACCCGTCAAACCATCCGGCAAGCGCTAACCAGAAGGTTAATACCTCTGATTGCATCTAAGGAGCGTTTTTCCAAAGTTTAAGAAGCATTTCCGCAAAAAGAAGGATGCATTTACCCTTTGCCATTAAAAAAGCAAAGCGGACTCGCCGGAGGAAATATTATTTGAAGAGGTCGAGGAAGTTAACGTCGCGTTTGTCGATGGCTTTGTTTTGGACTTTCTTAGCAATCTGTGAGTTGCTTTCCTGGTAAGAAATTGAAAATTTGTAATGAAATGCGAATTTAAATGTCTATTTTCTATTTGCAGAAAATCAGTACACCATTGAAATATTTATTTATTTGTCGAACGGAACGAAAAATAAATGCATGTACGGATTAAATTCTTGGGGAGAACGATAGGTATGAATCTAGAAAAATCTATGTTTTTTAGATTAATGCTCTTTCATTCAAAATTAAAGGGATATCCATCGTTATCGTCAACAGAATCATTGGACAAGTTCAACTTATCCGCAGCTGGACTGTTTGTCAATTCATTCTTCTGTTGAATAAAAATTAAACAAAATCAAAATCATTTGCATTATTTCGAAACAAAACACAATCTGGTTAAATTGACAACTAAAATATTTAAAACAAAAATAAAAATTTTCATGTTTAAAATATCAATTATAGCCGCAACATTATTTTTTTTAGTTTCAAAGAAATAAATTGTTGACAGCAACTGTTTTGTTTTTTGTTTCAAAAAGATTCTGTATTTGAAAAAAATTATATGTGATTAAATGTGATTTAAATTTGAATTACCTTATTCTAACTCATGAAATGTGATTAAGCCCAGGTTAAAATCCATTGCATGTAAATAAATTTATTCACAATTGTAAAAACATCTGATGTTTAAATCTTTACAATTTGGCACACACGTCCTTTTAACATGTTCGACTAGAAATAGAGCTCGCTATCGAGCTGTCAAAATTAACCATGCTCCAGAGCTGGGTTATTTTCAACAGGAGGGGAAATTACTATCGAACTGTGAAATTTTAACCAAAAGTTAAAAAAATTCGCCAAATGGTTCACAGCCTTATACCCCGTTCGCACTACAACCTATATTACGTGATATAGATTATCTTGATATCAGCATCTATACATCTAGTTTTCACTGGAAATAATGTGCATGGTATTTGATATCAAGCTACTCTATATCACTTAATATAGGTTGTAATGTGAACGGGGTATTAGCAACAATCAATGTGCAACTAGCGATTTGAAATTGGTTCACTGTTGTAGAACCCCTAGGTCCGAAGTATACCTTGCAGTCTGCACCTTGCAATAATTCTTGCGCTCTTCGGTACCTTCCGGTACTAGTATCTTGGTTGTTGTTTTGATTCACTATGTTATTTTGACACAACATTTGAGAATGTGTTGGTGTGAGCTACGTTGTTAGGGGCGAATCATTGAGCTTGGGACCGAGCTTGGGACCGATGTGCTAGTACTGACTGAGCCAAGAAAAATATCGTATTTGTTTGGGACCTACAGGTCTTAGAGTTAGTCTATGGTATTAGCGTGTAGAATACACTGAGAATAATTCCATGGTTGTGCCGACAATTAATTCCATGGTTGTGCCGACAATTAATCCATGGTTGTGCCGACATTTTGATGGCGGAATATTACAATTTGAGATAATTCAAAGCAGCTGGTTTACCAAAATTTGGCAAATCGACAGGTAATCCGCGGGTGAGTGACCACCAGGTACTTCATAACAAGATGCTAGGAAGCGTACCGGAAAATTTAATGAGAAAACTCCCCCAGCGCCACCTAGTGAACTGATTGCTTCATTAAGTCTGACAGTTTGATTTGCAACTTTTTTCCCCTAACCAATAAAAACAAATCTGTGGTGCCATTTGTTAGGTTATTGCTACTTGATATCTTGAGGGAAGCCATGTTTTTACATAGGTAAATGAGATGAAGTCAAACATCTGTCTGCGGTTAAATGTATTGACATCATGATTTCCATACAGTTATATCAACAATCAATGTGCAACTAGCGATTTGAAATTGGTTCACTGTTGTAGAACCCTTAGGTCCGAAGTATACCTTGCAGTCTGCACCTTGCAATAATTCTTGCGCTCTTCGGTACCTTCCGGTACTAGTATCTTTGTTGTTGTTTTGATTCACTATGTTATTTTGACACAACATTTGAGAATGTGTTGGTGTGAGCAACGTTGTTAGGGGCGAATCATTGAGCTTGGGACCGAGCTTGGGACCGATGTGCTAGTACTGACTGAGCCAAGAAAAAAAATGGTATTTGTTCGGGACCTACTGGTCTTAGAGTTAGTCTATGGTTATATCCAGTAAAATCCAAACGAGTTGAAGATAGTCAATTTATGCCGTGTTCATACTACAGTGTTTTAACATATACAAGCACAGAGAAAAAACAGTGCTGTTTGAAACAACTAACTTGTTTGTTGACATCCAAACTGAAAAACTAGTTTTTTTTTTTTTAAATCCGTTTTGTCCTTATAAACCAACGATTTTGTTTTGAAACAAACAGGCAGGTTGATTGTTTCTACCTAAAGATATTTTCACAATACAACCATGGACCCAAAAGGGAGTCCGTGATACAACACAAATAAAGATTGTTCTAAACTAATAATTTTGTTGTTTCCACCTTGAAAGGAGGTTATTTTTTTTACCAAAATACAGGTTGTGTTGACTCGTGGAAACAAATTAAAATTTAAGATTGATTCAACCATTGAACCGTTTAATTTAAACAGATATTTTGCATGGAGGAATTTAGTTTGAAACAAACTATTTGGTTTAAACTTGGTTTATTTTATTTTCCGTCATCTGGTCCCGCCACATGCTCTGACGCTGTCACTCAACAATACTCGATTGAATATTTTCGCGGAACTTATTGCAGGTGAAAATTTAATATTTTACTTTTAAAAAAACCCGAAGATAGTAGAGAGGCTCGCATTAACATTTGTAGATTTCTCTTAGACTGATAAACGTAAATGTGCACTTTTCTAATTTTTGTTAGCATTTTATTCAAACATATGTAGGTAACGAAGATAAACGAAAATATTGGTTGTTTCAATCGTTTTCGTTCGTTTATTTCAAACAACAATTCAGTTTAAATCTTACTACAATTTGTTTGAAACAAACCACAAGCGTTGGTAGAATCAACCAACAAATATGTTTGTTTTCGTGACTGTCAATATGGAACAACCAACATAATGGTAAATTCAAACGGGTGTCAGTTGAACTTAACTACTTAATTCCGGAAACAATTAATCAATATTTTAGTTTGTTTTAATCACCGTAGAGAGTCAAATCAAACTTATATGATGTTTGGGCCCAATTCAACGTGAGATTCCGGTTAAATGAAACTAGAATTTGTTTACGTTTACCAATCTTTTTTCTCAGTGAGGCTATCTTGGTGACATTTTCCTTGTAGATAGTTTAAAAAAACCCTTGTATTATGTTACAAGTCTGTGGTCACGCTGGCCAGACTGAGCAGTTATAACATGTTATAAGCCTATCTTGATGACGAATTTATTGTTGAAATTATTTGACAACCGTTATAACATGTTATAACCATAGACTAACTCTAAGACCAGTAGGTCCCGAACAAATACGATTTTTTTTCTTGTCTCAGTCAGTACTAGCACATCGGTCCCAAGCTCGGTCCCAAGCTTAATAATACGCTCCTAATAATAAACTCACACGAACACACTCTCAAATATTCTGTCAAAATAACACAGCAAATCAAAACAAAGGCGCAAATATGTAGAGTTAGGTGCTTGCTTCAAGGTGTACTTCGGACCAAGGGGTTCTACAACAGTGAACCAATTTCAAATCGCTAGTAGCATATTGATTGTTGTTATAACTCTGTAGTCTGAACAAAGCATGAAGCATTAAGGTCGGTATCGTGTTCGAAAGAAACTTGTTGTTCCCATGTTAAATTCCGTTTACTGAAACGGAAAAGTAAAAGGTCGATATCGTGTTCGAAAGAAATTTCTTTTTCTATCCCAAACCCATGTTAAATTCCTGAATTTACTGAAACGGAAGAGTAAAGAATTAAAAAGAAATTTCTGCAGCAGTATCCACCTCAAAGAACGAAAAATAAAATTGGAATTTGTAAGGTTTCAACGCAAACTAATGGGAGCTATCACTTTTACTTTCGGAAAAATATTCTGCTTGATTATTCCGTAAGTGAAGGTGACATTTCGTTCCATGCAAATCAATTGTCAAAATTCCGCCTGGTAGTTTTGAACAAAATTCCGTAACCTCTCTACTTTTTAAGTCGATACTGGTCTAAAGAATCGAAAAGAAATTTCTGCAGCAGTATCCACCTGAAAAGAAAGAAAAATAAAATTTGAATTTGTAAGGTTTCCACACAAACTAATGGGAGCTGTCACTTTTACTTTCGGAAAAATATTCCTCTCGATTATTCCGGACACGGTAAGCTTCCTTCACCCATTAATGGGTACGATTTATTATTATTTTTATTCCTTCTGTGGAAATTTTTACCCATTTTACCGTAAAACTGCGTCTACCCATTTAAATTTCACCTTTCGAATGCCCTTGACCTTCTGAACAACTTTGCTCAAGACCGCACCTTTGCAGATATTAAGGGTCTCGAGATATGCCATCATGAACGTACTTGTATTATCCCCACTTATCCCCATACACATTCATTCCGGTCCTATTTTTTGTTCTGGCCCTGGGGCCCTTGCTTGCATCTTGGAGCTTGTGCTATCCATTCCACTGTTAACAAAATCTTCTATGTGTTTTTCGTTGCAAAAGACTTAGCATGTTATCGCAGTTTTTTTTACGTGGATTCCGGAATTAGCACGGCTTTTTGTACACGGATTCCGGAATAAACGCGATTTTTTTTTACACGGATTTCGGAATTAGCACGGTTTTTTTACACGAGTTGGAAAAAACCATGCAAAAAAACGAGAGGGTGAGTTTTGTCAGTGACATAACTGCAAAGTTGACGTAGGACTGCTTATCGATGTGAAGAAATTGATGCCATCGAATTAATAAATTTCTACTATATTTTATTCAGTCAAAACTAGTGATCCTCATAACAAGAGATATGTGGAAATTCGATTCAACGATTCGGCAACGGTGTTCATTTTATTCACAGAGGCTGATAACACTTGCCGCAGTGCCAATTTTGCACGATTGGCTCAGATCTGACAGCTCTCGCTGCACGATTGGCTCAAAAGTGGCTGCTTCCGCATATCTCTTACTATGAGGATCACTACATATCTCATACCACAGAGAACAGACGTTCATCTTCGGTCTGCTACTTGTGTAAAACTTTAAACCGACATTTCAAATGTAAGTCGTTATGCTCCTGGTAGGCGGCGCTGCAGTTGTGCGAAAACTGGAATGTAAATATTTATCAATAAAAAGCCTAGCCCATAACCTGAAAAGTTTTGTTTGTTTTTCTCTGATTTTGCTTCTTATACCGGCTGTCCATATAAACTTTTACACACGTTTTTCAAGAAAAGGTATATGGACATCAATGTCTGTTCTCTGTGTATGGACATCAATGTCTGTTCTCTGTGCTCTTACTATGAGGATCACTAATACACTCTCAAAAACCCTCTCTTTCATTTGTATTACTGTCCCTTTTTTCCTCAAGGAAAAGTTACTCAATTTTCGTAAAATGTGGATCAACTCAAAAAATTGAGTAGATCCACTTTTTACGAAAATTGAGTAACTTTTCCTTTAAAAAAAAAGGGACAGTAATACAAAAGAAAGAGAGGGTGTTCTGAGCGAGTAGTGCAAAAGCTTGTAGTACACTGTTTGTCCAATAGCCAAATATTTGGCATAGGCAGCTAGACAGCTGACAGATATCATAGATGTTTGTCAGATGCCTATCATGGTACACTACACTGTAACCGGCCAGTACCCATTTATGGGAAAAATATCACCCATATCGAACTTAAGTGGGTTAACTCCTTTGATGGGTAAAACGATTTTACCCATTAATGGGTAAAGAGCCTCTATGTCAGGCTATCGGGTATTTTTTACCCATTTTTCAAGAAGTTTGTCATTTGGGAAATGGGTATTAAATACCCATTTTTTCAAAACGTTTGTTATTTGGGAAAAGAGTATGAAATACCCATTTTTTTTTAAATGTTTGTTATTTGCAAAATGGGTATGAAATACCAATTTTTCGTGATATGTTTTTACTTGCGATATTGAATAATGAGCATTAGAATGATGATGATGGCCCCGCCCTTACCCCTACAAAGGTTTGAGGTAGACGATTTTGTCTCTAAGATAATTAATTTGGTAACAATTCAAACCAGTTATGCAAAAAAAAAACGAACTGATTTCATCTACAGATATAAATTTCTTCAGAAGTATCCATTTGCTTCACAGCGACATAAATCGTGAAAAGCTTTGATGTTAACCACAAAAATTCGCAAGTATTCCCAGCGATCAGGACATTCTGTTGCAATTCAGATCACAGAATCCAGTAAAAGGACATTATCAAAAGACAAGCCAATATCCGATCCTGCCCGTTACAGAGCCAATGCAGTTCCAACACTAAAGGCTGGCGGCCCACAATTGATACGTTGCGGATGCGTTTGCGTGAATTTGACAGTTTTCCCATAGGTTTTCTGTCAAATTTACGTCAACGCATCCGCAACGTATCAATTGTGGGTGACCCTTAATGGAGCCGCCAGCGTAGTTTAGGGCTGGCCAAGAATATCTCACCAGGGATGTCAAGAATGTTTCCAAACCGAAAAAATCCTGGACCGGCATTAGTCAAATTTTTACTTTCAACCACAAAAGAATTGACGAAGAATTCCCCGACATTCAGCCAGACAACTTGCTACTATTTCATAGTACCATCTAAAGCATCAAAGGCCAATTTTTTTTTAACGTATTCAAAAAGAAGTCCATCATATCTGTATACCGCGCGCGAGGCTCAAACAATTGTAGACTACTTTCTTTATTTATTTTTTTCGACTAACACAACATTATACAAATTTCCATCATCATCACTGTGACGAACAAAATAGTGAGTATTAAAGTATTGTAAACGTGAAAAAATAAAATTTAAAAAATAAAATAGCCAACTCATTATAATCCGTTTGTAAAGAACTTCGTCAGATACATTCTTCATTTTTACAAAAAAAAGCAACATAAATGTACAAGAAATGGTCTACACAAAATAATCCGTTTTATAATAGTAAAACATCGTCAGGTACAATCTTCATAAATATTTGAAAAAAAAATTCGCTTGCTGCTCAGAATACAGTTTTAACGTGTGAAATACATAGTCTTTTAAATTAAAAGTTGGTGGGCTTTTAATGTTTCGCCACCAAAAAAAAAAAATTTTTTCTTTAAAAAAAAAAAAAGTTTTATAAAAAAAAAACAAAAAACACGGGGTTTTTTTTTCTTCCCCGTTTCTAGTATTATATTTATGAAAAACACTCCCTCTCTCAATCCGATCACACAAATATCGAGGAAGCAAACCATTAACTACTTTAAAAATGAACACACAGCAATACACAGCAAATAAAGTTGTTGAATATTACACAGAATCAGATGCACATACACACCAAGTTTTTTGTACTGAGGTCAGTAAAAGTTTTACTGACCTTCAAACAGCTGAGTGTTCAGTAAGCAGTTCAGTAAAAGTATTTTTACTGAACGATCGTCAAACCAGTAATAAACTCTCAACTGTCAAAAACTACTGACCAATTCAGTAGCAATACAAAAGTTCAGTAAAATTTACAGAAAAAAACTGTGAAATTGGAAGCATCGTTAGTTTCCAAAAAGCACTGAACACATAATCAATCAATACCGAAGTTCGGTAAAATTTACAAAAAAAAAAGTTAAATGCGGAACGCTGCCTTTTTTATTATGAGAGAAAGGCATTTATACTGATTAAATATCAGAATGCCTGATAAGAAAACGAAGAGTAGAATAATTTTTCGTTTATTGCCTTTATTTTGTTTTATTAAAATATCACCGACTTAACCAATTTTATTAACCTATAACCTTGAGAAGAGAATTTATTACATCTAATATTTAATAAAATGCAAAGAAAGTAAGGAAAACTAATTTTATAGTCTTCGAGAAAATTGACTGAAATTAAATTTTTATTAGTAATTGTGGCTCAGACTGACTAATGCAACCGCTTGCACTTATAAAAAAAAATACCACATCACCACGGACAAAAGTTATATTGAAATTTAAAAGTGGGAACAATAAAATAGAAAAAGAATCATTTAAGGCTACGCATGAATTTTTCTCCGGTCGTCGTCAGCGTTCCAATTCCCATCAATGCATGTGCAAACAAGAAAAACTGTTTGTCTGAAGGTCGACAACTGACATTGAGCACCAAATAGGACTCAACCAGCACCCGGAAGCAGTATTCGTAGTCTCCGCTGATACACATGGACCAGTTTTTGAAAACAATGTAGCCTTCACAGTTGTCTGCAAAGTTGTCACCTTTGAAATTTAATACTGGGACATCTTGGGATGAAGGAAGGCCATCATCCTGTAAAGTTCATTTTTGTTTAAAAATATATGTAGCAATTGATGTCATAAGTTATATCACCTGATACCAGTCCATAATACCCTGAAGAGGGTTATCGTTAACAGTATTAGAGTCTCGCAAACGTTTTGCCCCTCGACTTGGGTTTTTTAAGCGAATAATGGATAGTGTTCTCAAAAACTCTGTAACGAAAAATGAATTTAACAATTATTTTTAAATTTTGGTAATTAAACTACCATTTGTGATGTATCGGTAAAATCCTTCGTATTCCGTTAGAATTTGAGCCTGCAGTAACTGAAACTTATCTATGAAGTCCAAACATTTTGGATTGAAAAGACGGAATTCGACAGAAAACTGTAATGAAAAATAGGAAAAATATGACCAATAAAACTTATAACCTGCTTGGCGTTTATACATGTAAAATTGAACTGGCGAGGATTGATTTTACTACCATTCTTCAGGAGTGCGCTGTATTGCCCATCATATGCGCTATACAATGCACTACTTTCAACGTCATGCTTAACGTTCATGTCGGTTGTAAAAAAAATAGATCGCCAGTTGAGGTTTCCAGTTTTGAACTGAAAGAGGAATATATCTCGAGTAATTCATGATTAGGGTCTAAAAGCCATTTGCAAACAATGACTTTAAACGTTGATCTCTCATGAATCACGAGAATTCCACTATATCATGCTACTCCATATGGTAGAACTAAAATTCTTCAACCAGATGCTGCTTTGATTTCACGAGATTGATTTAAAATTCAAGAGAAATCAACATTTAAAGTCATTGTTTGAAAATGGCTTTAGGCCCTTGTCGAGATAAGCACTCAAAAAAAAAAAAAGAGATCCACATTTTCAGATATCTCATCTGGATTGATCGATTCTGTTCATGTGATGTTTTCGGAATATAATTTAATTAATTAATTCTTATTACCAACTCTCCATTGAAAGCCGACCCTACCGGATGATCTTTGAGGTACATAATCAGGCTCTCAGTATGGCGAATATGCTGACGATCTTCAAAGGTAGCCAACCAACGCTCCTCTGCCCGTGCTTTCGTTGTTGGTCCCGGACAAATATATTTTAGCTCTTCTCTCTAAAAAAAAACAATTTATCAAGTGATTTGAATACTTGGTTTAAGAGTTTTGAATAAACATACCATTTGTTCAATTTGATCTTCAGAAATAGTACTTACATCTGTTAAGACTACGTACTCTGAAGCAGTCAGTTTCCGTTGACGATGAATGATATGCTCACCAGACTTACGCACTAGATATTGCATATGATAGTGGATCCTGCCTGAATGTTTATTCACTCCTCTGGCATGCGGGTGAAACCACAGTGCTTGGGGTACAGACACATTGGAAGATGCTAAAGCAGGATATGTTTTGACCAAAGAAATCGCCAAAAGATTCTTGTGGTATGAAGAAGGATGCCTAAAATGAAAAAAAAACCAGTAATGTTATTTTTGTTTTTATTTTCTAAGGGCCGATTTCTTCACTCTCGCTTAAATTTTAAACCAGGTTTACCCATATAGTTAAACCTGGTTTCGTGCTTAAGTAGAGGTGAAGAAATCAGCCCTAAGTAATGGCTGACCCACAATTGATACGTTGCGGATGCGTTGACGTAAATTTGACAGAAAACCTATGGGAAAACTGTCAAATCCACGCAAACGCATCCGCAACGTATCAATTGTGGGCCAGCCTTAATACTTACAAACCAAAGGATGATTTCAGGTATTCGCAAAGAAGGTTGTTGATGTTTTTTAAGCACCGATCTGCAAGCTTATCACCTTCCTTTAAAATCTCCATCACATCCTGACCGGCACGAGTTCGACGGAAAATTTTGTCGACGTTGATCTCCTGCAACCGAACAGCACAAAATTTTAATAATATAATAGATAGGAGATATATTTGACATAGATTTCTCATTAGGTTGCACTACTTTTGTAATTACCTACCTTATGTGTTCTAACGCGAGTTTTAAATATAATTTTCGACTCTAATTAAAGAGCTTAAACATGAGTGCTATGTAATTAATGGATTTATTTTCAACCTACGTTCTTACCCGTGATATATTCTACTAACCAAGTAAATACATTTTAAAACTGTTTCTTAGCCTATCATGTAAATTTAACTTTTTCTTTCTTGAGACTGTGAAGAAGTGTTATAAAAAGTGTCAGCAAGAAAAAAAAATCAGCAAGACTGCTTTATACTATGTATCAACTCAGAAGTCTGTAAAAGGCAAAGAAAAAGACATTACTCTCAAATTGACTAACTGTACGTCAAGCTGAAACTGAGTTATATTTCCGTGAGAAAAAAGAATGAACATAATTTATTCATTCAGTCAGTAGAATTTAATAATAGTGTTCGTAAGGGTGCTCGTCATTTCAAAATCTTACCTCTTCTAAACGAATTCCTTCATATGGATTGTTAAGCCATGTTGATTCGTCTTCTCCATCAGTTTCGTCATTTTCTGGATGTTTATTTTCAGAAGTTGCCTCGACTGTGACATTCGTATCGGTTTTCTCAATATCAAGCACCTCCACTATTGGATCGGTTCTCAATTCCTTCTGAATCCGCTGTACCAATTTTATCATCTTCGTTTTCAAACGTAGCCGTATAAAATCGCCGTCATTGAGTTCCAAAAACGTGCCGAAGTCCGTGATTCCTTCGTCAACTGAAAGATAAAAAAAAAGATATAACAGTTAATCATTAGATCCTAGCCCCAAACAAGAATAATTGAATAAGTACTTGTTGATATGATACGCTAGATTGCAGAGTGTTTGTTACATGTACCTGGGAAGCGAGTAGTACTGTATGAACGTGCAAAGTTTGTTTTGATGGAGATGGAAATCTTCACCGTTCAAGTTGTGCCAATGTCTGTCGAAACTCGTATCAAAAATGTGTGGGTGTATTGATCAATGTTGTTCTGTGATGTGATGCGAGTTTGGACTGAGGTTGCGGTACGCTCGCATGTGCTTGGGAATTTAAGCGGTCTTTGGAGTGATTAAATAATAAAATCGAGTGATTTGTATCATATACTTTTATTGGAGAAATTATAATTTAAGTTTAAGTTAAATTTAAGTGAATAGTTTTTTAAGACAAGAGAAAAATCTATATTTTAGATTTAGTGAAATTTGCCGAATAAGGCGAAAGGACGCCATTGCAATAGTGAGGTTACATACCGAAAAAAGAAAATGGCGGTGCCGAAGAGAGAAGAAAAAATAGAATAGGATGGATACACCAATACCAACAATAAACAGCTCTCCGGGAGAGGGAGCAAACAGAGCAATAAATAACCTCAACATGACAGCATCAAAAGCACCAAAAGTTGACTACCAATACGAACATGGCGACCAGGGTCCGTATCGCGTGATGGTAGAATTAATCGATACAGAAAATGGATCTATTAGAATTAATAAACTGACGCTAGCAAACATTCTGCGGAAGATGATTGTGTACAAGGCCCACGTTATGGAATTGAAAAATATCGGACGAAACAAAATAATGGTTTACATAAATAACTATCAAGTAGCGAATCGCCTCACGAATGATATCGAACTGAAATCTCGGAACTACAGGGCATACATCCCAAGACACCTGATATCTGTCACAGGCGTTATCGCCGGGGTCCCTTTGGACATTACCGAAGAAGACATACTGGAAGGAATGAGATGTGAATATCCAATAATGCAGGTGTACAGAATGCATCGATATTTCAACAACAAAAAAGAGCCATCACAACGAATGAGCGTGACATTCAGAGCATCGAAACTACCGGATTCTGTGAAAATTTTCTGCTGTTCGATCAGAGTAAGAGCCTTCTACCGTAAAGCTGTTTTATGCCTAAATTGCCTAAGATACAATCACAAGCAGGAAAATTGCCGAAGCAAACGCAAGTGCCTCCGGTGTACAAGAATGCACGAAAACGAAGAACAATATGAAAACTGTCAACAACCAAAACGATGCCTGCACTGCAGAAAGGAACATGAAACAACTGACCAAACATGTCCGGAACGCTCACGCCAAAATAATGTGCAATCGATTCTAGCAAGAACCAGTTTAACAGCGATAGAAGTTATAGAACAGTTCCCGATTCACACTCAAAACTATTATGCAGCGATAGCGGAAACTGCTCAAGACCCTACACCAGCAGAATCTTTTGCAGGAATGGCAGCTGGAAATTTTAAACCACGCCTCAACAATCCACGTCGCAAACGAGTAGGAGACACCCAGACGTCACACGATGATTCTAGTAATATTGGAAATCAGGTTGCATTGTTCAAGGAAAAGAAACAAAACGTTGTAACGGATGGACACCAGAATGGAACTGCACTTTTCAACAAGTACAAAACAACAGAAGCGGAACAATGGAAGTCAAAACTACGAAAAGCGCAACTTCAGATGCATGATCATCCCTCCTCCTCGACGAACAAACAAACATTGGAAATTGGAAATGAGCAAATGGAAAGCGAAGAATTCTCCACCTTCGTCACAGATATGATACACAAAGGTATGGTCAATAGCCTGGGACACGGATATATGAAAAAAAAAATATTTTTGTTCCCTATTGATTTTTGGGAGCCTTTTGGTTCCTTTAATAAGTGTGCAAAATTTCAACTCGATCGGTGAAACTATATTTTAGCGCTCGCAGTTTTAATTTTACATAGTATTTTATATGGGAAAACTTACCTTTTCAAAGAAATATCTGGCGAGGTGACCCGTTGTCCTCTAAAAATAAATCAATTCCTTTACTTGCTGGGAAATTTTTCAAAGAAACTTTTCTTAGAAAACCGCAAAGCGATCCGACGCTTGTGGAAAAAGTTATTAAGCTGAAACTGATTGCCAATCGAACGGCTCATTGGACTGTTTTTTCTAGCAGCACAGTTCCTCCATGCAGAGTGAACATAAACAAACACAGTGGTTGCTTCGCGCAGCCAGCAGCAGGTTGCAGGTGGCAGTGCTGCAAGAGAAAACAGTTCAATGAACCGTTTGATTGGATAGCAATCAGTTTCAGCTTAAAAACTTTTTCCACAAACGTCGGATCGCTTTGCGGTCTTCGAAGAAAAGTTTCCTTGAAAAATTTCCCAGGATGTGGTTGTATTGATTTATTTTTCAAGGACAATGGATCACCTTGCCAGATTTTTATCTGTAAAAGTAAGTTTTCCCATGGAAAATCCTATGTAAAATTAAAACCACTAGCGCTAAAATATAGTTTCACCAAACGAGCTGAAATTTTGCACAGTTAATACAGGGTCCAAAAGGCTTCCGAAAATCATTAGGGAACTGGAATTTAAATTTTGTCCCAGGCTAATGGTCAACGCCAGAAGTTTGGAATTAAATGAGAATAACAACTAATAACAGAGAATATGTAACAACAACAAGACATAATAACAGTAAC
Organism: Aedes koreicus; assembly: GCA_024533555.2. NCBI lineage: Eukaryota > Metazoa > Arthropoda > Insecta > Diptera > Culicidae > Aedes > Aedes koreicus. The sequence goes on along the minus strand of JAHHFK020005933.1, from coordinate 581,430 downwards.
ACAAAATGAAAATATTGCAGTCCAATGTACAGAGCTTTAGGAAAAACAAGGAAGAAATAGCGAGAATACTTAACGAAGACAACTTTGATATAGCGGTTTTTTCGGAAATGTGGTATAAAATGGAAGAAGAATCAACAAGAGCATATAATGTGAGCGGATATCACAAAGTTATACAAAGCCGACCAGACGGATACGGAGGTGTCGGAATCTACATCCGGAATCGTTACAACTTCGAAGAAGTTAAAATTGTAACCCAATCAGATCAGATACAAATCGTTGCGGTGAAGGTATTTCGGATGAACATGATAATAGCAGGGGTTTACATTTCACCATCTATCAGCAGCAGAGAGTTTGAAACAGATATCAACTCGATTATAACACAGTTAAGTATGTATCCTAGAGTGATCCTTGGAGGAGATATAAATTGTCATCATGTAGCTTGGGGAGATGAGAAATGTGACCAGAAAGGAAGATTGATGAAAGATGCCATGAATGGTTCAGATTTGATCCTTTTGAACAACGGAGCAAAAACGTTCATGCCTTTGGATACAAGAAGAAAAGCAACAGCCATAGACATCACATGTTGTTCAGCAAGCCTATTTGCTGAACTCATTTGGAAAGTTCGCTCTGAAGCAATCGGGGGAAGTGAACACTTACTCATCGAAATTGAAAAAAATGACACAGTCAACGAAAACAATAAATACTTTGTAAATCATAAAGGAATATATGAGGAAATTGCTAAATTAAATGGATAAAACATTCGAAGTTTGGAGGACCTAAAAAACGAAGCACAAAAAATATACAAGCAAAACACCAAAAAGAGCAGATATACACCGAAAGCATGGTGGAACAAACACGTAGAGGAAGCCTGGAAGCAGAAAAATGAAGCTATAAGAAAGTTCAACTCTGAAAGCACTATCGAGAACGCAATAACGGTAAGAAAAACAAAAGCCATATTTCTACGACGGAAAAAAGAAGGTATTCGTCAACAAATTGAAGATTTGGCAGCATCTATCGACCCGCAAACTAGTTCGGCAATATTATGGGATAAAGTAGGTAGAATCACTGGAAAAAGATGCAGTAGGAAAGTCAATAATCCAATCCAAGAAAACGTTCAACTTGCTGAAAAGTTCTTGGACACGCATTTTGGGAAAAACGATGTAGATGTTTCAGAAACAATGACTTATGGATCTGTATGCCGATACAATATCATGAATGTTGAGTCGTGGTACAGAATTCTCGATAAAAAAAATGACAAATCAGCTCCTGCTGACGAAAAACTAACATACGGTATGTTGAAACAGTTAAAACCGGAAGTAAGAGATACGGTTATAAGGCAAATAAACGAAATGTTTATGTCAGGCACATTAACGTTCTCACTTAAAGAAATATGAGTTGTTGCAATCCCAAAATACGGTAGAGACCAATCCACTGTAGAGGGAAAACGACCGATCTCTCTGGTCCCTACCATTACAAAGATAACAAATAATATGGTTCTAGAACGAATCCAATCTCACTTAGATCAAAATAAGATGCTACCTAAACTGACTTTCGGCTTTCGAAAAAATTTGTCAACATCGACCTGTTTGAATTTTGTAGTGAACACCATCAAACAGAATAAAATACAAGGATTGATTACGGCAACTGTTTTTATAGACCTAACTAATGCATACAATTCGGTAAACAGAGACATTCTAGAGAAAGAGATGTGTAATCTACAATTCCCACAAGAAATCATCGTATGGGTGAGTTCCTTCATGAAAAACAGAAAGATATCAATGCAAGTTGGAAACAATACCGTGTCAAGAATGATAAGTAATGGATTACCACAAGGTGATGTTATGTCACCCACCCTCTTTAATATCTACACAAGCAGTCTACATTCTTTAACCGAAGGAGGAGTGGTGTTGGTCCAATTCGCTGATGACTTTTCGTTATTAGTGAATGGAAAAAACATTGAAGAAGTCCATGCAAAAACACAACAAGTACTGAACGAGTTTAGCGACAAGGTAAAACAGCTGTGCTTCGAGATCAATCCAAATAAAACTAAAGTAGTTTTATTTCACGGAGGAAATAACACCTTTGACATAAGTCTAAACAACGTTACGTTAGAGACAGTTAGAAGCTATAAATATCTGGGAATATATTTAGACCGATTTCTCAACTTCGGAGAACAAATAAGATCTGTCAAAAGAAGGATTGAAGAACGGCTGAAAATGCTGAAAATTATTTCATCCGTTAGACACGGTGGACACCCCCAGACGATGGGATTACTTTACACAGCCCTGATCCGTAATCTTCTTGATTATGGAGCATCGGTCGTAAATAACACTAGCATGACTAACAAGAAAACGTTACAGGTGGCTGTGAACAGCTGTTTAAGAAGAGTAACGGGTTGCAGCAAAACCACTCCGCTAAACACGCTGTTGGCGATTGCAGCACAAAATCCATATGAAATCCATAGCAAGTTTGTAACGTCTAAGGAAATTGCAAAAACAGTAGCGCATCAAAATCCGGTATATGAACAGCTCACTCAGGTTGATGGATACAACGGTGATACGGAAAAAATTACTTACCTGGAAAGAATATATCTCGACAACATAGCCATCTTTAAGATCATTAGCCCTATAAAATATATTTCAACCAACAACGAAGTTGTTATAAACAGGAGTATTGGAATGAAACTGAAAAAAGAAAACGTGAGCAGGAAGGCACTGAAGCAGATGGTGCTTTGTTTGCTAAATGGAAAATATAAGGATCACATGAAGATTTACACCGATGCTTCGAAATGTGGTAATATTTGCGGAGTAGGAATATATATAGCGGCCAGGAACAGGAGAATATCTTTGAAGCTAAAACAAGAAACATCAATTATGACGGCAGAAATAATAGCAATCAGTATCGCGGTAAAGGAAGCCAAAAGTTTTAATCTTCAAAATGTTGTGATACTCACCGATTCTTTGGCATCATGTACTTTATTGGAAAACAGTCAAAGGATGGAATGGAGAAGCACCATCGTGAACGACATACTTCAGGATTGCCATGAAAGAAACATAGAAATACAATGGATACCCAGTCATATAAATCTGGAAGGTAATGATGTCGCAGATCAATTAGCAAAACAAGGAACAAATTTAGACGAATCAATTGACCATCACATATTGCTGAAAGATGCGTATTTATACTTCGAGAAACAAAAAATGGAAAGTACCAACCAGTGGTACACAGATTATGCGAAAGAAAAAGGGCAAAAATTTTATGCTATACAACCGGATTTCCGCGAAAAACCGTGGTACTATAACAAGCATTTGGATAACATCGAAACAAGAACATTAAACCGGATTATGGCTGGACATGACTTCAGTAAATTCTGGTTGTATAAAATGAAGATTAGCGAAGATCCGAACTGCGAAATATGCGATGAGCCGGAAACAGCGGAACACATCATTTTGCACTGTGTACGCTTCAATCTCACACGAATGAACTTTTCCTTTGACTGCAAGTATAAAAATATAACCGAACTGCTTAGATCTAACGATGTAAACACATTCAAAGAAGTGACTGATTTCCTAAAACAAACGAACAATATGATTTAAAGAGTAATAACTAAAACCAGCGGATGATAATTCCAAACAACGACTGCCGGTAATTCGTCGAATTCGCCGGCTGAAAAATAATAGCTTATTTTCAATGGGGTGGGCTGTCAAATCGACGCTAAAGAAATAGATGGATATATGGTCGCTGTCACCTATCCAGAGTGGAGAAAGCATCCACAAACAGAGAGGAGGAGAGTGATGTGATGTTAATAACATTAATAATCTCTATTATAGTAACGTCGTGATACGTATTTGCTGGAGTTTCCAAAAGCTTTCCAAATTGCGAATGTTGTATGCTGGAATACTGCGTCCATGTCGAACAGCTGATCCACTGTAGTAACGTGCACTTCATACGACTGGAGAACGTCGTTATACAAGATCGTATCGCATAATCTTAACAGAACATGAATACCATCATCCGCACTGATAAGTTCTTGAATTATGCCGTATACCGGGAAAAACTCGTTTCTGTGACTTTTCATAGCGACAACTAAGTTCTTGCGGAATTCCACACCGTTTAATATTATTGATGTGGGCGAGTAAACAAGATGAATATTTTCTCCTAGATATGGGCCAGAAAGTGTTTCGTTTTTGTGTATAATCGGTCCCGATTTATACATCATGTGATCTCGTAGAGGGTTGTCCAAAATTTCCAATACTGTGTGAAAGGTTTGTCGTTCCGCTAAACTTTTACAAATATTTTTGTAATTGCGACACGTAGCTGCTTGATTTTTCAATGGTTTATTTTTCTGCTCAAACGGAAGACAATTAAATTGTTTCATACTTCCACTTTGCCGGATACATTCTTCGTAGTGGCTCAAATGATGCAGCTTGTTTATACGTTTATCGAAGATAGAAAAGAAGATATCTTGGAACAAACGGATGTGTTCATTCAGCCAAATCAGCAAATCATCAGAAACAACTGGTGATAATAATATTCGGGTAATGTTGATTAGGTGACCAATCATGATCATGTGTTTACTGTCCTTAGGTATCAGGTCCCCAAATAAAAATGGGAAAGCCCGCAACAGTAAAAAATATTGAGAAGCAGTTTGTCTCATTTTATGTTTTTGAGGAGCAGACAGCATGTCTTCTGTAATATTTGGTGACGGCCGGTTTTTGCGATCAACGTATCCGTAGTGAAAAAAAGCTATACGATTGTTTACAACTTCTTTGTTGATCTGAATATCCTTCTGTTTGTAAAAGAAGCTCAAAGTTGATTGAATAGCCAAAGGTATTACTCCTTCCGCCAAATCATGCATAATATCCAAAGCATAGTTTTGAGTAACATGGAAGTTTTGGAGCTCGTTCAAAATACATCCAGTGGCTTTTATGCCACATTCTGAGGGTTTTATTTCACCATTTCTAACACCTTGTAATTTGATGTTGTACCAGTCCACTGTTCGATATGGAAATTGAGCAGTGGGATTCTCATGAAATAAAGGTCTAGGTATTGTGCAGATCCTACAAAAATAAGTTGCACCAGGGCCAAGTAGTCCGAATACTTCATGGGCTGCTAGCGTATCTCCACAAAATACAGTAACAGTAGCTCGTAGCTCGAATTTTACGTCTCCATAATATACTACCACTCCTTCCTCGAGCTTTTTAAGGTCCAAAATTAACGATTGCAAAATTTTGTTGTACCCATATTGTTTGACTTGGCTTGACAGAGCATATGTAACAGGAAAAATAGTTTTTGGAGACGAATTCCACTGCGCAGGAAAATTTTGAACCTTAATGCAAAAATTAGAAATCTTGTTTTTCCCTGCTCTTGAGCTGAATGCATTTCCAATTTCAACATCGTCCTGATATAAAGAAAGGCGTATGGCGTGTGGATACTTTTTGAAATAATCATTTTTCTCATACGACAACCCTGTGCACGACGAGCTGTATTCTTTAACGCCTGGAGTTGATTGGTTGAAATATTCTTCTTGTGTTAGAAGAGATCTGGTGGCAGGATTTCGAAATAGTAGCTTCAGTGTTTGAATTATGAGGATGTACATGAAGGTGTCGTTGATACGAACAGTCTTGTTGACACCAGCAACGCAACGTACGACATCACGACTTCCAATGCACTTAGGAGATGGCTGAGGAACGTTCACAGCTAGTGATTTTAAGAAAATTTGTTGTTTCTTATAGGTTCTAACACTCCCAAATAATTCTAATGTTTTGAACTCATTCAACAAATCGATGGTAGGTTTTGAATTCATATCAGTTCCGTTTTTTCTCAAAAATGATTCTGTAAGCTCTTCAAGATATTTGGATACATGTTTAACAATATTTTCGCAGATCACCACGGACTCAAGCACTTTATTGTGAGGAATTCCAATAAACCGGCAAATACTCCTGGCTACGATCTGCTTAATATCCGCCAAAGTCGTATGCGTCGCATTCTTATTTTTGCTTTCTAGAGGAACAAAATCTTGAGCATCGTTACTAAGCTCATCAAGTTCATCACTGTAGTTATTAGGTTCTTGACTCTTAAAAGCCGGAGGATGTTTTTTTATAATATGCCGTTTCAACGATCCCAAATGTTGATATTGCATTCGACACCTAGGGAATGTGCAGTTATACAATAAAGTTTCGGCTGAAACGTGTTCCTTTTGGATGTGCCATTGAATATGATGGCCAAGCCCTTCAACATATCCTGGAACTGGTAAACGACATAAAAAGCAAATTATGCGTTCACCAGCCATTTTGTTCGAATGCTAAAAAGTCAAATTATTTAGAAAACATTCCTATCATACTTACTGAAAAGTTCCTTTACTTCATTATCTGTGGCCGCGAGTATATCCAACACCTCCTCCATTTCTGTTTTATACCGTAAAACACACAATTTTCCGAATTTTCACGTTTAGTTTAGTTTCCAATTTTCCACCGCGTTAGAATGCAAAAATGGCGAAGATTTGACAGGTACAACTTTAACTGCACGGTTCAGTAAACCCAGTGATTTTTTACGTTTTGCTTCAGTATTTGTTGTTATTTTACCGAAAATCGGTAGTTCTTTTACTGAGCAGTAGAGCTGGCAATGACACTTCAATGTTTACAAATTACATCAGTAAAGTAATAACAAATTCTCAGCAAAATTCTTAAAGGAAATACCAAAAACTTGTAGTTTTTTGACAGATATTTGAAAATCAAGCCATTTTACAAAGCATTCAGCAAAATTTAAATTTTACGAATCAAAACCGTAAATATTTTTACTGAAAACCAACCCATAGATTTGGTGTGTAGGTCATTCCATCCGTTGTTTAATGTTAGGTTGTCTCGATGTACACAATAAAATGATGCACTGCTTATCGATGTAATTTGGTCGATGTAAACGAGACAACCCATTGAGACAACGTGAAGCGTTGCGACGTACTGTGTAGTTGCGACGTAAAGGGAGCAATGTAAAAATAATTTTAATTTTCAGATATTATTTAATGAAAAAAAAATAGAGCTACAGCGGAAAGTAAAACAAAATGTTGCTTTTATTCTATTTGAATCGAAATGTGTTTCAGCCAGTGGCTTCTTCGTCCGGTTGTTCAGTTTATACTTAGATATTATCCGAAGCCGTCGATTCATCCTTCTTTTTCATTTCGTTCCGGCATCCTTTTCGGCCTTAATATTGAACGGAAGCGGAAACTCTTCTGCCTTGCGACCGTCACCATCGTTACCTCTGCCAGCACTAGCCGCTCCACTAGCAAACTAATATCATCCACAACTACTTCACCCAGATGAGGTGCTGGTGGGTTTGCATTGCTTTCACCTTGTTTACTTACACCATCAATTCTTAACTTCGCCATTACCCCACAGCCATTATCCGAATTATCGCCATTTTTTGTCCATATTCCGCACCGCTCGACATGTTAGAGTCTTCCGTCTTGTCACTCGCATCCGAATCATACACAGCCGGAGTTTTTTTTTTGTTTCACCAGCACCTTGTTTGAATATAATCTGCAATGTCGGTACGATTGCATCCACTTCCGAGCATAACATCGGTTTTTCGGTAGAGGGCATCGGTTCAGGTGACAGGCGATTCACCACTCGACGAAATGTGGCTACCTTCGAGATCTGGTTTGAATGAAAATGGTTGATGAATAAAATCGCCAGATACACCTGCGGATCCTATACGTACCGATTGCAGACGAATATCTGTTCTTCTCAGAGGGTTGGCTGGCAGAGTGTTTGCAGTTTTCGCCATTCCATCATCATATGAAGGGGGTGATGAAAAAATTCGCACGTTTCAACTGATTTAGCTTTTGGATACAACGGTATCATGACCGTGACGGTTGACTTTGTTTTGACAAGAAAACAGTGTTGCCGCAGATGAAAAATATAAAGAACAAATCTGGCAGTGTTGCGAGATTTAATTTTACATAACAACTAGATGCAATAAAGCATCAAAATCGTGTAATATTTAACATTTTTTGCGGAGTCCTTCATGTGCATTGGTTTTTGTGTAATATTCATGTTTTTGATGTGTAATTATTACATTCATTCAGCTTATAATTTTGTTCTGATGTAATTTGAAGACCGATGTAATATCACATCAATTGAATGTTATTGTGCATCGTATTTCCTTGATTACATCAGTTTTTAATACGTTAGCATCACTTACGTTGACCTGTATTACATTTTTTTTGCTGTGTAGTTAAATACACAATGCTTTGCTTCACTGATAGCCATTGTAAAGCTTCTAACATAAAAGTCGAGGAAGTGAATCTGTTACATCTTAAAATCAAGCGCATTATTTTATTCTGCAAACGCTGTAACCTCAATGTTTGTGTTTGGTTGGCCAAGAATAAAATGGAAGGGCAAAACTCTAAATGATGGGAGATGATTGATTTGTATAGCTGTATTTTACTGCAAGTAGTTAAATCGTTTTTTAATCGGCATAGAATTCCATACTTCTTGGCAATTTTCTTGATGACATTGTCAATGTGAGCGTTGAACTTTAGCTTGTCATCAATAATCACGCCAAGATATTTAATCTCCCGAACGCGATCAATTGTCTCACCATAAATCGTAAATGAGACATTCTCATTTAATCGATTCTGTGAAATTACCATAAATTTAGTTTTACTTATATTAAATTTCAATTGCTTACATTTCAACTATCTACTTAGAAAACGCAAATCTTCGTTCAAATGGGTAACGGCTTCATTTAAATCTTTAGATGCAATGAATAACACAGTGTCATCTGCAAACAGATTAATGTCACAAAATCGTAAAACACGTCGCATGTCATTAATATACATAATAAACAAAAGGCATTAGCATTAGAATAAACATAATAGATCGCAATAACTGTATTTGTATTTGCATTTGTGTCTTTATTTGTAACGACAACCCTTTAGCCACAGGCCTTTTACCTCTCAGGTATGACAAGTTTCGATTGGGGGTTTTCACTTTGGCAAATATTCCGGCAACGTTCAAGTGGTCCATTGAAGCGGTCATCACATCGTTATCCTCCAAAGAGATTCCTACAACACCCAAACAATTCCTGAAGGCTTCCGTGGATAAGATTGAAATAATAATTTTGACGTCAACTTGATGAACTTCAAGTCAACTTATGCTCCGGAAGTGACACATACTCGGAAGTACGATTCTACTGATGAAATTGAAGCATTTAAATTATTATAATAAATCATTAACGGCAGCCTGTTAATGATTTATTATAATTTATTATACCTCTCAGTTTTTGTAAGCTTTCGCTATCCAATTTAACCTTAAATTCTTCCATATTCTTCGAGTTTTCGTGGACTGGATTCCGCGAAGTTTTTTTTATTTTTCGAACAGCGCACTTTTAACTACACAAAGTGAGTCAGGAAAATGCTAAGATATTTTTTTCCCATTAATGGGTAGAAAAATACCCCCCTTTTTTTCTCTCCTCTAAAAAAAAAAAAAGGGTTTTTATTATACCGGGAAAGTTCCTTTACCCACTAATGGGTACGATTTATTATTATTGTTATTCCTCCTGTGGATTTTTTGCATATTTTACTGAAAAACTGCGTCTACCCATTTAAATTTCACGCCGCCTGCGTGGGAGTACCTGTTCAACGTAACTCCCTTCGTAAAAAAGGAAAAAAAGATCGACGTGCAGTCCTATGTGTTACCATGTTGCAGTTCGTGCCAAGTACTTATTGCACTGAATTTTGAATTCCAATTGCTTACTAAGCAACAGGAGCAGTTGACCGAAATTATTAATAAAAACACGGAGGTTACCCATCGCACAACGCAGCAAAACAACGTTGCGGGTGTGCAAGAAGCCATCGATCGTCTTGAGGTATCGTTGAGTGATATAAAAAATGAGCTGACGGCGACTAGAAACAGTGGCTCTACCGGCAATGTTATTGCCATTAAAAACCACATCACAACACTAGTTGATGTCGCTGTGAAGGAATCTACTAAAAAATTATCAACATCAATGCAAACCATGACTTTAGGTATAACGAATGATTTGAAAAGTCTGCGCGGATAGGTAAAAGAACTTTCGAGTTTCACAATGTCTCCCATGCACAGGAATCCTATGCATGGTTTGGACATTCTAGAAGAGCTGAAATCATTATCTGCCAATGTAACGGCGTTATATGATAAGCCATTGACTCCACCATTCGATCCGTGTCCAAGCCTGGAAATCGAGCTTATAGACAGTAGCAACAATAATTCCGATGACTCCGGTTGGCGACTTCTGGGTACTAAAAAGGTGTGGTGAGCCAATTGGGCGGAGTACGATACTCGCAAGTTGCACCGTTTGTCGCAGCAAAAAATGGCAGAAAAGGCATGGAAACGGAGGAATCAACGAAAAAAAGCGTACAGCAACAACAATAATACATGCAACGTAAAATTCGATAGTCCACACAACAAAAGCTGCAATGCTAATTACCGAAGTGCCAACCACATTAATAACCTCAGCTGTAATAATAAAAATAATCAACTTCCACCCGACCGAGAACTTCTCGCCGCAGCGAAAGACCGTTTCTCCAGACCACCACCAAGCTATCAACCCATTAATTTTCAAAGAGGTGAAATACTATACCCGACGGGCTATGCATCATCACAACCGCACTCGACCAACTGGATGGCTCCGATGACCTCATCAACAACTCCGTGCGAGGCGTGTGTCTCTAGGCATTCGTGTTTTCTCGGGAATTGACGGACCCCTTGGAGGAGGACCATATTTTTAACGCGCTCGACGATCCAACCCAGGACTTGACGTCTTCTCGTAATCAAGGAGAGGTAATCAGTTTTAATAATAATAATATTAGTTTTCCGACTGACACGGAGGTGCTTGAGAATGGCTCAATAGTAAGTAGGGCTGACGAACTACCACTAATTTCTTCAGAATCATGTGCTACTGAGATTCTGGTGTATTGCCAAAATTTTAATCGTATGAGTGGCGCATTAAAGATGAGTCAAATTCATAAAAACGTATTAAGTTCTTCATTTTCAGTAATTTTGGGTACCGAAACTAGTTGGAATGAGAGCATTAAAAGTGAAGAAATTTTTGGTAGTAATTATAATGTATTCAGAGATGACCGTGACTTACTCTTAACTCAAAGACTGTCTGGTGGAGGAGTTCTCGTTGCGATATCCTCAAAGTATAATTCTGAACTTATTGTTTCATCCAAATTTAAGGAATTTAATCATGTATGGGTTAAAACACATATTGCGGATGAGACCCATGTTTTTGTCACAGTGTACTTTCCACCTGACAAAGCTTGCATGGCATCATATGAAATATTTTTTCAAACCGCTGAAGCAATCGTATCTCGTTTCCCTCCTGAATTCAAAGTTCATATATATGGTGATTTCAATCAGCGCCATGTCGATTTTATTCCTGATTCTGATAATGAGAGTATTTTACTTCCTGTCGTTGGTGATAACGAAACACTGCAATTTATTTTTGAGAAAATTGCGGTTTTAGGGTTCAACCAAATAAACCACGTAAAAAATCAACAAAATTGTTACTTAGATTTTTTATTAACGAACATACATGAAGACTTCTGTGTTAGTGAATCTCTTTCTCCTTTATGGAAAAATGAAGCTTTTCACACTGCTATAGAGTTTTCAGTTTTCGTACATAATAACGTTAATCCCAACGATTGCTATTACGAGAATACCTTCGACTTTAACAAGGCTAACTATGACAATATAAGACAAAAATTGAATAATGTAAATTGGCAAACAGTTCTTAACAATGAAGAAAATGTTGAATACGCAGTGGAGATTTTCTATAAAATCTTGTTAGAGATCATTCAGGAGGATGTTCCACGCACGAGAAGGCGACGAAATTATAACTAAAAAAATCCAGTCTGGTTCAATAAACAAATCATCAATCTAAAAAATCGGAAACAGAAGGCTCATAAAACGTATAGAAAATACAATAATCAAGCTAATTTAGATACATATATGAACATTTGTGCTCAACTTAATTGCGCTATTTCTGCTGCACTTAATGCGTACAACACGAAAACGGAAAATGAAATCAAGTCATGTCCAAAAAATTTTTTCAACTATGTAAAAACTAAACTAAAATCTGCTAAACTAAAAATGACTTTGGATGAAAGCGAAGGCGATAATGCAGAAGATATTTGTAATCTTTTCGCGACATTTTTTCAAGAAACTTATTCTAAGTTTTCGGATAGTGATCGTGATTTTGAATACTTTTCATACTTTCCTAATTGTTCAAATAATGTAGTTGTTAGTCAAATACATGACCATGACATTTTGTCAGGTCTCCAAGACTTGGATGCCTCTAAAGGTCCCGGGCCAGATGGAATTCCGCCAATATTTATGAAAAATTTGGCAGTTGAGCTTACATCCCCTTTATTTTGGTTGTTCAATAAGTCACTTGCTTCCGGTAAATTCCCTGCAGAATGGAAAAAATCTTTCTTAATCCCAATATACAAATCTGGCAGAAAATCCGATATTCGAAATTATCGTGGAATTGCAATAATATCGTGCATCCCAAAACTTTTCGAATCAATTATAAACAAAAATATGTTCAATCAAGTCAAGCATAAAATAACGAATGCACAGCACGGCTTTTTCAAGGGACGTTCCACCACTACAAACCTTCTCGAATTTGTTGATTACTCATTGAAAGCAATGGATAAAGGTTATTACATAGAAGCTCTTTATACAGACTTCAGCAAAGCGTTTGATAAACTTGACATTTCTATGTTGATATTCAAGCTTGAAAAAATAGGAATTGAGTTAAGACTCCTCAATTGGATTAAGTCGTATTTAACTGATCGCCAGCAAATAGTTAGATTCAATGATAAAAAATCAAATCCTATTAAAGTCACGTCAGGTGTTCCTCAAGGTTCACATTTAGGTCCACTTCTTTTTATCTTATATGTTAACGATATATCTTTTATTTTAAAAAATCTAAGAGTTCTTATATATGCTGACGATATGAAACTGTTTTATGAAATAAGAAATGATGATGATATAAATGTATTTCAGAATGAAATCCAGGTCTTTTATGTATGGTGTTGTAAAAGCTTGTTGGAATTAAATGTAAAAAAATGTAATCTTATAACTTATAGTCGAAAACGAAGCACACCAAGTATTGCAGTATCTTTAGGAAATCAAAATATTAAAAAATGTGATAAAATAAGAGATTTAGGAATAATTTTAGATACCAAATTGACATTTGTGGATCATTATAACACACTAATTCATAGAGCAAGCAACATGCTTAATTTCATAAAACGTTTTGGCCACAACTTCCAAGACCCTTACACAATCAAATCATTATATATTTCCTTTGTGAGGTCAATATTAGAATACTGCAGTGTTGTTTGGTCACCTCATATAAAAAAGCACGATGAGCGTATGGAGTCAATTCAAAAGCAGTTTTTATTATACGCACTACGTAGGTTAGGATGGACACAATTTCCCCTCCCTTCATATGAAGCACGTTGCTTGTTGATCAACATTCAATCATTGAAAGAGCGTCGAAATTATGCTATGGTCTCATTTGTTAACGACCTCGTTTCGCAACGAATAGAATCAACTGAATTATTGTCAAAATTAAACTTTTATGTACCTACCCGACAACTACGTAATCGAAATTTGTTTGCTTTAGATCACCATCGTACAAATTATACTAAATTCGGACCATTAAATCAGATGATGAATGCTTATAATCAACATAGTGAAATGATTGACCTTAGTATGCCTCGTACAAAATTGAAAAAATATTTCAATACATTAAGTAATTATAGGATATAAGAACATAAATGTAGTCTACGATTGATTGTTTGACGAAATAAATAAATAAATAAATAAATAAATAAATAAAAAAAAAAAAAAAAATAAATAAATAAATAAATAAATAAAATAAATGGGTAGACGCACTTTTACCAACAATCAATGTGCAACTAGCGATTTGAAATTGGTTCACTGTTGTAGAACCCCTAGGTCCGAAGTATACCTTGCAGTCTGCACCTTGCAATAATTCTTGCGCTCTTCGGTACCTTCCGGTACTAGTATCTTGGTTGTTGTTTTGATTCACTATGTTATTTTGACACAACATTTGAGAATGTGTTGGTGTGAGCTACGTTGTTAGGGGCGAATCATTGAGCTTGGGACCGAGCTTGGGACCGATGTGCTAGTACTGACTGAGCCAAGAAAAATATCGTATTTGTCTTAGAGAGTCTATGGTTTTACGGTAAAATGGGTAACAATTTCCACAGGAGGAATAACAATAATAATAAATCGTACCCATTAATGGGTAAAGGAAGCTTACCGTGTGCATTATTTTGATTTTAAAAGTACCCATTTTTTGACAGCTTCCTACACGGTAAATCTGATAAACTCATTTTATGACTATATTTTGCACATTTTCAAGATTATAGTTTATACGTCAAAAAATGACTAGTTTTTATACACGCATGAAGAGTATTTTTTACGCCTTTTCAAGTATGTCAACGGCAACAGAAAAATGCGAAAAAGTAGGCACCGCTGAGAAAAGAAAATTAACTCTGCCCGTGACTTGATGCTGACGCCATTTTCAAATATTATTTTATTTGATTTGATTAGCGCAGTGTTTATTTGATTTGATAAGCGCAGTGTTTAAGTTTATTTGATTTATTTGATTAGCGTAGTGTTTAAGTTCCGGAATTGTTTTCGGCTATCGCAGTCTAAAAAATGGAGGAATTATCCAATACGTTGGATACAGACGCATTCCCTAAATTGACAGGTAAGTTAAATATTTGCTATTGTATGAAACAAAACAGGTCTCCCATGCCCTGAGGCCGAATGCAGCTATTCGGGATACATTTTTATGGACGAATCATTAAGCTTGGGACCGAGCTTGTGACCGATGTGCTGGTACTTCCTGAGCCAAAAACTATATCCACTTTCTTCTTGACTAAAAAATGCGTGAGTCAATTTTTGCGTTAAACCTATTGACAAGTTTTTATAATTTTTTTATTTTCAATTAATAAACATGGCTGTGTAATCTATTGATGACTTTTTCACTTTCGAATCTGAATTACGGAATTGAGCCATTTTCAGCAATACTCGAGCAATATTGATTTTTTGAAATGCGTAAAAAGTACTATTCTTTTAAGTTATCAAAAGGAGTAAAAAGTATGCATGTTTTACTTTTCAAAAAGAGTAAAAAGTATGCATATTTTACTTTTGAAAAGGAGTAAAAAGTATGCATTTTTCAATTTTCAAGAGGAGTAAAAAGTATGCACATTTTGACGTATATTCAGTTTACTCTAAAGAGAGTAAAAGCACAGAGAACAGACATTGATGTCCATATACCTTTTTTTGAAAAACGTGTGTAAAAGTTAATATGGGCAGCCGGTATGAAAAAGCAAGTGCAGAGAAAAACAAACAAAACTTTTCAGGTTATGTGCTAGGCTTTTTACTGATAAACATTTACATGACAGTTATCGCACAACTGCAGCGCCGCCTACCAGGAGCATAACGACATACATTTGAAATGTCGGTTTAAAGTTTTACACAAGTAGCAGATCGAAGATGAACGTCTGTTCTCTGTGGTAAAAGTAATATACTCCTTTTTGGCGTAGTCCCAGTTTCCCTCGAAAGAGCATACTTTATAGTCATAAGAGCGTAAATTGAGATTACCGTGTATACTATCAAAAAATGAGTACATTTTTACCCATTAATGGGTACTGGCCGGTTACAGTACTTTAGTAACTTCCTTGACCTGAGCAAAAGTTTTTGTAACTAACGGGCTGCCGTTTAAATAAACTACAATTACAATTACATATATAAGTATATTTTACATTTAATAAAATCATCGTTATTCTCGAAATAAGTGCTCATCATGGATCCAGATAAAAAGAAAGCGATTTCCTCCAAACTCTCGGTGTCGTGCCGGACATGTTTGATGACGGAAAACGAGTTAGACCTGTATCAAATATCTGATATCTTCCTGGAGGAAGACGAGGTCACCATCCAGATCCAGTCCTTCGAAGAGGTTCTTTGCCTGTTTATTGATGACGAGGTATGCCGGCTTCATCTTTTTTTTCCCTCAATACTAACTTGAAGGCACAATATTCAAAGCGGCTCTTTATTCGACAATTTAATTATTACCTTTTGAAAGTTGTGCGCAAATTTTAGTTTTTATACCCTAGGATTTTTTTTTATTTTAACAATAATTCATGGATTCATTCTTCAGATTGCTAATCAAAAGGACCGTCTGCCGAAAAGTATATGTATGGCCTGCATCGAAAAAGCTCGATCTGCGTTTCAATTTATCGAGATGTGCCGTAAAACAGATGGGCTTCTGCATGAACTGTTGAGTGGTCCACCAATCGAACCGGTTCCAGAAGAGACCGAAGACGCCGAACTAGAAGTGGAAAACCCTCAAGAAACCCATAGTGTATTGATCGAAGAAAACGAGA
Organism: Aedes koreicus; assembly: GCA_024533555.2. Taxonomy (NCBI): domain Eukaryota; kingdom Metazoa; phylum Arthropoda; class Insecta; order Diptera; family Culicidae; genus Aedes; species Aedes koreicus. The sequence continues at coordinate 564,956 of JAHHFK020005933.1, read as the reverse complement.
TGCAAAATACAACTGCAGCAAAATCTACTGAAGTAAGCTTAAAGATAGAAGTACATTCCTTTGATTCAAATGAAGAATCTACTGAGGAGGGATCACAGCCAGTAGTAGCAAAGCAAACAAAACGTCATGTTTGTGACATTTGTTACAAAACTTTTACTCAACCGCAGACATTGAACCGCCACAAGAAAATTCACTCAAAGGATAGCATACCAGGGAAGTCATGCAATTATTGTAGCCGTATGTTCTTGCGTGCAGATGATTTACGACGTCATATCCGGACACATACAAACGAACGACCATATGTATGCGAGATCTGCTCTAGAGCTTACAAGCAGTCCTTCGAGTTGAAAGAGCACAAGGCAGCGGCACATCCAGCGTCTGGCGTTCGGAAGGTGCACACCTGCTCAATCTGTAATAAGCAATTAACAACCCGAAATGGATTGTATGTACATATGAAGGCACATCGAGGAGAGAAAAATCATGGGTGTTCTTTTTGCGAGAAACGTTTCGTTACTTCCGGAGAGTTATCATCGCATTTGAAGCATGTGCATACTAATGAAATCAACGCTGAACAACTGCCTTGTGGCCTGGAAAAATGTACGAAAACGTTCGTTACAAAGGCTGCCTTGCGGCATCATCGCATTACCAAGCATGCTCTCAGTGATGAAAGATAAATAGAGGGACGTCCATTATCGTTGTACCTAAGGTATGTTCTCTGGCTGCCTCAATAAAGATGAAATTATAGCATATTTGAAATACTTGCTTTCCCAGAAGGATTTTTGTTGTTTATTATGTATCGAATTCATCATTTTTGCCTAAATTCCAATATTTTCTAATTACCTAATGTCACAATGAACACTCGGAGCAGCCATATGGTATGATAAATCCGTTGTAGATTATCAAACATGAGAGAAGCTCAAAAGTTGTGGAGCACAAGTACTATGGGAAAGAGAGTTCCTTTGTTCCTTAGCGATTCTTCAATGGTAGAGAAAATGCCTTGCTTTTATGTTATTTTACTATTTATTAAGAATTTTCTTACTTATTTCACTATTTATAATTCTTCGAAAAAATCCTCCTATGCAAACTTTTTCGTCGAAGATGCTAACATGCTAAAAGCGATCAACTGAGATTTCTAAACTATCATGTTGAATTACCTTTCACACGATTTTTGTGAATTATGGGATAGATATCTATTTCAGCCTGTTTTTTTTTCGGGATATCTAAAACCTTTCGGAATGGAAGTCTATTGGTTTTATTCATGTGATGAATAGGTAGTCAATGTTGTCGTCAATGGATAGCAATCAATGTCCGTCGGAGGTAGTCACTCGACTGCGGAGCGAGAGTATAAATACAAAAGTAAAAGTTTAACTGCAAGTATTCCCATTTCTATGCGTGGTTAAATGTTCATTTAAATTCTTCGAGCGTTTGAAGGACCTGTCACACAAGGTACATGCGAAGGGTCTAACATCCGAATGAATTTTTTCATGTTCCTTTAAGTGATACCTGCAAGAAAACCAAACGTGAAAAAATGAACTTTCCTACTTCATTTCTAAACTCTCCTACTTCATTGCAAACATTTTCCCGCATTCATCACACTTGAACTTTCGCTGTTCGTGATTCAAGCTGTTGTGCTGTTGCAGGCCTGTCGATGTATAATATGATTTGCTACAAATGTGACATGTGAAATTCTTCGAATCTTTGTGCTTCACAACATCGTGGTATCGTAGCGAACTACGGTCAGTGAACGTTTCCGAACAGTGCTCGCATCGGTACTTCTTTATTTTAAGATGGACTGAGTTTACGTGTTTTCGCAAAGTGGTATCATGGGCAAACTGTTTACTGCAATAGGAACAAGCATGTCGCTTTATACTGGAATGCATTGGTAGGTGCTTGCTTAGTTGAGATACAAACTTCCCGCAAATGGGACAGTTTTTACCCTTTCTATGCGATGGTTTGTTATTTTTTGAATCTTCGTCAATGTCTAACTCAAGATAATCATCGTACGCCTGCTCATCTGTACTTGCCTCATCTGGGTGCTGTTCACTTTCGTCTGGAGAAACGCCCTTTACTTCAATAACATTTTGATCTGTACTCTGTATAAACTCTACATTTTCCACATAACTAATTTCTTCGGTATCCTTATTGTAGCTATGGGATATGGATGTATTCAGTTCTGTGATCTTTTGAAAAATAGTGTAGGTCTCTTGGCAGCGTTGCTCCAGCTCGGCAAATTCGACCACACATTTGAGGCACATTTGACAAATTTTGTTTGGCAAACCATCATTCTCATCGACCTAAAATAATTTAGAAACAATTGTAATATAAACGATCATTTTAGAGATGATTTCTTAGCCAGTTATCCCTTTGTTTTCAATACTTATTTGAGACTAGGTGAAGAAATCAGCTCTTTAAAGGGTAGAATATGTTCATGTAACTTCATTTGTTACCACCTTTGAAACGATAAAATCGACTGCTTTTTCCAAGGGTTTGCTAATCATACCATCCGACAGAATTTCAACACAATTATACTGCGATAGACAAAACCGACAAACGTTATCGAAATTATCCGACAAATACTTGCTGTCATACTCAATCATATTATTCTGCTTTGAATTTCTTTAACCAAAGTTTAAAACACGGAATTATTCGAATTTTGTTTTATTTATTTATTTGTGTCGTCTAATGTCACTTCACTTGTCATTCGGCTGTAAGTACACGGTAAGCTTCCATTACCCATTAATGGGTACGATTTATTATTATTGTTATTCCTCCTGTGGATTTTTTACACATTTTACTGAAAAACTGCGTCTACCCATTTAAATGGGTAGACGCAGTTTTACGGTAAAATAGGTAAAATTTTCCACAGGGGAATAACAATAATAATAAATCGTACCCATTAATGGGTAAGGGAAGCTTACCGTGTACACGGTTATAATCACATACCCATTAATGCGTTTAATTTCATTCATTTCCTTCTTCCAAAAGGGGAGTCAAAACGGAAAACCCGACTTACACATAGATATGTCAAAAACTATTTCACTTGCACAGACTTGTCTCCACAAACTACGCTAGAGGACAATCTGTGATCCACCTGCTGGATTATTACTGTACACATTGAACCTAATAAAGTACACATTGATTGTTGTTTTTGTATTCTCCCAAGCGCGGAAGTAAGGATCTTTGATGAAGTTTGTCAGAAGTAGATAATTTATCATCTCCATGCGAAGCGCTAGGAGTGGACGGTAATTTATTGCTAGAACGAAATAGACATGAAGAGAAAGTGTATTGATAGTTCCGTATAGGGCAACGGCAGGCTTTGACAATTGAAAGATCAAGTTTGAAAACGAGCGGAGGGCATTATTGAAAGGTAGTATCCGATCAGGCACATAACCCTTTACCATACTACCCCATGCAGGATAGGCAAGGGGAGGAAATCCCCTTGACTGGCAAAAGGTTACGCAACCGGTCGGGCTCTTATACTACCTATTGCTTTTTTCTAGTTCTAGCGATTTGTGCCTCTCCTAATACTGCCTAACACGGATGAGAAATTATTTTTTTAAAAACCCAACACAATTTCCACCTTCATATTAGGTGTTGCGCAAGCAACCAGACAGACTATAAGAAGTAATATTCCGATTTCGTAACGTTTATTCTTGCAGGGCGTTATAAAATTCCTTTGGGAGAATGAATATATAATATGATTTAGGTTAGATTCTTATGTAGGTTTGTGCTTCGTATTATGCAGTGACAATTTTAATGTTTAGGATAACAATTGAACTAGTTCTAATTCGTAGGAATGCATGTCGGGTACTTACGTTTAGTGTTCTTCTTCTATCTATAAATCTGTCCGTACTTGCACAATCCGTACTATTAGTGTAATTACTGTGGGAAATCGTTTTAGAATTAGGTTAAATTTAGGGTTTTTTTTAAACATTCAGATCTACCTGTATATATGTATATAGTAAAACTAACATGTATGTGGATTATAAAGGCTGGCACTTATCGAAGCTAGAAACTGTATAACTGTTAACTAGATTTTAAGTAGAATAACAAATTATTTAATTCCACGAATCCAAAGGAAAGTTAAACAAAGTCTCACCTAATCACTTTTGTTGCTTATCTATGCGCATTATATCACTCCGACCGTGTCAGCGGTTGACAGTTCTTAATCAACGGTCGTAGCCTCAAGGTATGCACCATCGCTGTGGTTGGATGTGTGAAGCGAAGCAACGAGAAGTTGCGACACTCCCCCCAGTACTTCGAGGTCATTGATCCGACGTACTTACGCTTGCACCGACGTCCAACACTGCTAGCTTCACGGCTGGTCTCTCGAGGAGTGCTGTTGCTGTCTTCACGCTGGCAAACCATTTCGTCCTTCGGGTCAGGTTTGGCAGGTACTCGGATACCCAGCGTCGCCAGAATCGATTAGCGTAGACTTGAGACGTCTTCCAAGTGTGCTTGAGGGCGTAGGTGCTATCATCAAACTCGATCAGGGGCTTAGAACCGTCTGACGATCCGAGCAAAAAGTGGTTCGGTGTGAGTGCTTCTGAGTGCTCGTCGTCCAAGGGCAGTTCGGTTAAGGGACGTGAGTTGACGATCAGCTCGATCTCCGTCAATATGTTCCGTAGTACTTCGTCTGTGGGTGTGCGTGTGAGTTGGGTGTGCTTTAGGGCTTTCTTCACGGTCTGGACAAGTCGTTCCCAGGCTCCGCCGAAGTGTGGAGAAGCAGGCGGGTTGAACGACCACTTGGTGTCGGCGGTGACGAAATGTTCCATCAGCTTGTCCTGGTTCACTTGCTGCAGCGCTTTCCTTAGCTCCCGGTTGGCTCCGATAAAGTTGGTGCCTCGGTCGCTGACTATTTCCAGAGGGGCGCCTCTTCTGGCGATGAAGTTACGAAGGGCGAGGATATACGAGTCCGTAGTGAGGCTATTGGCGACCTCGATATGCACGGCTCGCACAGTGAGGCAAGTGATCAACACTCCCCAGCGTTTCTCGGTCCTCCGGCCAACGACCACGTTTATCGGCCCGAAGTAGTCGATACCGATGTAGGAAAATGGGCGGCAGAAGGCTTTCAGTCGCGCAGGTGGTAGAGCAGACATTTCCGGTGTGGCTGGTTTCGCATTGCGGTTCTTGCAGAGCTGACGTCGATTGCGTACACGATTGTACGTAGAGCGGAGTTGCGGCACGTAGAACTTTCGCCGGATGTCGTTGAGGGCAGTCTGGTGGTTCATGTGGCAGTACCGTTGGTGAACGCTGGCTACAATCAGGTCTGTTACCGTGTGATGCTTGGGCAGCAGTATTGGGTGCTTCGTTCCCTCGTCCACAACTTCGCAGGCGTCTATACGGCCCCTCATACGCAGCAATCCATCTCCGTCCAGGTAAGGACTGAGCTTGTACAGCGAGCTATTCTTCGGCAACGGTTTACTCCTCGGCGAATGTTTCGGCTCTTTCAGTTTACCGATCTCGGAGGCGAACTTAGCGTCCTGCACCATCTTGAAAATCAACGCTTCTGCTGCCTTCAGCTCCTCCTGCGTTAGCGGACCGGTGACGATATGTTTCTTCGCCAGTCTCTTACGCAGATTCGCCGGATACCTTCGCACGTGTGCCACACGCCGCAGCAGTACCTTCCACGTTGAAAAGTCCGCCCATCGAAAAACTGCAGGCTGCGCAAAGTGATGGAGCACCCGCGGCCGCATTTCTTCTGTGGTTTCTTCGAGCTCCGACAGTTGCGCTGGCAAGTGTTCACTCGACTTCCACAAGAATTCTGGAGCCACCGACTTGAAGGTGACAGATCCGGCGATTTTTGCCACTTAGTAGCGTCGTCGGCGACGTTCAGTTTGGTCGCGATCCAGTTCCACTCCTTCGTCTCCGTCACTTCCAGCAATTCACCGACACGCACTCCTACGAACTCGCTGTAATGTCGGTGGTCCGAATTAAGCCAGCAGAGAACGTCCCGAGCATCCGACCAGAAGAACCTTTGCGCGGGCTTCAGCTTGTGGGTCTCCATGATGTCGTTCGCCTAACGAGCTCCGGTTATCGCTGCCTGAAGTTCTAGCTTAGGGATCGACACGAACCGCAATGGAGCTACTCGTGCCTTCGCGCCGACAAGCGCGCATTCTACTACGCCATTCTCTTCAAATCGCAGATACGCAACCGCCGCATATCCGTTTTCCGACGCATCCACGAACACATGAAGCTGGATCACATTCTGCTGTCCGACGCTGGTCTTCATCCGGTAACACCTTGGCACACTAACATTCTCCATCTGTGGCAGAACTTGCAGCCACTTCCTCCATTTCTTGAGCTGTTCGTCCTTGATCTGTTCATCCCAGTCGACGCGACTTCGCCAAATCTCCTGCAGCAGAATTTTCAGGAACAAAAGAAAATTCGCCAGCAGTCCCAGCGGATCGTAGATCATCATCAGCGTGCTCAAGATCTGTCGTTTAGTCGGCACGATGCGACCCTGGAGTAAGTCCGCGCTAATGCGTGGCGATACCTTGTAGGTGAACGTATCGGTGGCGGTACACCACCACATGCCGAGAACTTTCTCTGTGCCCATCTCGCTGGAAAGATTCAGGCTTTTCTCGCCGGGCTTCGCTTCTAACTCCTGCAGCACACGTTTTGAGTTCGACAGCCAGTTACGAATCTCGAATCCTGCCTCCGCGTGAACAAAACGGACATCGCCAGTTTCACAGCATCCTCTTCAGTCTCCTCACTAGACAGCATGTCGTCGACGTAGTGTTCGTTGACTATCGCCTCAGCTGCCCTCGGAAATTGTTCTTGAAACCTTCGCGCGTTGTGATTTTTCACGTACTGCGCGCAGCTTGGCGAACACGTAGCCCCGAACGTCATCACCTTCATCGCGTAGACATCTGGACTTCGGTCTTGCTCGCCGTCGCGCCACAGGAATCGCTGACACTGCTGGTCGTCCCTGTTCACCATCACTTGGTGGAACATTTCCCGAATATCGCCGGTGACGGCAATCCGGAATTCTCGGATACGACGTAGCACCGATGAAAGAGACGTGAGCTGATCTGGACCGGTCAGCAGGAAAGAGTTCAGTGACGTTCCTGCCACTTTTGCTGCCGCATCCCATACGATCCGCAGTTTTCCTGGCTTGTTAGGGTTCACCACGGGGAAGATGGGAAGATACCACATGCGTGAAAAATGTTCTGATAGCTGGCTCTCCGTCAGTTTCTCGATGTACCCGCTGTGTACGTAGCCCCGGATCGTCTGCTTCAGCGCTTCAGCCAGTTGAGGTTCACGCTGCATCCGCTTCTCCAAACATAACAGCCGCCACATAGCCATTGACTTGCTGTCCGGAAGTCGGACATCATCATACCGCCACAGCAAACCTGTTTCGTACCGCTTCTCCTTCAGTTGGGTTAGCGATACCAACAGCCGCTCAGCTCACTCGTCGTCCTTCGATAATAGCGGTTTGATAGGGCTCATTACTCCTTGGCTGTCCAGCGAGAAATAGGTTTTCACGGCGTTGTGAAGCTCGGTGTCGTTCCGCTCACTGCACTGGCACAAGTGGAAGCTGTGGTGTCCCGTGAAGTCCGCCGCTGATTGTGCTGCTGTTGAGCAAGGCCCGAACACTATCCAGCCTAGACGAGTTCTTGTGGCGATTGGTTCGTTGATTCCTCCTTCTCTGCTATCCAGCGCATGACCCAGGCGAATATTGTCCATTCCAATGAGAATACGCGGCCGGACTTTGCGGTAAGAATCAGCCGGTAAATCTTTCAGGTGGTGATACCGCTGCGCCAATTCCTCCATCGTGAGGGTTTGTCGTGGTAGAGAGAGACTGTTCACGGTGTGCACCTTGGGAATCCAGTGGCTATTCGACTCGTACACTCCGGAAATCGCCAGCGCCAGCATCACAAAATTCGTTTCTTGACGCTGATGGTCCGCGGTCCATTCCAAGCACAAGGGGTACGATTCGCCTTCAAGATCCAACTCTTTCAGCAAACTGTGTTCCATCATCGTTGCAGATTAGCCGTCGTCCAGGAAGGCGAAGGTGCGTACGCACTTCCCTCTTCCGTGGAGGAGTACCGGGACGTATCGGAAAAGAACTTTGCTGATCTTACTCACATGAGTGTTGCACGTCTCGGTGTGCGACGCAGCAGTAGTTTGAGGAGTCGACGATTGAGAGTTCTCCTGTCGCTGGTATCTGGAGTCGTCGTGCAGCAGCTCGTGATACATGTACGTGCAACCGTTCCTTCCACAGGCTTGCTTTACTGCACAGGCTCCGAAATGTTTAACCAGACACTTCCGGCACAGCTTGCTCTGCTTCAGCGCAGTCCAGAGTGCACTAACACTCATTTCACGGAACGCCTTACACGATCCCACGCTACTGCAGCCTCCTTAGCAAATGACGCACTCCTTGCTGGTTGGCTTCGGCGAAATCTTCGGCGTACTCATTGGGGTTGATGCCTGGCTTAAGCTGGATTCGTGATGAAAGTACACTTCCTCCTTCCGACTCCGCTTGTCCGGCTTGCCGACATTCGCACTGATAGACGATGGAACCGTTACTACGCCTCCACTAGCGTACCCAGCCAGGTACTGAAGTCCGCCAGCGTAACCGCTTGCAGTGTTTATCGATACTTCGCCCAATGAAGCTTGATAGTTGGTGGCAATCTCTCCACCAGCTCTTGAAGAAGCGCCACGTTGCACAGATGCTCGTTCAAACCGCAGGCCACAATCGTCGCGCACATGTTCTGGACTGCTACTCCGAAGTCGATTAGAGTTCCAAGTTTCTCCGTCTTCGGCGCAGGCATTTCCCGAATCTTGCATACTAGTGAGTGGACGATCACCTCCGGGCGACCAAACAGGGTACGTAGCGTGCTGATCAATCCTCCAAGTCCAGCAGGATACAACAGCCTACTCCTTACCACCTCGAGAGCCTTTCCTTTCAGGCTCCGCTGAAGCCGAAGTAGATTCTCCTCGTCGCTGAAACCGCACATTCTGGTGGTGCTTTCATACGTGGCAATAAACAGCGGCCACTCCTCGGGATTGCCGGTGAAGATGGGAAGTTCCTTCGCCACTGCTTGCCGTGCAGCAAGTTGACTCCTGCTAAGCTCGTGTGAACCATTCATCGACGAAAGACCAGAATGATGATTCGGATCAAATGGGTTCGCGTTGACGTTCAAGCCGCTGGAATTTGCTCCCGCTGTGTTGTTGTTGTCAATCTCCATCGCCCTTAATCGTTCTTCGAGGCGCTTCGTCTCCAGTTCCTGTTTCTTCGCCATTTCCTGAAGCTGCTGTTCAAGCCGCTCGATCACCTTGCTCACATCTGTCGCTGAACGGCTTTCGCCCCCTAACGTGGTAGAATAGGGGGAGCCACAGTTAGTGGAGCAATCACCTCGGTTCGGATTTCCGCCTCCCTTTTCTCCAGCCGGCGTTGAAACTGGTGCTGCAAATCGTTCACTACGTTCTTCATTTCCTGGTCCTTCTGCGCGAGTAGTTTCTCGTACGACTCCTGCTGCTCCTGGAAATTACGTTGCATCTGCTCGAGCCGCTTCTGGAACTCTGCGAGTTGGTTATTCTGCTGCTCCGGGTTGCCGATCGATGCCTTGGTCGCTCCACCCAGTTTCTGAACTGTCAGAAGGGACGGAGTGCCCTGAGCTGCCCGCCTTGCTTCGCACGATGTGCAGCTCCAGTCAACTTCTTCGATCCCTTCATCAACGCCCACGCACTTATAGTGGAACCATCCGCCACAGTCATCACAGCACACCATCCGGCTATCGTCCGGTTCTTGCACCCCCCACAACTCACATCCACCCTTGGCACAGCTTCCCGACGATTTGACATATTTACAGCCTCCCCGGTCGCGAGTTATACGAATTTTATAATGTTGCGCAAGCAACCAGACAGACTATAAGAAGTAATATTCCGATTTCGTAACGTTTATTCTTGCAGGGCGTTATAAAATTCCTTTGGGAGAATGAATATATAATATGATTTAGGTTAGATTCTTATGTAGGTTTGTGCTTCGTATTATGCAGTGACAATTTTAATGTTTAGGATAACAATTGAACTAGTTCTAATTCGTAGGAACTTACGTTTAGTGTTCTTCTTCTATCTAGAAATCTGTCCGTACTTGCACAATCCGTACTATTAATGTAATTACTGTGGGAAATCGTTTTAGAATTAGGTTAAATTTAGGGTTTTTTTTAAACATTCAGATCTACCTGTATATATGTATATAGTAAAACTAACATGTATGTGGATTATAAAGGCTGGCACTTATCGAAGCTAGAAACTGTATAACTGTTAACTAGATTTTAAGTAGAATAACAAATTATTTAATTCCACGAATCCAAAGGAAAGTTAAACAAAGTCTCACCTAATCACTTTTGTTGCTTATCTATGCGCATTATATCACTCCGACCGTGTCAGCGGTTGACAGTTCTTAATCAACGGTCGTAGCTTCAAGGTATGCACCATCGCTGTGGTTGGATGTGTGAAGTGAAGCAACGAGAAGTTGCGACATTAGGAGAGGGACAAATCGCTAGAACTAGAAAAAAGCAATAGGTAGTATAAGAGCCCGACCGGTTGCATAACCTTTTGCCAGTCAAGGGGATTTCCTCCCCTTGCCTATCCTGCATGGGGTAGTATGGTAAAGGGTTATGTGCCTGATCGGATACTACCGTTCAATAATTCCCTCCGCTCGTTTTCAAACTTGATCTTTCAATTTTCAAAGCCTGCCGTTGCCCTATACGGAACTATCAATACACTTTCTCTTCATGTCTATTTCGTTCTAGCAATAAATTACCGTCTACTCCTAGCGCCTCGCATGGAGATGATAAATTATCTACTTCTGACAAACTTCAACTAATAAAGTAATTATAATTTCATAAATCAACTGAATTCAAATCTCACAATATATTGTTTCAATTATGTCACCTACTCAAATCTGCTGACTAATACCACAGCTAATACCCTCAATTTTTCTCTCCACTGTCGTTGCTACGTCAAGATGACTTTTCGTGTGACGGAACGGACAGTTGGCTCACTGAAGGGTCACCCACAATAGATACGTTTGCGTTCCGTTGACGTTAATTTGACAGAAAACCTGAGAGAAAACTGTCAAACGCAAACGCATCCGCAACGTATCAATTGTGGGCCAGCCATTACTTTTCGCTGCAACGAGGGGTATCGGCGACAGACGGAAAGTCGTAGGATTTCGCTGGGTCTACAAATTGAAGAGGGACGAGGAAGGCAACATCGTGAAGCATAAGGCGTGAGTCGTCGCCAAGGGATTTTCCCAGAAGGTGGCCGAAGATTTTGAGGACGTGTTCGCTCCGGTCACGCGGTATGCAACGTTTGATACACTGTTGGCTGTTGCATCCAAGTGGAGGATGGCGGTGAGACATCTTGACATCAAGACGGCCTACCTCTATGGCTTCTTGGAGGAAGATGTCTACATGCGCCAGCCGCCAGGGTTCGCAGTACCAGGCAAGGAGGACTACGCCTACAAGCTCAAACGGAGCATTTATGGGTTGCGCCAATCGGCGCTATGCTGGCACAAGCGGCTACACTATGTGCTGATCAAGCTGCAGTTCAATCAATCAACGGCCGACCCTTGCCTATATGTGCGGGATTGTGGTGGTACCAAGGAGTTCTTACTCGTATACGTGGACGACATGCTTCTTGCGTCGGCGTGCTCCGGTGAATTAGACGCGGTAACGGATGAATTGAAGAAGGAATTCGAGGTTATCTGCCTCGGGGATGTTCGCCACTTTCTCAGCATGGAAATTCGCTGCGAAAAGGATGTGTACGAAATCCGGCTGCAGACCTGCATCAACCGCCTGCTCGAAGAACATGGTATGAGCGAAGCAAAACCGACCAAGACGCCGATGGATCCGAACTACGTCAAAGCGGACGATAACAGCGAGTTGCTGAAGAATGCCACCAAATATCGAAGTGTCGTCGGAAGTCTTTTGTATCTGTCCGTGGTAGAAGGCCAGATATCGCCAGCAGCGCGGCCGTTCTCGGAAGGAAGTTTGCTGCACCCACGGAGCAGGACTGGGTGGCGGCGAAAAGAGTGATGCGGTATCTGAAAGGGACGATAGTCTACGTTTGGGTGGCGAAGGTCAAGAGTTGCTAGGCTTTTCGGACGCCGACTGGGCTAGCGACTTGACTAGCCGCAGGTCGACATCGGGATTCGCCTTCATGTTTTGCGGAGGAACTATTTCGTGGGCAAGTCGCGGACAAGCAAGCGTGACCCTTTCGTCGATGGAGGCGGAGTATGTTGCCCTCAGCGAGGCCTGCCAGGAGGTGGTTTGGCTGAGGCAACTACTGACGGACTTCGATGTAGAACAGAACCATGCAACGACGATTCGTGAAGACAACCAGGGTTGTATCCATTCGTGAAGACAACCAGGGTTGTATCCATTCGTGAAGACGGAGCGTGTCAACCGCAGGTCTAAGCACATAGACACAAGGCAGAAGTTCGTGCAGGAGCTATGTCTGACCGGGCAAGTCGCTCTCGAATACTGCCCGACAGATCAAATGGCGGCCGATATTCTAACCAAGCCGCTGGGACCGCAGAAGCAGGACCGCTTCCGGCGGATGTTAGTACTGGAATAATTGAGTTCCGAATCACGGAGGTTGCTCATCGAGGAGGAGTGTGAGGAGCGATGGTTACCTTCTGCCGACTGTGTGGTACATCCAAGCACCCCCCGGGTGAGTAAACCGGATAATCGTCATGCCCCCAGGTATGTGACGTTTATCTTCATTACCAAAATCACATTTCCCGCGTACAGTTCAATATTCTTTTTCCCCCGAAAATAGTTTAAAGTTAGCTCGCGTGTTTTTATTTCACCGTGCAAATCCGAAACTGGTTGCGCTGTTCCGCTCGCTACTCCACCTCGGACGTATCGTCGTCAAATACATGAAGCTGGATATCGTCAATCTCATCCGATGAAACGTTTCTGAAGTACGCCCTCCGAATTCTAGCTGTCTCAATCTCCAAAAGAACCTTGATCACCCGCATAATCACAAACCATTCCTGGGCCATTTCTCTCATTGTTGACGGGCGTTTCCGTTATTGTTACGACATTTACCCTTATAGTTGACAACTATAAACTAACCACCTCCTATATAGTTTTAACAATATGTCAGATGATAAAAGGCCAAATAACAATATGCTGAATAGGCGGTTAAGTTAGGTTACCATAAAAAAATGGCAATTTTCACGAACAAATTTTTTGCTGTACTCTATGCCAAAAAGTTGGTATATAATCCAGACTGAATGCAGACAATAAAAAACTTTCAATGAAAATATGGAATACATTAACTATATGTGTTAATGTAGAGGTTGAATGGTGAAAATGAGATGAAACTATTCGATAACAATAACATAAAATGTGATAATATATCTTACATTCGAAATATAGTTTTGACTATATAGCAAATTGTTTTTCGTTATGCGGGTCTTTAAGCGCAAGAGCTGAATAGATATTAATTATAGTGTACATGAATTGCATTAACTTGTCCTAGCAAAAATCAAATGAGTTTTTTAATACGTTTTATATGAAAAGGTGCATGGATTTTATTTTTTCATAAGAAGTTTAGTATTGGATTTTTTTGTACTTTTCATGTAATAAAACGAAATGTGTGAATAAAAGAGGTTTTATTTGTACCATCATAAAAACTTCATCACTTTTATTTATTTATTTCTGGTCTTCGAATTTAAATTATCGCACAGACAGTTCTTACTATGTACTTATTCTAATTTTGAAAATAGTCTTTGACACATTAAAATCGAATTGCACAGTCACTTCATTAAAACGACGGCAGCAAATTTCAAATGGGTTGTTTTGTCCGAAAACGGTGCGAACGCCGAGTTGATCTAGGAGGAACGTTGATTCGAATTTTGCTCAGCAGCACAGGGCAGTCTACATTGTTGTTCAAGACGTCAAACACGAAAAGAGCTCTGGCAGCATGGTAAGTGCCCACACAAGCACACCATACTCAAGTGCTACTGCGTACAAGTGAACAGTAGAGCGTTTTCAAACAGTATACGTCATCAAACTGCGGCGTGTTTCGTTTTATAAAGCCAAGCACCGCATATGCTTTACCAGTAGTTGTAGCGACGTGTTGACTGAAATTCAACTTACTGTCTAGTAGAATGCCCAAATCTTTGACAGTGTCAACCCTACGGATGCTGGCTGTAGTCATTTTGTAGTCAAACACGGTAGTGTTTCTTGTACAGCAGAATGAGATGACACTGCATTTCCGTACATTCACATCCATTCCGTTGAGTAAGCACCAATTTAACGGTAGGTTGATATCCGCTTGGATGGCATAGCAATCCCAACCAATGAGGTTATTACTCGAAAGAATTTCAGGTCGTTAGCAAACATAAACTTTTGGGACTTAACAGTACTGCATATATCGTTGGCGAATAGAACAAATAGTAACGGGCCCAAATGACTTCCTTGGGGTACGCCCGATGTGACTATGAAAGGGTCCGAAGTCACTTCATTAATGCGTACGAATGCACTACGCTCAGTGAGATAAGAAAGTATCCACCGTGTCAACCACTCCGGGAATCCCATTTTTTCTAATTTTGCAACTGCCAGAAAATGCGGCACCCTGTCGAAAGCTTTGGCAAAATTAACGTAAATGGCATCAGTCTGCTGACGCTTCTCGAGTGCGGTGTTAAGCGAGGAAACGTAAGCCATCAGGTTAGTTGTTGTAGAACGTTTCCTTACGAATCCGTGCTGGTGTTCGGAGATGACGTGTTGCACCTTTTGATAGAGAGAATCGTGAAGGAGACTCTCAAAAACCTTTGGTACACAATTTAAAATTGCGATAGCACGATAGTTCTCTACGTCATGAATACTCCCCGCTTTGTGAATAGGAGTAATTGCAGCTTTCTTCCATAAACTCGGGAAAGTTCCTTCCACCATGGATCGATTAAAAATTATACTTGCGGGAACTGCAAGCGACTCGGCGCATTTCTTGACAAAGAGTGGTGGAAGGCGATTCGGTCCGGCACCTTTTGAAGCGTCTATCGATTTGAACTTATCGAAAACATCCCTCGGAGAAAAATTGGAAGGTGCAAGGTTCAGGTCGTACCGCGGCAGACTGTTCAGGTACATTTCAGACGAAGGTGGTTGGTTTTCACTTAACACACTTCGAAAGAAAGACGAAAACAAGTGTTTTTGAAGCTATCGCGTTCAGCAGCTCTTCTGCGGGAATGGCAAAAATGCTCGGCAGATCTGAAATAATCACAATAAACACCGTTAACATGGCAAAGAAGAACATCTATAGTAATTTATTACCTTCAAAACATTCAGTGACTTCCGCTGGCAAACAAAGTACCTAAACCACCACACGGTAAACTTCACTTTGCTTCTCCATTTTGCAGTTTTGTTTTCTTCTTCTAGAACGATAAAGCAGCTGTTTGTTTTTCGCGCACGGTTTTTTATTTCGTTTAAAGTGCGAAGATGGATAGAATAGGGCAAAGTGAAAACACGCTTGAACGACATTTCTCGCTCCATTGAAAATTATGTGCGGACCATATCAGTCTCATTGGAAACGAACCTGTGTTTTAAGTGACGGGTGTTAAATATTATGTGCGGCAAATGAAAATCACACTGGCTCACATGATTTCAATTCGAAGCAAAAATTGACCGATTTAAGTGCCAATTTTAATAATAAAAAATATTGATTTATTTTCAGTGTATATTTGATCGCCCTCACCATCACTTCAAACCGTATCGGGCGCAACTAGAGGCGCTAGCAAAATTGTAGCGCGACTATCGGAAAGCATCAGGCGCTCAAATTTAGTAACGCGATAGTGGCGCGAGAGAGGGTTGCTATTCGACTGCCAATTGTCAAAAATCTCCGATTGGTTTGTTGTTTATTTTTGTTCACGCAATCAGGATTAGTGGCAAATTTTGAATTTGATTCAAAGAAAATTATTGCTTTATCAACTTTAAGTCAATTTGGTTTAATGAGCCTATGCATGCTATGACTTTACTATCATTTTTTTTCTCTCAATCTTATTTCATCACCACCACCCACCAATTTTCATTTTTCATCTTTTTCATCCCTTTTTCATCCATCAATATTATTTCTTTTTCCCCTTTTCATTATATATTTTTCACCTTCTACAAATATACATATTTTTTATTCACTTCTTATTTTTTCTTCTATTTTTATCTTTTATATTAAATTTTCTATTCTCAATTTATTCACTCATTCACTTTTCTTTCCTATTTCTCCCTTATACTTCCATATTATTATTTTCACATTTCTTTTATTCCACCACTTCCATCTCTCTCACTCTACTGTCATTTCACATTTATTTTCATTTCATTTTTCTTTTCTTTTTTTTATTCCTTACTAATTTTCAACAATCACATTTTTTACATCCAATTCTCCCTTCACTATAATAATTATCTCCCAACTTTTTTACATACACCTATCCAATTTACATCTATATATCTTTTCTCTTATATTTTTTTTTTTTTTTTATTTTTTTTTTTTTTAACTCTTTATTTGTTCCAAATTTATTCATATTTACATTTCATGTTAATCTAGGTGCTCCAGCTACTACCGTAACGTATCAACCTTAATTGTTAAAATATGTATCTAATTTTGTTTACATTGTTCATGCCTTAGCAGTTCAGTATTTTAAACAGGTTTTTATTCCTGCGTGTCAGTATAACAATAATAATCTTAAAACTAAAAACAAACTAAAATTAATCTTAACTAAGCATAAAGGGAATTAATCATTGCAATAGAAGATTGCAACGATTTTTGTCTGAAATTATTAATTATTTTGTTGGACATTTGTTCTAAAGTCTCAACATTCGAAATTCTATGTACTTCGTTAGTACTGTACCAAGAAGGCAGCTTCAAAATCATCTTCAGAACTTTGTTCTGAATCCTTTGAAGTATTTTTTTCCTGGTAGCACAACAACTAGACCATATTGGAACAGCATAAAGCATGGCCGGTCTAAAAATTTGTTTAAATATTAGTAGTTTGTTCTTCAGACAAAGTTTGGATTTTCTGTTTATAAGAGGATATAAACATTTTATATATTTATTACATTTGGCTTGAATGCCTTCAATGTGATTTTTAAAATTTAATTTTTGATCAAGTAATAGACCAAGGTATTTCACTTCGCTTGACCAGGAAATTGGAACACCGCTCATAGTAACGATGTGACTACTACTAGGTTTCAAAAAAGAAGCTCTAGGTTTATGTGGGAATATTATTAGTTGAGTTTTGGAAGCGTTGGGAGAAATCTTCCATTTCTGTAAATAAGAAGAGAAAATGTCCAAACTTTTCTGCAGTCTCCTGCAAATGACACGAAGACTTCTTCCTTTAGCGGAGATGCCTGTGTCATCAGCAAACAAGGATTTCTGACAACCCTGAGGCAAATCAGGGAGGTCGGAAGTAAAAATGTTATATAGTATCGGCCCAAGAATGCTACCCTGAGGAACTCCAGCTCTAACAGGTAGTCGATCAGATTTGGAATTCTGATAATTTACCTGCAGAGTTCTGTCAGTTAAATAATTTTGAATTAATTTTATAATATAGAGCGGAAAATTAAAGTTTTTCAATTTAGCAATCAAACCTTCATGCCAAACACTGTCGAATGCTTTTTCTATGTCTAGAAGAGCAACTCCAGTTGAGCAGCCTTCAGATTTGTTTGAACGAATTAAATTAGTAACTCTCAAAAGTTGATGAGTAGTTGAATGGCCATGGCGAAATCCAAATTGCTCATCTGCAAAAATTGAGTTTGTATTGATGTGAAGCATCATTCTATTCAAAATTAGCTTTTCAAAAAGTTTACTGATTGAAGGAAGTAAACTTATTGGTCTGTAGCTAGAAGCTTCAGCTGGATCTTTCTCGGGCTTCAAAATTGGAACAACTTTGGCATTTTTCCATTTGCCAGGAAAGTATGACAAATGAAAACATTTATTAAATAATTTTACCATGAAAGACAAGGTACTCACTGGGAGTTTTTTGATGAGTATATAGAAAATTCCATCATCACCTGGAGCCTTCATATTTTTTAACTTTTTAGTTATAGTTTTTACTTCATCCAAATCAGTACCCCAGGATTCATCAAAAATATTTTCCCATGAGGAAATATTCAGATAATCAAGAGCAACCTGATTCTCAATAGGACTAGTAAGACCCAAACTGAAATTATGGGAACTCTCAAACTGCTCAGCAAGTTTTTGAGCTTTTTCCACATTTGTTAGCAATATTTTATCACCTTCTTTGAGCGCTGGAATAGGCTTTTGAGGTTTCTTCAAAATTTTGGAGAGTTTCCAAAAAGGTTTGGAACTCGGCTCTAATTTTGACACATTATTTTCAAATTGTTTGTTCCTCAGGGCAGAGAAGCGTTTTTTAATTTGTTTTTGCAAATCTCGCCAGATAACTTTCATGGCGGGATCGCGTGTTCTTTGATATTGTCTTCTACGGATATTTTTCAGACGGATCAAAAGCTGAAGATCGTCGTCTATTATAATTGTATTGAACTTTACCTCGCATTTTGGAACTGAGACAGCTCTTGCTTCAACTATGGAAGTAGTCAGAGATTCAAGAGCATTATCGATATCATTTTTAGTTTCCAAAGGAATATTAGGATCAAAGTTATATTCCATGAATGTTTGATATTGGTTCCAATCAGCTCTATGATAATTGAAAGTAGAACTGTTGGGATTAGAAATTATTTCTTGAGATATTTCAAAAGTTACTGGAAGGTGATCCGAACCGAAGTCAGCATGGGTAACCAATTGGCTACAAAGTTGACATGAATCAGTTAAGACCAAATCAATAGTTGAGGGATTTCTGGCAGAAGAAAAGCAAGTTGGGCTGTTTGGGTATTGGATAGTGTAATAACCCGCAGAACAATTATCAAATAATATATTACCATTGGAATTACTTTGAGCATTATTCCACGATCGGTGTTTTGCATTAAAATCACCAATAATGAAAAATTTTGACCTATTACGGGTAAGCTTCTGTAGGTCACCCTTGAGAAGATTCTTTTGCTGACCTACGCATTGGAATGGTAAATAGGCAGCTAATAGTGTAAGTTGACCAAATTTTGTTTCAACAGAAACCCCCAAAGTTTCAAAAACTTTGGTATCAAATGAAGAAAGAATTTGATGTTTGATACGCCTATGAACAATTATGGCAACGCCACCACCTGGACTTTCAAGACGATCATTGCGGTGTACGAAATAATTAGGATCCCTTTTTATTTTATCACCTGGTTTAAGAAAAGTTTCAGTTACAACGGCAATATGCACGTTATGAACTCGTAAAAAGTTAAACAGCTCATCTTCATTATTTTTAAGAGATCGAGCATTCCAATTTAAAATATTCAGTGTCTTAATACCCATTGCTGAATTTCAGGGTCATGACAATATTGTTTGCAAATTTTATACCAGTTTGAATTGCATCAAACATGGAGTTTGTATTTAACATTCCATTAATCATATCGATTAATGATTTCTGTAAAAAATCCATTTTTGGAGCGGTTATGCTACCTAAGTCAAAATCTTCAACATTTCTGGTAGAATTTTGGTTTCTACCGGCTGTAACGGCAGCGTAGGAAGCTCCATTACCTAGCTGTACATTGCTACCAGCAGGTAAGAATTGAGCATTGAAAACTTGTGCTCTGTTTGTACTTACGGGTACATTTGTACTTCGCTGACCATTGTTAACAGCAGATAGCAGTGGAAAATTTGACGGTTGGGCATTGATCGTACCTTCCGGTACGAATGTTGGATTTCCTCCTCGATGACCGTTGTTAACAGCCGAGGAATAATTACCTGGTCGGGAACGTGAAGCGGTCCCTACCTGATGCTTAGCACGAGAATTCAAGATCGCTTTACGAGTCTTGCATTCCCAAAAATTGGATTTGTGGTTCCACCACAATTCGCACATTTAAAATTTTTGGGATCCTTCACAGGACAGTTGTCCTTGGCGTGAGAGGAATCGCCACAATGCATGCATTTGGCATCCATGTGACAATTTTTTGTCCCGTGACCCCATCCCTGGAATTTACGGCACTGGGTGGGGGGTTGAAAATTTCCCCCCTCTTCCCGAAGTGTTCCCACTTCACTCTGACATGGAGCATAAGGCTGGCTTTTTCCAATGCCTTAAGGTTATTCAGTTAATTTGATTTAAAATGAACTAAATAAAAATCGTTTGAAATCCCATTGCGAGAATCGCCAGGTTGGGATTTCTTTTTCATCTTTATCACTTGAACTGGTGTAACTCCAAGCAATTTAATAATTTCTTGTTTGATCTCATCCAGGGATTCACCACTGGCTAGACCTTTTAAGACCACCTTGAACAGACGTTCAGTTTTGGTGTCATGTGTAAAGAATTTGATGCCTCTTTGAGCAAGATACTCCACGAGAAGTTTAAATCCGATCAAGGTTTCAGCCAATACACGGCATTCACCCCGACGACCAATTTGAAAGGAAAATTTAGAATCTTTAATGAAATTCGTGAGTTCCTTACGGAGCCCATGAAAATCAGATGTTGTTACCACAATAGGTGGAACCTTTTCTTTCCCTGCATTAATTCGGGAATGCTTCGAAGATTTTTGCCTGACTGATGGATCATTCTCATCATCAGTAAAAATATCGAATTGATTGCTCAAATCAATATTAGTAGAAGGGGAATCCAGAGATTGTCCCTTTCTTTTGCGTTTAGGCGCCATTTTCTCCAAAATGATTAGAATTTATACGTTTTCTCCTAATCAACTTCCAAGCAGATTCTACAAGAATCCGAAGGGTCAAAGAGGAATTTTCCAAATCGATATCCAAGTCGGATTACCTCGCGTAGGGTCCAGACAAGGATCGAAAAGGAATAAGGGTAAAAAATAAAAATTGTGCAGGTAATGTTAAGCACTGAAAAGTGCTGTTTGATTTTGTTATAGCTTTAGGTAGCAAAAATACTTCCTTCAGCAAAAGAAAATAGAACCGCACGGCATGAGAGCTCGATGCGGACTGAAGAAGGGTTTTCGAACTTAGCAACACCCCCCCCCCCCCCCCACAGGGGGGCAATTTTTTATTTTAATGAAAAAAAAAAAAAAATAAAAATATTTATTTTTTTTTTTTTTTTTTTTTTTATTAAAAAAATATCGATTTTGCCAGTTTTCCCACCCCCCACACAAAACATTACAATAACACACAAAAAAAATAATAAACAATAAAAAAAAAAATAACCCCCAAACCACAAACCACCCCCCGCCCATTTTTCTTATTGTTGATGACCGTTTCTGTTATTTTTACGACATATACCCTTGTAGTTGAGAACTATAAACTAAAAATCTCCTATAAAATTTTAATAATATGTCAGATGGTAAAAGGCCAAATAACAATATGCTGAATAGGCGGTTAAGTTAGGTTACAATAAAAAACCTGAATTAATCCACCGATGGTGAGACTGAACCCTTCTTAAACTTCACCAGAATTATGAACTCAAATGTGGCCAATATGGTACTGGATACATATTTTCATCAGAAATTCCAGGAGGAACCAGGAATATTCGATATGTCATACCTTCAGTTTATAAAATGAACTATTTGTCAATCCTGAACGTATTGTTCATCGATGTGATTTAAAAATTGCCATTAATAGCCTTTAACGACCTTTTTATGTTAGGTATATAAAAGGGGAAACTACATGAATATTAGAAATTTCATATAATCAGTCCATATAATGAATTATTAGACAATCCTAAGCGTCAATTTTGATTTTCGATATGGATTCAAGATGCTTAATAAGTATATGTTCATTGAAAATTGTATAGTTATAGTAAATGGAGACTTTGTGTAATTTTCGAATATACTCGTTGCAGTTCAAAACCCGACCACTCGAGCCAATCGATCCTGCTCTAATTCTATAGGGTGTATAGTGTGGCTAGCCGCTGTATGTGCTATACAACGCACAAGATGCAGAACAATAGAATGCAAGCGGCATCGATTGGGGTGAGTGGTCTTGTTCGGTTTTGAACTGCAACGAGTATATTTTCATCTCATAATTATGTGCTCTCAGGTATTGTTTTGGTCATATCTCCATGAAGGATTATCCAATCGTAATGAAATTTTGATCAGTTATTTAAAAATTTTATAAGTTTAATTTGGCGCTAACAAAACTAAAATCGGTACACAAATAGCTCAGTATGTAATCGGAAACTAAACTGTTTGATTACTATTATAATAGGCCGTCAAGTACTGTTTCGTTCATATCTTCGTAACGAAATGTCCGAATAAAAAAAAAATCAATAGCGTTCTATGGGAATGTTGTAGCTTTCATTTGCCGTCAACAGAACTGAAATCGGTTCACAAATGGCTGAGAAACCGATGTGACATTATTTGTAACGCACACACACACACACACACACACACACACACACACACACACACACACACACACACACACACACACACACACACACACACACACACACACACACACACACACACACACACACACACACACACACACACACACACACACACAGACATGTGCTCAGTTCGTCGAGCTGAGTCGAATGGTATATGACACTCGGCCCTCTGGGCCTCGGATAAATAGTCGAATTTTCAAGCGATCTTAATACCCTTCTTTTGGTGTAAGAAGGGTAAAAAGACAATTTTCACGAACAAAATTTTTTCTGTACTCTATGTCAAAAAGTTGGTTCATAATCCAGACCGAGTGCAGACTATAAATAACCTTTCAATGACAATATGGCATACATTAACAATATGTGTTAATGTAGAGGTTGTATGGTGAAAATGAGATTAAACTATTTGATAACAATAACATAAAATGTGATAATATATCTTACATTCAAAATACAGTTTTCACTATAAAGCATATTGTTTTTCGTTATGCGGGTATACATATAGTACGGATGGTCGTGCAAGTACGGACAGATTAAGTAAAAAAAAAAGAACACTAAACGTAAGTACATGCCCGCTAAGAAAAAAGTACTCAACGGAGCAGTTAAGTGTGGGAAGCCAAAGTTGGGTACAGTCATGTTTACTTACCGTTGGGTACAAATTACTTATTTTATGGTAGAATTTTACCCAAAAGTAAGTTATTTGTACCCAACGGTAGGTCAACATGATTATACTCAACTTTGGCTTCCCACACTTAACTGCTCCGTTGGGTACTTTTTTCTTAGCGGGTGCAGTGAAGACTAGCCCACAATTGATACGTTGCGGATGCGTTTGCGTGAATTTGACAGTTTTCCCATAGATTTTCTGTCAAATTTACGTCAACGGAACGCAAACGTATCAATTGTGGGCCAGCCATGAGACTAGATACAATTGAACAGCCTTCACTGAAAATAAAGCAATAATTTTTATTATTAAAATTGGCACTTAAATCGGTCAATTTTTGCTTCGAATTGAAATCATGTGAGCCAGTGTGATTTTCATTTGCCGCACATAATTTTTAACACCCGTCACTTAAAACACAGGTTCGTTTCCAATGAGACTGATATGGTCCGCACATAATTTTCAATGGAGCGAGAAATGTCATTCAAGTGTGTTTTCACTATCCTTCTATCCATCTTCGCATTTAAAACGAAATAAAAAACCTTGCGCGAAAAACAAACAGCTGCTTTATCGTTCTAGAAGAAAAAAAAACTGCAAAATGGAGAAGCAAAGAGAAGTTTACCGTGTGGTGGTTTAGGTACTTGGTTTGCCAGCGGAAGTCACTGAATGTTTTGAAGGTAATAAATTACTATAGATCTTTGCCATGTTAACGGTGTTTATTGTGAATATTTCAGATCTGCCGAGCATTTTTGCCATTCCCGCAGAAGAGCTGCTGAACGCGAAAGCTTCAAAAAGTGATGAAGTTTTTATGATAGTACAAATAAAACCTCATTTATTCACACATTTCGTTTTATTACATGAAAAGTACAAAAAAATCCAATACTAAACTTCTTATGAAAAAATAAAATCCATGCACCTTTTCATATAAAACGTATTAAAAAACTCATTTGATTTTTGCTCGGACAAGTTAATGCAATCCATGTACACTATATGTAATATCTATTCAGCTCTTGCACTTAAAGACTATATATTTATTGCACATATGGTTAATTGACCACATTTAATAAAAAGTAAGTGCCGCACCAATACAGAGCAATAGCTTTGCACTTTGCCCAAATCTATAGGTGATTGCACTTAAATATAAGGTGCATTGTTTTTTGAGTGTTGGTGAAAACACCAAAGCGTTCTGCACGAGAGTCGAACTTGACTACACAGAGAGGAATTTGATAGTCAATTTTACCATTATTGGGGGTTAGGATGACTATTGCAGTATAGTGATTTTGAACCGACTATGATCATGGTCAAAACTACCATTAAAAATAGTTGATGCAACATTTTCCATAATGTCGGAATAGTCCTTGTTACCATGATAATAGTCAAAAATGCCATGAACGTGGTGAATTCTACCATTTTCATGGTTATTGAAACCATTATATGCGATAGTCATCCTGACCATGATTTAATTGTCGGTACAACGATGAAATTTTTCTCAGAGTACAAACACACCACCATGTGGCTATAATATACCCCTTCAGTTTCGTGCTTATAGATGAACCCGCAACGCAATGGACGCGACACGAGTGTACACGCTCGTGTTTTTCTTTAGACACCGTGTCTTGATTTTTGGGAAAACACCCGAGTCGAGTGGTTGCGATCACAAGAAATCTCTCTACATACACCCAGTATGACACTGGTTACCACGGATAGAGCATTGCTCGTTGGATGATTCTAAAAAATTGATAATTTGACTTATATATAGGTTTCATTTCTTGGCTGTTGTGTAACGGGCGCATAAGTTGATCGAGTTTAATAAGCACGGTATGGGTAGAAATAAAATAAATTAACCACGCGTGTATTCCGCAATCGGACACATTCGGAAACACTCGGCTGTGGTGTTTGCCGAAACATCATACACAATGTCTGAAGCCAAAACACGAGCACTGGCATTGGTGTCAAAGTGGTGCATTCAATACACGCGCTAGCGTGGTAAAAATAGCTCGGCGTGCAGTGTAGTGTTTGGAAATGGCTGCAATTGAAACCCTAAACATTGAAATCATCATTTCACAATACTAAGCACAAATCCACAAACCTACACGAAGAATCTAACTTAAGTTAAATTGTATTATTCTTCCAAAGGGATTTTATAACATCACCCTGCAAAATATAGTTACGAAATCGGAAATAAATTTTCTTCTGGTCTGTCTGATTGCTTGCGCAACATTTGATAAAATCCGTTTACGCGATCGGGAAGCTAAGTCGGTATGTCGAATAAGAGTAACGGTCAAAAGCGGGGAACTTCTCCTGCTATTAATACACCCGTGGGGATAAGCTGCGAAATCTGCGAAATCTGCTTGCAGCCGGATGACAGTCGGATGGTAGCGTGTGATATGTGCGGAAAGTGGTACCACTTCGCGTGTGTGAATGTGGATTCAAGTGTCCAGGACCGTGATTGGAGCTGCAGTAATTGCACCGAAATTGGAGCGGCAGCTCAGGTCGCAGCCGGAACTACAACAACATCCACCACCGGCGGGTCTACACCAAAGTCTGGAAACAACAGGATCATCGAGCTCGGTTCGGAAGATAGACTTCAACGGCAGCTAACAGAGATGCAGCGGAAACTGAATAAACAGCAGAAGGAGCTGGAGCGGGTCATGAAGGAGAAGGATGAACTACGTCGGAAGGCCCTCAGGGAGCAACGAGACAAATACGAGAAGAAGATAGAGGATTCAGAGCGAAGCGTTCGAGAACGGATGGAGGCTCACCAGCGCATAGAAGCAGCACTTGGGGGTGTGCCAACCGCAAGTTCTACGGGTAATCCTCTTCCGCAAATTCATGTCGGCGGATCGGTCGGCGGTACCAATTAGACGGACAATCAAATAGGAGATTTTCTTGCAGATGAGCTGCAGCTACTGGAAGAAAAACA
Organism: Aedes koreicus; assembly: GCA_024533555.2. Classification (NCBI taxonomy): domain Eukaryota; kingdom Metazoa; phylum Arthropoda; class Insecta; order Diptera; family Culicidae; genus Aedes; species Aedes koreicus. Next base: position 538,973 of record JAHHFK020005933.1, on the reverse strand, counting down.
AGCGTTAAAAATTTGGAGGAGAAAAGTCAACTGCTACAACGATTTGGAATATCCGACGGCGGTGCTTCTGGGCTCAATCATCAGAAAAACGTTTTCCAACCAAGGAATCGCAGCAATCTGTTTGGTGTATCTCCGCTAAACCAAAGTCAGCTTTCAGCGCGTCAGGTTGTGAGTAAGAAATTTCCGATCTTTTCCGGAAAACCCGAAGAGTGGCCACCCTTCATCGCAAACTACGAGAACTCAACTCGAATCTGCGGTTACAGTGACGAGGAAAATCTGCTACGCTTACAACGCAGTCTGAAAGGGAGAGCCTTGGAGGCAGTGCGTTGTCGACTGCTGCATCCTTTAAACTTACCAGGCGTTATTTCTACTCTAAGGACGCTGTTTGGAAGGCCGGAGATCATCGTCCATTCGTTGGTCAACAAAATTCGGGAAATGCCAGCACTAAAAGCGGAAAGGCTGAATACATTGATCGATTTTGGAGTCGCTGTTCAAAACGTCTGTGCCACCATCACGGCATCGGGTCTCGACGAGTATCTTTGCAACGTTACTTTACTACAGGCATTGACGGAGAGATTGCCACCTGCTATAAGGCTCAACTGGGCGTATCACCGCCAGACGCTTAACAGAGTTACTCTGTCGGACTTTGGAGATTGGCTGGGGAAGTTGGTGGAAGCAGCTAGCGTCGTCACAATCCCATCCATTGGTGTCACAAAGCCAGAGCGACGGGTACGAAAGGATGATAACTACCTCAACGTCCATTTGGATCGTAGTCCCTCCGAAGAACCCGTTAGGAATAAGACTCGTACTGCACCAGCTTCGAAAGGTTGCATCGTATGTTTGGAGGAATGCAGTGTTTCAGAAACGTGTCGTAAGTTTCTCAACATGGATGTCGGCGCCCGTTGGACCGTTGTCAAGGAGCAGAAGCTGTGTAGAAAGTGTCTACGGAAACATTTTGGCGCCTGTGGAACCATGTGGAAAGAACGGTTACTCGTTCATGCATAACAAATTGTTGCATGACGACAAACGGTACAACAAGCCTGTAGTCTCCGAACCAACGACATCTACGAACGGGAATTCAACAGCGCAGAGTTGCAATACCCATTCAAGTACGACGGGGAAGGTTCTTTTTCGCTACGTGCCGGTGACTATCTACGGTAAAGGGAAGACGGTGCAAACTTTCGCCTTTCTCGACGATGGATCGTCGGCAACCTTTATGGAACATAGTCTGGTGAAGGAACTGGATCTCGAAGGAACGTCGCATCCATTATGCCTAAACTGGACGGGAGGTCAGCAAAGGGAGGAAAATGAATCGGTCAAGCTAGCGCTGAAAATCTCTGGTACACATGATGCAAGTAAGGTCTACGAGCTTCCGAAGGTTCACACGGTGCGAAATCTTTCTCTACCGATGCAATCGGTATCAATACAACAACTGGCATGCAAATACAACTACTTGCAAGGATTACCGTTGGAGTCATACAACAGTGTGTCTCCTAAAATCCTGATAGGAATGGACAACTGTCGACTTGGTCACGCGTTGAGGAGCACCGAAGGAAATGAGAACGAACCAGTTGCGTCGAAGACCCGTCTCGGTTGGCTAGTGTATGGGCCTTGTTCGACGAAATCCGGAGCAGCAAACACCGGCTATAGCGGTTACCACAGCTTCCACATTTGTCCATGTAGCCCGGAATCAGATAAGGACTTGAACCATAGACTAACTCTAAGACCAGTAGGTCCCGAACAAATACGATTTTTTTCTTGGCTCAGTCAGTACTAGCACATCGGTCCCAAGCTCGGTCCCAAGCTTAATAATACGCCCCTAATAATGAACTCACACGAACACACTCTCAAATATTCTGTCAAAATAACACAGCAAATCAAAACAAAGGCGCAAATATGTAAAGTTAGGTGCAGGCTTCAAAGTGTACTTCGGACCAAGGGGTTCTACAACAGTGAACCAATTTCAAATCGCTAGGTGCATATAGATTGTTACTTGAACGGCGCGTTGAAGGAGTATTTCTCGATTGAGTCACTGGGAATCTCTGGATCGTCCAAACCACTACATTCGAAGGACGAAGAGCGAGCGTTGAAATTTCTATCCACCGAAACACGTCTGATAGGGAACCGCTATGAGACTGGACTGCTGTGGCGGTACGATCAAGTAAAGCTACCTGACAGCCGAGCAATGACGTTAAAGCGAACGGCTTGCTTGGAGAAAATGATGGAACGAGACCCCGAAGTGGCAGCTGCAGTACGTGCTAAAATGGCGGAATACGAAAAGAAGGGGTACATCCGGAGACTTTCAGCTACTGAAAAAACAAATTTTCCCGGTCATCAACCCAAACAAACCCGGGAAGATACGGATCGTATTTGATACAGCTGCGAAGGTGAATGGCGTGTCCTTGAACGCATTGATTCTTACAGGTCCGGATCAGCTGGTGTCGCTGCTTACAGGTCTGTTCAAGTTTCGCGAATTCCGTATTGCTCTTGTTTGCGATATCCGCGAAATGTTCTTTCATTGCTGATGACACTGCATGACCAACCGTGTCAAATGATCATGGGGAACATTACATAAGAGAGAAGAACCATGAACGCCGCGCGAGGCGGCTCAAATGTCAAAACAAATTTTTAACAAATTTTACTTCAAAGTGAGTTTTCAACGAGTAACAACGTCTTTTATTTTTCTCTCTGAGCCCTTCGGTCGACGAGTCTTTTGTGTGTCTGCCGCGTTCGCTTTTAGGTTATGGGCCCAGACATGGAGGAAAAGACGAAAATCACGCCGTTTGACGGAGCCGGGTTTCATAATTGGCGCTTCCGAATGGAGACGGTCCTAGACACTTTCGATTTGTTGGATTGCCTCAATCACGAGGTGGAAGAAATGATACGGTGATACGGCGGTAGTGAAGGCGGAAAAGAAGAAAAAAGTGCTTGAACGGAAAACACAGGAGAAAAAGTGCAAGTCACTTATCGTGTCTGTTGGCCAACCCTATTTGGCCAGCGCGCTTTACCTTTCAACACCTGCACAATCGACAGCATCGCGTGAATAAGTCAGTACAAAAACAAAAGAAACACAACCACACCCAATATAATTCAAAACAAAAATAATATATTATCTACCATACTATAGAAACTAATTAAAATTATTTTACAATACTCCCCTTATAAAAAATTTAGTTAATATTACTTACTAATCCCCCCTCCCCAACAAAACTAAAAAACACAAAATATAATTATATATAACAGAAAAAAAAAAAACTATCCCTATATATATATATATATATATATATATATATATATATATATATATATATATATATATATATATATATATATATATATATATATATATATATATATATATATATATATATATATATATATATATATATATATATATATATATATATATATATATATATAGTTATGTGCCGTTAATCATCATAATCATCATCGTTCCCACGAGGCTGCAGATCATCGCTCCAGTAGACTACAAGTACAACGTAGCATACAAGTGCAGCGTAAACATCTGAACAGGCGACTCAGCAGACTCCCAGGCATCAACGATCAATGATGTAGGAACCGGACACCTCGAACGTGACATCTGGATGGAAGACATCGCGCCAGCATGTTCCCAGCTGACCTCAGTAATTTAGATTAGGCATTTAGGTTACTTGATTTGGTCTTTGGCGAGGATTGAGAAAGTTCGAGTTAGAGTCGTGAGGAAGTTAGATCTCAGTATTGATTTGTGTGTGCTAGAGTTAAGATCGTAAATTAAACCTGTGCTCCAGGACTTAGTGAATAGTTTCAGAGTTAAGATCATGAATAAAACCTGTGCTCCAGGACTTAGTAGACTCTTTTTTTAAAAAGTGAATAATGTGAAATCAAACATAAGTGGCGCAGTCGTTTAGGCCCTTTCTACGCGAAGAAAAACTTTGTTGAAACAAACGTGAGTGCACTTAAACAGCGGAACAATAAGGGCAAGTGAAATTAGTGACTCAATCCGTAGCACTGAAATTACGTGCTTTTACTGAAGAACCACTGTGCCAAGTGTTAGTGCGATTGTGCTCGATCCTGTAGCATCAGACGCCCGGTGAAAGATTCATCGAGAATTTGCAGCCATCCCTCGCTCCGTAGGTGATTTGTGACGTCCGACTTCAACAACGTTTCTTCTGTGCGGTTGGCTTCAGCCATTCAAGATTGGGAGAACAAACAGATTCGGTAAGCGAATTTTATTTCCTTATTATTCAATTGTATGCCTCAATTAAGGCCGTTTCCAAAAGTTAAAGCCTTAAAATTTAACAAAAAATTAACCATGGCTGAAGGATTTGACCTGCAAGCTATGTATAACACACTTAACGGGCTAGAGCAGCGTGTAAATGCGCTCCAGTTCGAAAATGCACAGCTGCGAGCTGACCAGCAACAGCTGCAGCATCAAAATAATCATGCAGGAAATGCTGTCGTTGCAGCACCTGCAAGGCAACCGGATATCTTTCGTATTCCGGACCCAATCAAGACAGTCCCCATATACGATGGGAATAAAAAGCAATTAAGTGCTTGGCTGTCAACAGCAGAAAGAACTCTCAATCTGTTTAGAGAGAGAGTGGCTGTAGATGTTTTTAGCATCTACGAGCAAACAATAATAAACAAAATTGAAGGGAAAGCCCGAGATACTATTTGTGTAAACGGGAACCCTACAACTTTTGTCGAGGTTGCAGAAATATTACGTGCAATCTATGGCGACAAAAATGATATGGCAACATATCAGACCCAATTGTGGTCACTAAAAATGGAGGATTCTCTCCACATGTACTACAAACGCACGAAAGAAATAGTGCAAAACATGAAATCTCTGGCTAAGCAGAGACAACTATATAGCAACCATTGGGAGGCAATAAACGACTTTTTAGACCAAGAGTGCTTGGCAGCGTTTATCAACGGCTTGAATAAGCAATATTTTGGATATGCCCAAGCCTCTAAACCAGACGACTTGGAAAGTGCTTATGCATTTTTGTGCAAATTCCAAAATGCGGAACATACCAAAAAACAAACTCAGGCTTACGAACAAACACAGAACAAAAATAGACAAACATTTAATAAACAATTCACAAAAACGGAAAATCAAACACATTATGAAGGAAAATCTAAACCACCCTCCGATAGACGTAAAGTAACTCCAATGGAAATTGACCCTTCGCTTAGGTCGAGAATTAACAACCATGATGCAGAAGAGGAAAAGGGAAATTGAAAATAACACAGACGTTAGCGAAAATGAATCGGATGATTATGAAGAAGTAAATTTTCAAATTGTAGGTTCCAAAGAAACTCTGAGGTGAATTCAAAAAATGGACTACCATATACAGTTATAAACTTTCCATCAGGCATTAAAGCAAAAATTCTGATCGATAGCGGTTCTAATAAAAATTTTATTTCACCACATCTAGTTCCAGATTCGAAAAGAATATCATGTAAAACAATAAAGATTTCAAATAGCAGTGGTAAACATGAATCCTCACAAAAATTTGTCACGCAAATTTTTGGTATAAAAAAAGATGTTCCTTTTTATTTATTCAAATTTCATAGCTTTTTTGATGGCATATTGGGCTACGAGACCTTGTCACAATTGCACGCTGTTTTAGATATAGGGAAAAATGTTCTAATATTTCCAAAAAAATCAGTTAAATTGGAAATCAGAAAAATGGGACCTCCTGATGTAGTGATAAATGAGAATTCTGCAAAATTCATAAAAATTCCGGTCTGCGAACAAAATGGTGACGTTTTCTTGGACAAAACACTAAAACTCAAAGATATTTCAATACCTCCAGGTGTTTATTCCGCCAAAAATGGATTTATTTTATCATTGGCGACGAACCGTGGAAAAGACATTGCATTTAATTGGGTAGAACCGATAAATATAAAAAAAATAGATGAACTAAGAGAAATAAATTCAAATCAATCCAATTTTCAAGCCGAAAACTCATCACAATATGAGGAATTGGAGAAACTGATTCGAATAGGGCATCTTAATTACGAAGAAAAATCAGCATTAGTTAAAATCTTAAAGAAAAACATACACATTATTCAAAAAGCTGAGGAAAAACTCTCGTGCACCGCGTCAACAAAGCACCGAATTCGAACTGTAGATAATATTCCTATTCATACGAAAACATACCGGTACCCTCACATTCACAAACCTGAGGTAGAAAAACAAATAAACGAAATGCTCGCAGATGGAATTATTCAAAATTCAATTTCACCCTGGACATCGCCTATTTGGATAGTTCCAAAAAAGGACGATGCTAGTGGAAGGAAAAAGTGGCGAATTGTGGTCGATTATCGTAAATTAAACGAAAAGACCATCGATGACAAATTTCCAATTCCTAATATGGAAGAAATTCTGGATAAGTTGGGAAGAAGTGTTTACTTCACCACACTGGATCTTAAATCAGGCTTCCACCAAATAGAAGTGGATCCTAAGGATAGATCAAAGACAGCTTTTAGTACCGAAAAGGGTCATTTTGAATTCATTCGAATGCCCTTCGGATTAAAAAACGCGCCAGCTACATTTCAACGCGCAATGAACTGTATATTAGGGGACCTCATCGGAAAATGCTGCCTTGTCTATCTTGATGATATAATTATTTTTGGAAATTCCTTACAACAACACCTGGATAACCTTAATAAAGTTTTGAAAAGATTGATTGAAGCTAATTTGAAAATTCAGCTGGATAAATGCGAATTTTTACAAAAACAATGCGAATTTCTCGGTCACATTGTTACAGAAAATGGAATTAAACCCAATCCTAATAAAATCGAAAAAATTTTGTCATGGCCCTTACCAAAAACAACAAAGCAAATCAAGGGATTTCTAGGACTCCTTGGGTATTATAGAAAATTCATAAAAGACTTTGCAAAACTCACAAAACCTTTGACAAAGTGCTTGAAGAAAGGAACAACAATTGTTCATCACGATGAGTTCAAAGATTGTTTCAATGACTGTAAACAATTGTTAACATCTGACCCTATTTTACGATATCCAGACTTTGATAAGCCGTTTATCCTTGAAACGGACGCTAGCGATTTTGCACTTGGTGCTGTTCTTTCGCAAAAATTTGAAGATTCAAAAGAACATCCAATTGCGTATGCATCGCGAACACTAAATGACACGGAATGCAATTGGTCAGCAACCGAAAAGGAGCTTGCTGCCATTGTGTGGTCAGTAAAACATTTTCGACCTTATATTTATGGTACAAAGTTTCAATTGCGAACTGACCATAAAGCCTTGTTATGGCTTAGGCAAAAGAAAGATTTGAACCGCAAACTTCTAAATATGAAACTTGAATTAGAAGAATATGAATTTGATATAACATATAAAAAAGGAACTTTGAATAGGAACGCAGATGCCCTATCGAGAATAGAGTCAGAAAATTTAACATCAGCTGAAATACATGCCACCAGTGAAAGTAGCATGACTCAACACTCCGCTGATACGGATGATGGTGACTTTATACCTAGCACAGAGAAACCGTTAAACGTATTTAAAAATCAAATTATTTTGGAAGAATCCAATGAAGATAGTCGGGAATCGACTACATTATTCAGAAATTACCATAGGACTGTTATTAAAAAACCACATTTTAGTCCGGCAGTCCTAATAAATATTTTGAAAAATTTTGCAAGTCCTACTTGTGCCAATGGACTTTACTGTAGTCAAAATATACTGAACAATTTACAAATAGTCTATAAAAACTATTTTGCTAGGGCAAAAACCTTTAGAATATTTTGGACAGAAAAAATGTTGCAAGACATTACGGAGGAAATTGAACAAGATCAAATTATCTCAGCACAGCATAACGGTAACCATAGAGGAATATTAGAGACGACCAAACATATTTTAACAAAATACTTTTTTCCAAATGTTAAATCAAAAGTAACTCGTTTCATTAACGTATGTAAATTATGCCAAAAAAGTAAATATGAACGGCACCCATACAAACTGAAATACAACGTGACACAGACCCCTGCAAAACCATTGGAAATTGTCCACATGGATATTTTTATAATCAGAAAGAAAAATTATCTCACCTTTTGCGATAGATTTTCTAGACTTGCATTAGTTATTCCGATCCATACACGGAATGCAATACACATTTTACAAGCATTGACAAAATTCATAGCTCTTGTAGGAAAACCTAATCTTATAGTCATGGACTCGGAAACAGCCTTTACATCAGTATCAGCTCGCGAATTTTTTGAAGAAAATCAGATAGAATACCATTATACAAGCTTGGGACAATCATCGTCAAATGGTACAGTTGAAATCGTTCACCGCACCCTCCGAGAATTACACAATATCCTGTCAAATAAAGAATCAACGAAAGATCTATCAGAAACTGCAAGAATGAATTTAGCCACTGCCATTTATAACGACTCCATACATTCGCAAACCAATATTACCCCAAAAGAACTTTTCTATGGTTACCGAAACAGTGACACTCTTCCTGATGATCTTGACGAACGTATTCGACTGAAGGAGAAATTGTTCCACACATTTAAGGAACGCGAATTAGCAAGAAAGAATTCAGAAATCAAAAAAATTAATCGTAACAGAGAAAGTCATGTAAGACTTGCCCCAGGCGATACAATGTATGAAAGAAAAAGGAATAATTTAAAGCACCAAGAACGTTATAAAGAAATAAAAATAGCTGAAAATATGGATGTGAATATACTTGATGAAGACGAAAGGAAAATTCACAAGTCAAAATTGAAAAGAAAAAGAAAAACACCGGAATAACAGAACAAATACCATGTCTAAAAGTCCTAGCAAAGTACAGCTGCTCGAAAAAAAAAAAAAAAAAAAAACAGGATATTTGGCACATTACTCAAAATAACAAGTGCTTTGCTGGTACTTGCCCATAATATAGAGTATTTCTCTAAATTTTCTTTTCTTATGTTCACAGATATGAAGGTGTTCCTTTGGATACTGTTACTCCCAATATTCCCCGTATTATCCTCACATCTAGAGATATTAGATCTGAAGAACAACCCTGGCGTACTAGCAATAAAAAATGGAAGAGTCTACATCAAAACAGGAAATGATTTGCTTTTACAGACACTTGAACTAGGGATATTTGATAGAGTGTTAGACCAATATAATTCCTTGATAATAAAGTTAGGCTCTAATAAAAATTCGAAGGAAATGTTTGAAATTTTAAAACTAAAATATGAACAGACCTTAACTACTTTAAAAAGATTACTTCCAAAGCAAAAGAACGAATCAAAACAGAAAAGAGCAATTAATGTATTGGGCAGCATAATTAAAGCAGTTACTGGAAATTTAGATAATAATGATTTGATTAATATAAATGATTGTATAAGAAAACTAGAGCTGTCTAATGAAAACGTTATAATAGAAAACAACAAACAGGTTAAAATAAATTATCAATTTCAAGAAAAACTAAATAATTTGACAAGAATAGTTCAAAAGCAATCAACAGATTTAGCTAGACTTACGAATCAGTTAGGGACTAATTTCAACATACAAGTCACTTGGGAACAAGTTCTACAAATTCAACGGATCATTTTCAACCTCGACATCATTCAAAAGCATCTGGACACCATATTTGAGTCAATCCAGCTGGCCAAAATGGGAATAATCGCTACGGACATAATCCACCCCGAGGAATTCGAAATCATCAGAAGAAAATTGGAAACACAAGGAATTGTATTACTCAGCGACGACCAAGTCTACGAATATTTGGAGGCAGCAGCATACTACAATGGCTCATCAATCGTATTCGTTATAAAAATTCCACGTTTTTTGGATGAACATTATGAGCAAGTAATCATTGAAAATCTCCCTATTAATGGCGAGATAGTCCTTCTAAATGCATCGTATGCTGTACTAGGTAGTAAATCAACATTCATTATGAACGAAACCTGCAATCGTATAGAGGATAATATTATCTGCGATTTACACAAAATTACAAATGTTACAACTAATAAGTGTATCCACACACTACTAAGAGGAAACCCCAGTTATTGCCCTTTCCAGAAATACAGCCGTGTCAATGAAATCACAACCATCGACAAGAACAATATACTTATAAAAAATGCGATCAATCCAATCAGATTGGAAAATAACTGTGGATACGGGCCAAAGAACATAACTGGTACGTTTCTTATTATCTACAACAACTGCTCTATAAAAATCAACAATGTGACATTTGAAAAACTTCAGTTCAATGTGGAACACGCTATTGAAATATTACCTCTGCAAGCAGTAAAAATCAACAAATCAAAGACAGTTCTCACGGATACGCAGTATTTAGAAGAACTTCATATCGAAAATCGGAAAAGAATCGACAACATTCACTCAACAAATCAACTTCAAAATGTTACAACATGGACAAATTTGGTATGGATTGTACTACTAATAGCAGTTTCTACGTACCTGACGGCACAGATTAAGAGGATCTGGAAAAAAATAATCATCAAACCTTCAAATATTCATGCGAATACAAGTACCATCGCATCATCGAAGGCCTCGGAGGTCATCCCAACTTTGAATTGAACCGGGACGGTTCAAGCTAAGAAGGGGGAGTTATGTGCCGTTAATCATCATAATCATCATCGTTCCCACGAGGCTGCAGATCATCGCTCCAGTAGACTACAAGTACAACGTAGCATACAAGTGCAGCGTAAACATCTGAACAGGCGACTCAGCAGACTCCCAGGCATCAACGATCAATGATGTAGGAACCGGACACCTCGAACGTGACATCTGGATGGAAGACATCGCGCCAGCATGTTCCCAGCTGACCTCAGTAATTTAGATTAGGCATTTAGGTTACTTGATTTGGTCTTTGGCGAGGATTGAGAAAGTTCGAGTTAGAGTCGTGAGGAAGTTAGATCTCAGTATTGATTTGTGTGTGCTAGAGTTAAGATCGTAAATTAAACCTGTGCTCCAGGACTTAGTGAATAGTTTCAGAGTTAAGATCATGAATAAAACCTGTGCTCCAGGACTTAGTAGACTCTTTTTTTAAAAAGTGAATAATGTGAAATCAAACATAAGTATATATATATATATATATATATATATATATATATATATATATATATATATATATATATATATATATATATATATATATATATATATATATATATATATTTTTTCTTTTCCAAATATCATAAAAAAAAAATCACAACAATTTCCTTTTTTTTTGATTTCAACAAAAAACAAACCTTTAAATATCAATTTTTTATAAAAAAATACAAAACAAATAGTTTTTCTTGAATTTGACTCGAGGGGCCTCAACGACTCCTTGTTTTAGTATTTTTAAATGAAAGAGCATTCAATTTTACATAACATATCAAAAAATTGGAGATGTTCTGCGTGTCGTTTTGGAGATACAATTTTTTAAATAATAAATCATTACTCTTCATTTTATACATCACCCGCCTGTAGAAACGATGAAGATGCATGGTAGATTACCATGCGTCTCCATCCAATCAAACCTATGACTAATGAAATCTATGAGTTACTTACAAACTTAGTATAACATTCGAATCAGTCTTTAAGGCTTTCCGTTAACCACACAGACCAATTGCTATTTTTTGACGATTACCTTTTCAAATAAATAAGGCTTTAAAATTTCAAATATTTTTGCTTAGTGTAAGTTCCAAGAAAAAAACACTTTAAAGCCGCGCGACATGATGAACATGTTAAAAAATAAGAAAAACACTTTTATACATTTATTTTTATTTATTAAGTTTTTTCATAACAATTTTATACATTTTTCTTCCGTTGAAAATGAATTTTGTTTCACAATAATATACTCTTCGTTTTGAGGCTTAAAACTATGGAATGACTGAGTCCCTGAAATTTGCTTCACACGTGTGTAACGATTTTTTAATTTTCTTTCCATTTTATTATAGTCGGATTCCGAAAAAAATTGATAGTGTATTTTCGAGTCTGGCTTAGAAATAGCCCATGAATAAAGTTCTTCGGCCGTTGTTATGTGATGATCTTGCAAACTGGCTTTCGCAGCATTTCGTTTCAATACGCCTCCCAAAGCATCACAAGGGCCCTTTCCATGACAAGTAGCGAAAAAATTCCACTCGGCATCTATGCCAAAATCTTTTTGCATGTTGCACAAATTAAAAGCGGTCATTTTATTTTTGTATTGGCTTCCAGATCCATCTGAGAAGAAATAAATTTTCTCTAAACCTGATAACTTACTTTTTATGAACGCTATGCATTGAGTCAAAAAAAGACGCACTGCGACATGATTATGTTTAGTGAAATCAGCAATTGCAATAAAACTGGTAAACTTCAAATCATTTGATTCTTCATCTTTAAAATAAATAGCACAAGGGTGAATAGTACATTGAGCGTTTGCCCAATGAAAGCCTTGAACTGCATCCTGCACAACGAATGAATAATTCTCCGAAAAATCACAGATTATGATACACTCAGTAGCTTTTAAATTGTTTTTCACGTGTTTTAAATAGTTTGCCTGTCGCTCAGCTGTAAAGTTATGTGGCAATAAATTGAGTAATTTTTCTAAAAAAGTATCAATAAATTCTTGTGTGTCCATTTCAACTAAGTCCAAACTGCATCTTTCTGCTTGACGCCATTGTTTAAATTGTAATGATTCAACGTGACCGTTATTAAGAATGGTCATAAGTTCTACCGCCAAAATTTGCATTCCCGGACAATTTTCGCAACATTGCTGCCAGCAATGCTCATTTGGATTTTGACAAATTATTTTTGAAAACATATCATGGTAGGACTGAACACCATCTGGAAGTAATTGTTTACTTTGGAGTGTTTTAAAAATCAATTTAACGTTTTGGTGGTAAATGCAAACGCACACCGTATGCGTGCCACTTGTTCCTGCCAAAATGCAGTGTTTTGGACGGTTACTGGCGAACATCGAAAATCCAATCTTAATATCAGGATGAGTATTTTTAAATATGGAGTACGCCTCTTGCAAATTGCATAAAACTAACCTTCTTTGTATGTAGATCCTACCTTCTTCATTGTTGGATATCAAATAATCCCTTTTTCCCGGGCACACACGACTTATATCGTCGCTATTATAAAAATTACGAACACGCATTAGCGTTTCCTCTCCTAACGAAGCTCTACTAATCCTCTTTTTAGGCACTGACATTATTCCCTCCTGTTGTTGTAATACTTTCACTTGGTTGGCCATATATTGGGAAACATCAAACTCTTGCATAATCCTATATGTAGACCAACTTTTGGGCAGTGTGGTTAAAATCCTATACCGCTCATTGCTATCTTTTGTTTCCTTAAATTTATCCTTAAGCTGTGTTAGCATTTCATTATCGTCAGACAAAAACGTGTTATTGGTGGTACCGATCGATTCATAGCTGGTTGTTTCCAATGAGCCTGTAAATAAATATAACAAATTATTGATTAAAAATTGATTGATTGGAAATCATGCAAATAATTTCTATTTTATTATTTACTTTGGTAGGGAAAAGGAACAATGCCGGACGGTCCTGCAAGGGCAATTGTTTCGTGACTGGTTGCTTCGCACGATTCTAAAAGAATGTAAAAATAAAAATGTTCCAGTAACAATTGCAAGAGAAGAATTCAAATTAAAACAGAATTATATGAACTTTTATATAACATACCTGTAGTGCCTATACTGGATGGTCCTGTAATGGGTTCTTCGGTCATGGTATCAATGTGCTTATACAATTTCTTGTAGCAACTTTGACAAATGAAAGAGCTACTCTCATCAATTTTAACCTTTTTTTCCACAGCATGGTCGTACCCCCCCCCCTCTTTTCTTCCTCCTTTTTTTTTCTCTTCTCTTTTTTTTTTTTTCTCTCCTTTTTTTCTCCTTCTTCATCTTTCTTCTTTTTTCTTTAATATTCCTTTTCTTTTTTTTCTTTCTTTTTTTTTTTTTTTTTTTAATTGACGATTCTGTGACCTACTCATAGATTTCATTAGTCATAGGTTTGATTGGATGGAGACGCATGGTAATCTACCATGCATCTTCATCGTTTCTACAGGCGGGTGATGTATAAAATGAAGAGTAATGATTTATTATTTAAAAAATTGTATCTCCAAAACGACACGCAGAACATCTCCAATTTTTTGATATGTTATGTAAAATTGAATGCTCTTTCATTTAAAAATACTAAAACAAGGAGTCGTTGAGGCCCCTCGCAGTCAAATTCAAGAAAAACTATTTGTTTTGTATTTTTTTCATACAAAAATTGATATATTCAAAGGTTTCGTATTTTTGCTTGGAAATTCAAAAAAAATACCAATACAATGGCCAAAAATGACTAAAATCGGTTAAACGGTTTAGGAGTTATAAATTTTTGAAAATTGAAGATTTTGAAAAATCACGATTTTTTGGACCAGTCTAACGCAGAAAGGTCCAGTCTAATAACGAAATAAAAAAATACGGGTCTAATATTTTTCGATGTAGAAAATAAGAATAATGATTAGTAATTTCATTTTAATTCCAACTACCTTTATTGCTTATCTTGACAGATACGCGTATTTCGTCTACAATGTGCAGACTTCTTCAGTGTCGTGTACTAATACTCGACTAAAAGAAAACCTTCGCCACCTGCCGTATTTATCCTATTTTCTAAATACAAACACTTGTACCTACAGCTAACATTTCTGTACCTAACCTATCCTGAGTCCAAAACAAATATTATGCTTGATATCTACCTCGCTTTTTCCTTATACCTAACCTGATTATTCCGTAGCAGCGGATGTTCCACTGCGTCGGTTTTGATGTCGTTTAGGTATTAAGTTAAAGAGCCATGTGTACCCGTTACCTTGGTCTTTGTTTAGTAGATTTGTGTTTTGTTGTTTGTTGATTTCCAGGGTGTAGAGGTAGTCCGTAAGATTGTGATGTCATTCGTCGTTATGTCGTGATTTTCCGTAAAGATGTGTTCTGCAACTGTCGATTTGAAGTTATGTGAAATTCCTTTGTCAGTCTGTTTGACAGCCTTAGTCACCTCCGCTAGATGCTCTTTGAACCTTGTTGCCAAGGTTCTCTTTGTTTGACCTACATACATTTTGCTGCAGTGTTTACACTTAATTTTGTATACCCCTGCTCTGCCTAATACATCTATTGAATCTTTGGTGGAGCCTAACGACGATGCCAATTGATTGTGCCTGCTAGAGAAAACTAAGTCCAAGCCAAATTCCCTAAGTCGAGTTTTCAGTTTTTGTGTAATATCTTTATCGAAGGGGACAGACACACGTTTCAGGGGTTCAGGTGAATCGGAAAGGGTTGTTTGTGATTTCCTTTTTTTTGATAATAGCTTGAATTGTCCTCTTTTCGTAACCATTGAGTCTAGTAGCTTCGAAGATATATGCTAATTTTTTGGCTTTTCCGGTTTTATTGAGAGGAAGGGTCAACATTCGGTGAATCATGTGGTGGAAAGTGGCCATTTTATGTTGGAAAGAGTGGATTGAAGTGTAAGGGATGACTCTTTGGGTGTTTGTAGGTTTTCTGAAAATTTCAAACTCTAAAGACGATGATGACAATGATTCTCTCACTACCAGAAGTTCGAGGAATGCAAGTTTCCCATCCTTTTCTATTTCATGAGTGAACTTGATGTCTTTGTGTTGATTGTTGATTGCTTGAAGAATTAAGGGGAGATCCTCTTGTTTAACTACGGCGAAGATGTCGTCGACGTATCTCCACCAACGAGTTGGAAGTAATCCTTCCGTTTTTAGGATGGTTTCTAGATTTGCCATAAACAGTTCACAGAGGAATGGGGATAGAGGGTTTCCCATAGGGGCTCCTTTTAGTTGTCTTTAGAAAGAACCTCTGAAAGTGAAGTAGTTCTCTTCCATGCAAAGTCGGGTGAGCTTAAGGTACTGTATCATCTCCTTGTTTTAAAAGCCAATCTTCTAGAAGGTTAATCGCGTACTTGATCGGTACGCTAGGGAAAAGGGCGGTGACGTCGAAAGATACCATTACTTCATTTTCATTTATATGACCTGATGAAAGAAGATGTTGTACGAATTCCCGAGAGTTACGAACTGAGCTTGTTGGGAATTGCGCGGAGATACCTTGAAATTATTTCACTAGCCATTTTGCTAGCTTATGGGCTGGAGATCCTACAGATGAAACAATCTCCCTCATTTCGTTTCCGGGTTTGTGGACTTTTGGGAGGCCTTTAATTTGGGGAAGGATGGGGTTTGGTTCGCGAAGACGGACTGCTGCATCCCCTAGTACTGCTTTACACTCCTTTAGTGTTTTATCCACGTGTTTCACCATGTTTGGTAGGGGGTCTACTCGAAGCTGCCTGTAAGGTCCATTGTTGATTTTTATAGCCATCTCACGTCTAGAATTACAAGCTGCCGTAGTCGGTGCACGTTAGGCAGACAGCATTGCAAGCTCACACAGGATGAAGATTGCACAACGAATATTCTTGACTGACTCCCGCGACGTTGTCATTTCGTAGCGTTTAGAGTCAGTGAGCTGCTGGAAACTACCGGTGGAGATTAATGGAGATGGGTATCTACGAAATCGAATGTAGCTGAAGACGGAACGAAGTGGCAACAAGATCACGAAGCCGCTGATGTGCTTCGAGCGTTTTTCCTAATGAAAACGACTACTGAATGCGGTCGCGTACGTTCACCGATACATAAAAAACCTCCGAAATCGAATCAAGCAGGAACCTATCGATCTAGGACCACTTGCGCAAGAAGAGCTGCATCGTGCCGAACAAACCATCTACCGTCAAGTTCAACGGCAAGCCTATCCGGACGAGATTCACCTGTTGAGCAACGTGGATCAGGACAAGCAACCCTGGTTTCGCACCATCCCTAAGGCCAGCCCGTTATACAAGCTGAGTCCAGTTATCGACAAACACGGCGTACTACGAATGCGTGGACGAATTGAGGCCTGCGAGTGGGTGGATGAATCCGTCAAGCATCCGATCCTGCTTCCGAGGCGACATTATGTAACCGATTTGGTGGTAGCCGATTATCATGCCAAGTATCGTCACCAAAATCATCAAACGGCGATGAACGAAGTAGGGCTGAAATAGTACATTCCACGT
Organism: Aedes koreicus; assembly: GCA_024533555.2. NCBI lineage: Eukaryota > Metazoa > Arthropoda > Insecta > Diptera > Culicidae > Aedes > Aedes koreicus. The sequence continues at coordinate 521,891 of JAHHFK020005933.1, read as the reverse complement.
CTTCGAGGTGAGTACAACCAAGTCCGAAGAAACTGCCAGCATTGCAAAATACGTCGTGCGGATCCGCAGCCCCCCCCTGCTATGGGAAATCTTCCTCCAGCACGCTTGGCGGTGTTTCAACGACCTTTCTCGTACACCGGAATAGACTATTTCGGCCCAATATCAGTAATTGTCGGACGACGCGTTGAGAAACGGTGGGGTGTCCTGCTCACCTGCCTGACGACGAGAGGTGTGCAGATCGAGCTCGCGCATTCGCTTACGACGGATTCTTGTATTCTTGCTCTGCGTAACTTCATCGCGAGAATAGGATCACCGCTTGAGATCATTAGCGACCGAGGCACAAACTTCGTTGGAGCTTCACGGGAGCTGCGCGAAGCTTTGAAGATCGTCGACGAGGACAAGCTAATAGCCACTTTCGTCGGACCAAACACCAAGTGGACGTTTAACCAACCAGCCGCCCCACACTTTGGAGGTTGTTGGGAGCGATTAGTGCAAGCAGTCAAGAAGATCATGTACGAGTTCAACCCCCCACGGCTACCTACTGATGAAATCCTCCGAACATTGCTGATGGAGGTCGAGATGATCATCAATTCAAGACCGCTCACTCACATACCGCTAGATACCGACACTGACCCCCCCCCCCTTAACACCTAACCACTTCTTGTTAGGGTGTTCAAATGGAAACAAGCCCCCGATCGCCTTCGATGACCGTCCTTTAGTACTCAAGCAGTCTTGGAAGATGGCCCAGCTGTACGCTGACGAGTTTTGGAAGAAATGGGTGAGCGAATACCTGCCGACCCTAACCCGAAAGACAAAATGGTTCCAGCAGACAAAGCCCATCGAAGAAGGTGAATTGGCCTTGATCGTGGTCAACAATCTCCCAAGGAACTGTTGGCCGAGGGGTCGCATCGTGAAGGTCGTTTGATCCAGCGACGGTCAAGTGCAACGGGTAACCGTGCAGACAGCGAGTGGACTTCTGGAGAGACCAGCGACCAAGGTTGCTGTGTTAGACGTCGGTGCCAACGGTGGTAAGCCACTTCAACAGCAGTGGCGTACCGGGGGGAGTGTCACAACCCTACGGGCGGTGTCACACCTCCCGCAACTAAGCAACATTGACCCTGGTTCTCAAAATTGGCAACCGAGCTGTCAACGACCCACGAGCGCTGGGTGACGTTTCCGTGAGTTCGAGAATTATTCACTAGTCATCCTAAAGTGTATATGCATAGGTGAGTTAGGGAAATCGTAATTAGAAGTGCAATTATTTAGTTTCCCTTTTCTATCTATTCTAATTAAAAATATTGCGAGATTAAGTAAAAAAAAAAGAAGAACACTAAACGTAAGTACATGCAGTGAGACTAGATACAATTGAAACCCTAAACATTGAAATCATCATTTCACAATACTAAGCACAAACCCACAAACCTACACGAAGAATCTAACTTAAGTTAAATTGTATTATTCTTCCAAAGGGATTTTATAACATCACCCTACAAAATATAGTTACGAAATCGGAAATAAATTTTCTTCTGGTCTGTCTGATTGCTTGCGCAACAGTAACCAATGGTTCTTTTCATGCCAACCGAACGTCTCTCCAAGAGAAATCACGAAGAAAGAGCCATCGCAATTGACTATGTTTATGACGATTACCGAATCTGTCAAACTGATGATGGAGCACTAGTTTAGCAGCGACCGATACAGAACACGGTAACAAAATATAGTAGCGACCGGTGTGAGATTGAGTGACTAAACTAAAATGACAGCTCGATGCGCTAGTATTTTAGTCGCCCAGATAGTTGCGCCCGATACGGATGCTCTAAAGAGCCTCTATATTGTCAAAAAGGCGAAACGTCCAAATTGAAACAAACGGTTGTGTATCATTCCAGTTGTCCCAATCGAGCAAAAGATCTGTGATGAGTGATGAGTTTTTGCTTCTACGTCTCTGCTTTTTTTAGAGAGAGAGAGAGAGAATTACATTCGTTTGGTTTTGTTTGTTTGTTTCTTTTAATTACATGTTGGAAATTATTATACTTCATTTGAAAACACTTTCGAATGTCCATTTATGGTACTTCTAGATAAAAATAAATCAAATAACTGCTTTAAACTGTTAATAATTTACAAAAATCATTGCGCAATTCGCACATTGTGCACTGAATTCATCAGCAGAGCAACTTTTTTTAAATCAATTTAGGAATGAGAAGTAATGTACATCGAACATCAGTGTTGGAAATATCATTTTCAAAAAACGTTCACTCTTTCCTCATTGCAAAAATATATCGCCGAGGAACTTCGCACTCAAATTTCGCGAACGAAATACAATCCCAAGTTCAGGAAAACGCAGAGTGAGGAAACGTTTCATTTCTCATCGCCAAAGATCTTTCGTTTCTCCATCTCACAACGTTTCACTCATATTCGAGATCCGATCTAACCAAATATCTTCTCGGCTTTGTTCTTTTTCTCTTGCAAGTATGTGTAGGCGATGTTCACGCGAGTTTGTTTGTTTTTAAGTATTGTTCGAGTGATAGGAAACGTCTGCTGAAATGGCGTGATGCATTGAGGACAAATTCAACCCAACCTCACCGGCCATACAGTCAGCAATCGACCATTCATCAGGCTGAAGAGAGTGTATAGATTTATGCGATATCTTTCTGTCTAAATTCCAATTCTAAGAAATGCGCAGTGTGCTTTTCAAGAACGAATGTGGTGTAAAGATATATAGAGAGAAATGATCTGATTTTTTTCGTATCCTCGCGTCGGTGACTCGAGTAGAAAAAGTTCGAGATATTTTATTCTCTCATCCCAGAGGGTTCACTCAAGAAACGTTGGTGTGTGAAACTAGCAACAGGAAGTTCCCAAGTGAAAACATAGCGCACGATAAATTGATATTTTCGTGAGAATTCCATCACTGTCGAACATTGATAGAAGCTTTCTTCTTAGTTCATACGAGTGTTCTCGACTTGTAGTGGTATGTATTTGATTGAGGAATTTCCAGCCAATGAACCTATTCAATTATTCTTGTTTCATGCCATTGTCATGCAAAATAGTAACCGAGTGCTTATGTATGTATTCTATTCAGTGATCCGTTTTGTTATGAAGGTTCTTCTGTTTATAAACACGCGCAGAACCATCGCTTATTCTTTCGGTCTTCCTCTAAGCTCTCCACCGATTGCTTGTCGATCTGCCAAATTTGGGAGATGTCTGCATTGATTTATCTCAAATTATAATAATCCGTCCAATATATCACAAAACATTGCGATTGGTTGAGCAGATTGGAGATAATGAAATCATTTTGTAGATGACCAAGTCTCTCCCGGTTGGTATTAAACCGATGAGCATAGAAATAGAAACATAAATTTTGTCAGAAGGCACGAATTGCATCTATGACCTCTTATTTTTACGAAATCCCTCAATTGCAATTTTAATGGATTAAATTGTTCTTTAGAAACTTCTATTTGATTGATACAGATATTAGTTACAGTAGTGCAATAGATTGTAGGAAACAGTAGTAAAAATTGAAAATTACGAAAAAAGAGTTTGGTTCGAACATCGGCTGTGAAAGGTTGTGTCGATGCTTTATTACGCATTATTTTCCTACCCGGCATGGCGCGTTTCGTATTGTTTCGGTTATCTATAATTCGGTGAAACGAGCGATCGAGTGAGCACAGTAAGAAAACAACAAAGCTTCTCTCAAGCGTTAATAAAATTAACTTTGTTTTCCTAACGGAAAACCACCATCACACTTTGTGAGTGACTCGACCAATAGTGACCAATAGCATCCTTATTATTGTTTTAAATCGGTCCAAATCAGATTTCCGGCATTATAGAAAATCACCTTGATTTTCCAAGGAAGTTTGAGATCACCAGTTTTACAAATTGAGCCTGTATGCATCATCTGTTGATCCTCTCTGTAATAACAGCTGATCAGGTAGTAACGGAGTAACAACTTCGGGCGGTCAATCATGCTCATTATCCTGCTCATGCTCATAAAAACGGATAAATTCTTTGAACTGGATAAGACAATTGCAACTTCTCGCTCTGACTTGCTTGCTGTCTGAATCAAACTGTAAGATATGATCAGCATATATTCTCAATAATACTAAACTACAGTACCGTAAAACGGGGTAGCATTTATCAGCGGGGTAACATTCATCGGTTTCGCTCATATCATGAATTGAATATTTTTCGTTGATACTCTTTCTTACTATCAACTATTTGGTTTGAATATTCTGTTTTTTGATTAACCAAGAACTGAAAATTTAATTGAGCATAGCTTCTTGAACTTTCAACTTGCGGGGGAAAAAGCAATCATTGCTTATCTAATAGCTGACATTACAGGTTAAGAGATATTTCCCAAGAATCACACTTGTTTCAACCCAGTAAAGGTGACTGCTCTGTGACTCAATTAAGTCACAATCGAGCTGCTGGAACCATTTTTGACGGTTATGTGCTGCTTGGGTTTTTTTACATAATTTAGGCTAGATGGATTGGGTTATTGGTTAAAAGGAAAAGATTGTAATAAAATTGTTAGTCGTTACTATTTAAAAATAAATCTCATAGATGTCCACTTTCTACGCTTTGTTGCTACAACTTGTTACAAAATCGAGGCATTTTTCATTTAGGCTAAGGATCAATCTGACAAACATCCCAAGCAACACAAAATCGTCATATTTCGTTACAGTGACTTGATTGTGACTTAATTGAGTATTATTGGAGTAACATCAACTGTATTGCAACAAGTTACCCTGCAACCTGCTAGGGATAAAAAATAAATAGTAAAAAATTTAAACAAATAATAAAATTCTAAAAATAAAATCAAAGCATACGGGGGGGGGGCAACGGCCCCCTCCTGCCCCCCCCTCTGGCTACGCCTATGTGGCCAGGTAACGGATGACAGGACAGCTTTGCATAGCCAGTGAAGTGAAACAATCTGCTTCCAAAGAAGACCGAGAAGGCTTGAATCCCGTCCAGGACGACTAATTCTATTATCACTGATTAGGAGTTTGTTTGCTTGGAATTTCTCTAACTTATCGCACATATTCCCGTTTTGGCAGCAAGCTGTGGCAAAGCGCAACGACATAGAGGGTTATTATGAGAGTCGAAGTGACGTTTGTCACTTGGTGAAGTGAGAAAAGTCACCTGCAGTGACGTGACTCTTCTGGGTAAATCAAATGTCACCAAGTGACAAACGTCACTTCGACTCTCGGAATAACCCTCATTTTTTCCAGGGTGTGTTTGTGATGGGGTTGATCAAAAGCTACGTAAAAGAAATACGAGTGTGTATCGTTTATCGTGAGATGGGAACGCATAAGGAAAACATTACATAAACAGTAGTAGGGCTATCTCGGATGTTTCCATACACATGAGTTATTTTTTCTAAATACATTTATTTCCTAAATTAAATATTTAATTGAAACGTTCGCTTTTCACTAAGAGAAATACAAAGGAATTAGTTAGCATTTCACCAATTTTTTTTCTGCCAAAACTGCATCTTATCTTGCTTACATTGTAAAGTTTGTGAATGGGTGTCCAGTTTATATACTCACCCTGTGTATCGTGGGTTTCAGATTTAACGGTTTGCCAATTTTAGAAAAAGGTCAAAACTTCAATTCTTCAGTTCAGTTTATTTTTGTTTTACGTCATCTGATTTGTGTTTGTATGTGATCTTCACTCTTGTGCTTATATTTATTCCTCATGATTTTCCACTTATGTTTCGTTGGCCTGTTTGCTTGTAGTATTTTGGAATAATTCTAGTTTCATGTGACTTGTTTTTAACTTGCTTATGTGAATATATAGGTTACAGAGAGAAGAATTGCGAAATATTTCGAAGTTTATAATCAACTAATTATACTAATTCCTTTTTCTCAACTTGACTTGCTGTTTTTTTTTATTTTCACTATGTATAATTTTCACATTCTTCGATAGATAGAGCTGTTCGTGGTTTTAGAAATTAGCTCATCTTAAAATTATTGTTTTTTAAACTCTTACCGATTCCATTATTTTGAATTTACAAAAAAATTGAAGTGATTTTTTCTATTCATATCAGCTGAATGATAACCAGATGAAAGATTGTTTGTATTTTTGTCCAAACAGTACGAATTCTAATCCTTAGTTATTGCTAGTTTAGTAGCGTAGTGTTCTAAAGTGTTGATGAGTTTTGATGAAAGATTAAGACGAATATGACTTGAGTACATATCTGTGCACGTGTTCAGGGTAATGATGACGATTAAGATGATGGGTAATAATGATTTAGCAATGATTGTAAGGAACAGAGATCCAGGCTAAAGAACTAAAATTTACGAATAAATCACAAAATAAAATCAATTTAACGTTTGTTTTGCCTGAATCAGTTGCTGCAGGACAAGTTGCTTTAAAACAATTACAAAAAAAAAACAATTTAAAAGAGACTAGATTACGAAGTTAAAATAAACAACATGCCATTAATAATGTCTTGCTTTAGTTCTCAAGGTACTATTGCAAAGAAAAACGTTACTTTTCTCCAAAAGACTTAAAAACATCAATACTGAAAATGACCGTTAAGTAGATCCAATTAAATTTTTGTGCAAAAGAAACAAATGTACACTCTCTACACATTTTTTTTCAGCAAGCTTATATTTCACCAGTTTGTCGTTTATAACAAAGACCTATTTCAATTAAGCTCATTCTAAAGCCCAACCCTAAGAATCGATTGAGAACTAGCGTATGTTCGAGAAAACCAATTTCACATGTCCAATTGATGTACAAAATATTTACAGAATAAAGTTATGTGGAAAATTCCTCCTGAAAGGAAATTTAGTAGCACAAATTGTTCCAATTACGCCGGCCGGTTCAATCCGTATTAATTATATCAGACAATCTTGACTTGTGTTTGTGTGTATGTGTTTGTGTGATGTGCGTTGGGTTTTTGCTCTTTTTGTTTGTATCTTTTTTTTTTCAAATATCACCTGTTGCTGACGATTTTTCCAGCATTGTTCAAAAAGTCTAACATATAAGAGGCACGAATCACGTTCAGTCAGCCAGTTATTTCTTTACATGTTGTAGGCAACGTAGATAGGGTCCAGCTGATCGGCTAAGAATCCATCTCGCAGATGCATCCGCTGCTTTTCACCCCTGCTGTTGATCGGCACAACGCCTAGTGAAGAACAATAAAAATACAATATCAACAACTGACCGCTAAAATCAGTATGAAGTTGCTTGTTGCTTACCTGGATCTACCACAACCACCACACCGACGATCAGCTGATGTTCCTCCAGCACCGTATTGGTCACCAGTGGAACCAGGTCCAGCGCTTCCGATTCGTTGCCATCGAGTTCGACAACTACTACCAGAAGATTGGTCCACGTGAATACAGCACACTCAGCAATCTTCTTGTGGCACCGCAAGACCGAGTTCTCGATGTCAATCGGATGATAGTACATGCCACGAAGTGTAATTACTTCATCCAGAGCACCCACAATGTAAACCGCATCGTGCAGTTCCTGTTCGTTGCCAGTTGCTGGGACCGTGGTGTTGGCCGCATTCGAACTCGTAGTGGAGTTCAATGTGTTGTGACCCTGGGTGTAAGAGAAAGTTTTTCAATCAAAATTAGTCTAGATAAATAGGGCGATAATAGAATACAGGATTGTCACGACTTCGGGAATCACGGGATTTTCATGGGTCTCGATCAAAACGGTCATATCATAACAACATCAGCGGTAGTTATGGACATCAATTCTGCCAATGTTCTAATAAAATATTATGTGTTTCCCCGGCACGACTGAAAAAACGGAACTGCGCAAGTTATCCACTAAGCACTATGTTGATCCGATGCAGGTACTTCCTGCATTACAAGCCAGGTACTTCCTGTATTACAAATCAGGTATAAAGCTTCAATGTTCTATTACAACCGTACAAACTTAGTTCATCTCGTTTTTTTTTTGTATCTTTTGCGAGATCCGCACAGCCGAGTCTACGGCAATTGAAATTTAATTGAAATGATCACAGCAGTACTATGGAGTACCAGTGGTATCAAATGTCAATTTTGCTGAGATTTCAGCAAACAATCTTTAACCGAGATCGGCAGAAAGATTTAAATGTATATATCAACTTTGTATTGCAAAAGGCCTCATTTGTACCTGTTGATTAGTTGGGTGGCAACTGCCGAAATGTATCGTTCATTCTAGACGTATCGTCGAATGTGCGGGAGATGAGGTTCAACAATCTGGTGGAGATCTGGTGCTGAAACTAGGACCAGCATAGGGCAGCGAAAGATCAACTGATCGATTTGAATTATACTTGCTTGATTCAGTATGTTATGAGAATATTGTTTGTGCTGGTCCAAAGTCCCATTAGGACTCTGAGGGTCTGTTTGTCTCCAGTTTCTTGAGTGTACCACACTTCCAAGATCTTGCTCCATTTGTCTAACCATCTTGCTCGCTGCGCACCTTCAGCGGGCTGGATCCGTTGCATACATCATTTTTGTGAAAACGTTGTCCGACATTCTTACAACATGTCCGGTCCATTGTACCCGTCCAGCTTTAACGACTTTCAGGATGCTATGTTAACCATGGAGTTGCGCCAGATCGTGGTTTATTATTCTCCTCCAAACACCGTCAAAGATGATTTTAAGCATATGTCGTTCGAAAACTCAAAGTGCTTGCAAGTCGTTCTCAAGCATTGTCAACGCCTCATGCCCGTAGAGAACTACCGGTCTTATGAGCGTCTTGCACATGGTATAGTTAGTACGAGGATGAAGTATACCAGAGCTCAGGATCTTGCGGAGTCTATAGTAAGCAATACTTCGAATGATCCGCTCGCTTCCTCCTTCCAACAGATACTTAGCCTTCGACGTATTCACCTTTAATCCAACATTTTCTGATTCACGTTTCAGCTTGGTGTACTGATTAGCAACGAAATAGAGCGTTCTTCCGACAAACTCCACGTCGTCAGCGAAACAGATGAACTGGCTGGTTTTATTGAAAATCCCACCCACATGTTAAAGTCCGTACGTTTCATACCATCTTTTAGCGCAGGATGCAGGAAAGACCATCGCCTTGTCGAAGTTCGTTGCGTGTTTTAAACGAGTAAGATAACGCACTCGATATTACCCCAAAGCACAGTACACCGTCCTTCGTAGCCTAGAACAGTCTTGTCAGTTTCCCGGAAAAACCCATTCTCGTCCATAATCTCCCATAGTTCTTGACGATCAATAGTATCGTATGCCGCCGATATTCGAGAACTTTCAAAGGATCTGCTGCAACATAAAAACTGCCTGTTGTCGATCGCCCGTCCACAAAACCGGCTTGATAACTCCCTTTAAATTAGCTTGCTAGGGGCTATAGACGGCAGAAGATGAACTGGGAAAGCGCTCTGTTGGTCGCGTTGAAAATAGTGATCACTCGGTTGTTCTCACATTCCAACTTATCATCCTTTTAGTAGATTAGACATATAACTCGCTTTCTCCACTCCTCCGGCAGCTGCTCAGTATCCATACGTATTAGTCGATGCAGACAAGTCGCTAGCATATCCGGACTCATGTTTATAAACTTCGCTCCGATATCTTTCTTCCCATCTAGCTTGTCGTTCTTAATCTGTTTGGTAACATCTATTGCGACGCCGCATGAACAGCCCTAACGTATTGAACAGAGCTAAGGTGCAACATAGCTGCAACATGACAGCTTGCGTGTGTTAGTATTGGTAGAGTAGAGAGTGTAGAGAAAGCAGCTGTTGGAGTGGTAGGAAGGAAAATAATCAACATCGCTTCAAAAAAGGTAAGCTTATTCATTAAATTTGGTTTCCCTAATCGGGAACACTTATCGTGGAAGTTAACACGTCTCTCTCGTCCACCGTACCGATGTAACAATTCCTCCTGATATCCTGGTGTTCTGCCTCTGCGCCATTCACGTGTTCATCGTAGTGCTACTTGGCCTGCGCGGGATTCGTTGAATCGTCGCGCCCAACGAGCAAGATGGATCGATCAGATAGAAGGCGACCTGTGGACCTTTCGTAGACTGCGAGGCTGGCAAAATGCAGCCATGGGCCGAATAGAATGGAGACAACTTCTGTGTATAGCAGAGGCCACCCCGGCCATGGTCTGATTGTGGTGGTAGTGATTACTTTTCTCCAAGAGATTTTGTACAAAATTAGAACCGTAAGTTTTTGTACATTAGCCCATGCTTTCTTCAATCGTTGATCTGTTTTGATAGTCTTAGGATGTTTGAAATTGAAAATATCTTCCCAACATCATGGGATCCCAGTAGTGAACAGCAATTCCTGCTAGAACCAAAGATGTGGAGAGAAAGTATCGATAGGTCCGATAGAGCTCGGCAGGTTATGAAATTGAATAGAAGTAGTTTGAAATTGAGCGTAGGGTTTTTGTTAAAAAAATGTTGGGAAGATATTTCCAATTTCAAAACCTTTTAATTTAAATTTGGCGCTCTGTACGCAATAAAAACATAATTATTAATGTAGTCTTGGGATGTTTTTCTTGCTTCGTAATAGTCCAATATTATTTTTCGACTGGTCTCAACTCTAGGGTGTTTGGAAGAGTAAGGTCCTTGGGTACAAAGTTGACCTTATTTTCCTGATACCATACCAGCACCTGCTTTGAGTAGTGGCATGACGCCAACTCAGGCCAAAAAATTGGTGAGCACTTGTGCGCCCTCAGCAACGGAAGGAGACGTTTTTGTAGACATTCCTTTACGTACACTTGGCCATTCATGGTTGAAGTCGTCACGAATTGAGCACTTCATGTCCAACACGTAAGAATCGCCTGCCGAACCATGAATTATTTAGCAAATTTCGATATTATTTACGTCCGTTGGTGGTGCTCTGGAACATCGAACTTGTCTCCACCAGTGTAGAACTGATAACCTGAAATCTGCTGAAAGTCCGCCTTCATATATTTTTCATCATCCATTACGCAACAGAGTTGTTTCGTCAGCATTTGCGTATAAATATTGCGTGTCCATGATTTTGCTGCCACATTGTGCTCGTCATTATGATTTAGTGCTTTCTGTACTTTTAACGTACGTGTCCAGTAGCCTGGGACAAAATTCAAATTCCAGTTCCCCTTTGATTTTTGGGAACCTTTGGGGTCCTATAATAACTGTGCAAAATTTCAGTTCGATCGGTGAAACTATATTTTAGCGCTCGCGGTTTTAATTTTCCATAGGATTTTCTATGGGGAAACATACTTTTTCAAAGAAAAATCTGGTGAGGGGACCCGTTGTCCTCTAAAAATAATTCAATCCCATCAATCTCTGGGAAATCTTTCAAGGAAACTTTTCTTCGAAGACTGCACTGCACTTGCATATCATGTTGTTCATTGACCATCGCCAATCAGGCGCTTTTGCGGTTTGCAATATGCGGTGTATGAATATTTACACTTCTCGTGGCTGGATTTTTACCGTGTTCCAACTACTAAAAACAATATGCCAAAGATGCATTTAGGACCCTAGTCAAAACAAGTCATTTGTCCTTAAAATGTGATACTGACCATTCGGGGAAGTGTTATGCGTGGCAATGCCGTACAGAACATTACAATGCGTTTACGTACTTCAAACAATCGTTGAAAGATGTCTAATAAAAACAAAAAACACTCACCTGTGAATGAATCGATTCATTATCCGAGTCCCTACTGGCGATGCTGGGCGTAGTCTCGTCCAAAATAGAACCAGCTTGTGAACACTCTGTCCGTCGTAGGAATCCCAGATAGCCGGTTCTGGCCCATGTTTCGCTGATACTACACCCGGTGACCAGTTTGGCATTAAAATGGTCATTATAATCGGTCTCATCGCCATAGATGGTGAAATAACCGTTTGAGTTGTGAGGTGATTGTACCTGTTGAAATATTTGAACATGTTATTGATCAACTCAAATGATTCCTATGCATCAAACAGTGAACATACCCATATTTCACCTAAGTGAGAATCGCCGCATTGACCTTTACTGTCCGGATTAGCGATGATAACCTTTACGCCCGGTAGTAATTTGCCTGATTCAACCAGACAAAGTGAATTTGGAGCACCCCTTTCGACCAGTGCGACCCGATTATTTCGCAGCGCACGGAGATCCACATACACTTGAGCACTTTCCGCCGAGCTTGCTCCTTGGACACAGATTGCCGGATTTACGCGACAACCAAACGAGGTTGAAACACATCGCATGTTCAGTCCCAGTGCTTGGAATAGTTTGCAGAATTGTTGGGTCAGTTGAACCCGAGGCCGTTCTTCTGCAACCACCACACATGTTCGTACACAACCGAGATTGATGTTACGTTGCTTGAGCATTTGGATTGAATTGCTAAGTGCTTTCGTACACAGCTCTATCACACCGTACGAGCAGAATGTGTCACGAACACGATACTGCGATAGCGTGCTCAACCATAAGCTTGGATTGGCTTCGACCTGAAGGCGAAAAGGGGGTAAACCAGAGAACCAAACTACAATTGGAACGGATACTTACTTCGTATGGAGCTATCAGAATTGAATGGTGTCCGCTGTAGACACTGATCAAGGTCCACATTGAGAAACCCAATCCACAGTATGGGTCTAAGCAAAGGGCCACGTGGCGACTAGGATACAATTCACAGGCTAACTTCAAGCTGGCACATAAACTCGAAAGAGATCTAGAATAACCAATGAGTTTGAATCGATAAGAAATATGTGACTTAAGAATACATTTTAGTTCAACATACCGATGCGTTATGATGACTCCACTAAGCCGTCCGCAAGTTGAAACACTAAAATCCAGATAAGCAGTCGAATCTAGCGTACTGTTGGCGATGGCTAAAATTAATTAGAAAAAAAAGTTAAGCAAAATCAGGAAAAAGACACCGCAGATCAACTATGCATACCAGCAAGCTTCCGCTTGGGATTATCTTCAATGTCCAATATCACAGGCCAACTTTTTGGATCGATAGAGGTGGCAGCTTCACGAGATTTGAGCAGTTTGATGATACTTTGGATGGAAAGGATAATGCCACTCTTGGACACGTCCACAATCATCCTTACGGTGGGTAGAGTTGTAATGAGGTTCTGAGGATGAGGTGGCCGTATCGTAACCGGAATTGCTCCAAGGTAGAGACATCCGTAGAAAGCACAGATCAAATCCAGACCCGGTGGGAAAATGAGAGCAACATGGTCGCCTGGATTGATTTTGCCGCGTTCCTGCAGCAGTGCAGCTATCTTCTCGGCACGCTTGTGCAGCTCGGAACAGGTGAGGGTCTTGGCCACGGCACCCTTGGAGTTTAGCAACGTGTACAGCACATGATCGGGTGACGAGTTGGCTCGCCATCGAAGCACTCCGGTTATCAGTTGATGCTGGTGGAGAAAAGGTAGATTAAATTTTAATTTCTAGTTTGCGGTTCGCCGTTTCCGGTGCGTTGAAGTCTTTCGTACAGAAATAAGTCGATCGATTGGTCTAGCGTTTTCAAATGACTTCAATGTTTTCTTGGCAGAAAAACGACGCTATGAGGCCAAAAAAACGACCAACAAATGACGCCATAGGGGTGCTTCTTTTTTTGTAGACTACGTATTACGGATCAATGTAAGGGTGTAAAATGAGGATCTAAATTTAGAGGATGTAACGGAACACACGGAAACAAATCTGATGCAGTTTTCATGATTTGCATATTATGAAACCAGAAACTGTATTCCTTCATGAAATCATGACTATGAATCATGAAATCATGACTACGAATGACCAAAATGACCAATATCATGATTCAGCGCAACAATTTTCATGAACCCGAAATCATGACCACTGCCAGCGTTACGTGTATCTGTCAAAACGTGCTCAATCATGTTTCAGCGTCGTTCGCGTTCGGAGGTGAAATTTTGAACGGTTTAATAGAGTGTTGAATTTAAGGTTTTATTTAGTAGGTCATGCGTGCCGTCGCCATCTCGTGTCCGCTAAAGTACCGGTAAGTGAGATAAATTAACGAGCAAGAATATGAAAGAATAAGTTGTTTGCTACCGGCTAAATTCAGTGCTCGTCTTTCCGATTTTTTCCAACAGAATACCCGTCACCTATCAGTAGGTTGGCTCAACAGTACCGTTCAGTACCATCTCCGCTCCGGCAGCTATTGTCAAACAATTAAACATGTTTTTATCAACTCAGTGCTCGTTTTCTTTTTTAGATTTTTTTCGAACACAATACCCGATACCCGTCAGGCAGTTGCCTCAGTTGCCGTTGCAGTTGCCGTTCAGTTTCATCTCCGCTCCAACAGGTAAGTGAATTGTCAAACAATCCTTGACAACTTATTTAAAACGACGTATCTGAATTTGTAGACAAAGAGGGAAACAGAGATTCAAACGTTATTTCTCAAAACTCACAGCAGCCCCTCGGAAATTAGCATCAGCAGCATGTTAGGGAAATGTTATTCTTTGTGTCAATGGTCCTAGCGTGTGTGAAAGAGCTAAGGTTTTCAAAAATTTCATGATTAATTCTTTCTTCCCTTTTTTGCTTATCATGATTTGGATTCATGGTCCTAGAAAAAAAGCGTGGAATCATAAACTTTGCGCATACACTATCATAAGCCAAAAATAATCCACACATATTTATTGGCAAAAATCTATGCAAAATTCCACATAATACTGATGTGTTCACACATAAACAGAACTCTCTGAGAAACACATATGAAGTTTATGTAGCAAATGAAAAGTATGTGTGGCCACACATAGTGGTTATGTGTACTCATAGAAGGTATGTGTGGTTATAAATAGCTATCACTTTTTGATTGAATTGTGAAAATCATGTGTCGGATACATAGATATTATCATTGTTTTTTTTTATCAGTGTACTTAATGCAGTACGCGTCTCGAAATTCTTTAGCCACACTGAAGCCCAGCTTTCGGGAAGCTTTCGTTATGATGAAGGACATGTGAGGTTTGTAGGTGAGTTTACCGTCCAGTATCACACGAAGATCCTTTACTTGGTTGTCTCTTTGCAGAGAAGTTCCAACCAAGGAATAACCGAAGATAATAGTAGACTTCTTCCTAGAAAAAATGACAACGGTACACTTTCTCGGATTCAAGAGCATACAGTTCACCTCACTCCACCTTTGTACTGTCTCTAAATCTTCCTGCTACTGTAAGGCGTCTCGTAGCGAATCCACGCGAATGTAGATTTTGAGGTCGTCGCGCAAAGCTTAGCCGATAAGATTTCAGCAACAGGTTGACATCGTTGAAATACAAGAGAAAAATCAGCAACCAAAGACGACTACCTTGGGGAATACCGGAAAAGGCGGGGAACAAGGAGGACAGCTCATCGCTAATTTTAACCTTGAGGGCTTCGGCCTTAAAGATACGATTTAAACCAATGGAGCAAGGAGGCGCCGAAGCCGAGCCTTTCCAGTTTTGCCACAGCGATGTCATGGTTGGTTCTGTCGAAGGCAGCACATAGGTCCTTGTAGCTAACGTCCGTTTGTGAACCAGCTGTAATCCCATACATGATGAAGGAAGTGATTGATAGAAGGTTTGTGGTCGTTGACGCTGGTCGGAATGAATCCATGTTGATCTTCGCTGATATATTGCTTCACGTGGAAAAACACTGGTTCCAAAACGACCAATTCAGACTGCTTAGAGGCTGCGCACAAGCTCGAAATTCCGCGGTAGTTATCAGCATTTCTTCTAACTCCCTTTTTGTGCACGGGAAACATGTACGCTTCCTTTCATAGTGTTGGAAACTTACCGGTCGTCAATGATGACCGATAAATGTGGCCTAATGGTGCGGTCAGCGAAGCAATGCAATGTTTTGGAAACACGGAAGGCATTTCGTCCGGTCCAGCGATGCTTGACGTCTTCAACTTGTTTGCAGCAGCAACGATATCTGCATCGTCGATAGGGATTGCGTTAGGGGGACGTTATTTAAGGTAACTTCGATTTGCTGTGGCTGGAGGGCATCGTTATGGAAAACATCTGAAAACTTTTCGGAGAACATGCTACAGATGTCAACAACGGATTCAGCGATAACGCCGTTCCTAGAGCTGGATGATGGTAAACCGTTCTCCATGCGTTGCTCATTAATGTGTCGCCAGAACACCTTAGGATTATGCTTCAGTTTGCTTTGCAGCTTGCGTTTGTGGGCCGAGAAGCAGCGTCGAACCAGCTGCATGTATCAATGCTTGAGCGTCACTTAATGGTTTCGTAACGCTATCGACTGGTGTTTCGGAAAACTACGTTAAGCCGCCCTCTTTTTCGATTTCAGCCTGCTCAGCGCATCTGTCTTCCATGGTACTTTTTTCGAGGCTGGAGAGACTTTTTTTGGAACGTGTGTGTCGATCAAGTAGCTCAACATCTACGATAACGTGGTAGTGGTGTCTTCGTCGTCGTTCATGTCGAGGGTTTCATTCCACGCACTTAGAAATTATGAATTTTACACGAGACGTAATTCATGTTTGCAAAAAGTCGGGGAACGTAAAGAAAGATTTTGTGTAAAATTATGTCTCCTGAAACTGACACATACGCAATTCGACAAAATATGTGTTTGATTGAATTTATTTTCTCATCTCTTTCAACTCATTCTTATGTGTTAAAGGACGCTTGCATGTGTCGGTCTCAGAGGACAGAAATTTACATGGCATTTTGATAGCGTGTACCTCTGGCCAGCCGAACGACTTGTACGCCCTCTGTACCAAGGCGTTTCTTTGCTAATGCACGAATCTGATCGGCTGAGACTTCTTTCGCTATCCGAGACAGATATAGCCATAGCTTTGGTTGAGTTGGCGCAACAGTAGCAATAGCGATTGAAGAGGAGGGCGTACTACCTGTTCCGAGTAACAAAGGAAATTGCTTATTCGGGATTGAATTGGCAACCGTGCTAAACAGCCCCCGACTACTAGTTAATCTCGGGTCGATACCAACGCGTTTAGATGATTTCGGAGTACACGAGCCAGAGTTGATCTAGTTTGCGAAATTTGTCCGGATCTCGGCTTTGAATTTGTCCATGATTTCAGACTTCAATTTCATCATGGAATCGCTATGGGAGTAGAGTGCTTTTTCCTGACCAGCCTCATAGGCAGCACGTGTAGTATTACGGAAGCGCATATCCTTCATTAGCATTGTGCACGACGGACAGAACCACAAAACTTCATAATCACTTCTCATCACTGCGTCGAGCACATCAGACAAGGACAAACTCCGAGACAATCGATTTGGATTTCTCCGATGTCACCATCACAGGAATGGCGCACGAGGGACATTTTATTGTACAGTTGGGTCTTTTCAACACTCACACTTGAAATCAGTAGACAAGACCACAGCGTTTCAAAAAACTATGACGCTCAGGAATAAATAACACACCATCGCGTATCGACAAACCATAGGGCTCGGGGATAAACAACGCACTTGGTCAGGCACGACTGACGTATCGCAAAGTTGACACAACTTAGTTCTGGAAGGTTCCAACAGGCAAATGACATGATATTAATCGCCTATATTCTAGTTCATTTGATCACCGTGAAGAGATTTGGCAACACCTAACAAACTTTGGCACAAGAAATGCAACTACGGTAGGCGGAAAAGTGTAACTAGAGCACATACAGCAAACCGCGCGGCAAGTGAACGCACAATCGGTATGAAAATTGATATTTTCGGGAAACAAAATTTCACGGAAGAAGCAATTAAAAGTTAAACAACACAACAAATCCGGTTCAAGACGCGTAAAAACCCGAATTAGTGGCGATCCGAGAAGTGATTGATTTAATGATTGTCACTTAGAGGCAGGTAAGCATCAGTATGCCGCGAGGAAAGCGACGCTCTCGTAATCTCCAGCCAAACTTGCAAGAAAACGAGGAGAAGCAAGAAGTAGCGACGACAGACGACCACGAAGAATCGAAGCACGATGCCGGCGTTCAATGCGAACGGTTCTTTTATCCGGAGAAATGGAAGACGTTGATTCCAGTTTTCAAGGAGTGGTGTGACAGGAAGGCAGCGGTGTGAATCGACCCTTATTAGAAGCTCTATGCGTGGTGCGATAAATGGACTTAGCTTTCGCTACGCGACGATTAGCAGAAGCCGCTCATCTATGGTTTTTGGGAGCCCGTCAGCACATTTTGAGTTGGCAAGATTTCAAGCAGATGGCTTTACTGGCTTTCCCAGCTCGTGAAGACGAAGCGGACCTCAAGTAACAACTTAAGTTTTATTCCAGCATTATAGCTCTCCTCCCGGCATTGTAGATAAAATTACAGTCAAAACTGTTTTGTCTACCAACAGCTCCTCTATGCTTCTTTTAAGCCGAAATTTGTACAAAGTGGCCCATTCTATAGACGGTTTTGAAAACAAGTTGATAAAATCTTTATAAGACCATAAACCTTCATACAACCGATTGGCTGACATGAAAACCAGCATACGGCCAAATGACCTCAACTGTCAAACTTCACTGTGATACCGTAATTGGTTTTTGTTGTTCTGCTTTGTCGATTCTCTGTTCTTCTGATTCATTTAGCAGCAAATCATGTATAAGAAAAAAGTTCTAGTGTTGCGGGATATTTTGTTTGATAGCAAAATATACAAAACAAATTGAGTTTTTTTTACAGCGTATCACGCTCCAAATAATTTGCGCATTAAATTTTATGATGAATATTGGCACAATAAGAGCCGAAAATTAAGGTGCCTCGGAAATAATGCGAGTTTACAACAACAAAAATAAATATATTCGATTTATGAACTCGTAAAATTAATATAAATTAATCACGAATTTCCTGAAAATTGATGGAATTCAATAAGGTTATCAGGAAGAATCTGCAAATAGGTCTCAGATTTTTCGCATTACATCTAAAATTTGGTACATTTATTTTCCACACTTAAATTATTCCTTATATTTCAATATGGCGATTGGAGAAATCACAATTTTGACAAAAAGCCAATTTATCTTCGCAATGACTACTATAAAACTATTTGATCATTTGCTGCCTTCCTCCAATGCCAATTTTCCGTTGCATTTACTGGAGGCAAAATGGTTTTAAAATGCTTTTTCAACTTACCATAAGGCGATAATTCGAATGAGTACTTAAACGGCATTTCAAAACATCATTCTACGAGTTCATAAAGTCGAAATAAGGGAACCTTTGATAGGAGTAAAAGGAATTTGAGAAACAAGGTTTTAAGATTGTTGTATACAAGCTGTGTAGGTTCTCATAAACCTGACTGAAATATGAAACCTCTTGGCACCTCTTGGTACCATAATTAAAACAAATTGACAAGTGGCTTTCATAAAACTTTAATAAAACTTAATAAATCAGTAACCAGAAACCGACTTCCGCAGTGAACAATTCAACACGGAGAAAACCGGACGAGGAATACCGTTTGAAGGCGATCGTCAACGTCGACCGAAATGTACTCTGTGTACGACTAGAGTTGTTCCAAGCTGAAGCAAAGCGAACGTCAGCCGAAGTCAGCGAAAGCGGTAGCAACATGGCGTACCCGAGCGGCGAAGAGGAACAGAATCAACCGACGGAGAGCAAGTTCCTCGCGGTGGATCCCAGTTCGATGGTGGAGAGTGACGTCATCATTGGTGGACGATTGAAGACGATGCAGGCGTTGGCAGAATCAGGTTGTCCGGTTCAGAAAGTGAGTACGAATGTCGAATACTTAAACGAAGAGTTCCAGAAAGAAATAAGAATCGAACACTACGAGTAGAACTAATTCATAAGCGAGTAAGTTAGCATAAAGATAAATTTATCATTTAATCTAAAACAATGGTAAGAGACAAGAAACGAAACACCAGCGTTTTGAGTAACTGTAGCGGACGACAGTAATGTCAGAATGGACGTGCATACAGTCCTACTTCTCAGAAGAGGAATAATCCTCACAGTCTCTTTTTCTTCTGTGCGAGCTGTTTGTGCTAACATCCACCGCGTCTTCTCGTCTCATTCTCGATCCAATTCCCACTCAGTAAACATCGAATACATTTTACCTAAACTAAAAAAAAACGTGATTTTTAAATACCGCCCTCGAACGTCGCGAAATAACCCCATATTTTCAATTCTTTCTTTCCTCACAAATCACATTTACGACATAATCGTATAGGTTTGTGCAAAAGGCTGTCAGATTTTCATGAAATGTTGTCCACGAGTAGTGTTTATGGATTTATGAACAATAAAACAATGTTTAAAAAAATAGCGTTGCCAGATCTCCAGTTGAAATTATCTGGTTTTACCGAATATCACTTATTTAAAAAAAATCGTAACTCATGAGTGGAGTACGAAACTTGTAGAACAAAACGTTTTGTTCCCAAGTCATAAGAATTTGTAAAAAAAGACATACCGTGATTTTACAACAACTTCTAAAATCACATCCTATTACCACAGAGAACAGACATTGATGCCCATATACCTTTTATTGAAAAACGTGTGTAAAAGTTAATATGGGCAGCCGGTATAAGGTGCAAGTGCAGAGAAAAACAAACAAAATTTTTCAGGTTATGGGCTAGGCTTTTTATTGATAAACATTTACATGACAGTTATCGCACAACTGCAGCGCTGCCTACTAGGAGCTTAAAGACATACATTTGAAATGTCGGTTTAAAGTTGTACACAAGTAGCAGACCGAAGATGAACGTCTGTTCTCTGTGCTATTACTTCGCTCAACAGTATGTATGATATCTGAAAAAATTTCATATATTTTTACGGCAGAGGAAAATTGCAAACAAAAGCCGGAAAACTACTATATGTTTAGAGCTATTCAATGGCAAAGTGACATGATGATGTTTTATTTTATTTTTTCACGGAGAGGAATGGGCCTGTTTGATGAGCGCATGTATTATAAATCTCGCGTAGCACTAGAAAAGATCCTATCCTTGATGATCGATTCTCTAGGAACAAGGATACACCGCATATTGGTCTCATACGGTCAATTATCGGAAGTCATTTCCATCTGTAGAAAGTAGGCATAGGGAAAATGAACACTCGAACTCGATTCTGAAGCCAAACGTGCTTCCATCGACAGTAAATTGGTAGAATAACTCAATTGAAGAAAAAAAAATCCAACTCACCTTCCGCTCGTTATCATCCGCCAGTCCAATGTCTCGTCCCTGCGCAGAAGCCAACCGGTTGCCCTGGACCAAATTACCAACCATCACCGACGCTGGACCGACAGAGGCATCTGTTCCGGCGGTGTTGATCGAAGTCGACGACGACGGTGTGGTGCCGGAAATTTGAAGTTGTTGGATAGAACCTGAATTTAGTTTTTCGGTTCGTTTCACGATTCACGGGCGGATGTGTTAGAGGGTGGTTATTTTTTAAAGGGTTGATGCGTGATTTTTGATGTAACGATATGTGTGAAAAGTGTATGATATGCGTAATAATTGGCACGTGTTGATAATATGTGTTAGGTAGTTATTTGTTTAAATGGGTGATTAATGCGTGGATGTGCGAATACGTGTGCGTGGGTTTAGTGGAGAGTTGGTGTTGTTAATGGTTTTTTTAAATGTATTAAATTATAACAATGTCGTACAGTTATGTCAATGATTTACGGACCACGATTATTTACAGGGTTGTAAAGTTTTAGGAATACCAGAACCAAATAAATCATGTTTAATATTCGTAGGCGATGATGGTTTTAGGGATGTTGATGAGGGTATTATTCGGCCAATTCGGTGGCGAAGAGATGATGGTGATGATCATAGATGATGTAGACGGAACCATTTGTTATCAATTATTTTACGTTATTGCGTCAAAACACACGTGTCGGTTTTGCAGATTTTGATTTTTAGTATTTGTGAGGAGCAGAGCAGCATTTAAAAAGAAAATTAAGAGAGAAAAACAATGATATTAATTTTGAGTAAATGAAAGTTTACGAAATTAATGGAAACAAATTATATGATAAGTAGTACAGCCAATTTGATAAGGCAAAATACGATTAGTAAGGTGGTTGCCAAACGAACAAAAGAGTAGTCATAATACACGCATTAGTTTTCGCTCGAGAGGATTCGTTCCAAGGTGGTAGGTCAAACTTTTCCTTATAAAGCATAAGAACAAAAAACAAATCCCGGCAGAACGGAACAGATCGACATTTGAGGGATAAATTATTCACATCCACATCTTGTAAAGAACCCCTTTTACTGCAGGTTAGTTTTGTGCTGGTAACAACCAAATTCAACATGTGCTCTACTCTACGAACGAAAAAGGCAATAACAGTTATTGGTTCGATAAACAGAAGCGAGAAAAAATGGAACACATCGGGTGCAATAATGGGTAATAATCACTCAGCACATTTACATACCGTGATGCAGTTCCCTTGGTTTTGGCAGATTTGTGACGCACGTGTGTGGACACATGAGTACGTTGGCCGGATGCAGCGATCCCTCAAGGAATCTTCGACGAGCTTCCGTCAAATGGATTCCTCCCAGCGGAGTTTTTGGCAGATGATTAGGAGGAACCAACGCCAGGCAGTAGATTCCTACCTGATGTATGGAGTCCACCGCTTGAAGCACACGAGACATCCATTGGAAAGACTCTTCCTCGGAGCAATCAGGTCGTTGTTCTGCAATCACGCAGACTCGCTCGTCCCGCAATACCTTAATGCTAAAAACAGCTATGCGTCCACGGTATATGAATCGCATAGGCTCAACGGCCAGGACTGTGGCAATAATATCGTCAGCATTATGCTTGCGCCCAGTAACTGTCATCAAGCCGTCTCTAGATCCACAAACAAACACCAAACCACCGGGTCCCAGAAAACCAAGCAAACCACTTCTCACGTACAGTTCATCACTGATGGGCTTTCCTAGTGTTTGTACTTCACCTTCCAGAGCAGGGGGAGGCTCGGTTAGGGCCTGAACCTAAAACAAAAGCATTGTAAAAGGATGAAGATCTGTGTGAATTTTGCTATCCAC
This sequence comes from Aedes koreicus, assembly GCA_024533555.2. Classification (NCBI taxonomy): domain Eukaryota; kingdom Metazoa; phylum Arthropoda; class Insecta; order Diptera; family Culicidae; genus Aedes; species Aedes koreicus. The sequence goes on along the minus strand of JAHHFK020005933.1, from coordinate 499,081 downwards.
TGACGCTTACCTTAAATGTCGAGTTGGTCATGCCATCTAATCCATAGTAGGTGGTTCCAGTGGATCCAGAAGTAACACAAATCTCACCAACCTGGTCTGTTTTGCATAGCACCGGTGGACCTTCAGCGTTAACCACTACCATAGTTGCTGTGTAGAGTAAAACATATAGGATCGTTCATTGCTCTAGAATATATGTGAATACAATTCGACACCCACCACTTGGCATAACCTGGCCACAATCCTGCAATGTAAGCGATGTAAGTGAATCTTCACTATCAACGCGAACCACTCCATGTGAAAGGGCTGCCATTGAAAGTACTCCTCGTCCGGTAGCCGACTGATTGAATCCACCGGCTGATCGACCTGGTCGTCTGAGAGAAACGGTGAAGACCTCCGAACTACTCGCACAGGGACAAATTGCATCCGGGCGTAGACCCTTCGATTGGAACACACTCAGGAATTGATCACAGCTTGACAGTGACCACGGATTGGCACCGTCTGCGACTAGCAACATTCGAAGCGATGCAAGTGAGATTTCTTTGTGATCCTTGGTTGCCAAAAGACCCCAGTGCAAATCGCGACTCTTCACTAAACAGCACGAAGCGCGATACTTGGTGATCAGTTGCATCCATGAGGAAGGTTTGAGCTTCATAAGTGCGTATGGTATAAATAGGACATGCATTCCGTTAAGCACCGAAGTCAGCACGCTGTGCCAGAGCCCAACTTCTCGTTTGAAATCGAGCACACAGACAATAGTTTCCCCTTCAGTATAATGGCATGCCATGGTCAAGGCTCGACAATGGTTGATCATTGACTGCCGCGAGACTGTGACTCCCATAACGCTTCCATCCTTATCCGTGGTGTATTCTATGTATGCGATCGAGTCCTCATTTACACGGTTATTGTTAGTATTGAAGTCTTTTGGAACCTTAGGTAAGTGTTCGGTGACAAACCAATGCAACCGTGGCCATCCTTTAAGCTTGGCCACCTCACCTGTCGACGACTTTGGCAATCCTTTCAGGCATGCTTCCGATGTCAATGCAACCTGTACACCACAAGAGCTTAACAGAAAACCTACCTGCTGTGGAGGGGAATCGGAACTTGAAAGAGGTAGCTCAATAGGCAGTGGGACCAATCCACGGAACATACAACCGTACCACGCCGTTATAAAACTAAAAAAGAGAAGAATGTTATAGGTACCTTCACAAACATTATCAAGTATCCCACAATGATAGTACTGACCTTAGCGGATCACTGTTGGGATAAACCAGAGCAACCCTATCCCCTGGCTTCAGAGATATTTGTTCCGGGCCTTTGCTGAAAACTTTGGTCGAAAGCGAATACGCAATTTTCTGCGCTCGCGACAAAAGCTTTCCGTAGGTTAAAGTGGTTGTCATTTTTCCGTTAGGATCCAGCACAGTTGCCATTGGAGCTTTGAACGAGCTTGTGCCATATCGCTGAAGGGCGGCTTCTAGCGTTCGCGGTAGACCAGATGGAACGATCAACTGCTCCCCTTGTACCGGACTCATGACGTTACCTTCGGGTTTCGGAGCGTTGGGGTCTTTCGGATTAGCGGCAATTTCCAACTCGATGTCATTGTCTTCGTAAAATTCCGGAAGCGGTCGTCTTTTCGGTCGTTTCAGGGTGTTCAGTAGTTGTTGAATTTTTGCGGAAACCTTCCATCGACCAGCTGTACCAGTATCGCCGGGTTCTTGATTCGAGAGATTGACATACCTTGTGACACGGTCGGCTCCCCGTCTTGTATTGGCACTAAATTGAGTAATGTCCGGAGCAGCGTATGGTCGCTGTTGATATTCCGAAATGTCGGTGATGTCATAACTGTTTTTCTGATTATAGTAGGTCCGGTGCATCGCAGGGGGAGATCCGGCACTGGAGGTATCCGAAAGGGTGGCATGTTGGGTATTTTGAGTTGGTATGCTTTGCGGCGGTCGTCGTTCGATCGGCGCCGGTTGACTTGGTTGTTTCTGTTGGCTTGAGTGATGATGATCGCGGGACGATGGAAGCTTCATGGGTTCTCTTCCGAGAATGTGATCACGTGGAAGGTTGTAGTTATCACGATCCGGTGTAGATATTCTGCCACCGATGATTGCCTCCTCCGGGATCGATTCATCCTCTGTGCTGGAATCTGTTGAAATTTCGGGGATTATTATTGGAAGCAAGGGCGTTGCGCGATTTCTAATCAGTGATTTTGACGGCACATGAAAATGATCACCGTGAACATAAGACATTCACAAAAAAGCATTTACTTTTCGAAACTGAATCAATGGATCGAATTGTTTGTAATAAATTTAGTATATAAGGTGGAGTTATACGAACTGTGGTGAAGATGATGTGTAAAATGTCGACAATTTACCTGAGTCATCATGATCGCGCTCGGGACTGCGATTAAGCACAGAACTTCGTTTAGATGGCATTGGTAAGCTAGGTTTGGGGCGATTTTTTAATGCAGCTAATGCTTGCTGTACAGCTTCCTGGCGTACTTCTGTGGCGGTTAGGTTAGATGAATCGTTTGATATCGTTGTGATTTTGGAAAGGCAGAGCGCGTGGTGTGCGTGTGTGATATTGATGGGTGCCGGTACACGATGGGTGAGCAGTTTTGGTTTATCAGCGATGGATCATGATCGATGATTGATGCGATGCACACACACAGAGTTCACACATACACAACGGACATAATGGGGCAATAACGTGTGTGTCAAGTAGGAGGCAAAAGAAGAAAAACAAGAAATCAAAATCAGAAACTGCGATCTTATGAATGATTTAAAATGTGTTGTGTTGAGGTTACAAAAAAACGGTTCATGTTTGTTTAGTGTCAGCCTGAAGTCGCCATTTCACTTTGATCACAATTCCATTCATTATTTTGTTTTGCGTACATGTTTTTATAAATTAAAATTCGATGATCTAAAGCTCGATTCACTTAAAATCTGGACGCACTGCTTTTTTTGCACCGCTCCTAGACCACTTGGTGGATTCTCTAATGTTTTGATAGCATATTGTTTAGGACCCCCCCCCCCCTCTTTTTTAGTGGTAAAAGTCCTGTTATGATTCATTAAGATTTATAAAAGTTGTGACAGGTAGAAGCAGGAAATTAATTCTGGACACTCACGTTAGAAATCCAATGTCAGGTCAGGTTCTAAAATTGCGTAATCGTTGAATTTATCTAAATCTTCCGTATGCAGTGAACTCAAAGTACACAAAGGCCCTGTAAAGTTTTGGCCAGATTTGGCTGGCTGCCACTACAGTCGAGAGAATTTTAGTGGTATCGTGGGAACAGGGTGGATTTAATCGAAAAAGACCTCAACCCACCCGATTGCCCTCAATTTTGCTCCAAAAAGAAATATCGGGCAATTGTTAAGCGGGAGCTGAAAAAGACTGAAAAAGTTACTCTAATGCCTTGCGTCCGTACATTATGTAAATCGAGCTTCAATTGCTTGAGAAACGGTTTAGCTCAGTTTATCTACAGAACGTGGCTCAGTTTATCCACAAACGTCTGCTGCTATGTAAGATTTGCCTCACTACTTCGCATTTTTGAAGGCGTGAATCTCAGAAACCATTTGAATCACTTGTATGCTTCAGTGAAGCATACATTTGATTATGATGTAGTAAAGCATGAAATGAAATCTTTGTAGTTTATTAAATTTCATTAAGAAGTCGGAATTAAGGCGACTCATACTTCATAGATTTCTATTTATCTTCTTCTACTCTTTAGAAATAAGGTGGCAAGAGATTCAACGCCATGTTGGATTGAACTTGCCAATTTCTTACTTACTACAACCGAATAAAAGTAAACTATCTGTTCTCTTTTGTAGTGTGGCTTCTAATGCTTTGTTTACGTTTTCATAACATAATCTTTTTATGGAGTCAGGTGATGAAGATCCAGAAGTAGGCTGTGCTAGTAATGGGACATGGCATATATTTTGTCCGTAGAAGAATTGAGAGCCTCCTTTCTACACAAAAAAGAAGAAAGATTTTAATGCAATTTCGCATGATTTTGTTTCATTTTCCGCTATGGATCGTGACTTGGAGAAAAAAATGCAATATTGGCTGTGGGCAAATTAGCTTTGAAAAATTCAATGTGTGTGTGTGAGGTTGTGCAGTGTATTAGTTGAGAAGTGTGAGATTGGAGTCCAAAAGACCGATGGCTCACTAAAAAAAAAAAACGATCTAGCGTCGTAATCTAGAATTGAACCATGGCCGACACCGCACAGTGCGAAAAAGTACATGAATCGCGAAAGAATTCAATATTTCATCTCCGTGAAGCACGAAATTAGTGAAAAATAGCATTTCTTATGTAAACATTTATGGGGAATCGAATAAAGAGGGCTTCACACGCCGCAAAATTCAGCTGACGGAAATATTGGACATATTTTGCCCCAATTCCTTCGAATCTTTATTAATCAATGTCTAATAATGGGGTCTGCGATAGTCTAAATAGACCCATTCTTATGTAATATTTTTCTAGGGATTGAGTGGAGGTAGCTACATCCACCGCACGGGTTGGTGAACGAAGATATTGCTGATTTTACCCCACATCCCCATATTTTTAATTGAATCCGTTTAGCTATGCTCGGAGGGGACTGCGGTAGTCCAAATAAGCGTAATCTTATTTAAAATTTTCCTAGAAATCAAATGGAGATGGTTGCATTCACCGCACGGGTCGGCGAACGAAGATATTGCTAATTTAACCCCACTTGTCTCGTTTTTCCGAACTATGCCCATTTGTCTGTGCTTGGAGGCAACTTTGATAGTCAAACTATGCATAATCTTATGTAATTTTTTTTCTAGGAATCGAATGGAGGCGGTTGCATCCAAAGCACTGGTTGCTGAACTAAGATATTGCTGATTTTACCCCATATCCCCATGTTTTCCAATCAAACCGTTTAGCTATGAATGTAGGGGACTGCGGTAGTCTAAATAGGCCTAATCTTATGTGAAATTTTCCTAGGAATCGAATGCAGGTGGTTGCATTAAAATGAAGTTATTGCTGATGTTACCTTATTTTCCCGTAAATTTACGAATATCGATCGTAAGAGTGGCATTCCATCAAAAACTCAAGAAATTGAATTGACTCATCTTTACTCGAAGTTGTCGCTCATCTCTTCTTTACTATATTTGTCATCGTTTTCGCTTATTTGTGAAATGTTTTCGTGTTCCTGTTATGGGCATAACTCAAAAATAGGGGGAAATGGAGTAAAATCAGCAATATCTTCGTTCACCAATCCATGCGGTGGATGCAACCGCCTCCACTCGATTCCTAGAAAGGCCATAAGATTAGGCCTATTAAGACTATCGCAGACCCCTCCGATATAGACATTATTAAAAAATATCGGGGGAATTGGGGCAAAATATGTCCAATATCTCCGTCAGCTGAATTTTTCGGCGTGTGGAGGCACTCTCCATTCGATTCCCCATACATTTTTATAAAAGAAATGCTATTTTTCACTAATTTCGTGTTACTCGGAGCTGAAATATTGGATTCTTTCGCGATTCATGTACTTTTTTCCCACTGTGCAGCATGACGGCTCTTGATGGTAACCATTCAGGCATTTTAACAAGTTGAAAAGGGATAAAAACACTACAATTGCTTCGATTGACGAGGCACTCAGCGGTACAGTAATGAAGGCAAATGAATCTGTGTGCAGCCAGTCGCCCGCACAAAGTTGCATGGCTTTGTTTACTTCATAAAACGCTTTGTGGAACAAGAAGGTCCAAATTGCCTCAACCTCACAGGTTCTAATAATATAACATGAAACGAGAAAATGGCTGTTTGTATATGTTTGACATAAGGATTCGGCAACAACACCGCCCAAATCGAACTGGGTGATCAATGCATGCAACAAATATCAGTCTCTAATGTTGAGTGAACGTCATTTCAGTGATCAATTACACGTTGACGAGGAAGCACCTAAATCGGATTTATAAAGTAACAAAGTACCAATGAATGAAAAAATGTGATCAATGTGAGAGCATATGTGTTGTGTCGTATTTATATTTTTGCTATTGATCAGTGCTTTCGTCCGCGTTTGTCATTCTAGACTCTGATTTAAACAACCCTGTCACAATTTCCGCTGTTTTACAAATTGCTAAATCCCAATGAATCACAAAAAAAAACGCTATCGAAAATTTGTTGAGATAAAAAATAAAAACAATTAACATGCAGTTTATAATGAAATGGAAAACTGCACCTTATAAAAACACACGTAACTTTTTTTCGAAACGAACGCAATTCAACCGTTTATTATCATGCGAAAGTAAAACCGGATAGTTGGGTGAGTTAGGTGCTGTCCTTAGTCGTCGAAATAAAAATCCACGTCATATTCGTCGTTGCTATTGATATTTTTCAAGGACTTAGCATGTTAGTAGAGGAATAGTAGAAGAATAGGAGTGGGTATTTAAATGGTTCCAAGCCGAAAGATAGAGAAAGTATATCAATTTAGATAAAATGAGAAACATAGATTTCAAATATAAGAATATTCATCATTACCACTGGTGTAACGACTCTCGTGTCGTCCAATTCTTCTATTATTTCTACTATTATTGCCAGACGTTTGGTTATTACTTGTTCGATCTAAATTGGTTTCTAGTGGCGGTGGCGGCTGTTGGACAGAGCTAGCCGCCGTTGCCGCCTGCTGCGGCGGCTGAGGCCGTAAATACTGCTGTTGTTTCTGCCGCATTATTACTTGGTTTTCCGCAAGGGAACCACTATCCGGTGCTACAGTGGACGGAATGGCCGTGGAAGTAGATGGTGGCTTTGTCAGGGCCGCAGCAGCTGCCACTATTGCCGGCGAATGCAGTGCAAGGTTACTGAAGTTAGTGCTGAGCGCTGGAACGTCTTTCCTCAGCTGTTCGCCGGTCGATGATTCGAGGGCGGCAAACTGTGAGCGGATGTATTGTTCGAACGGCCGCAGCGGGTCAAAGCTCGGTTTATCCGGATGCAACTCTGGCCGTCCCGCAGCTACCGTTGGTGGTTGCAATCGTGTTCGACAATTTAAGAGTGATTTGTTTGATGTGCACGTACGTGTATGGATGTGAAAATGGGTTGTGTGATAAACATGTCCAATGGTGCAGTGAATTTCATCGTTTAGTAGTTTGTAATCGGTGATGGGCCGTGTATAAAACAAAACACAACAACAAACCGAACAGCACATGCAAAAGAAAGAAAAGAAAAAAAGGAAATATAAATAAACGCAAACGAAACACAAACTTTGATGAACTTTGTCCAAGTTAATATAACTTAGCCATTACCGAAATGCGAACTTTTTATATGTACAGTATGGTTCATTTAAAATAAAGTGTTATTGTTAGCATTAATGTTTTTTTTAATATCCTACGCACCAAAAATAGTAACAACATAAAATTTAACGTTGGCGGCAGATGATTTGTTAATGAATAGCAAAAAGAAATCCGGAGGAAAAAACAATCGATTGATTCCCACGCAAAGTACCCTCTGTAACGCAATTTTCTATCACTGGGAAACAAAATTGAATTGCATTCATTAGCTGTTTTAATTACGCTAGTATACTGACTTAATCGTCATTAGAACACACAGCTTCTGGCTAGACTGCCTCATTAACGCTCGTATGCAGTCAGATACAGTTGCAAATATTCATTTGCATAAATGCATGAGAGAAGTCGTGCATTGATTGCTCAGCTGGTGGCGTAGTTCAAATTGCCTCTATCTCTATATAAATTATCGTAATTTAATACTGTTAAGTTACAGCGATCAACGATGATAATTGGAAGTCCGACTACTTCAGCAGTTGAAATAATTCAATGGTTGGAATTGATGTCTACTATCTCTCCGCAATCATCATTCAAATGCAGGTTAATGTTCTACTAACCGCTGCAATCTCAAAATATTCGTTTTGTTCAAATGATAAACTATAGCCCCTCAAATTATATAGAACATACGTTACACAATTTTTCGATGCAATTTCGTTAGCGTTAAAAGTAAATGAACCTACTGCCCTAGTTAATTAAGTTAATTAGTTAACTAAGACCTTTTGCCGCATACTGCACAGCTACGTTGTCATTTTTAATTTGTTAAAATAAAGCACCGATAGCTTCTTTTTATCTTTTACCAAACTTACAAATTATAAATTTTAATGGAGACCTCATTCAAATTTCATTTACGTCCAGGAACGTTAACAAAGATTTCATGTAAAATTAAGTGTGCCAAAACAGAAACAGACTCAACTCGACAAACTGTTTTGATAAAGTGATTTTCTCGTTCCTTTTGACTCGAAATTTTAAATTCTAAAGGCCACTCGCATGCGTCAGTCTCAGGGCACCGAAATTTACATGACTTTTTGGTAATGTGTACGACTAAGCGTACTAAAAGTGCTATGAAGACAGGGTTCGATTCCCACTGCAAACGGCAGAATTTCCGAAATTTTCCAACTTTCCGTCATCTAGTCCTTTGGTTATAGAGGGTGTCAATCAAAAGAACCGGTAACTTGTAATTTAAATGAACCACTCTCGGCCGATCCGTTTTTTTTTTGTTTTTTTTTTAAGTTGGTACATTTTCAACTGACAGCTTTCAGCGTGATAGAAGCAGTAGTGTTTGGTTGGCAGCTTTTTATATCACACAGATAAAAAGAAACATTGAATTTTCTGCGTTATCTAATGCAGAAATGCTATATTTGGCAGAAAATAATGGGATATTTCATGTAAATTTAAGCCAGATAACGCCTGAATCTAGACTGTTGTATGAAAGATTGCAAACATTGTTGTATGGCGTATGAAAGATTGCAAACAATTTCGTTGTTTACGCCTCCTTTGGCTTGGAATTAAACGACGGGAAACTTTACGCGCTTATTAAAATTAATTATTGTTTTCTGTGCAGGAAAATGTTTCTGTCTTGTCGCATTTCACCTTGAATAATACCGTTGAGCAAAGAGTTTATTTGAAATTTTGTATTTCCAACGAAATTTCGTGTGCGGAATCGTTAAAATGTCGCAGAATGCCTTTGGGAAATCTGTTCTTTCGGAGCATACGAGCTTACGAAAGGTATTTGAACTCTTTATACCTTTCGTACACAGAAAAAAAATATGAATTTTAACAAGCGCGTAAAATTTCCCACCGTTTAATTCCAAGCCAAAGGAGGCGTAAACAACGAAATTGTTTGCAATCTTTCATGCGCCACAACAATGTTTGCAATCTTTCACACAACCGATTAGAAAACACGGCAATTATTAGGAAAACTGTGCTTGAAAAACGTCATGTGAGCCTTAGAGAGTTGGCCAGTGATCGCAACATCTCATATGGAACCATTCAGCACATAGTTGTTGATATATTGGACATGCAACGCATTATTGCACGGCTTGTTCCAAAGGAGCCAAACTTCGTATAAAAAGACCATCGAAAAAGGCATGAATTTGCCGGAGCAGGCTCCGTATTTACCAAAATATGTGCGATTTTTTCCTTTTCTCCAAACTCAAAATACTGCTTCAGGGAAAGAGATTCGCGTCCATTAAGGCTGCAATGGAGAATACGACAAAGGAGCTGAACGCCATCTCTCTGGCGACCTATGCAAATAGCATCAAGCGTTGGCACATGTGCGTCGCTTCAAATGGGTGTTATTTTGAAAGAAACAAAATGTTCAAGAAAGAAGAAAGCATTTTGTTATAAATTCCAGGTACTTTTTGATCTTAGTGTATTGGACCCATTCCTCGCACAAACTTTTATATAACGGAGATGTTTTAACATTTTTGTTTGTTATTTTTCAAGTGATAATTCCACAAACTGTTGAAAGATATGAATATAAATATTAATATAAAAATTCAACAGGTCAATATTAACTGCAATTTGCTTTAAAAAACAATGAACCTGCATATTTTTTAGACTCTTTTATTTTCTCTTCAACTATACACCAAAGTCTTTTTGAATAACGTTGTTACGTTTTACTTCTACACAACCACAGTGACGCACGACTGCTCAAACCAGGGAAAATAGGAAGCTCTCCAAACTAAGAGGCCACTTGTTTCCTCTACAAAGTCAACCCAATTGGAAATAACATAGCATGCTGTTTGTTTATTTTAATCGCATGGATGTCGTATGTGTCATTTTCTCCAAGAAGACAATTTTCTTGGAGCAAAGTGATTTCTTCAGCAAAATTGTTCGCCTCTGACAGGTTAAGCTACTATTAAGGCTTGCTTCATTTAGAATTGGAACAAACTCATATTGTGGCGCTCCTGGTGGACGGATTTGGAAGTTCTTGGCGCCCCCGTGTCGGGAATTTTGTCAGCTTCACGTATGTATTTTTGACATTCCGCAAATCGACTGTACTTTGTAAACAATCAACATGGAAGCCGAAAGAAGGGAAAAAATTGTGCACAGTTATTTGGAAAATCCATTGTGGTCTGAAGAGGAATCCCAATCTGTCGGACCGTGATTTGTCCAGAAAATTCGGTGCTGCCCATAGTACCGTGAGGAGAACTCGACTCCGGGAAGGAATCAAGTCGTATCGAGCTAGCAAACAGCCAAATCGGACCATAAAACAGAATAGTGTGGCCAAAATCCGTGCTCGGAAGCTATACGACCAGGTGCTGACCAAGTTCGACGGGTGTCTTCTGATGGACGATGAAACCTATGTCAAGGCTGACTTCGGGCAAATCCCAGGTCAAAAATTTTACTTGGCAACGGCTTGGGGGGATGTTCCAGCCAAATTTAAATTTGTTTTTGCCGACAAATTTGCACGAAAATTCATGATTTGGCAGGGCATTTGCAGCTGTGGCAAAAAAACGAAAGTTTTCGTTACAAATAAGACAATGACGTCGGAACTATACCAAAAAGAGTGTCTCCAAAAACGAATTTTGCCGTTCATTCGATCCCACGACCATCTCGTAATGTTTTGGCCAGATTTGGCAAGCTGTCATTACAGCAAAGTCGTTCAAGAATGGTATGCAGAGAAAGGGGTCCAGGTTGTTCCGAAAAACCTTAACCCACCCAACTGCCCCCAGTTCCGCCCTAATGAGGAATACTGGGCAATCATGAAGAAGAGACTCAAGGCAAAGGGGAAGGTTGTCAAAGACATCAATCAGATGAAGACCTGGTGGAATAAGATAGCTAAAACGATGGACGAAGAAGGTGTGCGCCGCCTAATGAGCCGTGTTACAGGAAAAATTCGAGAATTCCTTCGAAACCGTGACGAATAATTTTATCCGTATTTTTTCTTAAAAGTATGAAGAAAACGCTACATGTGTATAAAAAAAGATCTTGAATTCAATAATAAATAACTGAAATACAGGCAATTGTTTTTGTTCCAATTCTATCTGAAGCAAGCTTTACTAGCCTATTATTTCAAAGAATTAGAGAATTGTTTTCTGGACGTAGGGAAAAAGTCTTATTATTGATTTTCCGAGATTATTGTTATTGCTGTTGTTGTTTCGTATTTACGCGACTTTCAGCCTGGGGCTGGTTCGTCACGCCAGGGAGACCTGGACGATACATATCTCACCCATCAATACATGGCGGCCGGGACCAACGGCTTTACTTCCCTTCCAAAGACGTGATCAGAGATTTTTCGTCTCATAAAATCCCAACGGCGCCGACGGGTTTGTGGATATGAGGAATGTCAGACGGTTTTAGACGACAACAATGCAGCGGGCGATGCTGCTGCAGCAAGTAACCCGTTACAATGAGCAGACAGAAATACAAACAGAAGCGAAGACAGTAAACTCACCTTTCCCGCCTGGAGGAGTTGGAGGCTTTGTGCCACGAGCCGAAATGTGTCGCGATAAGGTTGGTGGTATCTCTCTTTTTATATGATAGCAAGGTGAAAGCAGGGCTACGATAAATACCTGAATGACGCAGAAGCGGAACTTCAAGACAGCAGGAGAAATGACTTCATCGAAACGGCGGACGAGGGAGATGTGCCAACTACCACGATAAGCGAAGTTAAGGATGCCATCAAACAGCTTAAGTACTGCAAGGCAGCTGGGAAGGAAAGTATAGGAGCGGAACTTATTAAAATGAGCCCGGATAAGTTGGCAAATTGTTTTCACCTACTGATAGTCAGGATATCCGGGAAGGAGGGAAGATGGAAACCCCAGGGCAACCGCGATCCCCCCCTTTCTCCATCCAATCACCACCTCATTTCATCGACTTCAAATCAGCGTATGATACAATCGATCGAGACCAGCTATGGCAAATCATGCACGAATATGGATTTCCGGAAAAACTGACGCGGTTGATCAAAGCAACGATGGATCGAGTGATGTGTGTCGAATCTCGGAGAGGGTTACGGCAAGGTGATGGATTGTCGTGTTTGTTGTTTAACATTGCATTGGAGGGTGTGATTCGAAGAGCTGGGATAGACACGAGTGGCACGACCTTCAGGAAGTCTGTCCAACTATTTGGCTTCGCCGACGACGTTGATATCGTAGCACGTAACTTTGAGACGATGGCGGAAACGTACATCAGACTTAAGGCTGAAGCTGGTAGGATTGGGCTTGTGATTAATGCGTTAAAAACAAAATACATGAAGAAGAGGACAATGTTAGCCTCCTAGCACAAGTTCAGATCGACCGTGATGAAATCGAGGTAGTAGACGAATTCGTGTATCTGGGCTCATTGGTGACCGCCGATAACGACACCAGCAGAGAAATACAAAGGCGCATTATGGCTGGCAATCGTGCCTACTTTGGACTCCGAAGGACGCTAAGATCGAACACAGTTCGCCGAACCACAAAGTTGACCATCTACAAGACATTAATTAGACCGGTAGTTCTCTACGGCCACGAAACATGGACATTGCTAGTGGAGGACCAACGCGCCCTTGGAGTCTTTGAACGAAAGGTGCAGCGTACGATCTACGGTGGAGTGCAGATGGAAGACGGAACGTGGAGGAGGCGAATGAACCACGAATTGCACCAGTTGCTGGGTGAACCGCCCATCGTACACATCGCAAAAATCAATCGACTACGATGGGCTGGGCATGTCGTAAGAAGGGCGCGCAACGAGCAAGGTGGATCGATCAAGTAGAAGGCGACCTGCGGACCCTCCGCAGACAGCGAGGCTGGCGAGGTACAGCCATGGACCAATTACAATGGAAACAACTTCTGTGTACAGCAGAGGCCACACCGGCCTTAGTCTGATTGGTAAGGTAAGTAAGAGTAATACTAGTTTAGAGTGTAATGTTTATGTGTGCAAAATTTTATCGCGATCTGTCGAGTAGTTTTCAAGATGCATTCGAAACAAGAAGAGCTGCGCCAGCAAATCTTGGGCGCGGTGATCGATAATCCTGGTCAGTCGAACAGTTGGATCGGCAAAAGGCTTGGAATCCACCATTCCACCGTGTCCCGCGTTGTGAAGATGTTCCAGGAGACGAAGACCATCGAGCGGCGCGCTGGAAGCGGCTGAAAACCGAAAACGGTATACCCAGAGAAGGCGCGGAAGATAAGGCAGTACTTTAAGAATAACCCGAACCTTTCCACCCGAGACGTGGCCAAAAAGGTCAATTCGTCGAAGTGGTTCGTGCAGCAGACCATGAAGCGGGCTGGGCTACGTGTTTTTAAGGCAGGAAGGCGTCAAACCGGACTGACAAGCGAAACACGGAGGCCAAATTGCGTGCGCGGAAGCTGTACCGTGAGTGGCTGGTCAAGCCAGGCTGTCTCGTCATGGACGACGAGACATATATCAAAGCGGACACCAAACAAATCCCCGGCCTCGAGTTTTTTGTCGGTACGTCCCGCATGGAGGTTCCGGAAAAGTTCCGGAAGAGAAAGGTGGTCAAATTCGCGAAGAAGTACCTGTTATGGCAGGCGATCTGCGAGTGCGGACGGTACAGCAAGCCGTTCGTTACAACCGGCACCATAAACGGGCAGATTTATCGAGAGGAATGCTTTTAGAAGCGCTTGCTGCCCTTCCTCCGCTCTCACCGTGGTCCCACGCTGTTCTGGCCGGATCTCGCTTCGTTCCATTACGCCATGCGTAAAATATGGTAAATTAAAGTACTAACGTAAAACTAAAAGCATATACAAGTAGCAAACTGAGATCAATATTATTTTAAATGAAAGGACACCCCATAATTCTGCGTGACCTGGAGTTTATGAAACTCATTTATGTGTTTTTGACTAACATTAGCCTTAGATTGTACTTAGTTTAACCGGTATGCTTACTTAAAGTTTTTTTTATCTGTGTTTGTTTGTTTTTGTTTCTTTCTCAAAAATGATCAAGTCAAAGTCAAAAGAAGCCAAAAGTTGTATAGTTTTAAGTTTTTGACAATTTAGAATTTAAAATAAAAGTGTTATGTTCAACATACTTCAAATACCCGCCCATCTTCCCATCCTTAATATTGTTATTCCTATTAACCTCGAGACGGCCGCGAGTAATCGGTTCTGTCCCCTTAAGATAATTGATGTATATAAAAATGAAATCTTGGCTCTGTAAAGTTAATTCGATTGATCCTGTACAAATAAATGATCTTAAAAAAAAACACCCCATAATGAAAAACCAACAAAAACATCTATGAATAGCTGATAAAGATTGATGAACTAATATGAAGTTTTAACCTCACACGATCGAATACAAAACATCTGCAGGCAACGAGTGATTATATAATGCGCAACTAAAGCTATAAAAACGATTAACAGTATGATGGTAGGCACTTGTAGTTCACTCCGATTCCAAGAGCCTTCTTAAAAGTTCATGATCTGAGTTGAGTGAGTCGATTTGGGTTGAATTGAAATGGTTTGAAACATGAAAACAAATGATCGTGCAGTGATTTGATTTTCGAGGATTTTTGACTTCCTAGTGAAGATCTGCTGTGCTAACCTGAATGGTATCGTTTCTCATTGTGAGTGACTCTTCTCTGCGTGCTGCGCCTCGTTCTGTTCTGCTGGATCTGTTGCTGTTGAGAATGGTGGTGGCCGCTGCTTGAACGGTCATTACGTTCTCGACTACCACCACCACCTCCTCCTCCACCTCCTCCTCCACCTCCTCCGCCGCTACCGGAGGAGGCGAAGATGTTCTGCTTCTGCTGGGATGAAGGATGGTGCAGGTGCGATTGGATGTCATTTACATAGCCTGGGTTATTACCACCACCACCACTGCCTCCGCCACCTGACGGCACAAATTAGTGTTAACAAGCGAGAAATTAACTATACGATTACACAACAGCTAACTACAACTACTGTTATTGCTACATACATAAATGATCTATAAATAGTCGGACATTTATGCCAATTTTCCTAAACCATCGACGACCGGCGGCAGGTGCATATTTCGCTGAAGAGGAAAAGTCAACGCATTTTCTTCCGCGTGCGTCAACGATGTAAACGGCGGCTCTTGGACAATATCGGCCTATCTCTTTACTTATATCTGTGCGCCTCTTTAAGGAGAAATGGAGTTAATTGACAGGCAGACGATAATGTTGATGTAATTTTCCACTTTCTTGATAATTATCGCCTCCCCCCGTTGACGTGCTCAAATGCACACGGACTGATCCCCGATTGAGGAGCGGA
Organism: Aedes koreicus; assembly: GCA_024533555.2. Classification (NCBI taxonomy): domain Eukaryota; kingdom Metazoa; phylum Arthropoda; class Insecta; order Diptera; family Culicidae; genus Aedes; species Aedes koreicus. The sequence goes on along the minus strand of JAHHFK020005933.1, from coordinate 483,596 downwards.
GAACCTTAGCAAGCGGGTGCAATAAACTGTCATAAAGAGGCGCACTGAGATTTATCATTTTTGCTCATCCATTCTTTCATTCACTCGTTCACGGTTTTGAAGACCTTCTCACATGTGTAGAGAGCGAGAGAGCTATAGACTGATGCACAAGAAGTGAGTGACAAATTCTTTCTGCGCTTTCATGATTACTACTGTCACGCTGTATTCATTGAATGAGATGGATTGCGATTTTTCTTTCGCTCTCTAATTTGTGGTAAATTGTAGCACTTTCGCGAGACAAATTGTCACCTTTAACGCAGCGATAATTAAGCAATTGAGGACTGGAGTGTAAAATCGTTTGACTGATCGTGAGCTTATGAACATGGAAAAGCCTATCGCGATGTACATATTAGCAATGAAAAGCATATGCCAGTAGAAGTTTCGATCAATGACGATTTGAGTCAAACGTTGTTTATATGGTGGCTACATACAGTGACGCACAATACACTTAGACCAGAGACCGATTTCATACAAAATGGTCATGTCATTGGGGACTTGTCTTTGATTTTTCCGTGAACCAAAACTGAAATTTCGGCTGTAGGCTAGAAGTAACCTGAATTTTCATCTGTATTTAATTCATATTTTTTTCATTTTCCACGTTAAAAGTTACAAACAAGTTACGACAAAACAATAAGAACACCTTTCGATTTCTTTAAATAATGCTCAAATTTGAGAATCTGAATTTAGATTTTTGAGTACGGGTCACTTTATCTTCAGTATACCATAGATCGTAATTCGAATTCATCAACATGACCTAAAGTATGGAAATCAAAGTTGGTCGATTTTTTTTCTTGTAAGTGGTGTCTGTAACTTCCAAAGTGGTGAATGAAAAAATATGATTTTATTATACATGAAAAATCAGATTATTTATAGGATTTAGCCAAAATTCCAGCTAAACTGCTTCACTGAAAAATGAAAGACAAGACCATTTTGAATGAAAATCGGGCTTTGGTCTTGCTGTATTGACCGTGAACTAGTTTACGTTTTCAATATTTTTCACATTAAACGTTATTTAGTTTATGATTACGTGATTCAGTTCACGGTGTTTTTTTGCTTGTTCTCGAATTCATGACTGCAGTTCACGGATTTTTTTTCCGTAATAATAAATGCTTTTATTATCAACAAAGAAATGCTCATGAATTAACATGTTTTGTTGCAAGCAAAACTGTAACTTTTTTACCGTCATTTTTTAGCTAGATTTTGTAATGTAAAGCACATGAATGTTCTTTGCGACTAGTTAAGTCAAGAAAAAAAATCAATCTGTACTCTTCAGGTGAATCTTGGAATGCCATCAAAATAAATAGATAATTCAACTTGTAATTGAGCTCATCCATAAAATATATACGAAATACTGCGTTAGTGTCTAGAATGCTATTAATACAGTGCAGTGTGCTATGAAGGAAAATCCTAAAACAATTAATATGTAAGTTGTGGTCATAACCACTAAGCAATTTAGTGGAATTCAAGACTCGCAAATCGTGAACACTGGCGCTTTAACCATACCACGGTGGTAGAAATGCTTCGCTAATCCGATCGTCTGTCTACCATGGAGGTGCGGCTCAAACAGCGTCTGTCTGACATCCAGCGACTGAATAAGAAATGTTCTTCCCCAGAAGCTACACCTAAGATGGCAGCCGCATTACGGGAATAGGAGATCTCAAGCCATCCTTAGCCTTACTGTATTCAAATCTTGGAAACTGTTATAGAAGCCAACAGAGAAAGATTGCGAACTGATTTTACGACAAGGTCTTGCACACAAAAAAGGACAGGAATTGGATCATGCAATGTCTTAACGTTAGCTCAGCAAGGTAAGTTGGCACAACTCGACAACGAGGCGTGATGCCAGAAGCTTGAAATTCTTGGGCGAAAAAAAGTCTGTTGGTAAAACTTTGGAGAACACAAATTACCGTGGAGTTGGTTTCCTACTTAGCGCCCAGGCAAAGGCTGCGTTCATTAAGTGGGAGCCAATTTATGAAAGAATAATAATAGCAAGATGCAAAACACGGGTTCGAAACCATATTTACTATAATCCGTTGTTATGCCCCGACCGATGCTTCCGAGCTACCGGACAAGGAGAATTTTTACAGTCAACTGAATGCCGTCGTGAAAAAGTTCCAATGTGTGATATCAAGATTCACACTGGCGATTTCAATATGAAAATCGGTTCCAACAACACGGACTATGAGTATGTCATCGGACGTCATAACCTCGGAGAAATGAGCGATATTTTCATCATGCTCCATCATGCATCAAATCATTGACCAGTGCACGTGAACATACAGAAAATCAAATCGACCACATCAGCCGAAAATGGACACGGAGCTTTCTTGATGTCCGGAATAAACGCAGTGCCGACATCGCATAACTGTTGTACAAGTAACCATAGGAAAATTCGGGTAACCAACCCCAAGCTTGGTCGTATGCTGACAGAAAATGGAAAATGTTGTTTTCGAAAACGGTGCCGATACGAGCATTTGTACTGCATGTCTCAAAACGGCGTCAATTATTCAGTTAGGAGAGACTTGTCATCGTGCCAGTTTGGGACTCTCAACAGTGCTGTGCACGATGGTCCTACGGCGAAAAAGCTGCTACAAGCCAGTCATAAAAACGATAAGTCTTATAATAGGCCGGAACAATCGGCTTGATCCAGGAACCAAAAACGGACTAATGATTAGAAATTCGGACCATGGAACTGGAAGCGTCTCAATTTTGGCAGTACCCACATTCTTTCCGACTTATTGAGGGCCACAGGATTGACATTGTAGTGCTGCAGGAGATTTGCTGGAAAAGATCGATGATACATACGTATAGCAATGGTCATACTATCTACCAGAGCAGGGTACAGATTTATGAGTGATGGGCGAAATGCAGAAGCGGAATGACGATAGAATACGCGAAGCCATTTCTTAAATTTTAGCATGATCAACGTGCACAGCGCCCCCACTCAGGACGATGACGATGACGATAAGGTCACTTTTTACCTAGTCAAAATCTCTGAAGTATGATAAAAAAAATGCAATACGTATCCCACAAATGCCGTGTGCCGTGAGCTGAAATGTGTTGGGATCAGGATGGCGATCTCTTGATAGCTGAATACAACGGGATACAACCAGAATGCTGAAGAGGCGAAACACCAGGATATTATAGGGAATCGCTTAATCGGTAGTATGCACAAAGGAGACATACCAAATAACCAACAATCCGTGAAATTGAAGATTTTATCAAACAGTTTAAGAAGAAGGCCCAGCTGCCGAAACTTATAAGAATTGACCCGGATAAGCTGGTGACATATCTGCATCGACTGAAAGCTAGGATCTGAGAATAGAACAACTATCGAAGGACTGGAAAAATTGGAGTTCTACGCACAATAAACAAAAAGTGCAACAAGTTAGAACATGAGATTTGTCGAGCGATCATTATCCTAAACACAGCCTACAAAGTGCTTTCCCACATCATCTTCCAGCGTCTATCATCGCTAGCAAGCAGACTTGCTGTAAGTTATCAAGCCGGTTTTGGGGCGATCGACAACAGACAAAATCTTTTACGCAGAAACTCTTCATTGATTTCAAGGTCGCTTGTGGTACTATTGATGGTGAAAAGCGATGGCAGATTATAGACGAAAACAGATTTCGCGGGAAACTGACCAGACCGATCAAGGCTACAATAAACGGTGTAGAGTACAGTGTGATGATATCGAGTGTGTTATTGGATTCGTCTGAAACATGAAAAGGACTTCGAAAAAGCGATGGACTTTCCTGTCTCCCTTTTAATAATGCACTAGAAGGTTTAGAGAAACCTGCGGACTGTAACATGCGGAGTACGATTTTCAATAAATTCAGCCAGTTCATCTGCTTCACTGGCGTCGTGGATATTTTTAGAGGAATATTTCAGGTGACTGCTGATCTGTACACCAAATTGAAACGTGAACCTAAAAACGTTGGATGAAAGATCAATTCGTCAAAGTTTTAAAGCATGACACATTTATTATATCTGGACGCACTGTTTATTGTAATGTAGCGCTCCTAGTGGTCAAATCTGGAAAGTTTTGACAGTAGTTTGTTATGCAATGTTTCCTCTTTTAGTGCTGGCTGAAAAATTCGCCATAATTCATTTTGTGTTAAAGAAGTTATACTTGATGCAAGCCGCGATCCTAAATGTAATTTAGGACCCCTACTTCGAAAATCCTGTCTGAAAATCTATCCTGTCTAAATCAACCGTGTGTGTTCTCAATTATTTCCGCGAGCGGCATACTATCGATCGGCAGGATCATAGCATGCTTCGTAGTGGAACTATGTATCTGAATTTGAGAACGATTAGGGCTGTCGGATTATGATATCGCCAAGAAATTCAAGGCCAATCACAGCACCATCAGAAGAATTTGTCTGCGAGAAGGATTTCGATCTTTTCGGGTCAGTAAGCAGCTAAACAAAAGACGTGTCCAGATGTTGTACAATGAAGTTCTCACGAAGTACGAAGGATGCAACCTCGTGGACGACGAAATGTACGTGAAGATGGATATAGGCAGCTTCCCGGACAAAAGTTATACAAAGCCACTGGTCGAGGTGATGTCCCTGACAAGTTGAAATCCGTTTTTGCCGATAAGTTCGCAAGAAAGATTATGATCTGGCAAGGTATTTGCAGCTGCGGAGAAAAAACTCAGGTTTTCGTGATAATCAAGACAATGGATTCCAAAATGTCCAGAATGAAAAACGTATTCTTCCGTCCATTAAAGCTCACAACGGATGGACCTGTAATTTTTAGGCCTGATATGGCCAGCTGCCACTACAGCGGAGGATTACTATAGTAGTATCGAGACAACGGGGTGAATTTCTTCGAAAAGGACATCAATCCATCCAACTGCTCTCAATTCCGTCCAATTGAGAAATACTGTCAATTGGAAGTGGAAAAGTGATTCGGGTGGAACAAAATGGCCGCTCAGGTTAGCCAACATTTTTATTCCAATAACATGGAACTAAGATAGGTCCGTTTTTTTGCGTCCAGATATTAAATAACTCAAGCTTTAGTATCTGTTAGCAGGAGTAACCGAGTATGATAGAGCTCATATAGGCAGAACTGTGGAAATCGACAATGATGACTTCGATATTGGAATGCAATATCCGAGATAGCCACTACCGTAGAAAAATTACGCATTATTGCCGAAAGTCGTGCTAACTATAGACTCCACAAGACTCTGAATAGCATAGCTTGGCAAATAATCCTACTCGAAAACGAAGGATGAACGGGCGGTTATTAAGATGAAATTTGATAGACTTCAAATCTTCTCCATCATAGCACAAACTTTTAGGAAGCACAAAGAACTACACAGATTTCCTAGACGATCTTTAAGTACTTGTATGCAGCATGGCACCAATAATGTGATTGAAGTTTTTAGCTTCCTAGATTAATGCCTTAAAAAAAATTGAAGTGGCGATGTAAATCAGCCATGATAACGATTAGTTTTGGATTTTAGCAACCTTCACCTTTCATGTAAGCAAACATTATTATGAAAAGAAACCAATCCATTTCCATTACAATTCCTTGATTCAGCGTAGGATGAATATAGGAACAATGAGGTTTAGAAGGCAACGATTATCCCAAATGTTTTTTTTAAATAAATTACTCCTGATGTCGTCGGTGGTTGAATTGAGTGAAGAACCGTTTCAGGAGATTTTTACGAATGATTTTTTAATTAACAAAACTGTTAATTTTTTTGATGACATTCCAAAGATTTTGGAGGAATTTAAGAAAGTAAATTTATGAAAAGATGACTAGAATTACATCAGATTGAGAATATTTTTTGTTTATTGATTTTTTTAAATTTTAGTTCTCGGGGCGATTGAGCGTGTTAAGCGTATAGAAATCTGAGTAATTTAAACAAATTTTTGAAACAAACAGTTACATATTCGTTTTGTTTTGTTTTTCACACTCAGCATATATTCCGTTTGTAAAATAGATTATGCTCAAAGAGTGAAATCGCGTTCCATCTCAGGTGTTGAAGCTTGAACATTTTTCCCAGAAAGAATGTGAAGGGTTACTGCTCCCTTATCCATCATATCATTTAGCAATTGACCTTAGTCGAAAACAATGAATTGACGTACGACTATTTTGGTTTCCTAATTATGTTTTCTTTAAACATCTTAACGAAACCAAACCAATAATTTCGAACTGAAATCGTCTGTTCTCGAGTAGGATGAATAAAAGAACTGTTACCCTATGACGTTAGCACTCAGTGTATAAAGCAAGATGCGGTAATTTATTTACACTGTTTATCGGATATCCTCGCGTAGGTATGTGCGTTGTAAGTTCCGTTGAACCACAAAGAAGTTGCAATTTACCATCGAGAGCCAAAAATGGCGAGAACGAGTGAATGAAGAGCGAATGAGCAGAGCTCGCGGCGGACGGTTGGTTGTCATATTACCTTGTCAGCAAAAAAAAGACCTGCTGTAGGATCAATTTCCCACTAAAGGTTGGAATTTTTATGCCGTTACTGTGAATTGATTGCATTTTCAACGCGAATGACTCGCTGTTGGGAGATTTTTTGAATGACCTACTTGTTCGTTGAATTAAACTACTTACATGCTACATGAACAGAGTAAAATATATGTATTGTATGACTAATTCATTACCTTGTTGTGCATTTTTTGCTAGATATGGCTGCAGCAGTCGTGTCCGCTTCTTCTCGTATCCTTTCTGAGTGATGTCACCTGGAGAAAGAAGAAATGAAAAATGCAATTAGCGACATTTTATAGAATTCATGCTAACGTAGGAAGTTGGCACTCCCCGTTGGAAGTTCAAGGTCAATGTTTCTCATTTCGTAGACCACCTACTAGTTTTGCCTTTCTAACCAATCTCGTTATCTTTAAGGCGGTGTCGTCGTCGGCGGCGGCGACGTGTAGCGTAGGTGGGTTGAGTGAGGTAACAATTTACGGTTCAACGGTTGTCGGAGTCGATTTGTCCACACGGTGTCGGAAATCAAAGCGTAAACCATTTAAGTTAATAGCACTAGATAATGATGCGATTACAGCAATAAAATGAGGTCTTTTTTACGATCAATAAGCGAAACACAGAGATGGCACATTGCGTTATATTCATGAGAAGGCAAACTTCATATGAGCTTGTTTTGCTTATGAAAATATCTTTGCAAGCGCAAGACGAGGTTTGCATAAATAAAGACAAATATTCACTCGGGATAGGTCTCGTGAAACACTCCCACTGCTCAGGGGAGTAGTTTACGAAATTCGATATCCATTGAAATATTTAAAATTCTAATTTATCCTGGATTTGGTTCAGTGTTCAAAATCAATCTCAGTTCTGCAGTTATGATTCATCTAATAAATACGTAAGCTGACTCTGGCTTGGTCTCTTTCTCAGACTAAACGGTTTATTTATATCGTCGGATTAGTGCATTTAGTTTTTAAATTTGTTCAAATTTATTCTTTGTTCTAAATAGCATATGGAAGAACAAAAACGCGTCGGTGAAGCCGAACGTCTGGGTGGTGAACAGTATTTATTGGCAGATTATACGGATGCACACGTCGTTGTTGATTGGAATATAAATTGAGATTTGATTGGCGGTTGTGGGTGGAATGATTTGTGGTTAAGCTTAAATTGTTTCGGATCTGTTCAATATAGGTATAGTGAGCATAATAATGTAAATTTATGGGTCAATAATGGAAAGGGATGTTGAAAGGAAAAAAGCATGTCATACTTGCTTTTAAAGTAATTTATGCTATGCATTGGAATTCGATGTTTCCCGCATAAGGTACAATCAGTGGAGCTTTTCTAAGAATTAAATTTTAAAAGAATGCAAGCAGGAATAATTAAAAAGTTTTAAAAAGAATATAATGTGTACTTTTTTTTTCTACGAAAACCATCTTTCTTATCTAGATTTGGGCTAGTTTAACAACGTCTTATTTTAAGTTTGTGTATTAATGTAATATGAATATGTTACTTAGTACTACCCCAGGCATGAGTTCAAAAAATTCAGACATTATGATGTTCCTTAAAATGGCCTGAAAATTTAATGTTTCATTTTTTATGGTTTCTTGTGTGAAGCAATACCTCAACAATAGACTAATTCCCGCCAATCATCGCTCTTACTCAGCCCTGTTTCAATCATATGACTTGACATTTTGAACATTTTATTTTTTTATTTTAAGAAGCCTGAATAAGAGTGATGACGGCAATTGGTGTACTAGCACTGCTCCACCCTACATTTGATATTTTTTAATTCGAAAACTATTGTGCCTGTGTTCGGTTGCGTCTATTTGGGGACAGAAGTTTTAATTCACTAGTTTTGCCTTCTAGCTTGGATTATTGAAAATATACGTCAACGTTTCAGACATTTGTATTCTGAAACGAAAAGGTTTTATGTAATGCCGCATACTCCATATTTGATGTAGCAGTGGACCTTATCCAAGAATTTAATTTGAAAAAAGGGAAGCGAAGTGATTAAAAAGTTCTGAAAAATATATAATTTGTACATATTAAGTTCATTTTTAATCCATTTGTATATAATTTGTATAATATGTTCTTTTTTAATCCATTTTTTAGTTAACTTCACTTTAAAAAAAAACACTTTTACGAGAGTATTAGCTAAACGATTGTTAATGGAAGACCAAGGAAATTAAAACTAACACTTCACTTGTTCACTTTTCAAAAATAAAAATAATAAAAATAAACTGAAACACTTTTTTAAATTATTACTAGTAAACGTTAGCAAATGCCTTAAAATTCCACTACTAGATAAAGCTTATCTTTTGACAAATAGGCGAATTGCCTTGATTTCTCTTACATTCCTGCTCCTCTCCAAAATCGTTGACGACCCACAATCGCCTGATCTTGCTGCACCTGATCTTGTGGCAACCTTGCTCGTTGCGCACCACGTCTTCTTGTACCAGCCAGATTGGAGACGAATACTATCTTTGCAGGGTGGTTGTCCGGCATTTTAGCAACATGCCCTACCCAACGTTTCGAGTTGGTCGAGCTCGTGATTCTTTTTCTAAGGGTGCGACGTTCGAAAAGACCAAGTGCTTGAAGGTTCTCTTCGAGCATTGTCGACATCTCATGCCCGTAGAGAATCTTATCATCGTTTTGAACATAGTAGATTTAGTGCAGGGCTGAATATTTGTTGACCGTTAGTTCTTCCGGAGCCCGTAGTAGGCACGACTTCCACTGATTATGCGTCGTCGGATTTCACGGCTGTTGTCGTTGTCTGCAGAAAGCAAGGATCTGAGGTAAACGAATCACTCCGCCACCTCGAAGGTATCTCCATCTACTGTACCGTAGATTTTTTGGTGGGCCTATCGCGCTCTGTCCCTCAATTAGCAATTTGTTTTCGACACAGTATCACTTTCGTTGCTTCGCGTTTCAGGCGGGTGTATAGTTCCGCCACCATTTCATAGTTTCCCATGTTAAAAAAAATCCAGGCACTAACTAACACTGATGTTCCTTAAAATGGCCTGAAATTTGAATGTGTCCTTTTTCTGGTTTCTAAGGTGGCGCCGACAAGATTCATATTATCGGCTGTTAAGCCTGACTCTTTGCATGACACCTTCTAGCGTGATGTTGAACAACAGGCAAAAAAGTTCATCATCTTGTCCACGCCGTGATTCGAACGAGCAAGAATGTTTTCCCGAAATCTTCACGTCCATCGTAGCTCAACGCCATCGTAGCTCTTATAAGACTTGTGAGCTTCCCGGGAAAGCCGTTCTCGTCCATTATTCTCCATAGCTTTGTGCAGTCGATACTGTCGTATGTGCGGTCGATACTGTCGTATGCAAAAATGGTACCTGGCATCGAAAGCTCTCAATTAATAACTGTGGATGTGCATTTTGAACACTAAGTTGTGAGCAAGCAATAAGCGAATTGTGAAAGCAATAAGCTTGAAATGCTAAAAAGAAGAACTCCTCGTCGAACCGTTCGAGGCCTCTGTTCTACACACCCGACGACGTTCTCAGCTCCGTCGTTGATGACTGCTTTAATATTATTTCAGCAGTCCTCAAGAACGGCTTCATCGAGCACACCCGCATCCGGTAACGCTGCTGCGCGTTGGCTGTGGCGACATCCGGTTGCTTAAGTCGTTCGAGGTGGTTCGAGATAGGCGGATACGGTACCGTATCGTATCAGCAGGTAGTGGTCCGAGTCAATGTTAGCGCTACGATAGGTTCTGAAGTCGATTATGTCGGAGAAGTTCTATCCATCAATCAAGACGTGATCGATTCGCGATTCCGTCTGCTGCGGTGATCATCAGGAGCACTAATACTGGACACTGTGCGGGAAGTAGGTGATACGAAGGGGCATATTCTTAAAGGAGGGGAGTTCAATAAGTTTTAGGCCGTTGTCGTTTGTCCGTTGGTGACCGATGAACTTTCCAATAGTCGGTCTAAACATCTCCTCCTGGCCGGCCTGAACATTCAAGTCTCCTATGATGATCTTGGCGTCATGGCAACGATCGTATTCGCGTTCTAGCCGCGCGTAACAAGCATTCTTCATCATCAGAACTTCTGGAGTGCGGGCTATGTACGTTGATAATGCTGAAGTTGAAAAAGCTATTCTGTACTTTCTCGTTTTCCACCTGGCTTGCAAGGCCTGACGTCAGTCCCCTAGCTTTCCAATGGACCATAGTTCGCAGTTGAATTTAGAGTCCCACGCTGGCACATGTACGATGATTCAGCTGTTCCTAACCTGGGGAAAATTCGCTGTTTTGAGCCGCTCCTGACATGGAGAACAAACACTCGGGTGTTGTATTGACGTTTCCTCTGAATAAAGTGTTAAATAGCTTGATTTAAGTGCCACTGCGGGCAAAAGTGTACATTACGAACTCAGATAATAAACTGTTATTAGAAAAGAGTTTTAACATATTGTTTAGATTTACATAGGGTGGTCACATCATAAGGAATTAGTTATCTTACCAAATCTTCCAGATATAAGTATTTTAAGATATTATGGTTTGAAGTAAAAATAATCGATAGTTTTTCAACGTTTAGCCATACATTTATCTGCAAAAATAATGTGAAGCGCAATTTACTTTCCAGAAAAGCATTTACTACATTTTCTAGAAAAATATTAAACAAAGATATAAATGATTTCAAATAATTTTAAATTAAAATTAAATAAAACACTCTAAGTTAATGCTTAAAATGACTCAACTGTAGTCAATTAAAGTGCTAGAAAAATTGTTTCTTTAGTCAAGTAGTTTGAAATAATATTTTCTACAACTTTGTGATTATACAACAAGCTTTAAATTTGAATTTAAATGAGGACCCCCACAATGAAAATTTAAAATATATATATATATATATATATATATATATATATATATATATATATATATATATATATATATATATATATATATATATATATATATATATATATATATATATATATATATATATATATATATATATATATATATATATATATATATATATATATATACAGCAATTCCATGAAAAAAAGTTATACGATCTCTCAGAATTTTATAATATTCGGTAGGATTGTTCAACATCGAAAAATATTAGACCCGTATTTTTTTATTTCGTTATTAGACTGGACCTTTCTGCGTTAGACTGGTCCAAAAAATCGTGATTTTTCAAAATCTTCAATTTTCAAAAATTTATAACTCCTAAACCGTTTAACCGATTTTAGTCATTTTTGGCCATTGTATTGGTATTTTTTTGAATTTCCAAGCAAAAATACGAAACCTTTGAATATATCAATTTTTGTATGAAAAAAATACAAAACAAATAGTTTTTCTTGAATTTGACTGCGAGGGGCCTCAACGACTCCTTGTTTTAGTATTTTTAAATGAAAGAGCATTCAATTTTACATAACATATCAAAAAATTGGAGATGTTCTGCGTGTCGTTTTGGAGATACAATTTTTTAAATAATAAATCATTACTCTTCATTTTATACATCACCCGCCTGTAGAAACGATGAAGATGCATGGTAGATTACCATGCGTCTCCATCCAATCAAACCTATGACTAATGAAATCTATGAGTTACTTACAAACTTAGTATAACATTCGAATCAGTCTTTAAGGCTTTCCGTTAACCACACAGACCAATTGCTATTTTTTGACGATTACCTTTTCAAATAAATAAGGCTTTAAAATTTCAAATATTTTTGCTTAGTGTAAGTTCCAAGAAAAAAACACTTTAAAGCCGCGCGACATGATGAACATGTTAAAAAATAAGAAAAACACTTTTATACATTTATTTTTATTTATTAAGTTTTTTCATAACAATTTTATACATTTTTCTTCCGTTGAAAATGAATTTTGTTTCACAATAATATACTCTTCGTTTTGAGGCTTAAAACTATGGAATGACTGAGTCCCTGAAATTTGCTTCACACGTGTGTAACGATTTTTTAATTTTCTTTCCATTTTATTATAGTCGGATTCCGAAAAAAATTGATAGTGTATTTTCGAGTCTGGCTTAGAAATAGCCCATGAATAAAGTTCTTCGGCCGTTGTTATGTGATGATCTTGCAAACTGGCTTTCGCAGCATTTCGTTTCAATACGCCTCCCAAAGCATCACAAGGGCCCTTTCCATGACAAGTAGCGAAAAAATTCCACTCGGCATCTATGCCAAAATCTTTTTGCATGTTGCACAAATTAAAAGCGGTCATTTTATTTTTGTATTGGCTTCCAGATCCATCTGAGAAGAAATAAATTTTCTCTAAACCTGATAACTTACTTTTATGAACGCTATGCATTGAGTCAAAAAAAGACGCACTGCGACATGATTATGTTTAGTGAAATCAGCAATTGCAATAAAACTGGTAAACTTCAAATCATTTGATTCTTCATCTTTAAAATAAATAGCACAAGGGTGAATAGTACATTGAGCGTTTGCCCAATGAAAGCCTTGAACTGCATCCTGCACAACGAATGAATAATTCTCCGAAAAATCACAGATTATGATACACTCAGTAGCTTTTAAATTGTTTTTCACGTGTTTTAAATAGTTTGCCTGTCGCTCAGCTGTAAAGTTATGTGGCAATAAATTGAGTAATTTTTCTAAAAAAGTATCAATAAATTCTTGTGTGTCCATTTCAACTAAGTCCAAACTGCATCTTTCTGCTTGACGCCATTGTTTAAATTGTAATGATTCAACGTGACCGTTATTAAGAATGGTCATAAGTTCTACCGCCAAAATTTGCATTCCCGGACAATTTTCGCAACATTGCTGCCAGCAATGCTCATTTGGATTTTGACAAATTATTTTTGAAAACATATCATGGTAGGACTGAACACCATCTGGAAGTAATTGTTTACTTTGGAGTGTTTTAAAAATCAATTTAACGTTTTGGTGGTAAATGCAAACGCACACCGTATGCGTGCCACTTGTTCCTGCCAAAATGCAGTGTTTTGGACGGTTACTGGCGAACATCGAAAATCCAATCTTAATATCAGGATGAGTATTTTTAAATATGGAGTACGCCTCTTGCAAATTGCATAAAACTAACCTTCTTTGTATGTAGATCCTACCTTCTTCATTGTTGGATATCAAATAATCCCTTTTTCCCGGGCACACACGACTTATATCGTCGCTATTATAAAAATTACGAACACGCATTAGCGTTTCCTCTCCTAACGAAGCTCTACTAATCCTCTTTTTAGGCACTGACATTATTCCCTCCTGTTGTTGTAATACTTTCACTTGGTTGGCCATATATTGGGAAACATCAAACTCTTGCATAATCCTATATGTAGACCAACTTTTGGGCAGTGTGGTTAAAATCCTATACCGCTCATTGCTATCTTTTGTTTCCTTAAATTTATCCTTAAGCTGTGTTAGCATTTCATTATCGTCAGACAAAAACGTGTTATTGGTGGTACCGATCGATTCATAGCTGGTTGTTTCCAATGAGCCTGTAAATAAATATAACAAATTATTGATTAAAAATTGATTGATTGGAAATCATGCAAATAATTTCTATTTTATTATTTACTTTGGTAGGGAAAAGGAACAATGCCGGACGGTCCTGCAAGGGCAATTGTTTCGTGACTGGTTGCTTCGCACGATTCTAAAAGAATGTAAAAATAAAAATGTTCCAGTAACAATTGCAAGAGAAGAATTCAAATTAAAACAGAATTATATGAACTTTTATATAACATACCTGTAGTGCCTATACTGGATGGTCCTGTAATGGGTTCTTCGGTCATGGTATCAATGTGCTTATACAATTTCTTGTAGCAACTTTGACAAATGAAAGAGCTACTCTCATCAATTTTAACCTTTTTTTCCACAGCATGGTCGTACAATTTTGCGTTGATTTTTCTGGAACACGAACTCAACACCCAAACACTACAAATTGAACACTTACGTTTCATTTTACGATATTCTTTGATATAACTGTTCTGATATGATACTTTGTTTTCAACTGGTAACTTCTTACATAAATTTCCGTGTTTTATATGATGTTTATATTGTACCTACGATCAAGTGAAGTGAACTGCAGCCTAGACTACAATAGGTATTGAATTGTTTCTCGGCTATAGCGATCAGGTCTATTTGCAGACGGGAGCGAGTAGAGCGGAATTTCTAAAGCGAGAAAGCAACAGAATAACAGATAACGCAAGCGAGCGACGAGTATGAAATGAAAGAGATGTTGTTCACTCTGCTGCTTCTCCGCTTTAGAAATTCCACTCTACTCCCTCCCGTCAGCGAGTAGACCTGATCGCTACAGCCGAGAAACAATTCAATTCAATCTCACAGGTCGATAAACATTCTACATCTACAGTAGGTAGTCAATACGTATCAACGGTTCTTCTTTTAAATAATAATACCAATGCCCCTCTGTGTAACGAAAAGAATGTTAGGTAATCAAATTGTCAATATCTACCTAAAGTCTCATTAGTCTTAGTTGCTATAATATTATATAATTATGTCAAGTAAATATTATTTATTATATAATATTTACTTGACATTCTGTGACCTACTCATAGATTTCATTAGTCATAGGTTTGATTGGATGGAGACGCATGGTAATCTACCATGCATCTTCATCGTTTCTACAGGCGGGTGATGTATAAAATGAAGAGTAATGATTTATTATTTAAAAAATTGTATCTCCAAAACGACACGCAGAACATCTCCAATTTTTTGATATGTTATGTAAAATTGAATGCTCTTTCATTTAAAAATACTAAAACAAGGAGTCGTTGAGGCCCCTCGCAGTCAAATTCAAGAAAAACTATTTGTTTTGTATTTTTTTCATACAAAAATTGATATATTCAAAGGTTTCGTATTTTTGCTTGGAAATTCAAAAAAATACCAATACAATGGCCAAAAATGACTAAAATCGGTTAAACGGTTTAGGAGTTATAAATTTTTGAAAATTGAAGATTTTGAAAAATCACGATTTTTTGGACCAGTCTAACGCAGAAAGGTCCAGTCTAATAACGAAATAAAAAAATACGGGTCTAATATTTTTCGATGTTGAACAATCCTACCGAATATTATAAAATTCTGAGAGATCGTATAACTTTTTTTCATGGAATTGCTGTATATATATATATATATATATATATATATATATATATATATATATATATATATATATATATATATATATATATATATATATATATATATATATATATATATATATATATATATATATATATATATATATATATATATATATATATATATATATAAATATATATATATATATAATATATATATATATATATATATATATATATATATATATATTTATATATATATATATATATATATAAATAAAAAATTTCATGAAGACGAGAACTGTGATCATGTATGAAAACTTATTGATGAATTATTAATTCCTAAAATCTCGATTTTCCTCATAGTGCACTGTTTATCAATAAGTTACCTCTAAAATTTAATGAACAATCTCGATCAACAGATTCAAAAGTTTACACATATTATGTTACGCCAGTTTCGACATTGGTTAATTGGTTATTGAAAATTTAAACAACCCACTCCCTTCCTTACAGAAGGCTGGATTTCCTCTATCCTTCGATTAGTCACGTGATTTATGGACGCAGGGCTACATACTTACATACTTTACAACTGTCTGATGCGCCAACGAGAAAAAACTGAAAACTCTGTGACGACCGTGAAAATAAGAAATCCACAGTTTTTCCAACCAACAGTTAAGCGATTTATAGACGCTTATGATCAACGATAATAATTTGTGTGGCGAATGCTGATGGTTTTTCTACTACTTAAAAACGACAGTACAACAGTGCATGAACAAAAACAGCGTAGTCGAAGTTGTAGAGTTTAGTAATTGCTTTAATTGGCACAGATGAAGAACCAAGGAATAGATGACCCCGGGAACAAACAAATAAAATCCACAGGCCGAGGGGCCCCACCTTCCCCCCCCCCCCCCAATCCCCCCTTGAATTGAATCCCTTAAACCACCCGGGCAAAATTAAAAAACCCCGCGTTACCCACACAAAAAAAAAAATTTATTCTGAAATGAACAACACAAGAGTAACAAGACAACTTGACTTAACTCAAAGTGCTAACAGTTGCAGATTGGATTACTTGAGATGTCGACATTCAACCAAGCTAGTGTCTGGGGCGGAGAGTGATTATCTCCGGGAGAGTTTTTTCAAGAGGCAGTTTTGTGCAATTTGAGTAATTGGTGCCAACTTACAAAACTTACCATTACGGGTGAGATAAAAGAGTAACAAGAGAGAAATACATGGTGCCGATGTTTACCTATGCTAATGCTTGTAATTAGTCATAATGTTCTACTTTTCAAAAGCAAATTATTTATGAAAACATTCCACTTTAGTTCCATGTTTATATTATTGAGGAATATTTGTACATTCCCAGTATCTAATGCTTTGAAAGATAAACTGAGTTTTTTTCATGGTATCGCACAATTAAGATCAATCCAAGCCCGGACCACATCATTACCACACACTACCAAAATGTTATGTAAATTTCTGTCCCCTGAGACCGACACATGCAAGCGTCCTTTAGCACATATGAATGAGTTGAGAGAGATGAGAAAATAAATACAATCAAACACATCTTTCGTCGAATTGCGTATGTGTCAGTTTCAGGAGACATAATTTTACACGAAATTTTTCTTTACGTTCCCCGACTTTTTACAAACATGAATAACGTCTCGTGTAACATTCATAATTTCTAAGTGTGCACGTATGTATTCGAAATATGTTCCAACTCTGAACTCTTGGTATAACGACAGGTTATCTCCATTTTTTTTTATCCATAAATTTTTAATCTATCAAATAGCATATTGTTTCAAACAAATAGGAGTTCAAGATATTTTTCATTTGAGGTTGTTGTTGAGGATTTAAAGTATTGAATTCCATCAAAACATGACTGCTCAAGTGAAGCAAATTCCTACCCTTACTTACTTATTTAGCTTTTCAAGCTTATTGCTTTCACAATTAGCTTATTGCTTGCTCTCAACTTAGTGTTCTAAATGCACTTCCACAGTTATTAATTAAGAGCTTTCGATGCCAAGTACCATTTTTGCATTAGTATCATTGTGTGGCAAGTACAATCATACGCTATGCCCAGGGAGTCGAGAAATTTTCCTTAACGAAAAATTACTAGACCAGACCGGGAATCGAACCCAGCTACCTCCAGCATGGTGTTGCTTTGTAGCTGCGCCTTTACCGACTGAGCTAAGGGAGGAGTAAATTCCTACCCACATTATTGATTTCTAATATATGAAGTGCCATTTTGGTTTTCCAAAATGGCACTTTTTTGTCTTTGACTAACTGTGCTTTCAGTGAAAGCAAACTTAAAACACTATTTGAAGTAATTTGATGTATTTTACCACAATGATACCACTATACCACAATGATAACATTTTTTTTTTAACAATCGTTTATTTGTACAAGCTCAATCGAATCAACTTTACAGGGCCAAATTTTCATATTTATATACATCACTTATCTGAAAACTAAAGTTAAGAGGATAGAGCCGAATAACTCGCGGCCGTCTCGAGATAAATAGGAATTACAAATTACGGATGGGAAAGAGGGTGGGAATTTAAAGTATGGTTTACATAACACATTAAATTTAAATTCTAAATTATCTCAACACTTATAACTATACAATTTATGGTTTAATTTTGACTTGAACATTTTTTGAAAAAGAAAAAAAACACACATACACACATACAAAGATAAAAAAAAACTTATAGTAAACATACAGGTTAAACTAACTACAATCTAAGGCTAATGTTAGTCAAAAACACATAAATGAGTTTCATGTACTCCAAATCACGTACAGCCAAAATATCTCGAATTGGCACATTGGGTTGTCTACCTCGAGCCCGAAGGGAATCATAAAGCTCCGATCTGACTCCACGATGTTCAGCACAAGACCAAATAACGTGATCTGCGTCCTGATAGCCTTATCCACACTCACAGAGATTGCTGTCGCTCAGCCCAACCCGGTATAAATGAGCGTTCAAAGAATAATGATTGGACATTTACTCCATTTATACTGCCAGCTGACGAGTGACTGTTGACGAAAAATAGGAAAAAAATCGTTGAAGGCGATTTGTCGATCACAAATATCGCCTTCCATAGCGCCCACCTTTTCAAGCGAGTCCGCTTTCTCATTGCCCGGAATTGAACAATGAGATGGGACCCATACAAAGGTGATGATAATATAACGCGAAGATAAAGCACTTAGAAGGTCCTGTATTTTCATAAGAAAATACGAGGAGTGCTTTACCGGCCTCAATGAGCGAATAGCCTCTATAGAACTGAGACTATCCGTGAAAATGAAGTACTGATCCGGTGTTAATGAGGCAACAATTTCTAGCTTAAGGTGTATTGCCGCTAATTCAGCGACATATACGGAACAAGGAGCTTGAAGTTTACGATTGGCGCTATAAATTTTATTAAATATACCAAAGCCTGCTGACTCCTCTATCAATGATCCATCAGTGAAGAACGATTTAGTGGAATCAACTTGGCCAAACTTTGCAGCAAATATTATCGGAGCAATTATAGGACGATGATGCTCTGGGATTCCATGAAGCTCCTGCTTCATGGATAAATCAAAATGAACCGAATTATCGGAATCGGAGAAGCAAACAATCCATTTGTCCAGACGGAAGAGGATCATTTTCTCCAACAACTTTCGAATGCAAGATAACATCGCGATGGGTCGATAGGAGTTGTGGTCGGACGCGGGTTTGCCAGGTTTTTGAATGGCGATAACTCTCACCCACCTCCAATCATCCGGTACAATGTTGAGCTCCAAAAACTGATTAAACAAGTTCAACATGCGCCTCTTCGCAACGTCTGGAAGGTTCTTAAGCAAGTTGAACTTGATTCTATCAGCTCCTGGAGCCGTATTGCCACACGAAAGGAGCGCGAGAGAGAGTTCTACCATTGAAAAAGGTTGGCTGTTCTCATCTATCGAATTCTCGGTTTCGCGAGGAATGATCCGTGCCGGCACAGAATCTGGACAAACTTTTCGCGCGAACTTGAGGATCCATTGGTCCGAGTACTCCTCGCTCTCGTTGTTCGTAGTTCGGTTACGCAATCTTCCCGCCGTGTTCCAAAGAATACTCATCGACGCCTCGCGCGATAGCCCGTCCACGAATTTTCGCCAGTATCCGCGTTTCTTGGCCTTGATGAGGCTCTTAAGTTCGCGTTCGAGAGCCGTGTATACTTCGAAGTGCTCAGGTGTTCCACGTCTACGGAAAACTTTAAACGCGTCGGACTTTTTACGGTAAACCTCGGTGCATTGCTGATCCCACCATGGAGAAGGAGGTTTCCTGCGAAATGACGTCCCTGGAACTGGTCGAGTTTGAGCTTGAAGCGCGCTGTCTAAGATCAGGTTGGAGAGGAAGTTATATTCTTCCAGCGGTGAAAGCCTTTCTACCGTCGTTACGGCTTCATCTACTGCTGTCCTAAACATTATCCAATCGATGTGACGGGTAAGATCATACGTGACGTTGATAGATTCCGACGGATTGAACCCGGTGGCAATCGAAATTTTTATTGGCAAGTGATCACTACCGTGGGGATTTTGAATCACATTCCATGTGCAATCCAACGATAATGAATTCGAACAAAGTGTGAGGTCTAATCTACTGCCAACTGAGGATGTACCAGCCAAACGTCTTACTTCTCCATTATTAAGAACTGTCATATTGAAATTGTCACAGATTTTATCAGGGAAGACCGGTTGTCATCGTACAGTTCTCCTCAGCCTGTACTGTGAGAGTTAAAATCGCCCATGATCAACCGTGGAGAAGGAAGGACCGAACAAATATCTGAAAGTTGTTTTCGGTTAATTGAAGCTCTAGGAGGAATATATACAGAAGCAATGCAAAGGCTTTTATTTTTAATAACAGCCTGACATGCGACAACTTCAATACCTGGAATTTGAGGAAAATTCACTCTTTAGAAGGAGTAGCACTTTTTGATCCCCAAAAGTACTCCCCCTCCACGCGAATCCTCACGATGAAGACGAATAATATTGAAATCATGAAACGGAAGATTGATTTCGGAAGAGAGCCATGTTTCACAAAGAATGCATCACAACCGGTACTGTGAGCTTAAAATTTAAAAGATTCCAATTTAGGAACAAGACTTCGATAATTCCACTGCAGAACAGTGATCAAATCCCCGACCTCTTTTGGAAAATTATCCATCGAAGGAAATGATTGCTGCAAGGAGGGGCCACTTGATTGTCAATTGCTTTAAAAAAGTCTTCACTGTGGGAAGCATTGCCAAAACAATGCTTTTGAGAGGGTCAGTAATTTCGTGGTACTTGAAGATACCTTCGGCAATGTCATCAAATGAGAACAGCCCACTTGAGGAGGGGGCTTCTGTTCTTAAAATAGGGGCTTCAGGGGTTTTGGATGTCCCCGGGAGAGATGGAAAGTCCTGGGTGTAGTTAGTACTACGGAAACCAGGAGGAATTGTTTTTTCCTTTTTTCCACCTTTTTTGAAATGGGCAAGCTGGTCTCGGGCTTCTTTTCAGAAACTTTCCGTGGGCGGACGCGTCTTCGCTTCCTTGAAGCACCTTCCAGAAAAGTGAACGATGTTCCCTCTTCATCCGAATCAAAGTCAGACTCGTCATCTGACAGAGGAGCAAAGGGATTTGTATTGGCATCGGGTGATGGTGAGGCTTTTTTCACCATTTCGGCGAAAGATTGCCTGGAACGCTGTTTTAGCGAGCGTTCTAATTGTTCCCCGCGTTGTTTGTACGCCGAGCACGACGAGAGAGCATGAGGAGGAGTGCCCTTACAGAAAGCGCATTTTGGTGTGCAGTCTGCGCAGGCGCCATCCTCGTGTTTCTCCCCACAATTAGAGCAGCGAGCCTTATTGCTGCAATGGGAGGTCGTATGTCCCATCTGCTGGCATTTTTGGCAGATCATGACCCGGGGTACGAACAACCGCACAGGTAGTCGAAGTTTTCCGAACTCGACGTATTGAGGGAGGGCTGAACCAGAAAAAGTCACACGAAACGAGTCTGAGTGGGTAAATTTCTTTTCACCCTTAGTGATCGATACTGTGCCTAGTTTTCGCACATCAAGTATCTTGACTGAAGGAAGCAGAGGGTTCTTAAAGCGAGCAACCCCCTGCTTCAACAGGATCTCAGGGGTCAAGCTCGCTTCGGTGACCACCCCTTCAATCTCAATACCTCGAGCTGGGATGTACACTAAATACTCCAGTGTAAAAAACTAGGAGACAGCAATCTCGTTAGCTTGTTTAACGTTGGACACAACGACCCGAAGTTTATTGGGTCTCACCTTAATTATCTCGGTCACGGCCGAGAATCGTTTTGTCAGATCATTTGAAATCTGATATATGTTCAGTGGTTTCGTTTTGGGCTGAAAATAGACAACCCATGGACCAGCCGAATCAGCTGGATAAGCACGTGATCTGGTAACTCTATGAGCTACCTCATCATTTCGTGCCATAGATGATTCATCTTGCGACAAATCATCCATGGCTCGCTTGTGGGAGCTTGTGACGTTCAACCACGAACGCAATTATCTACAATCAATCACAGATAAACAAACTAAACCTAAGCACACACTCTCACACGCTCTCACACACTCTCACTCACTCTCACTCACTCTCCACACTCACACACACAATACGATTAAAATTAATTCAGAAGAGCGAGAAACAAAAACTTATCTTATATTTATCACTGATCTTCTGCAGCCGGGCGACGAATGTGCTGCTGTCGAACGACGATCCGTGGCCGCGTGTGCCGGCTAGACAATGAGCTGAACGATGATGATAATGATGACGATGATGATGTTGCTGGTCGGTGGTGGTTAGCCGATGATCGACTGCACGCTACACACGATGGACTGCTGGTGCGGAGCAATATGGCTTTTAGGTCGTGGCAATATCGCTAATTGCAATGAATGACGTTGTTGCACTGTTTAACACTCAACGTTTTCTACTTCAGAAAACTAAGACTCGATTTCACTCGCGATTCAGAAAAAAAAAATTAGAGCTGAAGACTTGAAACAGCTTGTGAAAAGCTTCCAAAGCAACGGAGAGCTGACCGAACGAACTGTTTAATATTTTATAAAAAAAGACTCTTCTTAAAAAAAAAAAAAAAAATTAAGAAAAAAAAAATACCCTTTACAAAAAAAAAACCCCCCCCTCCCATGGCCGCCCGAAAAAAATTTCCACCCTTTTTTTTTTTTCCTCCCCCAAGAAATCTAAAAGCCCCAAAAAAAAAAAAAAAAACAGACAAAAAACCATCCCCCCCCCCCCCACCCGGGTTTCATTTTGCCGTTAGGGCGTCGTAGTTAGCATTTTAATTAATTCAACCTATGGCGAGAAAGTTAAACCCTCTAGTCCTGGAACCAGTTTTAATTATACATATTGCTACAGTTATTGCTCCCGAACAGGCCCAACAACAGTGGAAAATGCCCAGCCGAAGACCTTCACCTTCACCGAGACCTTAGAAAATTGCTGAAGACGACGGACTGGAAGAACACCACTTTTTCATTGAAAGGCGGGTCGTGAGATTTTCTTTTTTTTTTTTAGACCGGTTACCACCATTAGACGTTACCACCCAGTTCCTGTACTTCTCGCCCCTTTATGTTAAAGAATGTGCAACTGTTTTCATTTTTCTCACTCTACCTTCCACTCGCGTGATGCAAGCTCCGATCGCGACGACCGACGTCTCGAGTTAACGGTGTACGGCTGATAACTATTGTTTGGGCTGCGCTAAAGGGTGATTCAAATAGGACGTCTACTCTTCAGAGAGAAGGAGGTTCTAAATTAAAAGACCGTACTTGTTACATCAAACGAAAAACTTATGGATATCGCGTGTATTTGAATCGCCTTTAAGTTGCTAGCTAAATTCAAATTCGTTTGATTTATTATGAATTGATTCATAGAACTTGTAGACAACAGGAACTTTAACATTTGCTGCGAAAAGGTCATGGAAGAAGCATTCTGTTTTGATTCATCCGATTTAGGTTAAAATTGAACCAATTAACGATGATGAACTTGTACGTTTACATTGTCTAGTGTTTGAGGCGAAATGCTACTGAGATTAATGAGCGGAAGGAAAGATCGAATTTGCTTTTTATGTAGCGAGAAGTGTACATTCACTTTCCATGGCTAATCAGCCTTGACCGTACCGAAAGGAAGCTTTTTCAGCTGCATTAAAACAACTAATGGAATTTTAATTATACTACCGAAGTGTTTCGCTAAAATTAAAACTGCCCCAATAAACGACACTTCCGTTTCAATACCCAAAACCGCGGAGAATATAAATCATACACTAACAAACATCAACTTACCCCAGTAGCCACCGCGCCTCAAGGTCGAGTGGTTTTTCCGCACCCGTTTCTTGGACTTTTTTCTCTTCACTTTTTTCTTATGATTCACGTGCACGATATTGATATCATCAAACTCAAACACATCGCAGTAATTTTCATCGTCATCGTCGTCTTCACCCCCGGCGCCCTGAACTTTGCACACCCTTTCCACAGTTTCTTCCTCTCCCTCTTCGTCGTTATCGTTACTGTTGTCATTAGCCGTTTCCGTCGTATCATCGTAACATTCGCAATCACTGTTTACCTTCTCGCACCGTAAACAGTACAAGTTTTCGCCGATGCTATTGATTAAGAATTCATTTTCACTAAACTCGTCGTCGTCGTCGTCGTCGTTATCGTCACATTCTTCTTCATCTTCGTTTTTTGTTTGGGCCGGTTTCGTCTTCCCGTCGACCGATGGGAACACGTTTGCCAACGAAATTTCATGCACTTGACCTTCTTTCACGTTACTCTTCACCGCATCCAAGGTTCGATCCGCTTTCGACGGCGCTAGCAGCTGAAAATTGGCATCCGACGAGCGTCTAAACTTCATTTCCTGACCTACCTCTGAACCGTTCACTTTGAGGTCCACATAATTTAGTGGTTCCACAGAGCTTCCATATGGGCGAACTTCATGGAAGAGATGCCTTCTTGCCTTTCCTTTTTGCTTTGCTGCCGGTGCGCTTGATTTCCGTTTGTCAGGATGTGGAAACATAAATTCCATCGACGTTTCCGTTTCCTTCTCCTGAAAGTATTTTTTCTGCATATCATTTTTGAAACGAATAGTATCGTTTCTAGTAGCTATAAACGAATCGTAGTAGTCGTTTTCCTCTTCTCCATCATCTTCCCCGTTGTAATCCCTGTAGAACTCCTTTATCGCAGCCTCGTTCATTTTCTTCTTCTGAATATAGTAGTGTCTTAGTCTTTTAAGATGTTCCTCGTAAAAAGCTTCCAGATCGTGCATGTCCTGATTGTATCTATGTGTGTTGCAAAACTTTTCGAAATCACGGGCAAAGTCCGGAGCTTGTTGGTCTACGAAATCATCCCCTAGTTTAGTCCAGTTTTCATCGTACAACTCTCGGAAGATGTCTTTGCTCTGCATACGTGATTTCCTCATAGAACGTTTTCTTTTCGAAGAATTCCTCTGCACGACCATCACTCGCTTGAAGTATCCGTCGCGGCTGACCGCTAATTTGGGCTTTCTTCTTTGCAGAAGTGTTGCCTTTTTGGACTTTCGCCGGAATAAATTCTTCGGTTTCGTAAGCGTCAAACTAAACCCAGAATCTCTCGACGACATCGACTTGAACGATTCGTTCTTAGTCTTTGGGACCGGTAATCGTGGCGCAGCGGATAGGATGGAGAGATCTTCCTCTTGGCCTAGGTTTAGCTGCTTCCATATTCTACCAGTGTTTATAGAATAAAATTCCTTGTTTTTAGTAAACGGATTTTCCTTGATACGCAAAGCATATGGAATACTATTTTCGGGGGATGGAATTTCCGTGTCGTCATAAACAGTCTGATCGTAGAAGATATTGTTTTCTTCCTCGAAATAGTTACTCGGAAAGATAAATTTGGGCTCAGTGCGTTCTTTCGACGAAGAACCTTTTTCTAGTTCGAAATTTTCGTGGCTTTTGAACGTATGGTTTCGACAGTCTTCGATATCCAAAGTAGCTGTTTTTCCAGCCGATTTCTTCACTTTCTTTTTGTATTTGTTCTTCTGATTCTTCAACTCCACCGTATTGTTCTGCATGTCTTTCTCGTCTACTTTGATGTCAACGTCAATCAGATCCAATGCGGAATCGTTACTCAGCTGTCTGTTGAGGTTGTCCGGTTCGTTGTGATCGTCTGTTTTGTTCTTCTCGATGGGATCTGGACCACTGTCAATAGCAGGGATTCGTATGACAATGCCTTCTCTTGATTTACTACGAATCATCTTAAATGTTTGAGTGTTGATTTTGGGGCGGTTTTCTTTAAGAGATGATGTTTTGGATTCACTACTGAGCTTTCCATTGCTCGATGGGTTCTTCTGAAGGCTTGATGACTTTTTGATGATAATATCGGACTTGGAGGCATTTTGTGTGAGCGTTTCATCGGGATAGCTGTCAAAACTAGTTTCCAAATACCGCTCGTTCACGTGGGTGGTCGATTGCATGAAAGCATTCGGTTCGCAGTACGTTTTAATGGTTACCAAGGTGGGTAGTTCCTTGGTTTTGGTAGATGTACTGAAGCTACTGCGGAAAGACTTTTTCGAGGAAGCATTCGTATTGTTCATGGTGTTGCTTTCTATTGTGAAAGTGCTAATGCTGTAAAAAGACTTGTCATCTGTGTCATCTGTCTTTCTACCGGGTGATTGGACTTCTGGTTCGAAGGAGTAGATTGTGCATTCGTCTTCTTCCGGAATGACGTCCGAGGCGTTTATGTTAACGTGTGATACGTTCTTAGCACGGCTATGCGATTCGATGGTATCGGTGGATGTAAGCGTATTAATGGATTCTGTACTCTTGGATTTGAGATCAGTTGAGTTTGATTTTTGCACTTCAGTCTCACGGGTCTTTTTGAGACCCAGCTTCGAAGGCCTGGGAGGTTTCTTGATTTTGACCTTCTCCACATGTTGAGTAGCCTCGTATGATTTCTCGATGAGATTTTGATTTTCGCTAATGTAACGGTCGTTGATTTCCTGCAAGGCACGGATCTTCTCGTCCAAAGATGCATCGTTGGATTCTAATTTCTCCTCGAAAGTGAGTTCACGTGTTGGACGAGATTTTGCCTCTTTGGGACCAGCAGAGCTACTGGCACCATTGTTATTGTCGGGCGGTTTCACCTGTTTGTCTGGCTGCTTAATAACCTTGGCCTGGTCTTCAAACTCATTTATGTTAACAAGGTTCTTTGTGGAGCTGCGCAACACGGCAGCGGTACTGCGCTTCCGACCACGCTCAAGATAGCTTTTCCGGATACTGATACGCTTGAACGAATCACTCCGCTTGAAGCTTTGATCGATGCTGGATTTGTCTTTTTGCTTTTTCTTCGTTTTCAGTAGATTCCGAATCGATTCGAACGTGATCGGCTTCATGTTAACTACTCATCAACGCTCGAAAGCGCTCAGCTACATTCATACACATTCGCACGCACCCTTCTCGCTCTCTTTACGTTCGGTGATCACACGGTGCAACATAGATATTTACACCACTCCATCGTGTGTCACCCCTTCGGCGTTAGCTCGCATGCTAATTTTCGACGGTGATCTATAACGAAACGAAAAGTCAGTAATCGTATTTATTAGCTCCGGCTTAATTTTATGTCATCTGAACGGTTTACCAGCAAGCAGCAGCACACACACACATGTTTCGGATTAGTTTTTATCGTACTACCATTTCTCTTCGACACAGATTTACCGCCGTTTCCGTTAGTTCGTGAGCCTAGGTGCTAATCTTCTTGCTCACAAATCACCGTTCGGGGAGTCCGAAAATGATGGCGTTGCAATTAATTTCCCGGGGACACACCCTTTCCGCGCTCAGAGACTCAAAAAGCGACCATGATCATGACCTTGAAGACACCATTCACAATCCAAAGGCGTACGCACCAACCCGGGAAGCCGCAAACTTGAAGTGCAGGAAAGCGCGAAATTTCACGCAGCCATGTAAATAACCTACTGCTACGATCGCGCACGGTATGTGGCCTAATACGGAGGTACATCAGTTTTAGAAAATTACCTGTGCCGTGCGATCAAGCGTGAATGGGAAATCTCACCGCAGCTGATGGCGATTAAATCGCACTAAAATATGCAAACGTCGACATGAAATTGGTAGACCGACAGCAAGGGGAGAAGTGATATAATAGTGTAACATGTTTTGAATGCGTCGATAAACGAAAACCTTCAGTGGTTTTTGTTTAAACTTCGTTCGCGAAATAGACGGGGGACGAAAGAGAGCATGTGGATGTCGATGTTAAGCATAAACGTATGATGTGTAGTACAAACGTATGAACTTAATCGGAATTAATAAAGTGCAAGGTAATGAACGATTTTTTCTCTAAACTTCGATGACGCCAACAAATTACTTTTGGCTGTCGAAGCGAGAGTTGAACGATTTTTTTGCGCGGTGTATTTCGTAACGTACATAATATTATCGGACTGGCCAGTGATGTTCGGAAGGTAATTCGCTCTGGCACCAGCAGTGGTCATTGCCATCCATCGTGTAATCATAGCTTTTGTGGTCGATCAATGCGTGATGTGAGCAGCATATATTTATACCGAGCTTTCGGGGGGCTGGACAATGAAAGTTTATGGGCATTGAACATGAGGTATGAATTTGCTGACTCACAAACCAGTTCTAGGTTGCGATCGTTTCAGGGATGGCGTTCAAATATTTTCAGCAACTAGATGATTCGACGAATCTTCGGAGTAGACGTAAAGTGGAAGGGTATATTTTACCGAAGTTAATAACATGGAAGAATGGACCTGCCAATAACTGATTAAAAGATTTGCTTCGATTTAATGGATAATTGTTCATGAATGTTTTGCGCTTGATTACCAGAAATGTCTTGGGATATAGTGTAATGAATATCCAAAAAAATTCTTGATGTGCTTGAGATTTTGAAACGATGTCCAGAAATTTGGAAACATTGGATTTCGACAACGCACATAAAAACAATACTATTGGTCTAGTTTACGTCTTATTTATCTAGACTGCCATTTGAAAAGGGCTTAAGTTTTTTGATCGTTTTTTTTAATATGAACATAACTCAAAAATGACCAGACTTACAAAAAAGTTATGTATGGGTGACTTTTAGAAAATCGTCTTAACTTTTATGAAAAAAAAAAAATTAAAAATTGTAAAATCGATACTTACACGCGAAAAAAAATATTTTTAAATTTAAAGTCTATTTGCAAAAAATGGCTATCTTAGAATTGGACGAATTTTTTTCTTAATAAAGGCAATATAATTGTCTATAAGTTCGCCGCACAATGCAAGATGGGAACTTTTAAGGAAAAAAAGTATTTCTAACATCAAATTTTTCATGTCAACATAACTCAAAAAGGACAAGATTTACAAAAAAGTTATGCATCGGTGACTTTAAGAAAATTGTCTTAACTTTTATAAAAAAAAACGTAAAAATTGTAAAATCGATTCTTACATGCTAAAAAAAAAATATTTTAAAATTAAAAGTCAATTCAAAAAAAGGCTATCTTAGAATTGGACGAAATTTTTTTTCTAATAAAGGCAATATAATTGTCTAAAAGTTCGCCATACATCGCGAGATGGGCACTTTTAAGGAAAAAAAGTTTTTCTAACAACAAATTTTTCATGTCCTATTTTTACCGTGTATCGCGCCAACTCGTCTTATAATTTGGTCCTATAACCTCACAGAAGCCAACTAAATTTAATTATAATGACAATTTGGATTTTTTAAGGGTCTTTGAATGTTTGAAAAATCAAGGTTACCATTTGGAAAGGGCTTATTTTTAAATTATTATTTTTTTTAAACTTCAGTGATAATACAATTAAATCGGGTGGTTGATCCTGTTTATAAGCAAAACTTTGAAGTACATTACAAGCAGGACAATAAATTGGAAAACAAAAGCTTTATCATAATATCAATAGCAGTTCAGTTGCTAATATCAAAATTGCTAGATTTCATTAAAAAAAATTCAATATATTGCTCACAAATTATTTTCATGTCAGTAGGAGCAGCGGCCCATTATAAAAACAAAAAGAACTTTGCCAGCTTGTGCAATTTCAAGTCCAAGTATGGATTGGAAGCAGAATGGCACTTCGTTTCAACGTCTCATATTTTAAAATTAAAAGTCAATTAAAAAAAAGGCTATCTTAGAATTGGACGAAATTTTTTTTCTAATAAAGGCAATATAATTGTCTAAAAGTTCGCCATACATCGCGAGATGGGCACTTTTAAGGAAAAAAAGTTTTTCTAACAACAAATTTTTCATGTCCTATTTTTACCGTGTATCGCGCCAACTCGTCTTATAATTTGGTCCTATAACCTCACAGAAGCCAACTAAATTTAATTATAATGACAATTTGGATTTTTTAAGGGTCTTTGAATGTTTGAAAAATCAAGGTTACCATTTGGAAAGGGCTTATTTTTAAATTATTTTTTTTTTTAAACTTCAGTGATAATACAATTAAATCGGGTGGTTGATCCTGTTTATAAGCAAAACTTTGAAGTACATTACAAGCAGGACAATAAATTGGAAAACAAAAGCTTTATCATAATATCTGAAGTATTGACCCATGACTCAATAGCAGTTCAGTTGCTAATATCAAAATTGCTAGATTTCATTAAAAAAAATTCAATATATTGCTCAAAAATTATTTTCATGTCAGTAGGAGCAGCGGCGCATTATAAAGACAAAAAGAACTTTGCCAGCATGTGCAATTTCAAGTCCAAGTATGGATTGGAAGCAGAATGGCACTTCGTTGCAACGTCTCATGGGTCTATTTGAAGATATTGTTGGTACTCTCAAGCGAATCCTCCAAGATTATGGAAACACAATCAAAACCCCTCGGGTTAAATTTGGGACGCTGATGATTACTAGATTCCAACTCATGAACTACTTCTGTTTAGAGCGGATTAAGTTTGGTTAGGATGGAGTGATTCGAGCCCCTCCCCCGTCCCTGAGAGATGACATGCACAAATAGCTATGGAGCAGCTAAAATACGACAAAATAAGGTCTACCAGAGAAAGTAAGATAAAATAGTAAAAAATACTATATATATATATATATATATATTAAGAGAGTTTCCTAAAGAATAAACTATTTCATTATATTGCCCTATATTTAGCACTATTTTATATATATATATATATATATATATATATATATATATATATATATATATATATATATATATATATATATATATATATATATATATATATATATATATATATATATATATATATATATATATATATATATATATATATATATATATATATATATATATATATATATATATATATATATATATATATATATATATATATATATATATATATATATATATATATATATATATATATATATATATATATATATATATATATATATATATATATATATATATATATATATATATATATATATATATATATATATATATATATATATATATATATATATATATATATATATATATATATATATATATATATATATATATATATATATATATATATATATATATATATATTTATATATAAGGTGTAAGGTACACTACCCACATTCTACTTATGTACATATATAAGATTCAAAAGAAGCATTTATCTTTACTCAGTAAAGAGATACCGAAAAAGTGAGTGAGAAGTAAAAAGCGATAATTATGCCATTGAATAAAAGAACATTAAATATGTTGTAAACCGAGGAGTACCAATGTTCAAAAGTAACATCGATCGGTTGGAAACATTTGGTTGTGTCAAAGCGTCAACGTTAAACCAAGATATGCGCAAGTTGAGAAATGAGCTATCCATATTTCATCCGAGCATAATTATTCAGAGTCAAGCACGAGTCATTGGAAAAAAAGGCAGAAAAATCATTCAAAATATCCAGTACAGTATAACGAAAACAACAAACATAAGAAAAAATAAAATAAAATAAAAATTAACTTCCAAGCAAAAGCACACAAAGTTTATAAAAATGATACTACGACCGATTTAGATAAAATTATTCAAAGTATTCTGGATAACGAACAGGGCGAGCTGAATCGATACTTTGAATCACCCTAAAACCCATGCTTGTATTGAAATTGCAAAAAAAGAAGTCTTCCTGAATGACTAGAGTCTCATCTAACGATTACTCCTACGTTAGACTCCTACTGATCAGAACTATATTTTGATTAGACATATATAAAAGTGTTACTCAAATTTGTATACTGTGAGCGGAAATTAGGGAATCACGATCAATGACAATCTTGCTTGTACAAAAAAAAACTAAACCGTAGCGCTGAGGACGATGACGTGATGATGGTTTCGATAAGCGTAGCAAACTAAGAATTGATGGTAGATTGGTGAGATCATTCCAGATTTCATATTAATTTGATAACTAGTAGTGTTTAATCACGGAATTAGTCGACTGAGTTAAGAAAGGACCCAGGTTTCGCGATGGTGTATGGCATTGAATTTGATAAAGGAGCCTCTATGAATAAACTGTTTCGGTTCCGACCGGTAGTAACCATCTGCTTTGGACCTAGATCCAAAGTATTCCTTTGAAATCTCAAAAAAATCTAGTCGTAGAAAAATTAAAATCACGCGTGACAATTGATTATATTATTCAAGCAGTTCAAAATGACGTTTCTTACCACTCAAACTTTTCCACGGACTAAATAGCCAATATTTATATAGAATCTTGGGAAAGTAGAATAACTCGCTGTTGAATGGTTGTACCTGCTCGATAATTTGATCAATTGCTTGAAATTCTGAGCAAATCTCGGTTGGAATGTCGAGCAAAACATTTTCATAACCTGAGTTAGATTTTTCTTATACTTTTAAGCTACTTAGCTTACTTAAAATTCCACCGAAATCTAAACAGGATACAATCTGAATTCTGTGCCTAAAATGTTTAACAAAATTGAGCGAAATTCCTTAAAAATACCACGCAGAAATCGATGGATCGGGACTCGCAATTTTGAGCTTGATTCAATCGACATCTCAATTAGGATTACTGGATTCACGCAGGATTAAATTCACGCATAAAATTAAAAAAAAAAGTTGATCTCAAAATCCTAAGAGAGATACGCTCAGAATGCTACCAAGATTCACACACATATCTGCATGAGTCATTTGTTGCTGAGATTCTATAGCAAGATTCGTCAAACATCTGAGGATTTTCAATATGGTT
This sequence comes from Aedes koreicus, assembly GCA_024533555.2. Lineage (NCBI taxonomy): Eukaryota > Metazoa > Arthropoda > Insecta > Diptera > Culicidae > Aedes > Aedes koreicus. The sequence continues at coordinate 450,883 of JAHHFK020005933.1, read as the reverse complement.
CTCAAAATCCATGTTCAAATTCGAACAGAATCTTAATAAATAATGTATGTGATGCAAGCAACATTTGCTCGGTGGTCCTGTTCATGGGTTTCCTGATCTTTTCTCGAATTCCTTTTGATGATTTTAAGTTCTTGGATTAAATTCTCGGTTACGCCAGAATTCCTGGTAGGTGATTACCCTGCAGCCATCAAAACGTCAACGAGTTGAAAGTGAATAAGTAATGACTGTTTATCATTGCCCCAAATAACTACACTTGCACGATGCGCTGGTATCCGGTGCAAGCAACTTGCACGGCAAACGGACTGCAACCGACATGGAAATCATTCAGCAACTAGTCAATAGTACCCACACAAGTGCATAAAAGCGTGTAATGCGCGAGTAATTCATATACAACGTAAAACCATTCATTGGTGGGAAAATTAAGACGTCTGAATCCCGGGCGACGCCGCCATCGATAACGACGACGACCTACACCCATGCGCTGCTGCCACTTACAAGAAATTGATGAATGGCTCTCTCCCGCATCATGAACGATACCTTTATATGATGGGCCATCTCGTGCTGCTATATTTTCACGCTTTTCACTTCAGTTTGCGCGATTGGCGCTACTTTTGCATGTAAACAAACAAGTCTGTGGCTGAGTATGACTCTCAGCTTCCTCATTTTCACCATAATTGAAATCTTTAATCCACTTTGATAGGTATAGCTGCCACACTTTCTGATCTGAATATCCAGTACACACGTCGATAGAAGATATGCATATTCATTATTTTTCACTTGTTGTGAGCGCGTGCTTATAGGTTGTAGCAAAGTGAGCCATAGTAGTAGCTCCGGGCGTGATCGTTTTCACATAATTTTCCATCCGTACGTAAATCATCTCATAGTTTAGCACCGCGCATGCAAATCTAGAGCGAAACGTGAATTGAGCGAAATTGTTGCAACCGAGTCATTATTCCGCGGCCTGGGCAATCTGCTTGCAGCCCGAAGATGAGAGATATGATGATTCTGGTTTCGAAATCGCGAAACAACGGATCGCATTCACCGAACGAAACTGCGCGTCACCGCTCGTTGGAGATGGATCGAAGGCTGCTCCAATGAAGTCGGAATTTGAGTCGCTTCAATGGAAACGTTTAATAATAATGTTCAGGGTATGTCAGTGTCGACGGCAGGGAATAATGATGGAGTGCTACTAGCCGGATGGAGCCGAGTAGATTCGAGTGGCATGAATTTACAATTTTAGCGATTTAATAATCCGAATCTGGCGAGGAAGTTGTAAAATAATAGCCCATGATGACTATTTTTTTATTTGTCACATTCCTTGAACAAACGCCTTGCTTTATCTTTTTTCATATATTTCAACGCCATGAAGCCTTAAATAGTAATCAAATTAAACTCATTAAGTATCCGCACTGAAAGCATGCATGTTGATTTTGATTTTGAATCCATTTTGTTAATGGTAAGTTAGTTCTGGCTTGTTCTAAATAATAAGAATTTCTTGAAGGGCTTGTTGGGCCCCCTGATAGCCTAGTCGGTAAAGGCACGGTATTACCAAGCCAAAGTCGACGTGTTCGATTCCCGGTCCGGTTGAAGGAATCTTTCGGGTTGCACTTCCACAGTTATTAATTGAGAGCTCACGATGCCAGTACCATTTTTGTATTAACGTAATTCCAGGGAGTAAGGAATTTTTCGTTTCAAAAATTCAAAAAAATAGTGCCAAATTTAGGGCGTTAACCCTTAAGGAAACTTTCTTGAATTCTTCCAAATCTACTAAGGAAAATTGTGCCTAAAAATGTCTTCAGAAATTCATTTCACTTAACAAAAAACGTTTTTAAATAACACTCTTACAAGCGTATTAGTAGAAGAATTGTTTTTTGTAAAACTGACAAATTTAAACTAACAATACACTTGTTCACTTTTCAAAAAATAAAAACAGTATTTCAAACTATCACTAACTAACCACGAGCGAAATAGTTTAAAATCCACTAGAATAAGCTAATCTTTTGACGGATAAGCCGATTTGTACTGATACTTACATAAATCTTCAGACAAGTAAATCGCAGACGAAATAGGCCTGTTTATAATTTTCTCGCGGGTAATTAGTGATAGTTTGAAAAATTGTTTGAATTGAAGTATCCTAGTAAATTGTAATAAATCATCTTTGCCTAAATAAGATGCGAGCTTTGCTAATTATTTAGCATACTGTCCATACAACAAATAAACGGTCTGAAAACAGTTCAGCTATTATTTATAGGAATATAAAAACTGTATTATTTATAATATTTTCAAAAATAGTTCGACATGATCAGTACCCTGGTCATATGAATATTTTGTATATAGTGTAAATTTGTAAATAGCCCTAGATATAAGTTGTTATGAATTCAACCCAAAACCCAATCAAACCCATCACAACAATAATTCGGCTCACTGTACACAATAAGAACCAACTAAAGATTCCAAACCACTTTATTATGCAAAACTCAATAGTTCCAAATAAACAGTTGAAGCGACCGGTAGCAAACCATTGTTTTTCCCCTCTCGATATCGTTCTGTCGCGAATAAAGAAAGTCGTCAGTGAACCCAAGTGTGTTTAAGTTTCTCGCAATCCAAATCACAAGATCACAAGATTTCTGTGTAGGCCTACTGTGACAACATTACGTACCGTCGATCGGTTTCGGAACAGGCGTGGGTGCGAAGTTTGTTTGTGCCTTCATCATCGATCTATCGATAAGTGTGTAGTGTGGTGTATGAGTGGTGATCCGCCTTGTTCCCATGTTTTGATGCGCCGCTGTTGCTAATAGCGGGAAGTAAAACCTTCGGTGGCCGGCAATTCGAGTTCCACGCTCGAACATTGGTCCTTCGAACCGGATCGAAGGAAGCATCCAAGCTCAAATCAACGCGCGAATAGGTGGATTCGCCATTGTGGTGAGTAGTCAGAGGACACTGACTACAAAAGGTAGGCCATTCAAAGTCAGTTCTATTCAGTGGCAGTTTGCTGCACTCGTGATCGGCGCCACAATTTGCCCCCAGTACTGAAGCCAATAGTACGTACTGTGTGAGGAAGAACGTGTGAATTTGCATGTATTGCCTAGGCGAAGAACGATCGAATCGTTTTCTATCTATTATAGATAATATAAACGCACGTAGAAGTTTGGCATTATCGTTTGCGGTGGAACATAAGGGCTCCCTCAATAAGCCTGTTCGATAATTGCCTTACGTGTGCTGTACAGTGTCGCACACATTTATTGGTACGTTGGTGGACCAATTCAAATCAATAAGTTTTTTAATTGATTTCAAATTTCCTACGATTGCGTGGTGGCGTTATAGCGGATCCGCGAATCGTTTAAAGAAACACGTAACCGCGTCGGGAAGGATTATTCGGTACGATTTAACGTGTTCTCTTTCGGTCGTTCGTTTCGGTTTCGCGCAAAAACATCACGTGACGCGCCGGGTTGTTTTCGCGCTTGAGCAGCACAACGCGACGGGAAGGAGCAAATCGTGCGATTTTGTGTTGTTCACGTTCGGTTCGCGCAGTCAAGTGATTCGTGGTGGTAGTGAGAAATGGCAAGTAAGAAGGAGAAAAAGTTAGCGGAAGATAAGCTGATTCTCAAACGGGTGATTGCAACTCGAGATGCGGTGGAAAGGTTTATCAGAGGATACGACCATGAAAGGGATATTTCTGAAGTCGGCGTGCGATTGGAAACGCTAAATAGGACGAACAAGGAGTTCTTACATCTTCAGGCTGAGATCGAGAAATTAGACGACGAGCAAAACTTTGAACAGCACATGGCAGTGCGGAACGAGTTTGAGAATCGATTCTGCAAACTGAAGGGCTTTCTACTCGCCAAGCGACCAGCGGAGAGGAATCATCCATTTCTAAATTCAACGATGTCGTCAACTCTTGCACCACTTCATAACGTGACTAGTTTCCACCATCGTTTACCGAAGATCGACCTTCCAAAATTCTCTGGAGATGAATCACGCTGGATGTCGTTCCGGGATAATTTTCTGTCCATGATCCACGGCAACGATGATATCCCAACAGTGAACAAGTTGCAATACCTACTGCAATCATTGGAAGGAGATGCTAAAAAACCGTTCGAATGTGTCGATATACAAGCCGATAACTACGCCACAACATGGGATGCGCTTATGAAGAGGTATGATAACAAGCGGTTTTTGCGAAAGGAGTTATTCCGACGGCTGTTCGAACTGCCACCAATTAAGCATGAATCAGCACAGGGGCTGAATACTCTGGTGGATGATTTCCAACGACACGTGAAGGCCTTGGGAAAACTTGGTGAACCAATAGAGCATTGGGACACTCCGCTCACATTCATTATTTGCAGTAAGCTTGATCCCTACACGTTGCGTGCTTGGGAGCAGGAAACTCGACAGAAAGATGAAACCAAATATTATGAGCTGATCGAATTCCTGACGCAACAAGTCCGTATGTTGAAATCAGTATCTAGTGATCTGCAGTATCGGTCCCAGGGGTCTGGCATCAAGGTGGCCGGCCCGATTCCGAAGAAACCCTCCACAGTCAAGTCCGTCGTAAACAGTGCAACAAAGGAACCTAAACCGAACGTTCCCCAATGCCACGCTTGCTCACAGATGCACCCACTGTTTCAATGTCCGACGTTCGCCAATCTGCCTGTTGTGCAACGTCGAGAATTGATAACACAGCGAAGTTTATGCTGGAACTGTTTCCGTCCAAACCACCAAGCAAGGGGATGTAAGTCGAAATTCTCGTGCAGAACGTGTCACGCCAAACACCATACGTTGCTGCACGACCAAGTTGCACTCAAACTGTCAAATACGTCCACGCAACAGCCAATTCCAACCACGTCAGCGAACGTGGGGACCGCTGGATCATCGAATCCGCCCGAAGTGAATCTCTCCGTTCAATCAAATAGAAGCACGGTTCTTTTGGAAACGGTTGTACTTTATGTTGTAGACAAGCACGGTAAAGAAATCGCTGCCCGAGCTCTCCTCGATTCTGCTGCGATGTCAAATTTCATCACCAAGAAGCTGGCAAATGCACTTGCCACCCGTCAAGCTCCCGTCGATGTTGCAGTTGCAGGAATCGGAGAATCTGTGAAGAAGATCAAGCGGCAGATCTCCACAACGATTAAATCCCGAGTCACACCCTTTTCCACCACACTCGAATTTCTCATCATGAAGAAACCCACTGCCAATTTACCCACAATCGCTATCAATTCCGCATCGTGGAACATGCCAATCGTTCCGCTAGCCGACCCGAACTTTAACGTTCCGGGCATGATCGACATTGTCATCGGTGGTGAATGTTACCACGAAATCCATACGGGTAACCGTCTGTCACTTGGTGACGGTTTACCATTCTTGGTTGACACCCTCTTTGGATGGACAGTCTCTGGAAAAACTGCCATCAATTCTACCGTTGCACCACCGGTATGCTACCTATCAACTGTCGATCAATCCCTAGAATCAGCGCTTAAGAGATTCTGGGAATTCGAAGCCATCGACAATGGCCCAACGTATTCCATTGAAGAAAAGCGATGCGAAGAAATTTATGCCAATACTACCACCCGAAATCACTTAGGAAGATATGTCGTACGCCTTCCTCGGTCCGAAGATCCGCAAGTCACCCTCGGCGAATCCCGAGCAATTGCCATTCGCCGTTTCACCAGCCTCGAAAGACGCTTAGAAAGAGATCCCGCCTTGAAGCAAACATACCATGCATTCATCGACGAGTACCTCCACCTAGGTCACATGCACAAACTCGATGAAGTTGATGACGAAATTCCACACTACTACTTGCCGCACCATCCAGTATTCAAGGAGAGCAGTACCACTACTAAAGTACGCGTGGTATTCGACGCGTCTTGCAAGACCACCTCAGGAATTTCGCTTAACGACACACTTCTCGTTGGTCCCGTCGTGCAACCAGATCTCGTCACCATCACCACTCGATTCCGCTTCCATCTCGTTGCTTTCGTCGCTGATGTGGAAAAAATGTACCGACAAGTGCTTCATTTTCCAATCGATCAACACTTTCTACGAATCCTGTTTCGCCGGAATCCAACAGATCCACTGGACACGTACGAACTGCTCACTGTTTCGTACGGCACCGCATCTGCACCATTTTTGGCGACACGGACACTTCAACAACTGGCGAAAGACGAAGGAGACAAGTATCCAGAAGCTGTGGAAGCAGTATTCCAGGATTTTTACGTAGATGATCTTCTGTCTGGAGCGGACAACCTCGAATCCGCAATCGAGAAACGTCGTCAAATTACCGCAATGCTCAAGTCTGCCGGTTTTCTGTTGAAGAAATGGGCTTCAAACGTACCAGAAGCCTTGATAGACGTCCCACCTGAGGATCTAGCAATTCAACCCCTTCAGGATCTTCAAGACGATCAGTCGGTGTCAACTTTGGGACTTATTTGGGATACAAGAACGGACATGCTTCGCTTTAATGTTAAGATGCCACTCGCAGCACCTGTTCTTACCAAACGCAAAGTGATTTCCTACATTGCTAAGATCTTCGATCCTCTGGGCCTTGTTGGTCCTGTTATCGTGACTGCAAAGATATTTATGCAGCGACTGTGGAAGCTGAAAACAGACGACAATCATCCGTACGAATGGGATCGACCACTTCCATCAAAATTGCAGAACGAATGGAAAGCGTACCATGCGACACTCAATGTGCTATCCGAATTACGAATTCCTCGCTTCGTCTCGTTCGCTATTGAACCTAAGATGCAATTACATTTGTTTTCCGATGCATCAGAGTCGGCATACGGGGCCTGCTGTTACGTTCGATCTGAGAGTTGCAATCGTATCCTCGTTCAACTACTGACGTCCAAGTCAAAGGTTGCGCCAATCGCTACAAAACACTCCATCCCTCGACTAGAACTCTGCGCCGCAGTTCTATCTACAAGACTCTTTCAAAAGATAGAACACTCGATTAGGTTCAACGCTGATGTTTTCTTCTGGTCAGACTCCACTACTGTACTACAGTGGCTTGATTCATCACCAAACCGCTGGAAGACGTTCGTCGCGAACCGAGTGTCAACGATCCAGTCGAATACGGAAGGACATTCCTGGAGACACGTTGCTGGTAGTGAAAATCCAGCTGATGATCTATCTCGTGGATTATCACCTACCGAGCTTCTAAATCAGTCACGATGGTGGAAAGGACCGCCATGGTTGTTACAGCCTTCAAACTACTGGCCAAATGCAAGAGTTCTTGAAGAAGAATCTCTGTCAACCGCTGAAGAAGCGCGCAAGGTCACCCTAGTATCACTCGCCCACGAAAAGGACCAGTTCGTTGATCAGTTGTTCTCCCGCTACTCTACGTACATCAAGCTTCGCCGAGTTATTGCCTACTGCATCAAGTACATCCGTTCTCTTCATGCCGCAGTACGGAAGTCCACCAAAATGTCATCACCTTTTCTAACAACTGCTGATCTCACAGCTTCCGATCGTGTCTTGGCCCGACTGGCTCAACAACAACTTTTTTCAGAGGAATTGGCTGATCTCAGTAGCTCAATAATCGTGAAGACTCCCCCACTAAAATGGTTGCATCCATTTATGAGCAATGACGGACTAATTCGAGTCGGTGGTCGACTATCCAACGCTAATGTTCCAGAAACAAGCAAGCACCCTATAATCCTGTCGTCCAAACATCCTTTGGCTCGTTTGCTTTCTGAACATTACCATAAGACACTTCTCCACGCTGGACCTCAGCTGATGTTAGCCACCATACGACAGAAATACTGGATTATTGGGGCACGAGATCTTGTGCGGTACACCTATCACCGTTGCATCAAATGTTTCCGCACCAAGCCGATTCTCGTCAAGCAAAGCACCGCCGATCTGCCGAGATCTCGAGTCACACAAGCTCGTCCATTTTCCATCAGTGGCGTAGATTATTGTGGACCAGTATTTCTCAAGTCCACCGTGCGTAACCGTACGCCGACCAAAGCATACATTGCTATTTTTGTGTGCTTCAGCACGAAGGCCGTTCATATCGAACTGGTATCAGACCTCTCCACACCAGCATTTCTTTCCGCTCTCCGTCGCTTCGTCGCTCGTCGTGGTCGCATCCAGGAAATCCATTCTGACAATGGGACTGCTTTCAAGGGAGCAGCAAACTCACTTCACCGCATCTACGACATGTTGAAACTCAATAGTGCTGACAGAGAGACAATATTCAGCTGGTGTGCAGAACAAGAAATCCGGTGGACATTCATTCCACCACGCGCTCCACACTTCGGAGGATTGTGGGAAGCGGCCGTGAAATCGTGTAAACACCACCTTCTACGAGAAATCGGTCAAACGTCCCTGACCTGGGACGATATGACAACGCTTCTGGCCCAAATTGAAATGTGCCTGAATTCACGTCCACTAACCCCGATTCCTACCGATTCTACCGACCTCGAAGTACTTACTCCAGGGCATTTTCTTGTTGGTTCAAATCTTCAAGCAGTTCCGGAAGCTGACATTTCCAACACGCCCGACAATCGTTTGGATCATTGGCAACGCACGAATAAGATGTTTCAATGTATCTGGAAGAGGTGGTATCCAGAGTACCTCGCCCAGCTTCAAACACGAGCCAACAAAGGTTGCAAGTCTCCGGTAAATCTAGAGCTGGGACGGATCGTGGTCATCAAGGATGAGAATCTTTCGCCGGCACAGTGGCCCCTGGGTCGCATCACAAAGCTTCATCCAGGCAAAGACGGAATCGTCCGTGTAGTCAGTCTGAAGACAGCTACAGTGGAGAATCTCGTCCGACCAGTTGCCAAGGTGGCACTTCTACCAATTTCAACCGATGTCGATGTTCAACCAATCGAAATGTAAGCAGATCCTACAAAGATCGGTAGAGCAGTCCGAAACTGTCTCAACGCATATTTGGATAGTTTACAGGTGATTAGCGTTCCAACATCTCTACTAGCCTCCGTTCGTTCTACCGGGTCTTTCTTTCACAGAAATCGTTCTTCTCGCTGCTGCATCAAATCGTCGATCTCGTTCGCATCTCGTACGCTCAGCTCTGCGCATCTCTGAAGGAGCTCATTCAGACAGCATCCAACTAGTGATTCAAATTCGAAAACCAACGTCCGACGTCATCGTGTTCGGCATCCGAAGTCAACAAAATTTGCAGAGAGCCGTGAGAGAAAACATCTGCCGAGAGAGTTTGAAACAGTGTGACTGTTTCAAGGTGGCCGGAATGATCAGTACCCTGGTCATATGAATATTTTGTATATAGTGTAAATTTGTAAATAGCCCTAGATATAAGTTGTTATGAATTCAACCCAAAACCCAATCAAACCCATCACAACAATAATTCGGCTCACTGTACACAATAAGAACCAACTAAAGATTCCAAACCACTTTATTATGCAAAACTCAATAGTTCCAAATAAACAGTTGAAGCGACCGGTAGCAAACCATTGTTTTTCCCCTCTCGATATCGTTCTGTCGCGAATAAAGAAAGTCGTCAGTGAACCCAAGTGTGTTTAAGTTTCTCGCAATCCAAATCACAAGACCAAAGATTTCTGTGTAGGCCTACTGTGACAACATTACGTACCGTCGATCGGTTTCGGAACAGGCGTGGGTGCGAAGTTTGTTTGTGCCTTCATCATCGATCTATCGATAAGTGTGTAGTGTGGTGTATGAGTGGTGATCCGCCTTGTTCCCATGTTTTGATGCGCCGCTGTTGCTAATAGCGGGAAGTAAAACCTTCGGTGGCCGGCAATTCGAGTTCCACGCTCGAACACGCTCGTTTGGCCTAACAAGCCTCTTACTGTGGCTTACTGCTTTTAACCTCGTCATTCTTAAACCACCTGCTTCCGCATTGCAACACACTTGATGCGCACTGTATTTAAAATTATAATTTACGATTAACTTCACCTTTTCGCGATTTTCCCGCTAAACGGGAACTCCTAAGAATTGACTCTCGAAAAACGATCGCCAGTTACGTGCTCGCATATAAACATGTAGTTGGATCGAAGAGATTCCGTGTAGCTTCTTCTCGCCTTCACCTGTTTTTTTAAACACGCTACTGTCGGTAGATTAATGTTTGTTTTTTGTTTGGTTCTTGAGTATGGTGGAGCGGTATGATGACTAAAACAATCGTTGAACCGTTCTACAACTTTATAAGGGGAAAATGTGCCAAAAAGCTTGACTAATTATCGCCGGGAAATAACGAACTTAAAAGCAGTTTACGGTAGACAAGACGGTTCTTCAAACTAGCGAAAGCGCTTTCTGTTGTCCGTCACAGCAGTTGTGGATCATGTGGCGAGTCCGATTAAATCAAATGAGTTCTGGACTTATCTGGATCGATCGTATTGAACAACGGGAAATAATAAGACTCATAGGTGACGAGCGAAAGGATATGTATTGAGTTGCTAATTTGGAACATGCTTTACTATTACCGACTTTAACGGGTCAAACAGGAAGAAACGAACACGATGTATAGGTCTCATAGTTCTACATAATTAAAATTAGGTTGAATACCTAATTTTTACAAAACTTGTTTCTCTCAATCATATTCAGCCCAGAAAAATAATTTCCGCAAATGACCAGAGGAAAGATCTTAATCCGATTACGACATACTAGGAATTAGAATCGAGCAGAAAGGAAATTTCGTTGCCACGGTCGTTCTCTCAATTTGAATAGCAAATATGCAAACAAGCTCAAGCTGTTCTTACTGGCAAATATATTCCTGGACGTTTCAAAGCGTGGACAACTGAACCAGGTATGATTCATCTCGTGAGTCAAAACGAGATTGACAGTTGATTGACTGCTGCAAACCGTGGCTACAACGTTGTATCTCCTTTCTGGATCATACGCCCTCGAAACGTGGAACGTTTCCAAAACCTAAAGCACCTCGTTGACGCATGAATACTGTCGAAAGCATCAATCCTTCAGGCAGCGCAACTTGTGTGTAGAGATCTAACTGTTCCAGTTCAGCCGGGCTCGCTTGCCACACCAGAATGTAAACGCATCATAAATTCGCTTGATTCATAATGATTCCATGCCAGTGGCAGACCGCTTGGCTTGTGGCAGCTGCTGAATGAATGAAGCAGGAGCTCGATTTATTTGATTTATTCGCATTAATTTGGTTGCTTTGTTCGCGTTTGTTTCGGTTTCGCATTTACTTTCTCTTTCAGCAGTACTTAACCCCTTGCTCCCCCTCCCCAAGCCGACGATTTGCGGTTCTGCTGTGCAGTGCTTAGCGTTTGCATCAAGCCGTTACCTACTACTCTGCGGGAGGTTTGTTTTGAACAAATGTTTTGGTCCAAATTCACGTTTTATGAATACGAAAATTTTGTTTGGGAGGAAGAGAAAATGTGTATCCACCTGCCGAGAATTTATGGGTGGGGAATCCAAGCGAGTTTGTTTTCGGGTAAGAAAATACTTAATATTTGTCGAACCATTAAACAATATTGATGTTTTATAAAATCGGTTTTAATCAATTCAAAAATAAAATATTTCAAGGGGGAATATCACTACTCTTGCCTTCTTTTGCATGATTGTTTACCTGCTCTCAATTCAATATTTCTGTTCTTCTGCTTCCTCAGTAACTAATTTTCCTTGGTGGTTCCTAACTCTGGTAGAACACATATTTAAAAATGATCGGTAAACGAAATCACAAAAGTATGATTCATTAAAATTTTGCAATTTATACTGTAAGTGTGAATTCCTCGAAACAGGGTAAACTTGTAATTTTGGCCGAACTTCTTAACCGAATCCCTTACAGATACTGAGTGGTGTCTGAATACGAGACACTGAGAAAGTCTGCAAATAGTAGACAAAATTCGAAATGCGCATCTGTCAAAGGATAAGCAATTTTAACGGAATATAAAAGAAACATCTCTAGCCACACAAAAGCTCTTCATAGGGTGAACTTTGCTTTTGAGAGTGCCAACATTGTCGGGGGTATTGAATTGCTTGTTTGATATAATGCTTAAAATGTTTTAAAACCATTTGAAAATAAAGAGAATGAAGAAATAAAGAGCACATATTCTTGAGAGGAATCATCTAAAAATACTGAGGTTTTCTCAGCTTTGTTCCTCTGTAATTTTTGAAGGTATGCTAATAGGAATTAAAATAATATTTCGATGGTTTATCTAAGGCTAATTCAACAATGTACAAACAGGGAAGTTATGAATGGTTTTAGTCTAATAAATGTCAAATGTCAAACGAAACACAATGTACTGCAACTTACAAAAGGATTATAAGGCAGATGGCTTATTCGCTGCAATGAATCAAATTGAAAAATGTCATTGATCGCATCGATAACGGGTCAGAACATATACATACGGCGTGGTTTGTTTTATTTGATTCTAAACAGTTACTGTTATTTAATAAAACTAATGAAGATCGAGAATTGTGATTATTACCAACAATGATTTACAATTGCTTTTTATTTTAACATGGTAGGATCGGTTTTGTGGTTGTCTTGCATAAAACTTGATTGTCTTTTTTAATTAAAACGCAAATAATCTTCTACAATAATACCATAAATTAGGATGAATTTAAGCTCTTATTCTTACTTGGCTTTTCAAGCTTATTGCTATTCAGAATAAGCTTATAACCCACTTTGAACTTCGAAGAGAATGTTCTATAATAGTGATCAATTGAGAACTTTCTATGACCGTACCTTTTTTCCAGTACAATCAAATTTTCCATTACCGAAAATTTCAAGATCAAATCGGGAATCAAATCCAGTCATCATTGTGTTGATTTATAGCTGCACCTTTACCGACTAAATCACAACTAACGAGGAAACTTATCACATTCAGTGCACTAAACATAACTTTCGATTCATCCGGATTAATTTGGAAAACTAGGAAAATTAAAAGTTTTGTGGGTTACTGTATATCAAAAGGTTTTCCTAGTGGAATTTAAAGGAATTTGCTTGCGCTTACTAGTGGCAGTTTAAAAAATTGTGTCGGTGTTTTAATTTTTAACTGTAATAAAATACATTGCATTGAAAATTTGTGAATCGCTTTAGTTTTATTATAATTTTTGAATGAATTTGAATTTGAAAATTTATAACTACTTTTCGATACACTCATCAAAACCATCGAAGAATATGTCAGTCATATGCATATGAATTTTAATTAAAAGCTTGTATTTCCAACTTTACTAATGATTTCTACAAACTTGAGCAAAATTTAAAACATGCAAAAGAGAGGAACACATTTTGCTGATAAATTATCAGCTTCTTGCTATAATTTCGTATTTTTTATTTGTTTCTTTATTATCCAGATTTTCAGGCTCGAGCTGGAGGACAATCCATACTATCCAATACAATTTATAAACGGAATACTGTCTTTTTTAAAATTTAATTTTGTCAGCGCATGTTCAAAATGTGATCTTTAGACTATATTTATAGCACATTCGAAGTGTTTTTCATGAAGAAATTCATAAAATTATCAACATTTGTTGTAGTTTTGTCGTGGTTTTAAGAAGATCTTGGTGATCACCATAAGCAAATATCAATAAAAATATTAAGTTGTAAGCAAGTCTCGAAAACTACTCTTGAGGACCTCATATTAGCATAGGCTTGCCTTATGAAGGTTTTATGGCTGTTTTGCCGTCGTTGCGCAGACTAACATATTTTATACTTGGTTTGATTAAAATGGTGATAAGAACTTCAACATTTTAGCAGAATCATTTTAACTAACTGAAGAGCTTATTAGTTATTGCAATGCAGAGAGAATAGTTCTGGAAGAGTGTAAATACTGGGAAAAAAAATCAAAATGGTAATTCTACATTACGGTATGATATCTAAAGAAGCTAAGAGAAACTATTGCTCGATATTAAGATTCCATCCAGTTGATTCCTGGCTTTCGTCGGTCATTTTATAATTTTCCACCCAGGAAAAATATGAACAGGTAGTTTACTTGATGCTATTTCTATTTTCCCATCAATTGTATTGAACTTGTGTACTTGTATTAAATAAACAATTACACTTCTTCTGTTTTCTATACTAAGGTTTTTCAGCCTTAGGCTGGTTCATCACCGGAGTTAGGAACCTCTACTCTACATATTGCACCCATCAATACATCAGCCGGGAGAAACGACTTTTGTTCCTTTCCGAAGGAATTGAACCATTGGTTTTGTTTTTCTTTTGTTTGCTTTTGTTTTGCATCTTAAAGCGGGTTCATATACATTTTTTCTCACTTTGTCAAATCATTATTCCAAGTTAACGCAAAATTTTCTACTAGTGTGAGGTTTTGCTTTCAGCGGAGACATTCATCATTGCAAGGGCGCGAATGTTGACTTGCACAAAATGTGCGAAATCTTATTTTGGACAAATGGCTAGAAAATCCATAAAGTTCTTAGAAAACTTTCGCGAATTTGATCGGTGTGCCTCAAACAAGTTTCTGCAGATAAAAACAGTCAAAAAAAAAAAAAGAACTAAGCAGCCACAAAAGGAGAACTAGAAAAAAACAAGTCGAGAAAGATGTACTGAAAGTCTAGAAGCATGTAGAAAGCCTAATATGTCGGTCACAGTCTGTGACTCACAGATGTTGTTCCGAAAGTTACTGCGGCTAAGTCAACTGTACAGGATATTGTAACGAGATGTGGTCTAAAGCCATAAAAAGCCCAGAAGAAAACTCGTTGAGATGATAAAGGACTAGAAAAAGCGAAAAGTCGGGCCCAAAAACTATATGATTCTAGACCAAATAAAGGTCGATTTTACACAAATTCCTGGAAACGAATTCTACACCACCAAGCATAAAGGAAACCTGGAGCCCAAGATTAAGGAATAGAAAAAGTAAAAATTTCGGAAAAAATATCTAGTATGACAAGCCATCTTTACATGAGGAAGAATCAGTCAACCATTTATCACAGCTGGAAATATAAACAGTGAAAGTTGCAAGTATGTCTCAAAAAGCGTCTGTTACCTCATCTGAGACAACATTCTCAAGAAATCCTATTTTGGCCAGATTAAGCATCTTACCACTAATCAACAGCGATTAAGAAATGGTACGAGGATAATAAGATCGTTATGGTGCCGCGTGACATAAATCCTACAAATTGTCCAGAACATCGACAAATCGAGTTATTTTTGGCAATTGAGAAAATCGGAGGAGATCTAAAAGCAGTTCAAGAGTTAAAAAGTAAGTCGACACGTCTACAAGGCCAGGGGGAAAAAAATTGTCCAAACATTATTGGTTAAATCAAAATTCCGTAAGATTGGACGTGAAGGTGAAATTGAAATATTTGAGAGCGGAGATGTTAAGAAAAGTACTTGAGGAAAGTAGTGTTGGGAAAGAAATGTGTTGGTATTAATTTTGGGCTCATAATATTCATCTAATGATAGAATATTTGAGTTCGGACAATTTTTAGTTAAAAATGTGGTTCAAGATTTGATTTTTTTTAATTTAAAATTGACCGTATGATGAATATTTGAGTTGATAATTAGGTATTCTATCGTATAATCGGTATAATCACATTCTTTTTTTTAATTGCCTGTAGGGTAGAGCGCTAATTCGTCGCAATGGCCTATTTACGTTCTATCGAGCAGAAAACAACAATAATACGGAAACCTATAAATAATATTAACGGGATTTCAGGTGGCTTTCATCTGAACACCTAAGCGAATAGGGGGCGAGCCCGGCGCAGTGGTTAACATCCATACCTCTCACGCCAAAGTCACGAGTTCGAATCTCACCCCGGACAAGTTACGAATATACCCAAAAAGGTATTTGAGTGACTACGACGGGAGATGAACCAGCCCAGGGCTGAAAATCTCTATAATAAAGGGAAAAAAAAACCTAAGCGAATATTCCTCTGAAAAATCCGGTAAAAAAAACGTATCCAGTGAATACTACGTGGAGACTCATGTAAGATTAATGTGATTGTCTATTACATTATCGATGAGAAAACCACGCAAACTTTACCCAAATTTTAGTCAATGGTTTCTAGATTATGCAGTGAAAGAAATCAAACAGTAAGTGATTTTCTTAGGTTTGATGTTCATTAACCTTTGAGTTGGCATTTAACGTTTTAGATCTTATGTTTACAGACTAAGCATAACAGGTACTCAACACAAGAACGTAGCGCGATACGATACTATGGATTTTTTTTTTATAAAGGTAAGTTTTCTTCTGCGTTTAAGGTTTGTAATGAAATCATCTTAACCATGCGAAATTTGAAAGAAACACAAATTTGGTCTGAATTTGTAAAACAAGCTTAATTTAGAATTCGAAGAACTGCTCAATTTTTACCAAATTTAAGTTATGGATAAATATATGATTTTTTTTTTTGGGCTGGTCTTCCATATGACCTTTCGGGTAGTTTTTGAGACTTGCTCGGGGGTAATATTTGAACTTGTGACTTTGTCGTGAGAGGAATGGATGTTTTGCTAGGTTAGTCAAAAAGCTTTGAAGGCGACATCTATGGAGCAGTAGAAAAACCGAAATGATAACACCATTTTAATATTTCATCTTTTATAAGAACGTATTTTCGTTTCGTTAATTTCATTTCGACCTGTCAATTCCTTCTATGTATAAAAGCCATTTAAAGATGACGCATCAGTGTATTTTTAACAATGGAAAAATCCGAATATCGAGCGGTGATTAAATTCCTTGTTTTGGAAGGTTTATCGGCTACTGAGATTCATGCAAAGATGGTGAGAGTATTAAAGTAGTCTTCTCCTTCATTTCCAACCGTTCATCGATGGGTTTTGGAGTTTAAGCGTTGCCGTACAAGCGTTGAAGACGATCCACGCTCAGGACGTCGAATAAGTGCATGAACACCAGAAATCATAGCGAAAATACAGGATATGGTTTTGGAAGATCATCGATCGGCTGTGGATGTGATAGCTGACACCATAGGCATCTCACATGGAACAACATGGCATATTTTGGCTGAACTTTTGGGTTTCAAAAAACTGTGTGCACAATGGGTGCCGCATTTGCTCACAATGCCACAAAAATTACGTTAGAATGCGACTTTCTGAGCAACATTTCGAGCAATTTAAAGGATAAAAAGGATTATCTGCGTCGGTTCATCACTATAGATGAGACTTGGGTCTACCACCATGATTCTGAATCAAAACAAGAGGCTAAGGAGTGGTGTGAACCAGGCACTTCGGCTCCGAAGCGAGTTCGTGTCCAGAAATCGGCCAAGAATGTGTTAGCGTCAGTTTTTTGGGATGCAAAAGGAATTTTAATGATACACAATTAGAAATTATGAATATAACACGAGACGTAATTCATGTTTGTAAAAAGTCGGGGAACGTAAACAAAAATTTGGTGTAAAATTATGTCTCCTAAAACTGAGAAACACGCAAGTTGGCAAAATATGTGTTTGATTGAATTTATTTTCTCATCTCTTGCAACTCATTCTTACGTGCAAAAGGACGTTTGCATGTGTCGGTCTCAGGGGACAGAAATTCACATGACATTTTGGTAGTGTGTAGATTATCTCCAAACTGACAATCAGCTCTGATTATTATTGTGACCTTTTGAACTAGTTGAATGAAAATAATTGTGAAAAAATACCCGGCTTGCAGAAGAATGAAATCATATTTCATCAAGACAATGCACCTGCTCACACAGCTCAAAATACCATCGCGAAAATCAGTGAATTGGGGTACGAATTGTTACAGCATCCACCCTATTCGCCAGATTTAGCTCCCTCTGACTTCTGGGTGTTCTCACACCTCAAAAAATTCCTTCGTGGAAAGCATTTCTCATCAAACGAAGAGGTTATAGCCGCCGTAGAGGAGTATTTTGCAGACCTTCCAGAAAGTCACTTCCGTGATGGTACAACAAAGTTGGAAGATCGTTGGACCAAGTGTATTGGTCTTATGGAAGACTATACTGAGCAATAAGTGAGTTTCAAAAAAAAAAATGTATTTTCATTTCCGCTTTCAAATCTTTTTGACTAACCTAGTAGGGAAGAGATAAAACAAAAATGTTTTGAATTGGATACATATTTACGGAAGTCATTTTAACCGGCACTGGGGGTAAAAACTTGAGGGTTGTTCAGTTCATCCATCCTAGAGTGCAATCTCCAAAAAATACCGAGATACACTGCTTTGCCGAGTTTTTGAAGTCACAGCTCGAAAAAGTAGTGTGGATTTCTGTTCAACCCCATGCACATAAATGGAGCGTCACAAAACTCACAAATTGACATTATAAATCGTGTAATGTTCTGGGACATTCCATACATTGTCGGTAATGTTGTAAACAAAAGTTCAACTATGCATTAACTATTTCATGTCGAAGGAAATACAATTTACATGCTCTGATATTTACATCACAATGACAATTCAGATGTTCTCTCTGTGTGATATGTGTACACTCCAGTGTAAACCTCTGCAAAATTCTTCTAAACTAGCCTTAGTTCAACCAACCACTCTGTTCAACCCAATTTCTTCGAAAATTCCCTCTTCTTCCGCAAACAGCATCATCCGGTTCCGCTAGGAAATTAAGAAATGGCAAACCTCCAGTAGTAACTGAACAACCTAGCCCATTTCTGGAGGCGGAAAATTAATGCATCCGATGCCTGAATGCATCCATCCAGCGAAACACACGGTGCTAAGAGTGCCTGCCACTGTGATCATTGCTGTGAAGCTCACACAGACTGCATTAAACATCTGTTACGAGTGTAATACACCCTCGAGTGTTGCTTTTCTGCTGTGGTTGCTTTCAAAATTTTGTGTCATAAATTTGCATCCCGCGGGTGTTTTCCTGTTACTCTGACTGCCCGACTCACGTAATGAAACGTGCATAATAACTCTGGAGAATATGAGCATTGATAGACCTGAAAAGTGCAACAATAAAAATAAGTAGAACATAGAATGACGCTGACAGAAAACACAGAGAAATTCAAATCTCTTAATTGGTGTAAATTGTTTTCATTAGTCAAACACATCTTTCCATCTCGGCAAGTGGTTCTTGCAGGAGCGGTTTCACCCTTTCTAAACTGTTACTGCTGGTAAGAAGCTTGGAGTCTTGGAGGCACGCAAGCCGCGTGTTCATTTGAGCAGTAGATGCGTAATTAGCACAAATTAACCTACATCAGTGCGCTGTTCCTGCCCAGACCAGAGTTGCGTCAGCCACTTTCCACAAGAGAGTGTAGGATAGGCAGCTGGATTCCTTCATCACTTGTACTTATCCGAAGCATTCCGCGTAGGCTGAGATAAAGATGCTGCCACTGCTTCTGCTGTTGTGGGTAATGATGATGAAGGTGATGCGGTTAGTTGAAGTTGAAGTTTAGTTTTTGCCTACGTGTTGGTTTTCGCAAGTAGAAACATTAGGAACTTCACTCAAGCTAAGGCGATTAAAGTTTATTGTCGCCTCTTGTCGAGGTTTTCTGTGCAAATTTAAACTTCCTGTAGGAAACAAAAACCACCAAACAACAGTTATGGTTGGCATACTGCTGATATCATGTTTAACTGAGTTCAAGTACTGCTCAAAGCAAACAAACAGTCACGATCCTTCAATATGCAAAATCTACGCGTAGATTCGACCAAATTGTTATGGAAACTGCAAATCGAAAATAAGCCTCTAGTTTGAACGATCTGCTAACGAGCAGTAACATTTTACACTTTGGGCTATCGGTTGAAGAAAATCATGAAACCGTTACCTCTTGAGAGAGTCAGGCGAACGATCACTTCGCTTCACTAGTCTGCGTGATAGCTCGAGATTATTGATAGTTTTCAAATGATCGTTCTTCGACCTCACACTTGATTCGAGGGCTTGTTGTGCTGACGCTCGAGGGGCTTTAAAGCAAAATCCGACCGAACGGTGCCGAAAAATACTCTCTCGTGGTTCAAACCGCAAATTGTATCTTTGCACAGGTATTCATTACCAAAGCGAAGTTATCCGTCATTCCTCCCTCTACCTGGCGAAGGAAGGGGGAAATGAATTTCCTCGTTCGAAGTATGTCTTTTCTGGGTTAGTAGAGGCTCCACTTGTTAACGACCCTCTCCTTTCACTGTATATGGGATTATTATTTTTTCGTTCGATTCGACCATCTCAGATGATGATGACCCAGTGATTTGGCAAGGTGGAATTTTTTGATTATTTTACTCAGTTGCTTGTACATTGTTGGATAGGTAGCAGACAGCGAGGTTATGTTTGACAATATAAGGTTTTATGTTGCTGAATTTTCCCTTTTGCGATGTGATTCATTTTCATACCCATAATTCTAATTTTCTGATTATGGTCTGGCTCTCACATTATACGTTCATTAGGCGTACATGACAAGTCTTCCAAATGTCCGTCGATTTGACCTACACTCATCGTTAAAATCTAGATCGCTCTAGAAACCTGGTGGTACATTGGTGCCTGCACAAGTGACATACATTTAACGCTACAGCCGTAAAGAAGTAGTAAAATTTATCACTCCAGGTTCCAGATCCGGTTGTATTTGACACCGTTATATGGTTGGTTAGAATGTTGAAACAGAAAACTGGATCTCAAAACGGGACACGTGTTCTTCTACCACTTTTCTTTCCGCCATGAAACGGCATGGGAGGCAAATTGATGTTACCTAAGCAGCCAGCCCCGTGAAGTAATCCGCATATGAACTTGTTCAGCAACATATCCGAGATTAACACCGGATCATCAATAAATTAACGTTCACCTATTATCCTGGCCAGCCGGATCAGCAAGATAACGGCTGGTTCGGCTTGTACACATATGTAGGTACTGATATGACTCGCAAATGCATGCGTAAAACTGCTGGAAGCATTTTGTTTTTCATTCCATTTCCCGGGCCTTCGTTGGTGCTGGGCCAAGAAACGTCGGACCTATATTATCATTATACAGGTTATTTTCCTCCGTTTTGTTGTTTCTAATGATTGGTTCCATAAACATTCTGATGCTTGAAAGTTTTACGATAGTATGTTTTTTTTAAAATAATCGGCTACCTATTGAATACCAATTAGATGGTTGATAAGTATAAAGAATAAGCTAAAACATACACTGTGACGCACTCCAGCCGTGTCTGTCGGAAATGTTGGTCAAATGTGCAGTGCAAGCATGCAAAAGAATGAGAAAGCAAAGAAGATCAATAAACACAATCAACAAAATCACGACTGTTTGTCTTGGGAAAACAGTTGTTGATAATGTTATGGTGCATGCTTCGGCCTATGGAGAGCAACAATCGGCGAACACTGTTTTCGTTGCTGTTCTCGATGCTTTTACGGCCATGATTGATGGGTGTTAATAACGGGCATTTTTTGACACGAGATCAAGCTGTTTGTTTTAAGACTGAATGGAGGGCGGCAGAGAAAATTTAAGCTTGAGTAAATAAATAATCCAATGGCTTGACCCGAGACTTGAAACATCTGGCACCTCGTTTAAAAATGTTGACATTCCACTTTTTCGACTGTCTGAAAATTTGTTGATATCGTAATCCGTGGGATAATTGATCAACGGATGAATTGATCTAATTATGGGTTGTGATGGGGTTTCTCATGCTCAGTGATTTGGAGATTGAAATTATAATTGTTTATTTTTTGTCCATGTGAACAGTTTTTTTTATCTCCAACTAAAATCAAAATGGTGTACGTTTCAGATGTTCTTGCAATTTTCTTGAATCATTGGATACTGATTGACCAATTATTCAAAATTTATTAATTAATCTTTGCACGTGAATCATTAAACAATGTTGAAATTGTTAATTTTGAGCATTCAATTCTAAATGCACTATCAGTAAACCGCCTCTTTCTAATATACTCTTTTTAAAACTTCAATTGTACAGTGCGACATTTTCGAGGCCATCAAATGAGGCATCTTCAGGAATTGAAGATCTGTGATCGACCTGTGATCGACTATTTACAATTTAGTTGAAACTTGAGGCTTTTTCCTTTCTTAAATGATATCAATTTGCCATAGTAGTTCTTTATTTTGGATCAAGACTACCTTTTCAAAAGAGCCTGTGTAAAAATGGTATTCATGGTCAAAAAAGTTGTAAGACCAAAACGATTAGTTTGATTGGTATGATGTCTCTGGCAAAGTTCTAGACAATAATTTGACCATTCTAAAAAAAAAATATACGCAGTAAAAATATGTATTACAAAAGAAAAATAGATACAAAAAATGGATTATCTAAAACTGCGAACATTAAAAAAATCTATTTGTTGTGGGTCATTGTGGGTTATGCTTGCTTTAAACTGGTAGTTGGCTGATCCAGGAGAAATTAAAAACAAAATAGTTATATTTTTTTTTAAAACATCACCTTTTTTATACTTAACCGAAGGCAATTGTCACAGTGTATATTTTTCTCCTATCCAAATCCTATATCCAAAAGTAATTATTTTTACCTAATATTTAAATTGTCCACAAATTCCACCAATCAAACTTACCGTTTTGGTGTTACAATTTTCTTCAACCATCAATATTATTTAAAAAAAAAAGTAGTCGTGATTCCAAATGAGGAGCTACTATGGCAAAACGACATCATTAGTCAATGGAAAAAACTGTGTAAAATTCAAGAAAAATTGGAAATTACATATTAAAACATATATTTTAATCGACGCATTTTCCTTGGAATGCCTCAAATGTAATCGAAATTAGGACATCAGGTTTGGGAAAGAACTCTGTTTGGGTTATGGTAATTTTGTTCGAAATTTTGTTTTATGACATCATCAATATGTTTGCTCACCCTTAGGTTTCGCATCTCATATACTTATGGATATTTTTCAATGCAGTCTTCAGACAAAGTATTCTTCACACCAAAATACAAAAACTTTTTTTTACATTCCAAGGCCATATTTGCACTTCTTGAGAATAAGTTAGTGCAGAGATCTTTAAAAACAATCATTCACAATCATTCTCACATTTTTGGCCATAACTCTTGTATGTTTTAGCATGATTATATTCAACAAAAATGTTCTTTTCATACAAGAGTAACTTTGCTGAATACCGTTATAACCTACAATTGATTATAAATGTTGTGATTGGCCGTTGTACACAATTTGGATAAATCCTTTAATTTACTGCGTTCTAGTGTACATATTTCACTTTTTAAAAAACATTTTTACGAGCGTATTAGTAGAAACACTGAAATATGAAAACTATATAAATTTAAACTAACGCTTCACTTGTCTGATTTTTAAAACAAAAAAATAAAAAATAGGAACACTTTTCAAACAATCACTTGTAAACGCGAACAATGTGCTATGTCATCCAAACTCTCTTGGAGATCTACAGTTGTAAAAGTACCTTTATCCACTATACAATATTATGATATGTATTCAAACATATTCAATGAATGTCCTGGAAGACCAACAGACATTATGAGATAATCTTGGCATATTCTATGTCATCCAAACTGTCCTGGAGTTCAGAACATAAGATCTACTGTTGTAACAGTAGCTTCATTATTTATTTAATTTGTTTAGTCTAGAAAGATACAGTTACAGCTGAAGATTTTATGTTTTGAACTCCAGGAAAGTTTGGATATCCTAGAACATCTGAAGATTATCTCATAATGTATGTTGTTCTTCCAACATATTCAATGAATATGTTTCAGTACACATTGTCGCTTAGCATAGCCCTGAAAGCTTTTGTTGCAACTGTAGGTCTTTTGTTCAGATTTCAAGGATAGTTTGGATAACCTAGAATATTTCATATTACTTTATAATGTTTGTTGACCTTTAGGAATATTAATAATTGAATATGTTTGAATATATATTGTAACTTTCTATTACCTCAAAATAACTGTTACTACTGTAGTTCTGAACGCAAGGACAGTTCAGATGACCTAGAGGATCACAAAGTTTTAAAATAATGACTGTTGACATTCCAGAAGATTTATTGAATATGTTTGAATACATATCGTACAACAATTGTACAACTGTAGATCTGAAGTTTTGAATTCAAGTACATTTAGGATAATCTAGAACATCTCAGGAAGATAAAAAAATGAACGAGAATTTCATAATATGCATGAATATGTATCATATTCTAAAACAACGCTTTACACTATTATTAAGGCAATTCTTCATGTTCAGGATGTTCTAGGTCGTCAATTAGGCCTTAGACCCATATTTTTTTTAAATTTTTCCCAGATAGAAGAATGGATGTAGAATAAATTTGCCGAGAACAATGTACACTTCTATTCAGTCTGTGATTGTATACAGCCATTCTCCTTTTTTTCTCCATATATGGCCTTTTAGGCCTGAAGGGGTTAAATACCACTAGATAAAGCTTTTTTCTTCTTCAGTGACTTACAGACCCAAAAAGTCAAATGCCATCATGTTCAGTGATTTTTCAACATACAAAGCTTATCCAATAGTTTAAAATGATTTCTAAAGACGCTGATATGGAATAAGACCATCTTGGAGGTTCCATTCTTCTATCAGTTTTAATCACTGTAGTTCCATTTCAATTCCGGTTTCGGTTCTATTTCGGTTCCGTTTCGAGTCCGTTTTGCATCCATTTCAATTCCATTTCTTTTCAGTTTCGGTTCCATTCCAAACTAAATAGCTCGGGGCTGTAAAATTGAACGCCATTGACATAAGACAACCTCACTGACTGACCCTTATAACACACTTTAAACTGGAAGCTCATTACATACTGATTCAAACTTCTTTTGGGATTATTATTAGAAGATACCGCAGTGCTGTAAATAGCCAACATAGGCGCACCGTTGAAATTGAGGGTTGTCTAGAAATAGCATTCGCTGTATGAATAATAAATATTATGCATATTCTTGTTGCAATACTTCTTGGGGTTGACTTCAGTACTACTAGTTGTCAACATAGACTACATCAAAGGCCTGAATGTCGTCCCTAAGAATTATTGTTTGGCAATTTACACGTCTTTTTGAAATCTAGTTGCTACTGCATACGGCCTGGAGATGACTTCAGGACTAGGGGCTATTAACTTAGACGGCACTTTGCCCCGCATTATCATCTCTAGGAAACATTAGAAATCATCCAACAAAGCTCGTGACATCTAGGATAGGGTATTAATTTGAGCTTCCATTTTACGACTGCATAACAAAACATCATCGTGGGAAAATTGAAACTAAAATTTAGAAAAATAAGACGGTCCAATACTAATTACTTCAACTAGTGCTCAAGCGGGCAACATAGGCTATTGTTTCTAAGGTATTGATCGTAGTAGAGGTGACGTTGGGAAAGGGTCTAGTCTTGACAACCAACGCAGCTCCAGCTAGATACCCTCAAAAAAAAAAACAAAAGGAGGACTCCAAGATCCTCAAGGCAGGTTTCTCTTTTAATCAATTCTTCGGCAAGATGATAACCATTACATATCTGGTCTTTTTTCCTGGTGAACGAGATTATTGCACACTTGCGTGGATTCAAAGCCATCCTGTTCAGATTGCACCACATGATGAAAACATCTAGTTGACCCTGAAGGTAGGACGGGTTGTCAGCATTCTTGATACGATATTAGCTTTTCAAATCGTCGAAGGAGAGACGGAACCCGTCCAGATAGATATTTACATCGTTGGACCGTTGCGGAATCCCGGATGTGACAGCGGGTTCCCCAGAGATGCAGTTCGCAGTCTTCACGGATAAGCGACGGTGTTCAAGGAACGATTCCACCCAACTGCTTTTTGCGTAATGGCGTGGTTGACCTTGTAGAAGGTAGCAGAGGTCTGTATAAATAACGTCAGTTTGTAAGGCCTGCGGCATGCAATCCATAACGAACGTCGTGAACGAAAGAAAGTTCGTAGTTGTAGATCGATTTGCCATGCATGTTGTGTCTCGGTGATGTATTGCTTACAGTGA
Organism: Aedes koreicus; assembly: GCA_024533555.2. Lineage (NCBI taxonomy): Eukaryota > Metazoa > Arthropoda > Insecta > Diptera > Culicidae > Aedes > Aedes koreicus. The sequence goes on along the minus strand of JAHHFK020005933.1, from coordinate 425,157 downwards.
TTGAAAATCGTTCCCAGAACGACTTTTTCGAAGAGTTTGGAAATAGAAATGGAAATGGAAATTGTCGACGTTTGTCACCTTTTTTGTTCACGGGAAACATGAATGCAGATTTCCAGCACAGTAGCACAACAGGTATTCCGTCTGGTACAACGGAATTCGTAGGTTTCATGTTGGCAATAGATGTCAGGATCATTGAATCGTCAATCTCAATAGAGTTCAGCGACTCACCGAATAATGGTACATTTTGTGCTTTCGAGTCTGTTTCGACTTAAGGGTCTCGTTAGAGAAGATACTCGAAAACTTCTCCGAGAACAGCTCACATATTTCCTGCGTATAAGACCCGATTCCGTCACCAAACACCATCGATGAACGGCGACATGTACTCTTCTAGCAATGGTTGTTCTGTAAATATTGCTCCCGCAGAGCGACACAGCCTTTCTGCTTGGAATACTTCCTTAATGCTGACCTCGACCTCGAGTATATCCTGGGGTCTTGAGTCTTCGCAGTTCTGGAGTTTGCCTCGGCAGACGTGTAGAATCTGTCAACATCTTCTTCCTGAACAGCAATCAATTGATTGAGTTTTATGGTATCGTTGGACAGCAATTACAATGCCTCCTCCGGATGATTTTAGGTTGTTGTTTGAAATGGGATCAGCGCGGAACTCATCGTACTTTGATCCGAAGACTTGACTAGAAAGAGTTACGATCGTCGAGCCATCATGTGCATTAAATAATGCAGAATATTACTGTGTGATGTGGTGGTAACTCCACCACATGATGGTCTGTAGATTATGTCAGACCATCTACACACCTAGCTAAAGTAGGATGAATTTCTGTTCAATAGCATGATAGCATAAATCGAGCGTCACAAAACATACAAATATACATTATAATTCGTGTAAAGTTCAGTGACATTTCATGCATTATCAAAGATATTGTATGCAAAAGCTTTCCTTTGTTAACAATATTTCATGCAAGTTGCTGCTTCTTTTAGAATGAAATACAATTGTACATGATTTAAAATTTCAGCACCAAGAAAATTCAAACTTCTTTTTCTGTGCGTAATTTAGTGTTCAATTGGTCTTTATTTAAATTTATGTTGTGTTTTTGTTGACTACCTTCTGACCAAGGTAGTCAGTGTCCATTGACGTAACCCCAAAACGTAACGGTCCATACAGAGAAAATAGATTTTCGAGTACAAAAAGCATAATAAAAGGAGGGAGGGTGTTAAAAGTTGTCAATTTTAGCGCACCGTAATTCATCAATAGCGTCCTAGCAAATTTACTCAGCAAAAGGAATGGAGTATAATAGGAATTGGCTGACTGTTATGTGAAATTTCAAACATCCTTTCATAAATTCTTTTGTTTTGTTGAATTTCAATTCAATTAAATTTCAATTAAATAAAATTCCAAGAGTAAAACCAATTCGAGTAAATTCAATTCATGGAATTTTATTTTATAAAGTACAATCTTTAGCAATACTCCATATGTGTGAACGAAAAAGAATTACTTTACAAAGTACTTTAGTTTGAAAAATTGTAAACTGTCTGGTTCATTCAGAAATTGAAATATCAAACGAAACAATGCAATAAATATATCATTTAAAACAGACGAAGAACCCAAAGAAGACAAAACAAAATCTATTGAAATTGATAAACAACTAAACAGAAAAAATAAACATTGAATTAAAAGTTGTAATTAGTCATGCCGTAAAAGCTACAGAAAATATTTGTTAGCACTTAAGTATTAAAAAATGCGCAATAACCATCAGCACTAAAAACAGAAAATGAGGAACAGAAATGAAAAACAAAAATATAGTTGAAATAAAAAAAAAAACAAAACGATTGTAGTTCGGCAAACCCAACTTAAAAAAATACAAATTAAAACATAGAAAATATATAATAAAAAAAAAACAAATTATATTATGTGTTTGCATTATAACAGCCAAATTATTGAATCAGTCATTTGCTTGGAAATCGAACTAAGACAGAAGAATAACCTTAAAGTTTAGATGATTTCAAAATTAGAACAATTTCATATACAATATATTTTAATCACACAGAAAAAAATTCAACTGACTAATAAATTATCTTCGAAAAAACGATTACCTAAAGTTGGCAGGAATTGGCAAGTTGGATAGCTTGTGTGTACAACGAAGCTTATTTCTGGTATATCGCGGTTAATTTTACAAAACATATTGTTTAAATTTGACCGTGTCCACAAACACTGCATTTTGTTATACTCTTTGTGAAGAATGAAATTAAGCTACAATTTAGCATATATATCTAGGAATAGTAACATTTGTGACAACCAGTTTTCTATATTTTGTGTAAACCATCAATCTAAAGTCATAACATAACAATTCCGTTATTGAGATAGAGCTGTTACTGATTTGGAAACATAGGCAATAATTTTTACTGAAGTTGTTATACCAAATAAAGAAGCACAAGTTCAAACGCTAATGCAGTGACATCGACATCCGAATTAGATGAGGATTATTCATGATTTGCACACGTTGTCAATATTATAACATAATTTCAAGATTATTGCACTACTTATAGAGACCAAATGTCTGTTTACTTCGATATGAATGAGAATACATATAGATACCATTATATCTTCATTAATTCAATCGCAATCCCATCTTTAGCTAACAAATGATAGAGAGGGCCACCTTTATCTAGCACACCTCCCAGGCCGTCATTGTAATGCTAAGCTAAGGTCGCGGTCATGCCTCAGCCTACTGAAACTAAAACTGCGGACTCAAACTGCGTTAAAATGTTCAACATTAACTTCCCGCGCACTGTCCGATGTATAGTTTATTTTTGGAACCACGTCAAGGCGCGTGTAGCGATATAGCGACTTTTGAAATTTCGGCTTAGAAACAATACCCCGGAATTAGTATTGTGACATTTGGTCACCCCGTGAAGGACACTCAATATGGCGATCATATCGCATTCAAAATGATCGCCTATGCCAGTGAGTTAATTTACAGAAATCATGTGCAATTAATTGCACGGTGCTTAGTGGTCATCACAGTTGGTCAAATCGATTACTTTTCTAAATCGAAATCGAGAAATTACAGCAATATTTTCCATACCTAAAACAACACAATTCAATTGCAAGCCAAAGTAAGAGAAATTGTCTGCAATCTATCATAAAAAAATCTGATTTAGTCGATATTTCGCTCGAATCTATTTGAAATATCGCTTGAATTTTTACCAATTTCAGGCTTCTAAATATGTGCATGACATATGAAAATGAATATAAAATGAATTGTTTCAAATTGTGGATACGAAACTAGAATGAAAAAGTGAAATGCATCGCTCTAGTTCCGTAAGCAAAGACAAAATCTAAATAGTAGTATAAAAGTATAGTTCTCTTTTTTTTAGAATAAAACAACAAAGAGTAACTAAGCTTAACATTTGAATCTACTATAACGATACACACATTCACACATTCCTTCACACATTATTTTATAGTAAATGAATGCGAATGAATGTTATATTTCGTTGTACGTTGTTGTAAATAGGTTTTCATTTATTTATATCAACAAGTTAATGGAAAAAGAACTTATTTTGTTCTGCGGCGCGTTGAACAATGTCACAGAACTATTTTAGTTTGAAGAAAAGCGACCAATAATGACAATTGTTTGGGTTTAAAATATACAAACGACAAAAAGTCATTAGATTCACATACGTACTTTTTTAATTCACGGATTTATGTAGCCAGCTTTTTGCGTTAAAATTCCACTGTGTGTCGGTAAAGCCGCGTTGTTGTGAGCAGAGTAGCAATCAACGCCAATCAATGATCAACGATCATCGAACAACATCAACGTGGCGATGACGGGACTTCGACGGCATGATCCGGTCGATGCTGGTGTTGTTAATACAATAAGCGGAAATTTAATTCGATTCGTTCGCACTTCCATTTATTGTCCGGTGCGATGCCATCGAAATCGAATTTTCGATTGAGCGACCGAGGTGGATGATTGAAAGATAGCAAAAAGCGATCTCTGCTCATATTGTTATATAATGACAATTAAATATTGGTTTCAGAAAGTGCTAGCGGCAGACGTGTGCAGTTCGGAAGCTGGCTTTTTATATTTAATGGTGAAATCGTTCAAGTAAATTAAGTCATTTTTTGATTTATATAAAATAAGAAACTTCACAATAATTTTGTTTTAGGAATAACAAACACAGAGGACTTCTGTAAAACTTCAACTTGAGTTCAAATCAACTTTAGCAGATACCAATTATAAAACACAAAATCATAGCAGTTTAAGAAATGTTTAAAAATCCAACAATCCAAAGCGATAACATTGCAATTTCCGTAAAGCGGATCAGTACGGTAATTGTATTTTGAAAACTAGTATATGTGACGGTTATTACGAAACCTGCCCCAAAGAAAGGGTTAATGCAATTATTATGCAAAAACGTGGAAACTAGGTAAGACAATAAACACACTTCCAACGGGTATCGTAAAAGCAACGGCAGTACAAAAGTGAAAATCGTCCGGGCGCAACACAAAAATGAGCGCGATAAAAACGAAAATATTCGCATCAGTCGCGGTCGAGAACGGTGCTTTCAATTCATAGTGTTACCTTTCTGCTGCCGATGATCGTCAACCTTGCGATCGAGGTTCCCCAAACTATTGTTGTTGGTAAACATGAGCAAAGCGAATCATCGAAGTCGGAAAAAAGTGAAACAATTACGTCGTTCGTTGGAGGGTAATTAAAATTCATTTATATACGGAAGGACCACACACAAAGTGCAGCGGTGATATTTGTCACTTTAGATGTTACTGTCATTGAATAGAGTAGTAGCATAGTGGGAAGTGTCACGCAGTCGAGTGCGATATGAACAACTTTTACTCTGTTGGAAAGCTTTCACTGATAAATAGTTGGGGTAGCAGAACAAAGGAACTGATAATAGGTGGGTGGCCGCTTGGAATGCCTCGAAAGCGGAAGGTCGTTGTTTATTATGATTTAGTGGTTGACCTTAATCCGTTCATACCAGATACGCATCTCAAAACAACCTAAAAAATTTTTCTAATTTTAGCAATTAGTTTTCAGACAGTACATCCAACATCTACTCAAATTGTATCAATCAATCAATCAATCACCTTTGCTTATAACGACAATGTTTTCTATCACACGTGTAGTTGTTTTTAAATCACTAAGTTTGATATGTCGCAAGCCATATTTTGGTAACGATTTGAATGAGGCCACCTTCCCGGTGGAGCTCGGATATCGGAGCCCCACCCTAGGAGGCCAGTATGGTCAGAAATTCTCAGAATAACCTCTGATAACGTTGTTTTGCAAAATCATGATGTTTTATATTTATATTACGATTTGCATATGGCCACTAGGGTGGCAGTGAAAATGATTACCTTAAACTTTTAAACTTAACCAATTGGTTTTATTGGTTCGAAAAAAGGCCCTATGCAAAATTTAGGCTCAATTGAACATGCTTAGGGCTAGCGCAAAGCTTTCGAAGTTTGAGCTATTTGAATCTGAAAAATGCCCCATGAAATTTTGCTTTGGTGCCAAATGACATGAAAATTCATGAAACGTCGTGATCTGATATAATCTAGATTTTTTTTTACAAAATCGACTTTGTGGGGCTTTATTTCGTGCGTAGGACTCGTGTTATGAAACTTTGATGAATTGGTTTATAAATTTGTTCATAATTGTTTCCAAAGTTCGTACATATATATAATTTCGAACAATAATTAGTATTTAGTAGGAGATACTGGGGGTGTTCACTTTTTTTTCATAACCACCCCATCATTCATTAGGTCGATCTTTTAAAATATCGATTTTATCATGTTTCGTTTTGTTTTTAACCACTATTTTGTTCAGGATTGATGAAAGAATCAGTAAATATTAGTATTAGTATGATAAGCCTTATATGTACCAGGTAAACATATTTTTTCAATCCGTCTTGGTTTTTAGTTAATTGTTTTAAGGTACTCATCGCGTTTCAGCAAAATCCATAGTCGAATCAACCGATGTCTCAACTATTGAATTATACTCGTTCGCGAGTATAATTCAATAGCGACGGTATTAAAATTTTGTTTCAAGCGTTACAAATACCTGACACCTTGGTGGATGTCGATGGCATAGCTCAATCGAATTTCAATACGCTAGAACTCTAATCCTCCCTTAGCTCAGTCGGTTACTACCCAGCTACAAAGCAACACCATGTTGGAGGTGGTTGGATTCGATTCCCGGTCTGGTCTAGGAATTTTTCTTTAAGGAAAATTTCTCGACTCCCTGGGCATAGGGTATGATTGTATTTGCCATACAATCATACTAATGCAAAAATGGTACTTGGCTTGGAAAGCTCTCAATTAATAACTTTGGAAGCATTAAGAACACTTAGTTGAGGGTAAGCAATAAGCGAATTGTGAAAGCAATAAGCTTGAAATGCTACGAAAGAAGAAGAAAAAGAATTCGAATGCAATACTAGGAGGTAGTCAATGACAATGCGGAACAAGGTATAGCATTGATAAAACATTATAATTCAAAATTATCAACAAATCAAGAACAATAACAATGCATTTCACAGTTGGTTGACGCGCATAGCAAAAATTTATGAAAATCCCAATAAATATGATGTAGTCTAGGAAGTGAAAATATATATGTCAATGTATCGAATACATTCTAAATTACTTCTCAGTTCTGAGGAATATTTCATTCAAAAATAAATAGCAGTCAACTATCCATAACTGAAGCGTAATGCAGGCATCTTCGGCTACATTTTGTCAATAAACTGAAAAAATTTCCATTCGTCATTCAATATCCTAATTAATTTAAGTCATTCAGTATAAAAAAAATGAATTAGAATTAGCATTTTAAACCGTCAAGCGTAAAAAACGATTTAGTTGTTGTTTTCATACACGGTTCATATTCTTATAGGTTAAAGGTAAAAATTGAATAAAATAATGGAATTGAATGAATGCTCTTGGTCATCCAGGATTTCCTAAGGGTTTTATGATGCACGAAAATGAATAAGTTTATAGATACAAAACTTACTTCTGGAGGTTCATATATCTAAATTGAAAAACGTAATAAATTATATCGAGGTACAGAGATGTCCTAGGTCATCCAAACACTTCCTGGTTTTCAAATCTTTAAGTGTGTTCAGTGACGTATTGTTTCATAATACGGTACATATTTCTAGTCCATAGTTGTAAATTGAATAAAATCTACGCATAAACTGATATTCTATATAATCCTTGACCTGCCAAATGTAAAGATCAACAACCATAACCTGAACTGGTTTATAGACAAGGTTCATATTTATCGATGCATGAAACTCAAAGACTGTCCCCTAATAAAATGCGACACAATTATTAGCTTGTAACTTTTTAGTGTGTTGGTACACAAAAAAAATGAATTTTAACAGGCGCGTAAAATCCCCCCTCGTTTAACTTCAAGCCAAAGGAGGCGTAAACTATGAAATTGTTTGCTATCTTTCATGCGCCATACCACAATGTTTGCAATTTTTCATACAACAGGCTAGATTCAGGCGTTATCTGGCTTAAATTTACATGAAATATCCCATTATTTTCTGCCAAATCTAGTATTCCCTTTATGTGCATTAGATAACGCCGAAAATTCAATGTTTCTTTTTATCTGTGTAAAAATTGATGAAATTTTTACTGAAACTAGCTAAGAGTGTAATGTGTAATTTCATCACAATCTGTCAAGTGGTAATCTAGTCGGAACATGAGCAGATCTTCCCAAAAAATATGTGTCCGGCGTGGAAAATTCGACTGCGTCCCATAAATGGATAGGAAAATACCTGGGATTCCATCATTCGACGGTGTCCCGAGTGGCGAAGTCATTCAAGGATACCCAGACCATCCAGCGGCGGTCAGGTAGCTGATTCGGTGAAGGCAAGGAACGAGTTGAATCTGTTCAATCGTCTACCGAACCTGTTGATCTGCGATGTGGCGAAGAAATCGGAGGTTTCCATCTGGTTTGTCGAAGAAACGATGAAACTCTCCACGTCTACAATGTCAGGAAGGCACAAAATCGGAATGACAAACAAAACACGGTAGCCAAAACCCGCGCCAGAAAACTGTACCGAGAGTGGCTGACGAATTCGAGGTGCGTTGTGATGGACGACGAGACATACATCAAGGCGGGCACAAAGCAATAGCCGGGGCACGAGTGTAACGTTTTCACTTCACGGTTGGTTGTTCCTGATGGTATGGTAGAAGAAGGTAGACAAATTCGCCAAAACTTCCTTGATTTGGCAAGCCATCTCTGGGTGTGGGAGAGATGAGTCAGCCATACATCACGACGGGTACCATGAATACGCAAATCTACCGAGACGAATGCCTCCAGAAGCGCCTGTTGTCCTTCCCGTGGTCTTACAGAGGCGAGACGCAATTTTGGTCACTACGCGCGGCCGGTGTTCGACTGGTATAGAGATGAAAATGTTGTTTTTGTACCAAAAGACTTTAATCTACCGAACTCGCCGGAACTTTGTCCGATTGAGAAGTTTGGACCATCATAAGGGCCAAAATTTGTAAAACGCCTAAGGTATGCGAGAACGAGCTGGCTTTGATGAAACAGTGGGTAAAAGTATCAAAAGAAGTTGGCCCCACTGTTACCCAAAACCTTTTGAGTGGTGTCAAAGAAAAGTTCAGTCATGGAGAGGAAGTTCAATAAGCGAATGAAGTAGAAACCGAACCATAATGTTTTAGTTTATTCCCTAAAAGTTTGAAGAACATCCGACACCCTGCCCGTCGGTTCAAAAGAGGGTATATGCGCGTTCTGCCAAACTTGGTCGTGGTTGATTTCATGCGTAAACAGACTGCAACACCAACGTTCAAAAGCGCCTAACCAAATGAATAGCTTGTAATGATCACTTTGAGATGCGATGGGGGATCGTTGCCCTGATATTCCCAAATGTAGTGAGTAGTAAAATGTCTCTTGTCTTCTATAACTAAACGTGATGGAATTGAGTAAACGCATGGAAACTCATCGGGAATTATCTCTCATATGCATCCGTCGAACCAATCTGAACGGCCGTTGTGAGAATATCACCATGAATATCTCACATGCGCATGCATGTTACCAATTACTAATGCCTTCTCTTCTTTCTCCTACTATCTTCCCTAACTCATAACCGCGAGCAATACCATGTGTACGATGTATGTGACCCATGGAACTAGATTTGCATCACTCTTCAGAAACAGAAACCACCCTGAGATCGTGGAGTAGTCTGAACGTGGACCGGGTGGACCACGTAAAAGGTTTTCAGACACTTGAGAGGAGGTAAGTGCTCTCAAAAATGCGGAGAAGAACAGGTGATTGTAGTCTACTTTGACCCTACATCAAAATAAAATTTAATCAATAAATAAATAACATTATAACGACTGTTCCAGAAAGTATAAGCACACCTTATTTTAACGGTCACTTTGAATATAATAAAATATTTAAACATGTTTTGGCTGCGTCCTTTTGTTTGCACATTTCTGAATGACATAGCATCAAAAAAGTGCTCAGTTTTGTGTTACCTATCAAAATGCGCGGTCTTACTCCGGAACAACGAAAAAGTATCGTGCACAAATGGTGCACTGTGAGCTGACTCTCCTTGAGAAAATTGGCCAAGGAAGAGGGTGTAAGCGTCGGAGCGGTACGATCTGCGATTCGAAAATATAGAGAACAGTGTACGTTTGAAGATGCGCCGAAGAGTGGTCGGAAATCCGGTCCTCTTAGTCCGGATATCGATAAAAAGATCAGGGATGCCTACAAGCGAAAACCAGCGACTTCCGTTCGGGATGTTGCGAAAAAACTAGGGACCTCGTCGAGTAACGTCATGCGTGCCAAAGAAAGACTTGGGCTAAAAACATACCGGAAGCAGAAAAAACCCAAAAAGAACCCAAAACAGGCCGCGTCCGTGAAACCACGGGCCCGCAAACTCTACGATTCGTTATTGTGTAGAAATTATGGGTGTATTATAATGGACGATGAAACGTATGTGAAACTAGATTACAAAACGCTTCCCGGACCACAATTCTATACTGTAAGCGAAGACAAAGACATCCCCGAAAAGGAGAAGGCAATTTTTACTGAAAAATTCGGTAAGAAGGTTATGGTTTGGCAGGCAATATGCGAGTGTGGTAAAACATCTAGTCCATACATCACAACGGAGACGATGAACACTCATATATGCGTTAAAGAATGTCTCCAGAAGCGATTATTGCCGATGATCAGGCAGCACGAAGGTCAAGTAGTGTTTTGGCCTGATTTGGCGTCATGTCATTACGCAAAGGACACTTTAGAATGGTACAAAAGTCAAAATGTATGTTTCGTGCCGAAAGACATGAATCCGCCGAACTGCCCGGAGGCACGGCCAATCGAGACTTTTTGGGTTTAAACCAAAGCAAAGCTTCGAAAATTCATAAAACCAGCGGACGACATCCAAAAATTTAAAAAAGATTGGCCAAAAGTGGTCAAAATGGTGGGAAGTACCACTGTGCAGAAGCTAATGGGTCATGATCGAGGAAAAGTTAGGAGTCTTGACTATGATTAAATATTTTGATTAAACGAGAGTAAAATATCATATAAAACACAAACACAAAATATGATTTGCCAAATGAAATTATTAAAACTAAAAAAAAAACATGACTTTTTTGTTATTTTGAAAGTGTGCTTATACTTTCTGGAACAATCTATATAACCCTAACCAATATTGTTTTAAGCAAAACCTTTCTAATGAAAGCAATCAAATAATCAAATGACCACGAAAAAATGTACTAAATACTCATTACATAACTTATAACGGAGAAATGAAGTGTCCAAGTGAAATGATTTGGATAAGGAGCATGGGACTGTCTCCTCCCTATTGTAAAATTGATCGAAACGAGGGCAGGCTCTTCGAACCCATCTATTGGGTTTATTCTGTCAAATGAGGGCTCGATTCTAGTGCTGTGAGTGAGAACTTGCCTTTGAAAGGAGTTTCTCTTTCCTATATTCGCGGATTTCGCAAAAGCATTTCTGCTTACGGGCCCGGCTAAAGGTTTTTGGCCTTTCAGGAGCTTGATGATCACAAACAACAATACAATCCTGATCAAATCGTTCTTCGGGATATTCCACTACTATGGAAATTTACCTTGCTACAAAAGATGGCAGTATTACATCCTCATCATCATCATCATCATCATGAAAGTTTGAAGAGAATCCGACAAAAAATGAATTTTTTGACGATCATTTTTGTGTGTCCATTTTTTTTTCTGGTGTACAGTCTTAAATGGTAAATACAATATTGGGATCCGTGAACAGTTTTTTCTAAAGTTATCAGGAGTACAAGTAGAGGCGTACTTGATCAACTCTCCAAAATCTCAGTCAAGGAATAATGAGATTAACGAATACTATCCAGAAACTCTGTGGTATGGATTTTAGGATGTACAAGCAAATCAAGTGTTCTCTTTGTAGTTTGTTAATATGATATTCATTGAGGGAAAACCACATTAAGTTGAATAGCTAATACAGATAATGAAATAAATCCTAGAAATATAAGGCTTATGATCCACATATCCAGGAATCAGTAGATAGTTTATCGAACATCCAAATAATGGTATTGCTAAAAAATAATCAGTTTCAACTTGGGGTTATTCAACACATATGGAGGAAGTATGAAAGCTAAGGAATAGTGAAAAACTTATCTAGGCAAGGACGTCGTTGTTCGATAACACACCCGGAAGGTTGTCAGGATTGTTCGATTGGCTAAGCAAAATCCGAAATTTTCATTGGGAGAGATTTCTGAATCACTAAGTCTCGGTGCTGATCGACGTACTGGTCATCGACGGCTCAATGACAGTGGATTGAAGAGCTGTTTAGCATCCAAGCGACCTTTCATAAGCAAGGTTAGCCAAAAATATGCGGGTATGTCGGACTTCTGTAAACGGATTTTATGGACCGACGAGAGTAAGTTTGAGCAATTCGTACAGAAACGGCGTTCGAGAGTTTAGGAAGCTTCTGGTGAAGCACACAAGGATCGATGCATCCAGAAGACAATGAAGCATGGAGGTGGGAATATCATGGTCTGGAGAGTGTTTGCAAGGTCCTGAAGTAGGAATTATGGCACATAACAAAGGGATCATGACTGTGGATTATCATATGCCTATCATTATCAATTATTTCAACATATTACTTTATTTACAACCATATTGCAATATTGTATGTATATAACCATTCCACAAATAAAATTTTGAAACTAGCCCATTTGTTATCTCTTGAACGTCTATGAAGGTTGTTTGGGTTCCCAGCACTTTCGGCAATAGATGTCAAGACAAATATAAATTTTTCAAACAGTTGTAAGGACGTGGCCAGGAGCGCAAAGAGAAGCGCTTCTACGGCACTTAACATTTTTGGCGAAATGTTGAGTGGAAGTGGATAGGCTTATCTCGGTGACTCCCCCTACGCTTTCTGCAAATGTTCTATGCTATGCTATGCTATAACAAAGGGATCATGACTGTGGATATATAAATCGACTTTCTCGGCGAAATTTATGAGGTGTATCATTTAAAAACTGGCCTGGAAACCAACTTCATCTTTCAATAGGACAACGGACCAAAGCACACAGACAGTTTTTAAGGCTAAGAGAGGTCAGACTGAGTATTAGAAGTTGAAGAATAAAGTTAAAGGCATAAGTGTTTAACAAACAATTAAGTTGAATAATTTATTTTGTCCATTTTGAAATACCGATTTAGCAATAATTTATTTAATATTGAGCTAGTCATGCTCATTCCTACATTGGTCATGCCGGCACAATTTTGCCGTATAAAAATACTTTCTATGCCCAGAAGAAACTTACCGTCTACTATTTAAATCAGCTGAGATATCGAAGGAAATGAAAAAATGTATGTGGTGTATGATTTATTTTGTCCAGCACTGTAAACTGTAACAGATTGGTTTCTTCAAATAATAATGTTCCCTTAGGTTTAAAGACTAAAAACAAACATTACAAACCAATGCTTTGATTTCGAGCAGCATGAACATTTGAAAATTTTAAAACTTTTGGGGATTCAGGTTACTTAGTCGTATGGCATCCGTTTTTGTCACTAATCTTTTCGCAAAAATTCCGAACCCCACGAGAAATAATAGTTAGTTCTGAAATAATTGCACTAACACGTAAAATGAGAAATTTCGGGGAGGTATGACGTTGCGAACCAAAGTACGATGTTGTGTTGCTGTCTCGCAATTGAAAAAACTAACAAATTAACAAATGCTATTTACACGCCACTTGAATAAACTGACGAAATTAGAGAAAATGTTGTCTTCGAAAATGTTGACTATTCTCGATAGCCGATTTTCAAACTTCTAATTCTATATACTATTCCATCAAAGTACTTCACTGAATATATTCATATGATAACTTGGTTATTTAGCTTTAATTCGATAACGTTTCCAATAGTGAGTGATTCTGTTAAGCCACATTTTTCTTCAAATAAACCACTCAAACATCTTGCAATTCCGTTGCCAATAACTTTTTTTTTTCACGTGGTTCAAATGGAACGATAGCCGAATTATAAAGAGACTGTCGACAATAGTTACACTCATTTAAGAAGTTTGGCGCTGTATAGAAACACTTTCGATCAGTTATGGATAATTCTGTGGACTGTAATTAATAGAGAGTCACCGAGAAAATGAATCTAAACAAACAAAAGCGTCAGATGTGAGCACGATGCTACAAAAATACTCATGAATGGATGTACTCCGCTTAGCTTGCCAAGAATAGGTAAATCACCCTATTTGTGAAGAAGTTTGTTTGATTTTTTTCATTTTCGTCTACTGTCTGCTCCACCTGCACTTATCCAGCTATGAGTAAACAACACGATCGTCACATTGTCAACAAGAGTGTTGAACCCGATTGGGTGATCTTCAAAATAAGTTTTGCCACTCGCATCGTGTGAAGTAGATTGTATTTGCTATTAACAGTCGAAAAGTAGCATCCGAAAGGTGCTCTTGAAATCCGTCAATCATGGTGGCGCATGGCAGCATGCTCGCAGCACGACTTTGGCGGCGCCAGTAAATTTCTTAAGCGCACGTGGTGGTGGTGGTGGCGGTCAAATCGGTAAAAAGCTTTAATTTGATCAAAAGGTTAAACTGCTAAAGGTTTGCCGTGCACGGGTGCAGAACAACACGATTCATCGAAACCTGTTCGAGCCATTCACGATATGTTTGAGTGTGTGTTTGTGGGTTGTTGTTTTCTTGAAACGGTGATCTTGATTCATTAGGAGTTGCCTGATCGTGGTTGTCGAAATTACGTTCGTCGGAAGACAGTTCAATGATGCGTAAGAAGAACCGGTGATCATTGAATCATTCAGGTGGCGCATATTGCAAGATGATTACACACGTTATGACCCTTGCAGTAATTGGTAGATATGCCATGCAGAACTCTTGCAGTAATTGGTAGATATGCCACGCAGCATGAAAAAGAGAAGCGGAAAATTAGGCAATTTTAATCAACGACAAACATAAGCAGTAGTTGCGATGGTAAGAGCTTATTTTGGCTGACCTTCAACTAGGAGAATCGTTATAGGTGGTCGTGAATAACATGACAAAATGATTATAGGGCTAAACTTTCAGATTAACAGGTTAATGAATAAATTCACACTTAGCGAAAGATACAATGCTATGTTTTGTTTTGTTACAACTTAATTAATTTGATTTTGCCTGAAGCATGTTCTTCGTTGTTTTTTCTGCATCATAATGATGTTTGTAACTCTAGTTTAATTTAGGCTTTCTGGTGGCGTAAATAGTATGGAGTGATTGATTTTCAAATATACATGCAACGCGGCGACGAAATTTACAAATGAAGCACATGCATGCATAACATGCATGCTGTAAACCGGCAAAACAGTACCACCGACAGACCGTTCACTTCTCCGGTAGTTGAAATCCACGCTAGAAGAGAGGTTTACCATGTTCGAAAATCGCCCAATAGCGATATAATTTGCAAGATACAAGCACGTGTACACGTCACCTCGAAGCCAAAACCGAAAGTGATTGGAGTCGTTGACTCAGTTCAATCGAGGGGCTTGTGCAGCTTATAATAGACGTGAGTCATTGCCCCTTTAAATTTACGGGCGCCATAATTAATTCTCCTTAAGTCATCCGTAGGGTACCATAGGTTCATAAAGTTGCATACATCTCTATAATAAATTCATGTCTTACGAGATTATCATACAGTAGCTCTACTAATGTTGACTCACTGGACCGATGCATAAAGACGAATTAAAATTTTAGCGACATTTTAGATAACTCTACACCGACCGGAATGAGAGCTCATATTTTCCATTAGCAATTACCTGCCACCCGCTGGAATCTCCTTCAAGTACACTTTATTTCATACTTAGCTTGAGTGCGAGAGATTCGAGTGAAATAACTGCTTCTCGGTTGGAAGGTTAAAATTGTTTCGCAATAAGTTTGTGGAATTAATGGTGGCGTGAGCTACCGATGATCTTTATGCTATTCGAGCGCACTAAGGCCACCGCGCGAGAGTGAAATTGCTTGCTTTTCAATTTTCGCGCTACGGCTTATAATACAATAGTGACCAGATATCACCAGCCATCGATCGAAACATCCGCCTCGCGGCTGATCGTTTGTGGGAATGCGTTTAACGACGCTGTTATTGTTTTTTTTCAAGCTGTATTGAAATTGCGCGCTCCAACATCCACCGCTAGTTGCAAACGATTGAGAGGCGACTTAATTGCCAACTGCCTCTGTATGTACTGCACGATTATACTCTTTGAGCTGATATTGAAAAAAAAAACCATATCACAAATATACGATTGACTCACTCAAGACTTAGTTGCTCACGGATGGGAATCTTCAAACAAACCTACCAATCAACTGTTTGTGTGTACAGTTGCAACGGTTATACAACTCGTCTGAGATCCAAGCTAAAACTACTAACGCTTTTCGTCATGTATCATTGGATTGAATATTATCGTTGTGATGAGCCCGTTTCGTTCCGTGAGTACATGAAAAACAAAGAAAATTTTCGATCGAACCCTTTTTCCAAATCGTTTACGTAATGATCTTGGCTATAGATTAAATTTTTGAGCAACTGCAACGGGTTTTCATGTTAATAAAATACCTCTTTGTGTCCAACTTGAGTTTAAGAAAACATGTTACACTGGAAAGACATGTAAGTTGTAAATTTAAAGTGAAATTTCACATGGATCATTTTCCAACAAAGGCCCACAAGTCCTTTACGATATACTGGAACACATATGATTAATTTGAAACTGATTCTACTACGAAACTTCTTATCCTTGATAAAAAAAAAGTCGCCTAATGTTCGTTTCACATATTCAATTTGTGCCAGCTTATTTCAAAGACAAACCGCCCAGAATTCATTGTAACGTCGTCACAGAAGAACAGAAGTGACATAACTTGTCATCGGAAGAGTGGCACTTTTATTACCATTACCATTACCCATAGCGCAGAGCAGAGCAGAACATTTCATGGTGTAGTCCGTCACCATACCCTCGCAACTGACATTTGCTCATTCCACCTCAAATAAGCCGTAACTCAAAGTGGTCATTCGAACTTTTGAGCGCCGTAAAAAAGTGCTTTAATATGCACACTTCGGCGAACGTCCACCCACACGTCAATCAGCGCTGCAGCAGAAACATGTTATTTCGGAAGAATTGCAGAGAAAAAAAAAACAACAATTATTCTTTCCCTTTTACTAACAACAGTAAATCAACGTGAAAAAAATCCGTTGCAAAAGCTTTGCACCACTTCAACGCGTTGAATTGCTCTGACAAATCATGCATTTTTTTTTTATATATTTCGGCAATGGATTAGGCAATTTCTCACACTTGAAATATTCAAGAAGATTATTGCCGCCGACGCCGTCATCGTAAAAGGCTTAAAAGTTGAGCCACTCATCTCAAGCGCTAGCAAACCAAGGAACGCCATAAATATCACCGCGTAGCATGGTGGTGCATGTAAAACACAAAAGTGCAATAGGCAATTCAACACGCAAGCTACGGGCTCTCACATGCGCGCTAGTCAAATCTATCTGAAAGTTTTTCAGCGGAACTTTTGCGGGCAGCACTTTGAACTTCTCTTTCGCACTCCGATTACGTTATTATTGTTAAAATTTGCCGCCATCATCAATGGATGTAGATGCCCAGCGGCAGCAACAGTCAAAGAACTACTCAAAGCGATCCATCCCAACTGACTTTTGTTGGTTTAGAGTGTACGATTTTTTTTTCGGTAATAGTGTTACGTGCTTAGTACTTTGATTTATGCCTCGCTTGGCTTGTTTTAGGCAAAGCGAGTCTTCTGCCGGCTACCCCCATCCTTGAGCAAAAGAAGGAAAACCTGTTGTGAGTGAAGCGATTTTCTTCCGTGAAATCCACTTGTTTTGTGACTTACGTTGTGATGAATAAAACGAGTTGCGATCTTGGCTGCCGCTTTAAGGTCAAACACGTAAAATAACTATCTTTCGTAATAAATGCATAAACTACTTCGGTTTGAGACGAGCATACATGAGGAACAATTTTGGGCACACATGGCTTATTTTGGTAACATTCAGAACGAGCTGGTTTTGCTTTAACGCTTATCGGATCAACGAAGTAGACGTCGTAGGTGTGAAAAGACAACAAATCGATTCCAAGCCTATGTAGAACCGCTTCACAGTGTGGCCGTTCTGTAAAATGGGGGCAAAAGAGCTTCCGCAACTTTTTTGATGTTATGGAGGTAAGATTAAGTCTTCGGGGAAGTTGCTGAGAATAGTTATTTTTATTCAAGTAATATAACACTTAAATAAATGAACTTTTCATAGTAATGAGCTATTGCATTGACTTCTTCATAAAAATTGTAGAATAATTCATTTTGAAAAAACTTCCGAACTTTCGAACATACCGTATGTACACCCTAAATAAAAGAGCCAGATTGTAATGCAATTTTGCATGATTTTGTTTCTTTTCTCGTTATGGATCGTAACTTGGAGAAAAAATACAACAAGGGTCGTGGGCAAAAAAGCAACAAACCAATTCGCTTTGAAACATTCAATGTGTGCGTGAGGTTGTGCAGTGTATCAGCTGTTGTGTGTGAGGTTGGAGCCCGAATGTTTAATGGCTCAAAAAAAAAACGATCACGATTTGTTTCCGAAATTCGAACCGCGGCCGCCAGCGTGACGGCTCTAGATAGTAACCATTAAACCACTTTAACAAGTTAAGATGAACGGAATAAAAGCCCTACAGTTGCTTCCCGCCTTTCTCCCCCCCTAAAAAAAAATCCCCCCCCCAAAAAAAAACTACTTTTTTTTTCATTTATAAAAAACACTTTTTACACCCCCCAAAAAAAACTACCAACAATAACTACACCCCGACCCCTCTTTTTCTGTAAAAAATATATATAATATTAAAAAAATCTCCACATCCCAAAAAATATAGCAAATAATGTGGACAAAGTTCGAACTGTTTTCATCAAGTGGTTTGGACTACAGCTGGTGTCAAAGTTGACGCACCAACATTAGTATTTCCCTTTTTCACCCGATAGTGACCATGCTGAAATATCGGTGCAAAAAAAAAGCCGAGGCATATTCTAGTAAAAATACTGTATAGTAATGTATACGTAGTTTTCACAAACCAACTCATACTGTATGCCATATTTAAAGTTCTTCGTGGGTTACACTAGTTATTTGGGATATTTGAGGCATAACAAATCATGTGTATTAATAAAGTGAATTCGCCTCGGCTTTTTTTGCAGCGATATTTCAGCATGGTCATTATCGTGTGAAAAAGGGAAATACTAATGTTGGTGCGTCAACTTTGACACCAGCTGTAGTCCAAACCACTTGATGAAAACAGTTCAAATTTTGTCCACATTATTTCCTATAATTTTGATCGCGTAAGGTCTATACATTGGTCATAGTGTTGTCAAAGTTTCAGCTAAAAATATTGACAATTGACAAAGTTACAGAAGGTTGAACATGGCGTTTTTTGGAAGCAACATTTTGCTCGGCTTTTTTTTGCTACTGAGTGTACTGATGTTAAAATGACCCGTACAAAATAAAGATTCAGATCCTCAAATTTGAGCATTATTTATGGATATGTGGTCAAAATTTGGTCTTATTGTTGGTCGTAAGCGGTGTCTGTAATTTTTTAAGTTTAGAATGAAAAATCATGGATTTAAAACAGATGAAAATTCAGGTTATTTGAAGACTGCAGCCCAATTGGTTCACGGAAAAATGAAAAACAAGCCCCGAGCATTAACATTTTGAAATAAATTTTGTTTGGTCTCTATTGAGTGTCAGCATATTCAGTAAGTTCTTTGGTGCAAAAAATATATAGAATTAGTGGTTTGGAACTGGGTTAGCCAAAGACATCATTTTCCTTAACTTGACCTTCAAAAGGCACAACTCAGGATAACCTTAAAACTATGTTTTTGTTTTTGTTTCTTGATTATCGAGGATTTCAACCTCGGGCAAGTTCATCTCCCGTCGTAGTCACTCAAATACTTCTGTACAAGTTCTACACGATCAAGAAAGATATAAATATCTCCAAAATATGTATCCTCTCTGAAGACACTAGCAACTTTAATTCACATATTTGTGATGTGCCTGGACAAAAGTTAATGTTCAGACTGAATTAACGTTTACTCGTAGATTTTTTTTCTTAAAAGTTTGAAGAAAACTTCTCAGGTGTTCATTAGGGTGTCAATGAAACTGAAATTTTCAAATCTCAAAAAACCGCTCACAAGTTGCATTACCCCATAACACTAACCTAAGCAAAATTTGAGCTCAATCGGACATGATTTAGGGGTGCGTGCCTCTCGATCAATGGTTTGACATTTTTACCCATGACAATTTTCCCAAGCAAATCAATATTAGTTTTTTGATGCCAAATGACTTGGCAATGTATAAAATAGATTTTTTTTGAGAAAATTAGGCATAATCCTGCATGGTCTGGGGATGTTCCTAATTGATCAAAAATTTGAATTTTCTGGAACTTTTGAGTTCAGATTAATTAACGGAGCAATTGATGAAATGTAGTATTCCTAATATATTACCCTACACAGCTTATCTTATAAATGCTTTATTATATTTCATTATGGTGAATCTTCCATTACGGTAGTTCTTTCAGTCAAATCAATTTTGTGAATAATTTAATATTCATATATGTTTTTTTTTAATTCTTTATTGAAAGAACCACCCTATGAAAGAACTACCCCAATGAAATATCCCGCATCAATTATGAGATGCAATACAGAGTAATATATCAAAACTATTACAACTGTGTTAATTAACACAAACTCGAAAGTTTTCAAAGTTCCAGAGAATTCAAAATTTTGATCGATTAAAGGTAAACCTAAATCATGCCCGATTGAGCCCGAATTTAGCATAGAAGGAGCTTTGAAACAAATGAAAGATTAGATCGCAGTGTGCTTTGGTCGCGAGTTGACGTGTCTGTTTTAGCTCGTGTCAATTCTTTTCATTCGTTTCCATTAAGTTTCGTGTATGAAGTGCTTCAAAGTTTTTGCGAAATAACTGAAATAATGAATAAATATGTGTTTGCATTCGGAACCCAAGGAACGAGGTCGACGAGGATCCTACGGTAGTGGCAACATCAGCAGCATTACCAAAACATCCACCATCGGGAGAGGAGCGTAAAAGGAGCGCAACTGCTAGCCAGCAAGCATCCATCATACCCTAAGTGATATAACTATAAAAGGCTAAGACAAGAGTTTGTGCTTATGTCCCAACCGACAGATAAGCTCTCACGCAATTGCCGTGGCAGGAATAAGGAGGACAAATTTGCCAAAAAGTTCTTACACGGTGTTCAATAAGTTCGGATACACTTTCAAAATTTGTTAAAAAAATGAAAACATGTTTTTTTATTTTTTGGATTTATGTTATTGAAAGCTATGTTTACAAGGAACGTTTACAACATTTCTCTTGGAATGACCCCCCCTTTGTACTCCTTAACGAGCTTCAAACGTTTCTCGAACGCGTCGCAGGCGGCACGCACGGACTGCATGGGCATTTCGTCCCAGATTTTGAGAATTACCGTCTTGAAATGATCCAAAGTGCTGACCTTGTATTCGTTCAGCTTCGCCATCATATAGGACCAAACAAAAAAGTCGAGAGGATTCAAGTCCGGGGAGCTGGGAGGCCACAAAGTTTTGTCCAGAAAGTCGGTTAAATTGTCCCGACACCAGGCTTGAACCACATTTGCCGTATGGGCTGGTGCACCGTCCTGCTGGAACACGTAGTGCTCATCGCCGTAGAGGCTTCGGAGACTGGGGGCAACAACCTTTTCCAAAACCTCAGTTTTGTAGTACGCCGCGTTGATTTTGACGTTTTTTTCAATAAACACCAAGGGTAGCTTACCACGTTTGCATACTGCCCCCCAAACCATCACCGACGCGGCACTTTGGAACCGAGGGATGTTTATATTGGATTCAGGAATGCTGTCCCTCGATGGCGCCCACACCCGGTCATTTTGCACATTGTGCGGCTGCTGCAGCACGAACAGTTTCTCGTCCGAAAAAACAAACTCCTGACCAGCGTGCCGAGAGAGGATCCTCTTAGCTCGATCCAACCGCTTTTTGCTGGTAGCCTCCGAAACGCCATGGACCTTACGTTTTTTGTAAGGCCTGAAACCAAGGTCCTTGGTGAGTATGGTGTGAGCGGTTCCAATGGAAACGTTGAGATCTGCAGCCGTTTTTCGGATTGAGCGGTTCTTTTTGCGCCGAATTCGCTCCCTCACGATCTTGATGACCCGTGGCGTCCTCGCTGAACGCGGCCGACCGGATCTCGCACGGTCATTGGTCGAGGACGTCTCCCGGTATCGCCTGATGGTCGTGTAGACAAAGTTCCGCTTGACCCCATGCGATTTCAGCAGCCGGAATATATCGCCGGGTCGCTCACCGTTCAAAAAACGCTTAATTACGAAGTCCCGATACTCTTTCATCGCGCGTAACAAACAAACAACAACTAACAGAATGTCAACACCGCGCACATTCGGTAGCGTATGAATGAAGCTAAAGCTGACACCAATACCAATGCAGAATATGTACATGGCGCATACCTACGCAATGATGAAAACTTGTATTCGAACTTATTGAACACCGTGTAGTTTGGTAGCACCTTAGAGATGAGCACCCATACATCACGACTGGTATGATACTGCCCTTCCTGGGGTCTCACGGAGGCGTGACACTGGCATCCTGCCACTGTCCTGCGCGCGGTGTTAGATTGGTACAAGTTTGTTTTCATACCAAAAGACTTCAAACCACCCAACTCGGGCCATCATGAAAGCCAAACTTCGTGACATACGTAAAATGTTCGAAAACGGGCTGAATTTCAGGAAACAGTGGGTAAAAGTATCAAACGCGGAAGGTAAAAGTCGGCCCCACTATTGCCTAAAACCTTATGAGTGGTGTCAAGGGCAAAGTGCGGGCATTCGGTCATGGAGAAGAGATCCAATAAACCAATGAAATAGAAACCTAACCATGAAGTTGTATCCTGGAGAGTGTGAGCTGTTTAGTGGAATACCTGTAACTAGAAAATGAGAAGAATGATTAGTAATTTCTATTTAATTCCAACTACCTTTATTGCTCAATGTGCAGACTTCTTCCTTGTCGTGTACTAGCAGTCGAGTATTAGTACACGACACTGAAGAAGTCTGCACATTGTAGACGAAATACGCGTATCTGTCAAGATAAGCAATAAAGGTAGTTGGAATTAAATGGAAATTACTAATCATTCTTCTCATTTTCTAGTTAGTCATAAAGTTGTAGTTTATTTCCCGTAAGTTTGAAGAAATTCCATTAAAAATAAATTATTCGGACCATTTTTATATGTCTCATGGTTCGAGAACAGTCTTTATGTATTATGTGAATAGTAAGTGTTGAAAAAAAAGAAAAAAAAATTATACCAAAAATATTGTGCCACAATAAGAGTTTTAAAATATAATAAGCCCGAACTAACTCATTTATATGAATTATTTTCTGAAAATAACGCAGAATATTCCGTAAATGAAACTACATGAAAGTACTCTAAAATGAATGTAAAGCTAAGACAAACATTCACATTTTTGAAAAATTTCGGCATTCCCATGCCTTCCAATCAAAATTATGAGAAAAAAAGTTGTTAGTGTCTTCAGATAAGGTGCCGATTTTGAAGTTTAAGATAATTTGTGGAACATGTGGAACTTATAAATTGTACGTATGCTAAACAATGTACGTAAAACTTGTTTCAAGGTAGCTCTGAGATAAAAACAGTTAAGTCTATTTAGGATTATGTTATATACATTCGGTATCTTCGACAAAGTTTTGTTTTGAATGGTCTATTCTATAAACTTGCTGAAAAAAGCAGCCATATATCAAGTGCGATACTATTTTAATAAAAACAAATATTACGTTTAATACGTTTAATATCTTGATACGTCATTTTATTTTGATTTTCAAAAGGAGCTGGAAAATATTTGGAGCAACTTCCCCGAAGACACCTTACCTATAACACTTTAGACCGTCTTTTAACTAAACGGCCCCACTGTGCGCCAGGGCAACCAAAAGTTCCTGGAGAGATCTGTGCGGCACGATAATGAGCAGGAAATAAAACTCACGTCTCCAAATTAAGTGGGATTACGATAGACGAAAGAAAAATAAATTGTAAACAACAAAAAGCAGCGGGGATCTTGTTATAACAAAAAACATAGTGGGTGTACAGCAGTGCTGTATATAAACATTTCGACTCAACGAGATTCATTTGGTGATAACTCGCTCCAAAAGCTAATTTTTAAAATACACTGTACGGCAAAATATTTGTTTTCGAATGATTTCGTAAAATTGTCTCACGAGATATGGCACTAACTTCAACATCTAAGGCGTGAGAATAGAATAATCTAATAAAGAAATGATATTCACCATTGAATATTATTCGAATATTACAATGAATATAACAGTTTTGGTATTATAGTAAGGCCAATGTACTGTTAGAAAAAGTTGTAGAATTAGCCAAGAACCAAATTTTGTGGCGAACACCGTATTCAGAAATTTAGCTTCTTAAAACAAGTTACCGGTAAATTATTCCAACAGAGTCAAAATAACTATTTACAACACTGGTTTACAGTGATGAGATAGGGATGAATCCAATGCAATTTGAACTATGAACATTTATTATTGTGGTTGAAATAATCAGTGCTAATTGAATGAGACAGTCCTAATTGTTGTAACATGCCGGGTTTGCTTCTATTCTTCAGCGAGTATCAGGACTAAATTGAAGAAATGAAGAAGATTCAGAAAAATGCCTCTTTAACTCTCTCGTGTTTCAACTCTTTTGCGAAGTTAATAGACCAAGCGGCAATGGAAGAATATATTCGCGTTTCAATATTCGATTGAAGAGAGAATAGTTCAATCCAACCACGAGGTCGCTGTGGATCTGGAAAACTGGAATCTGTTTTTCATTATTGGAATGGTCTCACCAGTGTATATTATTTGAAGAAATTTATATTCTTAAAGTAATAGGTTTTTTTTAAATACTTATTCGGCTACACTTGTCCTCTGGAATTGTGAATGTAAAAAATATCCGGAATTCAAAAAAATCTTTGCTATATTTTGATTTTTTAAGGGAGAAGTCAACCACGCTCTTCCTCCCACCATTCCTTTTGAACATGTTACCCTTTCTAACCACTAGAAAACCACGAATAATAGTTCTACTCACAGTGGATGTAGCATTGATTTATTATGGTTAAATACATTCAACCGTTCCTTAAATTCAAAGCCAAATTGAACGGTTGAGTTATTTCCTTTCCGCCATAGTTGCTTGTCTTATGACAAATACTTTTATTTTGTCTACATTTTGCAGACTCCCTCAGTACCTTGTACCCAGACAACACTGAAGAATCCATGAATAATCTTTGAACAATAGGGGCTGAACTAAGACCGTTAAACTTGTTTTATTGGATGTATACAGGTATTTTTGAAACTAACTCTTCAACATAGGTTGATAAGTAATGATAAGTACTGCGAGCAACACAAATTCAACATTCAAATCTACTACATAACCAAGAAATATTCTGCCGACACCCATCCATAAGATTGTCACCACATTAACTTCGAAACGATCGTGAATATTCGGATCAAGCCATCAAGTAGTTTTAGGATTTCAGATGTATAAGGGAACAAAAAGTGACTTTTTAGCCCCCCCTCCCCCTCATTCTTTCTTAGCATTTCAAGCTTATTGCTTTCACAATTCGCTTATTGCTTGCCCTCAACTTAGTGTTCTAAATGCACTTCCAAAGTTATTAATTGAGAGCTTTCGATGCCAGGTACCATTTTTGCATTAGTATGAATGTACATTACATTAGTAATGTACATTCATACGACGAGAAATTTTCCTTAAAGAAAAAATCCTAGACCAGACCGGGAATCGAACCCAGCCACCTCCAGCATGGTATCTCTTTGTAGCTGCGCCATTACCGACTGAGCTAAGGAAGGACCCCCCCCCCCTCCTCGTTGTCACATTTTTTGTATGGACCTTCAAAATGTTGTGTATAGATAGTCACGTTTTCTGAAGGACCCCCCCCCCCCCCACCTGCGTTACATTATTAATGGACCGTCCCTAATGTAAATGATAACTTGGCTCTGTAATGTCTGTTCGATCGATTCAACTTGTAAAAAGGTAGCTAAACAAAGTTTTCACACCCATTTCGAACGACTTTTGGTCGAATGCAGATGTGGGAAGCGTTGTGGAAGGACTATAGAAGCAATGTGTAATTTTAATTTAAAACATTGTTTGCACACGAATTAATCACAATTAAGTCCTTGAAGAATGCGTTATGGCTGCTGATAACCACATACACCTTCTCATTACCATCAACTACAACTTTCGTTAGCATCATATTCAAGCAAACTGCATCTCAATAACCAAATGGCCATGACTTCGAAGATTTTGATCTCCACATTGTGGGGCAGGCACGGCATCAGATGCAGTAGCATTAGCAAGCGTGAATTATTCCGCGCTCTAGTTGAAGGCTCAACT
Source organism: Aedes koreicus (assembly GCA_024533555.2). Lineage (NCBI taxonomy): Eukaryota > Metazoa > Arthropoda > Insecta > Diptera > Culicidae > Aedes > Aedes koreicus. The sequence continues at coordinate 399,123 of JAHHFK020005933.1, read as the reverse complement.
CATCCGACCGTCATCACGAAAAGTCTATCCACCATCCACTTCAAGCTAGTCCATACTGCCGAGCAGCTTTCTACCACAAGGAAAAGCGTGAGGCTCAACATCTGATCACATCACACAGTCCCCTGTTGGTATGGTTGGTGCTGTTCAAATAGAGTTATTTTCTCTTTTTCCATCAGCTCATCATTCGTCCGTTTTCAGCGTCGCCATCACAGTTTCGGTTTTATAAGCAAATTTCACTTGAACACCCAACTTGATAATTGTGGCTTCCTTTCGCTTTGACTTGTTGTTACTCCTCCATCAAATGATGAAACAAGCAACAACACAAAACACACCCCGAGATCAAGCGAGGTCCGTCAAAATAAAGTTTGCACTCCCCGTGGCCTGCTTTTTCATGCCAAATTTCCCGAATCGAAGATCCGCCTTGAAGTGAACCGGAGGGGGTGATAGGGTTGCTTAGTGAGCACGATCGACACCACATCACCCGGGGTGCGATGTGAGAAATTGAAATGCAACGTTCGATAATTAAGTTGAAACGATTCGAACATACTGATCAACCGATCGATCGAGTCTAATGGGATAATAAACATCGAGGAATTCAATCGCGCCTGAAATCGCACCTTACCCAGGCAGTTATCGAGGGACAGATGGTTATAGTCGATCGCTAATTATTTTTCCTAGGTGATTAAAAGGAACAATTGGCTCTTACAATACAAAGGCAATTTGATCGAGGAAAGTCGTTCTCTGTGGTTGATTTTTTTTTGGCTCCCAATCAATAGTGATTTGTTCCATTGGAAGTGATCGAAAATTGATCGGATTGATCAAAGGCTTTGATCATCAATTGCCTGCTCTGCTGCAGTTTTTTTTTCTCCTAGGTAATTATCATTTTTTTCTTTTACAGGTAAACAGTGGTCTTGAGTAAAACATTGCCAATTGATAGTAATTGAATAGGCATTCTGTGCTTCTATGTTTAATTTCAAGCTTGAGGGTTATTCATTATATAATAATTGATTGATATTTGCAAACGGAAGTAGGATGTTATACAATTTCGATTTCTTGATTTACTGGAGATCAAACTATGACAATTGTTCTGATATCTTTTTTGAATTTTTGAAGTTATCACTCTACACATGTTAGTTTGTTACCAGCTTTCAACCCAAAAGCCTAGAAAATATCCGATCCAAAAGTTATGCTTCTCAGCATAATGTTTAGAAAATCAAGTGACTCATTACGATATTCACACATAAGAGATACTCCTGAACCATCGACCTAAATCATAAATAATAACAAGACCCATTTTTTCGGCATCAGGTCAAAAGCCTGCCTAATGAAATAAGCCATCTTGACCTTTTTCCCACCTCACACCCGTCAATTAGAACCTTTCAAGCAAAAAGCTTCATTCAGCCAGCGAAACTAAAATCCACCATCAATTTGGCAGCAACTTTCATTCATTCACACAATTGACGCATTACACACTCTTGAAGCGAGCTCATGTCCGTGGAAACGGAATAAAAAATCTTTTACAGCCATCAGGAGAGTCTGACACTAAAATGCCAAGATAGATAGCCGTACTTGTACCATTTGTTCGTCTGTCGTCTCTCGTTCTTCATTAAACAGAAAATAAAAAAAAAAAACGAAACTACATATTCCTTCATTTGCTTTTCTCCGCCGGTCCATTCTTCTATCAATCTTTGAGATTTCAATTACGTAAAAATCGGATTTCATTCGATAGTCAGTCAGCCAGCAGCAACAGCACTGTGCGTTGCTTCATTCCTTTTTCTCTTTATGTGCCTATGTAGAAGAGTTGGGCCTCCTAAAAGCATGCCTATTTCAGATGCAGATGCTCAGCAATGGCAACTGGCACCGTAATGAGCAGGGCCAACCCAGAAACGAACACACAAAGATTGAAATACGCTCGAATTTGATGGACAACCTGCAACTCATCACCTCGTCGTCGGGGCAACCCTCGAACAATGGGTTCGCTCCATTTGATGAACTGGTCATAATAAGGGGATAATGTTAATCCGATGTTTTCTATTTCTTCGGTTGTTCACTTTAATGTATACTTAACTTGACTTATTTCAACAATCAACATGTCACAATTACTTCAGTAGTTTAAAGATTTAATTTTCCTATTGAGTTGAACAATTTGTAGTTTCAAAATGCTAATAACCCGGTAGCCTGGTAGACGGCATCAATCATCATTGAGGGTTATAGTGAATGCAATGGAGTGAGAGTTCGATTCGCGCTAAAGACCGTGAAATGTGCGTGTAGTTGTTGTTTATAACTGAATGTTGTGTTGTTGTCTGTCAAAAGTATAGGGTTCTTAACCTCACGATGATTAATCATCAATTGACGTGTCAAAACTTTAAAGCACTTATATGTTTATAAAAAAACAACAACGTAAAGAGTAAGTGAACCGGTGCTGACCATACCCTAATAAACTATTAAATAATAGCCTTCGTGAATTTTGCAAGTAAAATGTATTTTTAACCCAATTATTAGGATTTGGATCAACAATCTTGATTTTTAACTCGCAAACGTGAGTTCTTGTCAAAATATGGCCAAAGCAGGAGCTTTTCCGCTATAATATGGGTTTCAATCAAACTTAAGCATGATTAAAGGGATTGAAGTAAAAATCCTTACTAGGCATCCTAATAGAACAAAGCAAAATTCCAAATATATAACAAATAATGAAATCATTTGAATGAATGAAAGTTAAATAGTGTCTCTATGTAATTCTCATGATTTTTGTTCTTGTTTTGTTTGTTATGCGCTACAATGGCTCCATAATAACAAAAATTAAAATAATTTGAGAATTATAAACTAACACATTTGCAGACAGCTCGACGATTGCCGGTTCTGCTAGTATGATATGAAAATGGCCGAATAGGTTGTTCGACGGTTTTGAGAAGGACTAATGATTGCTTTGAATACTTAACTGAATTTTAAAAGATTTTCCTCAAAAAAAAGCTGAAAGAATTTCTTGATTGTAAGATTTTTAAAATTCACTGCAAAGGACATCTAAAAAACAATAAATTGTTAAAGTTTCGCGGGTAGTTTGCAAAATGTTGAACAGGCTAAAAACGTGCCAATTGTTAAAAACCTCATGCAAAACTTACGCACTGTATAACATTTGGCATGTTTCTAGCCTGTTCAACAATTGTAAAAATGGTTATCTACCCTACGTATAGCAATTCAAAAAAATGTTGAGGAGTGTTATTGCTAAGCTTTGCTTGTACTGACTCCATATATCTATGAATCATTTAATCGGACTCTTTAATGACTCAAATGGATATCTTTGAAATGTAACTAGAACACAGTATGAAGAACACGTTTGAAAATATTTCTTAAATGAAAAGCTTTATTTTTCAGAACAAAATAATATATCTTTTCATTTAAATTTTATCTATGGTAATTGGAATGATCTACACTATGTTTATCAGCTCTTCCAGGACTATTAATATATTAATATACACTTTATTTTTCTTTTCAGTCAGAAACCAGTGGATGTCATATATATTTTGAACATACAAATATTATATTCTTAACGTAATTAACCGGGATATGGGAGGGACCATGAGGGCACCCGATTGAAGCGATGAAGAGAGTGGGAATTTCAACTCTCCGTTGCTAACTGTTTACTTCAAACTCTTTCGTTCTTTAGCCAGGATTGATTTCCGTCCGTCTAGCGATCACGTGTTTCTTGTTTGCTGTTGATTCGGTTCAAGTGTTCATTTGGAGTGTTTTTTTTTTTGTTTTGTTTATTAGTTAATTGTAAATAAACGTTTTTCCGTAAATCGTAACGATCAGGTGTTCCTGAGAAAGGTACACATGAAAAGAAATTGGTAGACGGACAAATTTATCGTGACCGATGGCTTCTCCATTTCGAGATCGCCATTGTTAAGCCATTGGGTTAAATAAATTATTGGTTCTTCGCACGGTTACAGTTTTGTTGTTGTGGAAATATTTAGATTCCTATACAATGAAAATCATGGAAAAAATATTTAAATTTAGCGTTTAAAAGTCACGTTACACGTCAAAAGTACTAAGCATTCGTATACTCATAGAAAACATTTGTACATTGCGCGAAAACAAGACAAGGGGCTGCGGAAGTTTTGTAAAAAATATATGTCGATCTGGCTGTTATCGTTGCTTGACAGGTGTGCTTTATCGAGACGAACAAACGCAACTATGAGGAAGGGTTACATCTTATGTTCCATTACCTTTGGCTGTTAGTGAATCCGTGATCGATTTATGTGAATTTCAGACTCTTGGGCTGATTAGTCACGCCAGGGAGCCGACTTGGACACTTCACATATCGAAACAAAAACATGGACCAACGGATTTACTTAACGACGCCGAATGGAATTGGTATCAGACCTACTGGAGTGAAAGTCCACCACGCATACCACTGACGCTGTCACTCTGCTTGCTCGTGAAGATTACATATAGTTCAACAGCCCATTTTATTAGCAAAGAAGGGATGCTGCATCTTTCGCACTACAATTGGTCTGACTTAGTGCTGTAAATAGTCATTTCATCTCATTTGGAGAAATTTAGAGTTTGCTTGTTTCGGATGCTGAATTTATGAAAGCTCTTGACTTACACTTTCTCTAACAGTGAATTGCCCAAACTAGTATATGGAAAGTGTTATATTCCCTGTCATATTCAACCGCTACTCAATTATGAATATAATTTGAATATTTCGATATTACGCTCTCAAGTCTTAGGTTTTGAAGTTAGAGCAATACTTTCTGAGAAAAATTAATGAAAATAATCAAGCACAACAACTTCATCATACGTGATATTTTGAAAATCAACTTATGGAACGAGTTATCGACAAATGAATTGCATTGGATCAACATGACTATTTACGAAATTGGTCTGACTGCTTCCAGCACAAATGCGAGGCATTTCAAGGAAAACAAAATTATATAAATATATGTTAACTTTACTGACGCGGTTGATCAAAGCAACGATGGATCGAGTGATGTGTGTCCTCCGAGTATCAGGGACGCTCTCGAGTCCCTTCGAATCTCGGAGAGGGTTAAGGCAAGGTGATGGATTGTCGTGTTTGTTGTTTAACATTGCATTGGAGGGTGTGATTCGAAGATCTTCAGGAAGTCTGTCCAACTATTTGGCTTCGCCGACGACGTTGATATAGTAGCACGTAACTTTGAGTCGATGGCGGAAACGTACATCAGACTTAAGGCTGAAGCTGGTAGGATTGGGCTTGTGATTAATGCGTTAAAAACAAAATACATGAAGGGAAGAGGCTCACGAGAAGAAAATGTTAGCCTCTTAGCACAAGTTCAGATCGATGGTGATGAAATCGAGGTAGTAGACGAATTCGTGTATCTGGGCTCATTGGTGACCGCCGATAACGACACCAGCAGAGAAATACAAAGGCGCATTATGGCTGGCAATCGTGCCTACTTTGGACTCCGAAGGACGCTAAGATCGAAGAAAGTTCGCCGAACCACAAAGTTGACCATCTACAAGACATTAATTAGACCGGTAGTTCTCTACGGTCACGAAACATGGACATTGCTAGTGGAGGACCAACGCGCCCTTGGAGTCTTTGAACGGAAGGTGCTGCGTACGATCTACGGTGGAGTGCAGATGGAAGATGGAACGTGGAGGAGGCGAATGAACCACGAATTGCACCAGTTGCTGGGAGAACCTCCCATCGTACACATCGCAAAAATCGGTCGACTACGATGGGCTGTGCATGTCGTAAGAATGTCAGACGACAGCCCTGTGAAAATGGTTCTCGAAAACGACCCGTCAGGTACAAGAAGAAGAGGCGCGCAACGAGCAAGGTGGATCGATCAAGTAGAAGGCGACCTGCGGACCCTCCGCAGACAGCGAGGCTGGCGAGGTATAGCCATGGACCGATTAAAATGGAAACATTTTCTGTGTACAGCAGAGGCCACACCGGCCTTAGTCTGATTGGTAAGGTAAGGTAAGTAATGTTAACTTTATTGATAATTTTTCAATTTTCTAGGTCTTCGACAATTCTTCCAAACAAATATTTATAAACGCCGAAACAAAAAAACAACAATAAGTATCCCTCTTGATAGAGGCCATAACCCCGGTAAACAAACATAAATTAAGAAAAAGGAGTATAATTTCACATAAATAAACTATTATAAGGACAAAACGCAACGCCATTGCATTCACTTGAGTCGAAAATAACAGAAATCACTCCGGAACTCGTTTAATGCAGCATACACTCAGACAAATATGTTCTACTAATACCTAACCCACCGCCAGGAAATCAATCAAACGGTGAAGCGGTGATAAGCTGATACGCTTTACTGCTCGTTAAGCAGTTCGGCGAAACGATTTGTCATATTAGCTAATCAATAGCGTGAACAAGAGGGTATGATCAAACGTTTTTTCCATCCGATGTGAAGTCATGCCCGATAACAAAAGAGAATGCAAGTGCATATATTAAGCGATTAAAGAAAAAAAAAACACTCGTCAAAGCTAAATCACAACTATTCACGGCCACGGTAGAGGGTCATCAATAATCAAGTTAATTAGAAAGCCAATAAGTTTCAAAATAAAAGCTCTGTGAATTTTTGAATAACAAATTACATAATAAATCAGGATTGAAATTCCTGAACAAATAAACATCCAACTCAGTATGTGTCATATGATTTGAATTCAATTGGCTATATGGAAACAAACATGTTTTTACATAAATGATTTCATGTTTATGTCTTTTTAGACTGAACCAGGACGGGCTCTTCTCCCCGGCCATTGGGGCATCCTCATGTCACATAGTTCGCACTTTTGAACAATTGTTCAATCTTGATGTTGGAAGAAGATTCTTTGTACCCCTGTGGATACGTATAAGTCATGTTGCCTATCAATCCTCCCATCCCGTTTTGGTCCTTCATACAATGGCACGATGAGGATAATCAGTGGTTATTAAAGTTTGATCAAATCTAACAGTGAGTAGATCCAATTGCTGTCGGGCTTTGTTTCCGTGATACGATGGGTGGTAGCCTATATCATACATATCATACAACTGGTAGTTTGGTGGCGTCCAACAGGTCAAAATGTCACCTGTTTTGATAGAACTGAGTGGAACGTCATGTCACACGTCAAATCGGACCCAATCGATAGCTGATGAAAAACATGAAAAACAAGCAGTTCTTACCTTAACCCGTTGGTTTATTCGGTTTGGGCGTATGTTGAAACACCAGTCTGCAAACCATCTCACCCTAGTGTGAAGACACTGAAGTCTGTCAAAACGCGCACATGGCAGTCGACGTCGGTGTTCTAGCTTCCGACGTCGCCTTAAGGATGTCATTGATAAAAATGGAGGACACATCGAGTAAATTTGTTTGTAAAGACCTAATAAAAATAACTGAACCCGAAAATGTTGATATTATTTCTTAAAGTAGTTGAAAATGGAATTTCAAAGAAATTCCATAAATTTTCGCCTTTTTTCCTGCCTCAACCCTGTAGTGACGGAGGAAATACTACGAAATGCATGATTTTAAAATATTCATATGTACTTATATTTTACATGTTTTGAATTGCAAAGTTCAAAAAGAACTGTTAAACTTAAATTAGACGTGATATTTTATTCAAAGAGACCTATGTAGTATAAGTTTTCCAATTGGAATTTCCCAACTTTGACAGTTGATTGCGGCCATATTATTGAAGCTAAAAAATGTCAAATTAGCTGTCATTTATTCAGTGTGCTTAGCCAAATTACGATGAAGAGTCATAGCGTCCAACAACACGTGTATATGATAAAATTGTTTTATCAAAATAAGTGTTCTTCGCGAGCAACGTTACGAGCGCTTCTCCCACTTTATGGTCGCAATAATCGTCCTACCGAGAAGACTATTCGCAATGCGGTGAACAAATTCGAGGAAACTGGTTTAGGTGAATACTCAACCACCACCCTTACGTCAGCGGAACGCAAGGTCTGCCAAGAAAGCGTGCAGGGGAACCCGCGGCAGTCGATTCCGTGTCGCGCACAAGAACTCGGATTTCGCAGGCTCCAATTGGCGAATTCTGCGCCATTGGATTCTTTGGATTCTTGAAGATCCAATTGGTCCAGGAGCTCAAGTTTAACGATCATAGACAGCAGCGTGTGTGTTTGCTGGGGTTTGGAGCAGTTGGGAACTGACCCCGATTTTGTCCGAAAAACCTTCTTCAGTCCAACGAGGCCCATTTTCTGATGAAATGTTACACGAAGTTCACCAAATGGCAATGCATCCCCAGAAAGCTACTGTTTTGTGTGAATTTTGAGTAGGAGGCTTCATCGGTACGTATTTCTTCGAAAACGACGCTGGCGAGGCCATCACCGTCAACATAGAGTGCTACAGGTCGATGATTACTGACTTATTCTGACCTAAACTGGACGATATGGAACGATATGTGGTTCCAACGGAAAGGTGCAACGTGGCATACAACTGTCAACTGGCCACTAAGATCGTATGATTTAACCCCGCAAGACTTTTACTTATAGAGTTATGTTAAGTCGCAGTTCTATGCCAATAAGCCGCACATCACCGATGCCGCCAAAGCCAACATTACTCATGCTACAACGAGATTCAGACCGACTTGTGCGCCAGAGTCTGAAAATTGGACCTCTCAGATGCACGCCACCAAGCGAAGCCAAACGTAGTTCTCAAACGACAAGATGAGTTAATTTTTGCAGGAATTTTAAATTACAAATTTTACTCATTTTCGCAAAGCCGCTGTACCTGAGTATGAAAGTTTTACATTGTCTAAAGTGTTAGTAGTTTGCGATTTTTACGTGTCGAATGAAGTTGTCCCATAAAATCACATCACTTCACCATCCAATATTTCTAATGCCTATCGAACACCGAATCATGCTTTCGTTCTTCACACAACATATTTCCAGTTTAATGTCAAAGAAAATTATAAAATAAAACATCCAACTGCAATTGTTCCTGTAGTGGAAAATTAGTTCATCTAATCAAGTGATAAATTTGAAGCCCTATTCGCATCGCTCACCCCAATGTGCTGCTTCCGCATGCTGCCTCCGCATTGCATGTATCTCCGCCGCCTGAACTGATGCGCGATGAAACATTTGACGTGAAGTGCCGGGAGGAAGAAAAGGCACTAACTATGCATTTGCGAGAAAATTAGGTTAGTTGGTTTGATTTTTTTTTTTCATAGGCCCAAATAAACCAAGCCAAACCAAAAGCATAAGAAGAAACATCAGTTCGTTACTTCCTCTGTGGTTCCTCTATCTCTCTTTGAATGTTGCCCAGTTGAAATCTCGAGATGTGGGGTGTGATGAATGTGGTTAAACCGGCTGAGAAACAACAACAACAAAAAATGATGGAAAGCGACGTCGTATGCTATGTGAGCTTTAGCTGAGTGGCCTAATCAGCTGTAAACAGATGATCGTTAATTTCACTCTTGTTTTTTTGGAATGCCTTCCAAAGTTTCTGGCTTACGCACAAGGTATTTGCAATTCAACCGGAATGACCTTCATCGCCGACAACCGGGGTGCTTGGGGTTGTGGCCAGTTGTTTCGCTTCAATTCCACGAACGCTGCCCATTGTAAGGCGTACAAATTGTGGTTCCCCCAGCGGTGTTCGTATTGTGTGATTTTGTGGCAAAGGTAGCTAACTAACTGCCGAGAAATGTCTATAAATCTTTACCCGTGCTGCCCACTCAGCGCAAGTTTAACTTGGCAGACTGGTAGAAAAGGCAGTCCAGAAGTGGAGTTGTACAAGAAATGCAACGCCCATTCCAAAAGTGGAATGTTGACAGACCAAACTCACTTTCAGCGGCAAGAATAGCAATAGACAGCATGAAGCTGAAGAATATTGCTTGCATAATGGAAAAGCTTACCGGATGAAGGCAGAAGGAATGAAAATTACATGTTATCGTTCTTATGGCCGCAGGGAAAGTTAACTCCCCAATGTTCATGAATATTGTAGACCTAATCTCAACGAAGGAAGCGTAATGGTGGAATCTTATTGGCATTCAATCTGTTTTTACCTAGCTCAAGAGACCACAAAGATTTTCGAGAGCAACCACGACTAACTTCATTAAGGGTTCGATATCTGGAGGTCACAGACCCTACAATTCGTTCGTTAGCCATAATTTGTAACACTTTTACTTCTTCATCAGGTTTGTCATGCCACCAGAGTTCCGAAACTGTGCACGCTGGCTGTTGGGAGGCCACCACTATACTTTCGTTTGCAGAAGAATCATGTTCCCACAAAAGTCGTGTCATTTAGTGCGCCATTCCAACAACCAACAACGGTACGGACACCCGCAAAAGGAAAACAAATTTGTCGGTAGATCGGTCGGTTTGTACAAACCCAAAATGTTCCACAATTATCATAATAACAGAGTCCACGATGTTCACGGCGACGACGACGACGACGAAGACGACGATGACTTAGTGTCGCATATTGCACACGATTTGGCCAGGTTAGATTTGAAATTTTTAGGAGCTAGTTGTGGAGAGTTTGCTGCTTGAATGGTGCACGAAATTAGCGAATTTAGGTCGGAATCAGGGCATCGCAAGTTCGTGAGAGATACTGGTCACGAAATTCCCCACTTGCTTGGAAGCATCGAAGACCTGTACCTATGGCTTAATTTGAAATGGTGCTAGGTGCGTCTCCATACCTGCACTTTCGTTTTTGTAGAAATTGTTCGCATTTCATCATGTAACAAATTTTAACAACCATATCCTAAATCGCCTATCGAGACCATCTCTCTACACTCCAGTTCGCAAATTGCAACTTTCCCTCACATAGACTCAACAATTAAATCCTAGATCGGTGGGTATCTCGCTGCGCTACCACCAGCAGCACTACATCCAAACACATAACAAAATCGACATGAAATATCATCGTGAATCGACACAAACAAAACACACACATCCATTCACGATTAACCTCCTAATTTGCGCCACAAGTCCGATCCATAACGAGCCTCAGCCTGATATGGAATCTGAATTTTTCACCGAATTTCCGTTACTCAGCTAAAGTGCGATGCGTGGTTGCAAAAACAGAGACAAGTCGCAGCACGTTTGTCGGCAAGTTGACCATCGAACCACCCAAAGCCACCGCCACGGACATGGAACACTATTCGATGGCCACTGCTGCACGGGCACGACCGTATGCAAGAACAATTACTTGTCCATCTGCGTGGCACACACCCGATTGGAATCGTTCCAAAATAGCTTTCCCCTCCAGAGCATTTGAAAAGGGTCTATCAAAATGTCAATAAACTAATGTTTTCAATTTTTTCAGCACCGTTTTTTTTTTTCAAATTTCGATATTTTTATCTGTATGCCTGATATAAAAATCACTCATTTTCTGAATCACTACAGCGATGCATTTTGGATGACCTAATTGAAGTCCATTTGTCCCGATTGTGTTCAAAAGTCTTTTTCAAATGTTGCGCAAAACATACGTGTATATGTTGCGCTTTGTGTCCTCAGTGATGGTAAGACATACTTTCTGATACGCAGAGACAGGTGTGATCCAAAATTTGCAGCTGAAGGTCACAGTGAGCTTGTTGTATTTATTGAATTGAAAAGGGTTGCTGACTGTAAAAAGGAAGCATGTTAATTACGCGAGAGCATGCTTATGAAACACCTGCCTTTGTTTATGGTTTTGAAAAATGGCTGATGGTTGATAATAAAAATGAATTTTTTTCATAGGGTAACGACCTACAGTAGCCTAATAGCTAATGTTAGCCCATTGTGTCGAAATAGCTTAATTTTGCTATAATCTCAACGTTTGGTACAAAACATTAGTTTAAGAGCTACAATATGGTATTTAAAGTGAGAAATTCATGATTGTTTTTATTTAGGCAAATGAGGAGCTTCCAGTAGACACTTATGTATATTCAGCAATTGCACAAAAAAAAGTTATAGTGAGTCTCAGAATGTCGTAAAAATTGGAATCATACTTCCTTATCAAAAAGTATTAACTCGTACTTTTTTTTATTCTACGATTAGACGACCATTTTCGCGTTAGGTGGCACGAAAAACATTTTTTTTTCCAAAAATGCCTTTTTTCATAAATTTAGAACCTCTGAACCACTTAATCTATTTTTACTGTCGACCCTTCAAAAGATTTTTTTATAATTTAACTAGAAAACGAGAAGAAAAATTAGTAATTGCCATTTAATTCCAACTATTTTATTGCATATCTTGACATATACTCGTATTTTGTCTACAATGTGCAGACTTCTACAGTCTCGTGCACTAATACTTTTTTAAATGTTTTTTTTTTCAAGAAAATTACGAAACTCAGAAATATTTGATTTTGTATACAAAAACTACGTAACAATTGGGTTTTCTTAATTTTCACTGTGAGGGTCTTCAACGAATTCTTGTGTTTATATTTTTAATTGAAAGATCTTTTTATGTCCATAGCAATACATTGCGTAGTAAGATATTAGCGATGTTGGACAAGTTGTTTATGACATACAATTTTAAAAAATCGAACCACAGCACACGCGCACGGAAACGAAGGTGACACAAGATAGTTCACAATGTGCCTCCATATAAAAATACACCTCAACTGTGATAAATTATTCTGAAAACATGGATTATATTTCGTTTTTTTTTTGTTGTTTTGATGGTATCGGGGCTGAACATCCCTTTCATGTCATATAATTTTTTTGAAAAAGTTAAGACCTTCCCACATAACATGTCAAAAAATTTACGATAGAAAAAAAAAAGTAGAATACGTACATCGCCAGTTTTTTTTATATGATATGAAAAAGGGCTCAGCTTTTAAGAAAAAATATAAAAACGAGGGGGCTCATTGGTCCTGAGACCATGAAAACCATTAAAAAAAATTATATAATCCGTCTTTTCAAAAATGAATTTCGCAACATATATTTTTATATTTTTTCTAAAAATTGTATTATATTATCTTATTACTAGATAAGTCAAAAAGTTTTGAAAGCGACATCTATGGAGCAGTAGAAAAACCAAAATGTCTGCGCCATTTTAATATTTATCTTTCATTAGAACGTACTCAAAATTTCATTTCGATCTGTAAATACATTATTTGTTGACAGGCCATTTGAAATTAACGTGTCAGTGTATTTTTCAATAATGGAAAAATCCGAATATCGTGCAGTGATTATATTCTTTGTTTTGGAAGTTTTATCGACTAGTGTGATCGATGCAAAGATGGGGAAAAGATTGAAGGAATCTTTTTCGTCATTTCCAATCGTTCAGTGATGGGTTTTGGAGTTTAAGCGTAATCGTACAAGCGTTGAAGACGATCCACGCTCAGGACGTCCAAAAAGTGCATCAACACCATAAATCATAGTGAAAATACAGGATATGGTTTTGGAAGATCATCGATGGACTGTGGATGTGATAGCTGAAACCATAGGCGTCTCACATGGAACAACATGGCATATTTTAACTGAAGTTTTGGGTTTCAAAAACCTATGTGCACAATGGATGCCGCAATGAGACTTTCTGAGCAACATTTGGAGCAATTTCGAAAGGATAAAAAGGATTTTCTGTGTCGATTCATCACTATGGATGAGACTTGGGTTTACCACCATGATCCTGAATCAAAACAAGAGGCTAAGGAGTGGTGGGAACCAGGCACTTCGGTTCCGAAGCGAGTTCGTGTCCAGAAATCGGTCAAGAAGGTGTTAGTGTCAGTTTTTTGGGATGCAAAAGGAATTTTATTGATAGATGATCTCCAAACTGGTAAGACAATCAACTCTGATTAATATTGGGACCTTTTGGACCAGTTGGATGAAAAAAGTTGTGAAAAAAGACCCAGTTTGCAGAATAAAAAAAATGCCCGCGGATGACATATCGTCAATTTTTTTTTCTTAGATTGGTAGGACGTTATATTCGTTTACATGTCAAATTTGAGCACGATCTGTCACGAAGCTTTTTTTTTACGGAACTATAAACCAGTCAACCTCCAGTGTGTTTTTCGAATTTGACTATGGAATCAAACGTTGAGTAACGAATTAGTTTGAAATTTTCATATTCCAACGGATTGCTTCGGATTCATTAAAAATGTTGCAGAAGCCCCATGTGACTTATTCCTCTTCCCCAAACTCAAATTGCCGCTTTGTGGTAAACATTTTTAGATTGAAGTCATAAAAGAGCATTCGAAAAGGGAGTTTAAGGCGATACCAAAAGAGGCGTATGAATAGTGCTATAAGGAATGGAAAAAACGTGGGCATATGTGTATCGCCTCCGATGGTGATTATTTTGAAAGAGACAAAATAGATATTGAAGAATCATTAACCGCTTGTGTTTTATTTCACCAGTCTCGTTCATGTTTGAGCCTAATACCTACCGTATACCTTCTATGAATTTGCCTCTGAGTTGAATACTTTTACGAATGTGGATCTGCTCGGAGATTTCAATCAACCAGGACTCAATTGGTTGCCTTCCGGTCACGGTTATGCGTTTCCTGATCCGGTTGCTTCAACCTCTACTTCTGCTAGTCGCCTACTTATCGATGGAACTAGTTTTCTAGGACTGAGCCATTCAGTTTCCAACGTCCAATAAAACTTCCTCAGCTTGGTGTTTATCTGCAAGAACTCATTGCGCAAATGTACTCTGTACTGTCATTGAAGCTCCGGATGCCATTGTGCCACTTGATAACTACCATCCCGTTCTGGATATATCAATTGCATACGAACCTAATCTCCATTTTGATGAACCTGTAAGCACCGATCGACTCAATTTCCGCAAAACTGATTTTCAACTGCTTCGATACTGCTTATCCCGTATTGACTGGAATGTTTTGGGTGACCTTGATATTGAATCAGCTGTTGACCGCTTCAACTGTTTGCTGTGTGAGAGTGTTTTGGCAGCTGTACCGAAGTGCCAAACTCCGAGAAAACCTATGTGGACTAATGCTCTTCTACGCAACATGACACAAGTGCGCGCTAGGGCTCTTTTCGCTTTGGCATTCGATGATGTGCCTCTACAAAATTGGATTTTAATCGCGCCAGCAATGAATATCGGCGCTATAGCAAACTCCGGTACAAATATTATGAACATCGCACACAAGAAAATCTTCGACGCCATCCGAAGAAATTTTGGTCGTTCGTGAACTCTAAGTGGAAGGAAACTGGACTCCCTTCATGTGTGTTTCTCGATAGAGACGCTGCAAGGACTACCGAGGAGAAATGCAGCCTTTTTGCAAGAAACTTTTCGAGTGTATTTTCAAGTTATTCACCATCTCAAGCTGATATTGAAAGTGCTGTTCGGGAAGTAACCAGCGATGTGATTAACATGGATATCTTTGCTGTCGACGTTCAGGTGGTTCTTTCGACGATACGCAAGACCAAATCCTCCTTTAATCCTGGACCTAGCGTGATTCCTTCTGCTGTGTTGAAAAAATGCTCCGACATTTTAGCTACTCCACATTCTCTGCTATTCAACGTTTCACTCAAGCAATCAAAACTTCCAACGTAGTGGAAGTCCCAATAGACATCGGTGTCGAATAACCGCTTGTTCAAACAAATTTGGAGAAGTTGTTCAGCTTTTCCTTCTAGAAAGCTGAATAACTTCTCCAAATTTGTTTGAACAAGCGGTCATTCGACCGATGTGTGTTGGGGTGCTCTACTATGTTCCCAGTTTTCAAGAAAGGAGACAAAAGTGATGTAAGAAATTACCGTGGCATTACTTCACTCGGTGTGGAATCAAAAGTATTTGAGTCGCTGATCAACGACAAATTGTTTGCTGCCTGCAAGAATTACATGAGCCCCTATCAACACGGCTTTTATCCCGGCCGCTCTTTTGAAACGAATCTTGTCAGCTTTACGTCGTTTTGCATGGAGAACGCATGTAAAAAACTCCAAGTCGATGCTGTTTATACCGATCTCAAATCTGTCTTCGATAAAGTTAACCATGACTTACTGCTTGCAAAACTGGAAAATATTGGTTGTTCCATTGCTTTCTGCACCTGGCTTCGATCTTACCTTGTGCAACGTCCAGTATCTGTCAGTATTGGAAACAATTCATCTGACTATTTTTCGAACCATTCCGGAGTTCCCCAAGGAAGCACCCTGGGACCATTGCTGTTCTCGCTTTTTATAAACGATGTTTCCCTCATATTGCTAAATGAAGGTTTTCTGTTGTTGTTTGCAGATGACCTTAAAATTTATCTAGTTGTTCGAAGCCTAGCAGACTGCTAGGAATTACAAAAACTGAGCTGTCAAAATGTTGCGTAATAAGTTTTGGTCGAACGAATAATGATATCCCGTTTTGATTATACTATTGCTGGATCTCCACTTCAACGGGTTGATCAAGTTAAAGACCTCGGAGTTGTATTGGACGAAAAGCTAACCTTTACTCGCCACTTCTCAGGTACCATTGATATAGCCAATCGCCAGCTTGGGTTCATGTTCAAAATCTCCAACGAGTTTCGTGATCCGCTGTGTTTCAAAGCTCTTTACTGCTCCCTGGTACGCTCTATTCTTGAGTTTGCATCTGCTGTATGGAACCCCTACCAGGCTGTATGGAGTGCGCGGTTTGAAGCTGTCCAACGCAGATTCGTAAGATATGATTTGCGCCACCTTATATAGAGTGATCCGTTAAACTTGCCTACTTACGCCGATCGCTGTCGCATGCTAGGGCTGGATATCCTGGCTAAACGGAGGAATGTCGCGCAATCTGTATTCGTTGCCAAGCTTCTCTTATCTGAATACGATGTTCCTGAGTTGCTGTCGAGAATCAGTCTATATACTCCTGCCCGAACCGTACGACCGAGAGCATTGCTTCACGAGAAATTACAAGCAACTAATCATGCTGCAAATAGTTCCATTGTCGCCATGATCCGTCGGTTCAACGTAGTATCCGACGAATTTGATTTCAACATGTCCGCCTCAAGAGGCGTCACCGATTGCTGAACCGTTTTTAACGTTGACTTTTATTAGATTTAAGTATTTCATGTAGACCATAAAGTCCGATGAATCAAAGAATAATACAATAACAAATACAAAACCAAGATAAACAAGACTTCCGCGTATCGTTTACCAAACGAACACAGCTGCCAACTCAACCCTTTTATCCAACATCTCAGTTATTTCTCGTGGAGGTGCAAAGGATTCCTCGCCTTCCATCAAACCGCTTCACGGCTTCACGTCAACACATTCCTACCACATGTAGCGGCGCCGATATTGTCTTAATTTAGAATCAACAGATTGTGCACATTGAGGATGTATGTTGGCCCCGAGCATCGTCTGTTGGTTCTCTGTGTAATTACAGCAAATCTGGTAATTTCGGAGTAGCAAACTCTGGAGGTTAATCATGCTCATGCTTATTTGTGGGTTACTTAATTTCGGACCGATTTGTTTTGTTGTTTTTTTTTATGTTAAAAAAAGACAGCATCCAAGGGCTAGAAATTTTCAAATATAAGCTAATGAAGACTAATCTCTCCGCTTTTAAACCACTTATATCGATTGTAAGATAATCAGCCTTTTCCCGTACCGACATTCTTCATCCCCGGTAAATTCGTGTGAAAATTAGTCCAGCAAATTGCATCGATTATCGTTGTTATCCCTTCAGTCTGTTTCCGATTCACGCATCGGCCCGAATTCAAAGAATTGCAGCAATTGAAGAGTCGTTTTTTTTTAGCGGAGCGAAATGTTCGCATAATTGTTGCCTGGAAGACATGATTTTATTTTTCATTTTCTTTTCTTTTTTTGCAACATCAACTTGCATAATATAATTTATATGTGGTCACTTAACGGTTCACGTTCCACACATATATGCACACACGTTCGTCTTAGTTTGACCGATTTTCAGATCAGACATTCAACTTTCTCACTCCAGAACTGGGCCTCACTCGAGGGCATCAAAGTCAAAGGAGTAAACCAGGAAAATAAATCTTCCGGACGCGGAGTCCCATACAATTTTTTTTTATATTGCTCTGGCGTTGCTCTGGCCATAAGCGATATATAGAAGAGTGATGCCGCGGACGCCGCCGCCGCCGCCGCAGTCAATACCATATATATTTGGATAGTAGCGCGCGATTGATCGGTATTCTCTTGGTCTTCCGCCTCTTCTTGAGCCAGAAAGTGCAAACGATGCCTGATCAATGGCGTGATGAGCTCTTTCTGGAAGAAGGCATTTTTTTCGCTTATATGTCTGTCGGCCAGGTTTCGGATGATCGAACTCTACGCTTCTCCTCCGATCCCCGCCGGAGCTGCTTTCCGACCGAGCTAAGGATGGGTTGGGCAGCCGAAGTAACAGAAACTGGGTCTGGGACTGAAGTGTTGTATTATATGCCCGCCGAAGAGGCAAATTGATTTGCGAAAAATGCCAATGATCAATTCAACTTGCAGGGTTTTCCCCGTGCGCCATTGATGAATGAGTGCGAGAAAACGTATCGGATGAGAAACCTTTCCATAAGGAGATCATCAATTGCTAGCTTGTTACGCTTGGTTAGGTTCCATTAACCATCAATCTGTATTCGTTCGTTCAGAACATGAGAGATAAATAAAAAACCTACCTACTATTCGCAAATTGAAAGTAGAGTGGATTTGCGAGTGGTTGAATTGCACTTTTGCTCGCTGCCTGCCAACGGCAACCGAATCAAGGCCATCGCTAATAACCAATCAATCACCGGGCTGTGATCAATCAAGCTCGACGCGATTCCAACGAGCCACGGGCAGTTCCAGGATTTTGGGAAGAGCAGGCCATGGAACGTCCAGTAAAATTCAATTTGCGATTTACATAATTCAACTTAAATTGATTCAATCCACAACACCAGAATATACAAGAGTAAATCTGACGGAATGAGGATAGTTTCCCGAAAGAATCAATAACGTGGCACTCCTTGTTTCTTGAATGGTAGCCGAGAGTCGAAAAAAAAAATTGAGAACACTCTGCAATGAGGAAGCAATAAAGGGCAAAATGCAATAAAAGTAAATGGTTGCAGCGCGCCCGCGTCGTCATCCACGTTGTTGTTTTGCTCGTCAAAACAACGGCTCGAATAAACTTTCTGCCGAGCTTCTACAGCACCAGGCTTATGCTATGTATGCTGCCCCATACCTCTACTCAGTTGCTATTCCAACATGCTTTGTTTATGTTTATGTAGGCTGATAGAATAGCAAACAACTGGTCGCAAGTGTCGTCCTGCCTGCAGAATGGGCAACTGTACAACACCCGTCCGATTCATTGTGGCTGCGCTGCGACTTCCTTATCGCTCCAGTTACAAATGGAAGCTAGGAACTTGAAACGAAGTTCTATTCCCAGTGGTGTTTTTGTTTGAAAGAGCCCTGTTCAGATGCACACACCTGGAAATCCTTATTACGTATTCCGATGCAGCGTACTTGAGGTCGCTGAACCCAACAATTCTGTGAGAAGCAGGTCAATTTTAACTTCTCAGTTCTATCTAAAGACACTCACGCTTCACAGTTTCCCCCGCTCATACTTGTCAGGTGAGCTATAAATCATCGTTCGTTAGCCGACGACGGTGCCAAGAAGCGCGTGGCAGTCATCTTTGCGAGGGAGTGTTGGTTTTAGCAATCCACCAAACAGCGATCGTTCATCTTAGGTACGAATTTGCTCTTTTACGACACAGCTGCTCGATCGATTATGAAATCGATCGTGAAAACGCGGCACGTTGCTTGATTGAAATCGAAAGTTATCCACTGTTTGCAATCGGGTATGCTTTAGGGTTTGTCTCCATAAATACATCGAATTTGAGGTAAGCGGCGTGTAAGTAGCGAACTTATCGACTCTCGAATGCCACTCAATATGAGGTGAAGTAATTGCCAGAAAATAAATTGTTGGTAAATTCTAGTGCGAGTCGCGATTGTGTCGGGCGAATGGCTTAAGACACGCCTCTTGTAATTACTAGGTGCTTTTGGGGCTAACGCGAAGGGACTTTATGATTAGCAAGTGACAGCAGCGGGTTTTCAGCCGGATTGAAAAATTTACGATGCCTCGGTTCTATATGGCAATTAATCGATGGTTGTTTCATCAAAACAGGTTTGTTCGTTGGTTTGTTAACGTACCGTTTCGATGTTATTATCTGGTTAAGAGTTTTCTAGAATTATCTAAAATTAGCGATTCACACTCACCGTTGATTCGAAACTAGATTTTCTAATGCCGCGTTAATTCATTTGAGCTTATATTGCAGTTCGAGACATTTACTTTTGAAAATATGTTTCTTGGCAACTTGTGGCTATTGTAAATGCCTGTATGAATCTTTATTATATTCTATCAAATTCTGAGGAAATTGTCAGGTACTAGAGACAGTACTCGGAAAAAATGAGACACAAGGAAACGGTAGCCAAAACTTCATTTTTAGACGGATTTTCTACAAACTTTCAGAGAAAAAACTACTAGATTATGGTTAGGTATCTGCTCTTTGTTTTATTCTTCTCCATGACCGAATCCCCGTACTTTGCCCTTGACAACACTCAAGGTTTTAGGCAATAGTGGGGCCTATACTTCTACCCACTGTTTCTTCAAAGCCAGCTCATTCTCGAATAAGTAGGTGTTTTACGAAGTTTGGCGTTCATAATGGCCTAAAACTTCTCAATTGGACGAAGTTCCTGCGAATTCTGTGGGTTGAAGTCTTTTGGTACAAATACAACCTTGTTATCTCTGTACCAGTCTAACACCGTCCGCGCATAGTGGCAGGATTGAGTCTCACCTCCGTGACACCGCAGGAAAGGCCGCAGGCGCTTCTGGAGACATTTTGCCGTCGTGATGTATAACTAGCTCATCTCGCCACACCCACAGATGGCCTGCCAAACCAAGAACTTATCGGCAAATTTGTCCACCTTTTTCTACCTAACCCCCTCAGGAACGGCCAACTATGATATAGCAACGTAAAACTCCTGCCCCGGCAGTTGCTTTGTGTCCGCCTCGATGTAAATCTCGTCGTCCATCAAGACACATCTCGGTTTCGTCAGCCACTCTCAGTACAGCTTCCTGATACAAGATTTGACTACCGTGCATGTTTGTCGCTCCGGTTTGGTGTCTTCCTAACCTTGTAGACGTGGAGGCCGGCACGTTCCAACGTTTTTTCGACCAACCAGCCTTCTTCACCACATCGCAGATCGAAAGGTTCGGTCGACGCTTGAACAGATTTAACACCTTCTTGCCTTCACCGGATTAGCTATCTTCGGTTTCTGGAATTTAGCCAACGTAAACATTACGCTAATACTAGGTAATGTTTAAGTCAAAATTTCATCAATTGTTATCCCCACTATAAAAAGTTACAAGTTTATCATTGTGTATCACTTTTTTTCAAGTACAGTCTTTAGAATTATTTTCTATTTTATTGGGAACTGAAAGCATTTTATCGTTTTTTTGTTTAAATATTAATTCTGTACAATGAAATAAAGTTTTGTTACATTGACGAACGATTCGTATTTCGTTCCTTCTTAGCTTTTCAAGCATTTCTTTACAAAAAATTCCTAGACCAGACCGAGAATCGAACCCACCCACAGACTAAAGCATTGTGCCTTTACCAGCTGAGCTAAGAAAGCACCCGATCGAAATTCATATGATCACGTTAATCGTCTGCATTATGAAATATTCGTACAAATCACAAAGTGCGTTTCGGTAGGAAGATAATACGGTTCTGATAAATAATTCATACGAAGAAGATAAGATTCACGCTTTTCGTAGATACATACTACGGATTATTAGTTCCCATCCCAAATTTGCAATTTTCAACGTGTTTCAACTAAGTTACAAGCTCATTTGGGCCTGTTCATAAACCACGTAGACTCATTTTTGAAATTCTCAGAACCCCCTCCCCCCTCGTAGACTTTTCTTCATACATTTTTTTTTTGATTTCTTACGGAGCGTGAACTTTGGTCAGAGCCCCCCCCCCCCGCTCACTCCAGAAAAGTCTACGTAGTTTATGAATAGCCCCTTTCAAGCATGATTCATTTTTTGAACGCAGCGTACGAATCATTCCTAAAAAGAGTTCAAGAATTTAATACGAAATGCGGAACAATCGCAATTCAACCAGTTCAGCAACATTTGAGATTTTGATTTGCACGAAATAATACGAAGGATTTTCAAAAAATATATCACTTGTTTGTTGTACGTACTAAACCCTCTCGATAATAATACCGAAGACAAAATAAATTTGATGGTTCTAAGCCTTAGTGTCATTTCATAAAGCTTTCACGCAATTTATTGAACTGGTCCTTTTTTTATCTAGTTGGTACGGAGCCGATATTTCGTTGGTTTTTGATAACTATAATGACTTAATACTATGTTTAGTAAGACTTGGACCGTTTACTCGCAGATTTCTCGAGGTTAAAAGGAGTGACATTTTTTTAGGGATGGATGGGACAAAAGAAAATGGAAATGGAAAAACTGATCCTTGAAAATACGATTGTTTCGAATTTTATATCAATCTCTATTATTTGTTCTACGAACTATTCGTACGTTTTTGTTTCTTAAAGATCGTACGTGTCGTAGTTCCTCCTCCGTTACTGATCAGAAGTAGTGTAAATGCACAAAGAACTACATAGAAGGAGCTTGGAAGTAGTTTTCATCTTCAATAGCTTT
Organism: Aedes koreicus; assembly: GCA_024533555.2. NCBI lineage: Eukaryota > Metazoa > Arthropoda > Insecta > Diptera > Culicidae > Aedes > Aedes koreicus. Next base: position 376,601 of record JAHHFK020005933.1, on the reverse strand, counting down.
GGAATCGGTACTTTCACGGGAGAAATAATCCATTTGTAGTAGCACTAATTGATTGAATTGATCTTTGTGACTCATTCTAGTCATAATTAAGTTGATGTAACCAACTTCAACGATTGTGAGTGCTTTTGGGGTGCTACTACTCTCCTCTTTTTTTTAAGTTCTTTCTTATTTCTAGTGAACCACGAGTAATCAGTCTATTCTTAGCGATCTTAGCTTCAAGTTGTTCTGCTTAAATGACAATTTATGAAATATCGCCCTTTGCAAAGTTGAAGTGGTTGATCACCTCAAAAACGACCTGATAAACAGTTATGTATTAAGAAAAATACCTTCCATCGCATGCCAAATTAATACGCATTTTTGAGTTCTCACTAAGTTTATGGCAGTTCTTGGCTTTTGCCGTACGATTTTCAAACAAAACACCCATTTTTTCCATAACTACATGTACGTGTTGAACTTTCGATCACAAAACGCCTCTGTTTAGTAAAATAAATATTTTCAACAGACCGGGAATCTATCATAGATATTGAAAAGACCATCGTGAATCCTTGAATAATAATACTATAATCAATATTAATCAGTTCATGTTCTAACTCTTAGAATAAACATGCGGCAAATGGAAAAGTTCACGAGGAGGGAGGGGGGGTCTAATTTTTTCATATGTGAGTCTAAGTGGTTTATTAACAGGCCCGTATTGCTCTTCACTATATGCTTAAAGTATGCATTAAAAAAATGACTAATTTCAGATGCCGATAAAAAAAAACTACAAAAGATAATTCAATGGGACGATTTTTCCTTAAATATTACCTTTATTAAGTCTTCTATACAAATTCTTCGACGGCCTGCCGAGTGGCCTAACAGCAGTAGAAAAGATTGATGTCTACATGTACATACAGCTCTTTCGTGGCCTTGGCGGCCAGTAGATCGTTCAAGGTTCGCTCAAAAATGTCTATTGGTCGGAGCTGGGAGAGCGTTGGGAGCTTTGGCGGTCTTCGGTACAACGTTTATTTTCAGCCGGTCGATCTTCTCCAGTAATCTCTTGGCATAATGTGCCGAGGCCAGGTTAGGCCTAAAGTCTACATCTTCCTTCGTGTGATGCTTCTTGATTCTTCTTGAACATTTCGTACTGTACATCTCCCCGTTCATCGCAAGCATTTCGTATAAAAGAACCGTGATTTGGGCATTCCCTTCTCGCTAATCGCTAATCGGACCTTCTTGGGGAAGTTGGAGTGGGAGATATATTTAACAACATTTAACTTCTTGCTAGGGTACGTTAAGGACCCGATCCCCTGCCAGTCGTTGACGTTCAGCGTCAAGTATGTCTCGTCATCCAATATGACCACAACCAGTACCTTCAACCGCTGATATTGCCTACAGCTCAGACACGGCCAGCTCCGATTGACACTTCTGCATAGTAATGTCCATCTTTCCCATGTACTTATTCACCATTTGGCAAGGCCATCTTGCCCTTGGGCTTCCTCTTCAGCTTCTCCTGTATTTTACGGTCGCGCAGCTCTGCCGGGGGACCAGAATCAGGAGCCGTATTGCGGATCTCGAAACGAAGAACTTTTTCTCACAAGCGTTCGTATAAAAAGTCGTTCGTTTCGAGCTACGTAATGCCACTCCAGGTTTTCGTTTGACTCTCTCGTCGTTCTCCAGAAAGGAGAGGATGTTGTAATCGCCGATTCAGTTGGATACGGCTGGACACGAAGTGCCTCACGAGTCCAACTTCTTCGCTCCGGGGTGGAGCAGGCAGAACGAACAATTGACGCTTGTGAATAGGTCGAAAAAGCCATTTTATGCGAGGCTTGCTCCCAAAGTCTAGATCTAAAGTCCGATACTCCAAGAAGTTCTCAGATGGGAACACTTGAAGAACATAGACTACCCATCGTTTGTCCATGAACTAAAATTGAACTAAATTAAGCTAAACTAAACTAACGCTTATGGATACATTGTTAAAAGGTATAGTCTATAGACCTGTACTCCAAGGAATTCTCGGATGATATAGAACGCTTGAAAATGAATAGACTCCTTTCCTTGGACTAACATCTGTAATGTCAATCTTAAACGTTTTAGGATGACCTAAAATGCTTGAAAAACATGATAGACCCAATATGTGTTAGTCGACAAAGCCGTTTATTACGGCGGTTGATCTTAAGGCCTGTGGACTTATAATCATAGGAGTTCTTGGATCATCTTGATATCTTGAGAATTAAGATACACTACATAACATCTATCCATGGACTAAAATTGAGCATTCACTCTTATGAATACGTCGGAAAAGCCAGTTGATGTGGTGGTCAAGGTCAAGGTCAAGGTCTGTAGATGTACTCAAATAACCTAAAATACTTGAAAATGAAGATAGACTACTGTTCACGGACTTAAATGGGACTTTGCGCTTTGGAATACGTCGGAAAAGATATTTGATATGGTAGTTGATCTCAAGGTCGGTAGACCTATACTCCAACGAGTTTTTGAGTGACAGAGAAGGCATGAAAATGAAGATAACTAGGCAATCCAACATGAGTTTCTAGACCAAAATGTGAATACGTCGGAGAAGCCATTTATAGCTGTCTTTGATCTCAAGGGCTATAGACGTTCAACAGTACTACCCAACAGTTGTCTATAATGTCAATTCACTTAATATGTAACGCAAGTAATCATCGCTTTCTCGGGAAATAAAACAGCGTTTTGGTAAAATAAAACAGATGAGCTGTCCAAATAAAGGTTTTTATTGATCTTTTCGGAAAAAATAGTCTTATTCCATTTTGGTTTTCATAAAATTGACGAAGTTTTCTTGAAATACCTCGCATCATCCTTTGAACACTATTCGTCAACTTGAGCGGCCATTTATTCCACTATCTGTACATTTTTGAAGCATTTCGGCTAATTTTTCCAGTCTTATTCAGCTTCCGCTTAACAATTGCCCAATATTTCTCGATTCGGGCGAAATTGAGGGCAATTGGATGGGTTGATGTCGTTTTCGACCAAATCCACCCTGTTGCCACGGTACAACTAAAGTGTTTCTCGACTGTAGAGGTAGCTACACAGTTTAAAAGAAACAAACAATTTTCTGCGTTATCTAATGTACATAAATGAAATGCTAGATACGGCATAAGTTCATGGGATATTTGTCCTAATTTTAGGCCAGAAAACGCCTGAACTTAGTCTGTTGTATGGAGGATTGCAAGCGATTTCATTGTTTACACTTGCTTTGGCTTACAAGTTAACGGGGGGTAGTTTTACGCTTCTGTTCAAATTCATACATTTTTTCTGTGTAGCCAAATCTGGCCAAAACTTTACAGGCCCTTTGTTTGCTTTGGTGAAGTGGTAGAATGCGTTTTTTTCCGGCACTCTTCCTTGTAGAGCTTTCAGTTCATAGACTCATTTGTAACAAACGCATGTGTTTTTCGCCCGCTGCTGCAAATCAGAAATTTTCTAGCGAACTTGTAATCAAAAAATAATTCATATGTGTTGAGGACATCTCCTCGTGCCGTAGCCACTTAACATTTTTGCCCGGAAAGCTGCTCAATGTCCATCTTTACAAACATTACGTCGCCCACCACCTCCTGACAAACGCTCTATATAACTTCCGAGCGCGTGTTTTGGCCAATCAGTTCCGTTTCAGTGTCCGGTTTGGTTGCTTGCTGGCACGATAAGAACGATAGCCTGTGCGTAGACGAACCCTCCGGACGGTGCTTTTGTCGAAATTTTATTTTATGACAATGTCGTCATCCTCGGCAATGCCGAGACTCTTGGGTTTGCTCTAATTGTTCTCAATGCCTTCCAATGTAGTTGTTCATAATAAGTTCCCCTACGACACTTATTGTTTTCCTTCCAAACAATAGATTTTCGCTCACGGAAACGTTTGAGGACACTGCACACAGTAGATTTTGCCAAATTAAACGGTTTTGCTATTTTTGAACCAGAACCTGGGTGTCGAAAATTAATTTCCTTGAAATGAAGGCCGCTTCATTAGTCACAACTTTTTTATATGGGGCTATTTATAAACCATGTAGACTTTTCTGGGCGGAAAGGAGGGTCTGAGTCTACGCTCCATACAAAATTTAAAAAAATGTTGATGAAAAGAATGAGAAAAGTCTACGAGGGGGAAGGGGGGTTTGAGATTTTCAAAAATGAGTCCACGTTGTTTATGAATAGGCCCTATCTTACTGAAAGAGGAGAGGGGCTATGCATTAACTACGTCGACTTTTTTGGGTGGGGGGGGGGGGGGGGTGTTATGGTTTGACCAAAGTCTACGCTACATACCAAATTTCAAAAAAATGTATGGAGAAAAGTCTACGAGGGGGGAGGGGCGGTCTGAGATTTTTCAAAATGAGTCTACGTGGTTTATGAACCGACCCAGAGCTTCTCAAACGATTTGCTGTCAAAACATTCGAGAACCGGCCACTAGGAGCGCTGTGAAAAATAAATAAACAGTGCGTTTAGATTTTAAGTGAATCAAGCTTAAGAATAACATGAGGATCTTCTGATGCGCTAATTGATCTCTTCATCTGTAATCGATGGAATATCTGGATGGCGTTGAAAACGTGATGGCTTTAATTTGTATATTGTTCTGAACAAGTTTGCTGGTTTCAGGTTAAAAGCAACTAGATTTTTTTTGTAAATTTGGCTACAATATTTTTTATATATTTAAGGTCTGTATCCGCAATAATCCGGACACCTCAAAACATGAATAAAACATAAATTTCGCATTTTATTTCCGTCGTAGTTGTTTATTTCAGATTCATGGGATGTGTTTTAACAATTCGTGAAGACAAAACATAGTTATTCGGTATTTGCATAAAATTTTTGAACTTTGCGCTTAACTCCGTCCATTAGGGTTTGTACAGACTCTTCAGAAATCGTAGAAGCCGTCTTTGTCCAAATTTGCTGGAAGTGTCTTTGATTCCTTGCTTCTTTCCAGAAAGCTTCCGCTTCATCAGAGCCCAATATCTCTCGATTGGTCGTAGCGCTGGGCAATTTGGCAATTTTGGGGTTTGAGGTTTTTGGTACAATGTTCACTTGATTTGCTTGGTACCACTCCATCACAGTTTTAGCATAGTGGCATGATGCCAAATCGGGCCAGAACAAAGGTTTTTCTTTGTGACTTTTGATGAAGGGTAGCAATCGCTTCTGCAGACACTCTTTCTGATAGATCTCCTTGTTGATTGTGCCTGTAGTGACGAAAGATTTACTCTTTTTGCCACACGTGCAAATTGCTTGCCACACAAGGTATTTTTTTGGGAAATTTCGATGCCTTCTTCGTTCTGAAATGCTCAGCTGTAGCATTTCTGGCCATAACAGAATAAAAAGCCAGCCCTGGAAGCTGCTTGAAATCCTCCAGGATATAAGTTTGATCGTCCATAACAACGCATGAAAACTTCGTCAAATATTCGCAGTACAAACGCCGAGCCCGTGATTTTGCTGCCAAGTTCTGTTTGTCGTTGCGATTTGGAACTGTTTTTACTTTATACGACTTAAGTCCCAAACGTTGTTTTGATTTTTGGACAAAACCAGGCGACATCCCTATTTTACGAGCCACCGTTCGAATGGAGAGATTTGGGTTTTTAGTTAATATCCGTTTCACCTTTCGGTCCATGACAGGATCAGCGCGTCCAATGTTTTTGTCACTTCTCGGTTTCCTCTCCACTATCAAACGTTCCGAAAATGATTTGAGCACATCGTGAACAGTGGATTTAGGCAAATCCAATGTTTTTGCAAGGTCCCGTATTGACAAGTCAGGATTTGCCGTACGCCCGTACAAATAACGCTCGCGCACTTGTTTTTCTTTCGTCGCCATCTTGAATACTAAACATGAAATGTAAACATCAATCATAGTCTTTTTCATCATAGACTCTCAGCTATACCACAGTGAAATTTTTCATTCCTACGTGCAATATTTCAAAAGTTACAATGATTTGAAGGTGTCCGGATTAATGTGGATACAGACCTTATAGGATTTTCAGGATGCTGGGACTTTAAATCAGTCCTATTTTCAGTACGCTGTGAGAATATGGGTTGAATTTTGGTCATATGCATCTCTCAGTGGTACGAGGTGATTTCAAACAATGGCTTTTAACCTTCTTCTGCCTCAATAAATGGATCGTCCCATATTCCAGAGAAAGTGCGGAGATGTTTTATGAGAAATAATTTACGATTCTTCAAAATGAAGAACCCTACTCCAAAGCCAATAAAAAAGGTGAATGTCCGAAATTAAGAGCTCACCTGAATTTAAACTACATTCGCACATCTACATTAACTTTGAATTGCACGAACTAATTGCGTCTTTCCTCTTACGTGATCCAATTTAAAGAATAAATAAAGCCTTAATCGGCTTCGATTTCGGCAAAACATATTCACACGCCGTACCACCGCAGCCGGCAGTAGCAGTTCGTTGCCGAATAAAGCATGAAATTAAAAGTGAATTACGATTGGGAAACGAAGCAAAACAAAATCTATTCGAAAAAGTAAAACCCAACAAACGCGCTCGGTTTCTATAGGGACACAATGCCTCACTCTCTTCGGCTCCAGAACCTGATTAGCAATTGCAGACACGTACCGACCAACGCACCGACGGATGGAGCGCAAGTATTGCTGCGAAACCCACTTTGTCCGCCTCCCAAACCCTCCTCCAGGTGTTCATCGATTCACAGGAACAGAAATGGCTGTAGAGCACTGTGAATTACAAAATGTGGTCCCACGTTCGGTGCGTTCTTAATGAAACCAGCAGGCTCGGTTGCTACGAACATGATGTATTGGTCAAAACAAGGTCCAAACTGGTCACCAACAATTCGGTGATAAATTATAATCCAAGCGTCAGATCTTCCGAACGAGGTCAACAACAACGCCACCGCCAGTACGGTTTGCAGATTCTCACGTGGGAGAACTAGCAAGGGGACCATTATTGTACCATATCTCTGCGGTATGAGTCACTTGAGACCAACTCTTTGTAACAACAACTACCGGACTGCGATCAGGAGAGCGTTGCATTGTCAGTCTGAGCAAATAAATGCTCGCAAATGTGAAGAGCACCGGGACGCCCGGACCGGAAATTCTGCTCCCAGTCAACCGCGATTGTTGCCATTGAAATAAACAAAAAAGCCAGACACTCCACTGGAATATCAGTTTCAACGTGTCGACGGAGGATCTGCGATATTTATGGCTTCCCTTTAGCTGGCTACTGCTATTTTGTTGCTGCAAAAGCTACCGAACAAGTTCAAGGACATCCGTGAGTGGCATACTTGACTCGTCGCTAGCAGGTGCAATACCCTGAGGCCACATCCGGTGCACTTGCTGGGATTTGTGGGTAATCCAGAGTTGTACCGATAAACGCATATCTAAAAATGATCCACGAGTAACTGAAAGACATGTAATTAAAGCGTGCCTCTCTATCGAGCTCCGAAAATGGAAACATTTTATCTTCTATTCCAATCACCCGGAAAAAATGACCCTCAATAATGACGGCGGAGGCGCGCTCATTGCAGACTGTCGGCAATCACGTTCCTCCCAGCTCGATTTCGATAAGGGGAATACAGAGAAACTCATTCATGGCCTATGGATTGATGATAATTGACCAACCGCATCGGTTCATGCAAGAGCACTGTGTGCTAGTTGGTTGACATCTGTCCGGGACAGACTGAAGAAATGACAATCTATTCATTTCAAAAATAATGAGTTGAAATTCCTAGTAGACATAATCACTCGATACAATGAGTCATGTATGCGATGATTGTGGCATGAAAAAAGGGGAAACGAATTGAGATAGCATTATCATTATAGGGGGATGAAATAATGCAACCGAAGTGTAATTACTTTCTAGATGCAGTTCGATAAAAAAAAAGAAACGTCGATATATCTTTGCTCCGAAAAATTCCCCACGTTGGGTGACATGTAGTTGATTAACTGAAAACATGCCACCGAACCAGAAACTGATAACAATATTCAACATCGTGCCTACTTATTTACATTTGTCCGCATTTTTACCCAATTACATTTTTTCTTTAGAGTTGCGTGTTGGGAAAAAATGGAACATAGATGGATGGCTGAAGAACGTTACATGCAGTCGGCAAGTGAGTTTACAGAGGAAGCAAAAAACCATATTAGGTACGATGATAGATTATAGACATTATTTGTCTAGCGCGAGTCGGTCATCGTCAGCACGCCGCCATCGTGCTCGGACTTTGTCTGACTTTGCATAAGCCATGCAATGTCAACCGGACAAGGCGAGTTCATGTAATGGGGCACTGTAAAAAAAAACGGCAACCTGAACCACATGTGAATATACTCACGTACGTTCTCATTTTGATACTGGTAGCAAGGGAAAGGTTCTAACGCCTCGAAGATTGGAATTTATTTGCTTGTTCGGAGATAACGATCGCACATGATCCAGAAGTGGCTCTATTCAGACAGGTAATCCCGACTCCCGGGCATCTTCCGGATCATCTTCATGCAAGTGGTCTAAATTTAGCATAAGCTAAATAAATACATTCTATGATCATGTTGAAATTGGTATAATTCTTAGAACGACTGACTTTGAAAAAAATCTAGAAATTTAGCCAATATTTTTCTCAATCATAGTTGAACTAAGCCAACAAAATTATTGATAAATTAAGGGATGATTGAATTTTAACATTTATGGGATAATTGGTATGAAGACACTTACCCACGTTTTCTTTAGTAATGTCGACTTAATATGACTATTATCCTAAATGTGATATTTCAGGTTTTGTTGAAAAGTCTGTTCCAAAGTTTTTGGATTCTCTTAACACTCAGTGTGTAATAAAACCGCAATATCCGTCGAACATGTAAAGGGTGTAACAATCGAAATTTGGTCAAACAAGAATGCATGTGAATTGATTAAATTTCTAATTTCAAAAATCAAATCATTTTGCTTTTCGATGTTCAATAAGTATGAAATACATTGGCTAAACCCGAATTACCAGGACTATCGTTCAAATCTCACCATCAGGTTCTGAACAGCTTGTTCGCCACAGAACGTCAGTTTGCCATAAATTGCTTGTCGCTATCAACAGTTTTTCGATTGGGCGATGCTCTTACATGTTGTGAGGGTTCTTGTCCTTGGGCAATATATGCATGTTTTTGGCGATATAACCATTCCATCGCCTTTATTTTTCGTAAAGACAGAATGCCAAATCCGGCCAAAAAACCGAGGCGCAATCGTGTTACTTCAGGAAAGTCAGCAGAAGTTTTTCCAGACACTCATTCATGAAAATTTCCTGGTTTACGGTCCCGGTAGCAATAAAATGGATGCGTTTCAAGCCACAAGAACAGATGAACTACCAAACAAATATTTCATTGCGAACTTCGACAGTTTAAATTTACGTACACAGGAAAAAAATCTGAATTTTCTTTGTGATGAGTATGTGTATGTGTATAACAGTATGTAAAATGTTATTTCGTTCCACAAGAAGCAGAAACTTGCTGGAAGTGAGGCAAACAAGGGCAGATTTTTGCTAAGAATATTTTTAACAATGCATGAAATGTCTCAAAACAATACACGATTTACATGTATACTTGTGTGTTTTGTGTATATGTGCATACTGAACATCCTTTTTGTAACATCTTAGTCGACTGAAAAGTCACCTACATTCCATACCCGTATCTTTACTGTTGGTTTGAATCAAATCGACTATCTGACGTAGTTCAGAAACTATTCGTTTTTCCAATGAAGTAAACCACCATCACACTTTGTTATGCTGGTTTAAATCGATTGCATACGGACAACAAGCAGAGTTTAAAAACATATTCATTTTTCCAATGTAGTAAACCACCATCACACTTTCTGGGTGGCCCCAATAGCATTCTTAATGTTGGTTTAAATCGGTTTGGTTTTAAAACAATTTGCGACCGGCCTTACAGCATCTTTACTGATGGTTTGAATCGGTTAAAATCGACTATCAAGTGTAGTTTTTTTTCTCAATGATGTGACCCACTCTGTCAGTGGCCCAATAGCCTCCTCACCGTTGGTTTAAATCGATACTTATTTTTAATTATATTTTTATGCATCTCCTTAAAACCAACTGAGAACAAAGATAAACAAGAATTCAGCGTATTATTTTCCAAAACGAACCGAGCTGCCAACCCAACCCTTTTATCCAACATCCCAATGATTTCTCATACACCCAAAAGTTGAAATGGTGGCAAAAAATGCAATTGTTGTTTTTGCAATCATATCTCGAAAAATCCACATGATTTAGAAAAGACAATTTTGCTCATCATGATCCACTAAGCATTTTATGGTATAAACGAAGCCACATGAACATGTCTGGGAATTCTGCAAGTGTGTGCAAGCGGTTGGCAGTACACAGATTCCTCGAAACAAATTTATCGTTGTGTGCTTAGTGCCTTGACAGTCGAAGCAACCGTTGGGTCTTTGTTCAACCGTCAACAACTGTTCAATATGGGTGAGACGTAAACTACTGTTTCAAGCTGTGTTTCGTCGTCCACGCAATCGAACGTATAGGGTGTTCCAGAAAGTCTAAGCACGATTTTGATGCGCCACTGTTGCTTTCAAATGACGTTTAAACAGCTGATCATTACTGTGTATCATTGTTTGCATTTCAATATATAACTATGTGAGTCTCAAGTGCCATTTACTTTTCATAAAAATGCGAAGTTCGAGATGTGGCCAAAAAGCTGGGAACTTCGAAGGGTAACGTCGAGCGAGCAAAGACACGGAATGGACTAAGGACTTTCAAGAAACGGAAGAAGCCAAAACGAAGTGAAAAACAAGCAGCATCTGTCAAACCAAGGGCCCGTAAATTATACGATAAACTGATGTGTAGAAAATTGACATGCGTAGTTATGGATATTTGAATCCTTCATGGAATTTGAATAGAAGACGCTTCCGGGTGACCAGTTCTACACGGTCCGTGCTGGTCAAACAATTGACGATGCCGATATGTTCCGAAAAATTCGGTTAAACCAAACCATTGTTGGCAAGCAATTTGTGAGTGTGGAATGCTTTCAAATCCGTATGTAACAACCGATACGATGACTGCTGATGTTTACGTTCGGGAAAGCTTGGAGCCGCGCCTGCTCCCCATGATTCGGAAAATTAATAATCCAGTACTGTTTTGGCCGGATTTGGCATCACTGCATTACGCGATGGATACCGACACGGAAAGCCAACGGAGTTGAATTTGTACCCAAAGAGATGAATCCTCCAGACTGTCCCAAGGCAAGACCAATTCAAACTTTTTGGGCTCTGATAAAGGCATATTTGCTCAAACATGCGAAGGCAGCGGATTCCATCAAAACTTTTGAAAGAAACTGGAAAAAAGTATCGAAAATCATTGGCAAATAGTCTGTGCTGAAGCTAATGTGCAGTGTTAGATCGAAAGTCCGCTCTGAGCTCGTATTGTTATTTACAAATCATGCTTGGACTTACTGAGACACACCCTGCAGTCAGCATCGTCGTGTACAGCTTCCGGGATCGTGTTTTGGCTATCTTGTTTTGTTTATCGGTGTAATTTTCAGTCACAACCTTTTTATAAGTCAGATGCACGTTTGTAGCCGACACTTCCAGATTGTTTGCGACCAATGTGGCTTGGGGTTTTCGATTTGTCGCACGATCTAGGCTACCTGGCTATCGACAAACATTTCCGAACACTTTTATTACGTTGGTTATAATTCGTATGCGCTACGCAGAGGCCAATTCATGAACGCTGCCACCAAATTACAGCTAATGAAGAAAGCTAAAAAACTACTGAGTCGGTTGAAGCATCCAAATCATATGAATCCTTTAATTTTTGTTCTGATGAAAAATTGAATCGAAGGAATGTTAGGTGGCTTACATCAGACCGTAGTCAGATTATTATCGTCATGTCAACCAAGTTTTCGATTCATGTGATGGTGCTTGGCGTAGTCTCCAGCGAGTGGGATGTGATGCCCCCGAATTTCTTTGATCATGTACTAAAGGTAAGAGCCAATCTAGACTTGAAGGTTCTGCAGGATGTTGTTCTACCGTAGATAGAGAAGGTTGCTGCTGACCGTCATTTTATCTTCCAACAAGACGGAGCACCTGCTCATAATACTAAGAAAACACAGAAATGGCTTGCGGAAAATGTTCCGGAGTCTTGAGAGGAATTAATTTTGTCCCCTTGCAGTCCCGATATCAATCTTTTGGATTATCGCATTTGTTATGAGTATAAAGTGGAGCGCAAATGCGTACGTTAACGTCGAGAGAACGAATGTACGTATATCGCCCCACGTTGTACATAAATGCGCTATCATATACGATTTTGTGTTGACTGGGCACTTAGGTCGCTGTTGATGACATTGGAGAATAAAAGGTACTTAAGAATTCAACGCATCGTGTACCAAGACAAACTCTGCTGCCAACCCGACCTAGTTATCCATCCCAGTGAATTCTCGTGGAAGCGCAGGGGATTTCTCGGTTTGCATTTCAGCTCTTGTTTGAGGAGCCGCTCATCGAAGCAGGAGACATTTGAAATTTACAGTCAATTCTGGTAGCATCTTACTATAGTCGTTGAACTGGAAGGTGAATTTTTTTTTAATGAAATAACTTGCAATTCCCATATGTAGCGAAAGTAAATAAACCACAAAACCATTCATTGCAAATATAGCTAACTGGTGTAATTTTCCTAAAACATGTCATTTACTGCAAAAATTTGTCACGCACCCTGTATGTGCATTAGATAACGCAGAAAATGACTTGTTTCTTACAAACTGTGTCATTACAAGGACGTGACCGGTGCCGTTAATGATAATTAAAATATGGAATCTTTGAAACTTGTATAATGACAAAGGATGGTCAATTTCAACCCCATTTAATAGATCCATTGTATAATTTCTCTAAGGATTGTATCGAAAATTAACTGACAACGCTTATGATGCGCTCACACATAGACGCGTAAGACTATCGATTCTACCTACATTGGACGCGTTCATCTGTCAACAACTTGATCAGCTCTTGAACTTTCGGTAAATAGTGATCGTTTTCGAGATGCCGCGAATCGAAAAGAGTGTCAAAACTCAAGTGGTGGACAGGTAGCTTCGTGAGAAGGATGTCTCGATGAACAAAATAGGGAAACGTTTCGGAATTCATCACGACAGCGTAAAATCTAGCATCAACAAGTTCGGGAACACTTCTCGTTCGATGAGCTGCCAAGAAGAGAAAGAAAACCAGGTCCAGAAGACCCAAAATTGGATCGGAAGGTAGTCAACCTCATCCTTCGGAACAGATCGATGTCGATTTGTGATTTGGCCAAAAAGGCCGGCACCCCCGTCGGAATGGTGCAAATAGTAAAGAAGCAGAAAATAGCAAAACAAATTGTTGAGCAAAAATCCAGTGTGAAAACCAAATCCAGAAAGTAATACAGCCGACTTTTGCAATGACCGTCTGGGGTTTGATCAATGACGAAACAAATGTAAAAGAGGGTTCCAGAACGCTTCCAGGACCGCAATTTTACTCCAAGGTCATCGGAGAAGATGTGAGCATCTCCGAAAAGTCGTTCGAGGTGGAAAAGTTTGGCCAGAACGTTCTCGTATGGCACGCAATTTGATGCTGCGGCTCCAAGTAATCGATTTTCTACACTAAAGGTACGATCAATGCCGAAGTTTACCGTACTGAGTTTTTTTTACAGAAAAGGATGCTTCCGTTTGACAAGCAGCACGCCGTCCCTTCTTTGTTTTAAAGGGTGTCCACAGTTGAATTGCATCACTTTAAACTCGTCCTCAAAAACAAGTCACTCAACCGATTGTCATGAAATATTCAGGGAATAGAATACAATGTAGAATCTTGGCTTAGGTATTTTTATTTCACTGTATTTCTTTACCAAATCCAAAAGCCCGAACTTTCTTCTTAATACCACGCATAAGATTTTGTACAACGCTTGAACCGACATTTTTTCCGCTTTCAACCATGACTTCAACATTTCCTGTTCTGTAGTGACAACTTTAGGATGCTTACGAAGTTCGTGCTTCATTATAGCCCAATATTTTTCAATTGGCCGCAACTCTGGAGAGTTTGGGGGATTAAGATCCTTCGGCACGAAATTGACACCATTCGTCTTGTACCACTCCAGAACATCCTTGGAGTAGTGACAAGAGGCTAGGTCCGGCCAAAAAATTGTAGGAACGTTGTGTGTTTTGAGAAACGGAAGCAGTCGTTTTTTCAGGCATTCATTCATGTATACTTGACCATTTACAGTTGAAGTTGTCACGAAAGGCTTGCTCCGTTTACCACACGAACAAATCCCCTGCCAAATCATGAATTTCTTGGAGAACTTTGACACTTGCTGTTTCCTGAGAGACTCTGGAACATCGAACTTGTCTTTCGCAGTCACATACTGGTTGCCGTGAATTTGTTTAAAGTCCGCTTTTACGTGTGTTTCATCGTCCATGATGCAGCAGTGTGGTTGCGTCAACATTTGTGTGTACAGCTTACGCGCACGGGTTTTAGCTATCCTATTCTGTTTTTCATTGCGATTTGGAGCTTTCTGAACTTTGAATGAACGGAGACCGGCTTGTTTCTTGGCTTTCTGCACGAAACTTTTGGTCAAGTGCAGCTTTTTCGCGACATCCCGAACGGAACAGTTGGGTTTGCGGTTTAAAGGCAGCAACCACTCGCTTGTGATCCTTCACACAGTACGGAACACTTTTCTACCACTCACCTTCTTCCGATCGACAGTTAAACGTTCCCCGAAACGTAATATGACACGAGACACTGTAGACTGTTGAATTTTCAACATCTTTCCGATGGCTCGGTGCGAAATGTTCTCGTGCACTTTCTGTTCCTTCGATTCTATTTTCTAAACTACGACACATTTCACAATGAAACTCACGCTGAGGTCATCACCCAAAATTTCGTTGAAATCAACCCAAAGGGTGAAATGTTACAGCTTATTGAAACTGATGCAATTTAACTGTGGACACCCTTTAGCCTGATTTGGCGTCAGCCCATTTCGTTAAAATTACAGTACAATGAATCCATGAAAATGGAGTAGATTTCGCTGAAAAAGACATCAATCCTCTAAATTGTCCACAGCTTCGTCTAATTGAACGCTAATGGGCAAGCGTCTAGCGCATCTTCAAGAAGAGTGGTAAGGAAAATGCGACAAAACTACTGTCCAAAACCTCATGAGTGGAGTCAAATCCAAAATCAGAAAACTCTGGAAATAAAGTTGCTTTCATTAATTTTTTGTTTAAACTAAGAGAGCAAGACTTGAATTAAATTATATACATAGCTGTCTTGTTGTTGTTTTTTTTTCATGCTATGAGAAAAATGTGTTGCCAGTTAGTTTTCAATACAGTCCTTAATTATAATCCATCATGGAGTAGCAACCATTTGATTTTTGCAGTCAGCCTAAGTTAAGCTACTCAGTTTGAAAGAATCATGCAAGATTTGGCATAATAAGGAGTGTATCGAATATAAGCTATCCACATACATTTGCGTTGTACGTATGCATTTGTGATGGTTTTTTATGCTCTGAACACTGCATGCTGTGCGTTTGACTGTCAGCTTTCTTTTGTTTACTTGTTTGTGCGATTCAAATTCTGCGTTTTCAAAATGTCGCGTTTTGAAAAGGAAGTGAAAATTAAGGTTCTGGACACATGGCTAAGTGAAAAGGGTATTACTATGCGAAAATTGGCGTTTGGAATTCATCATGCAAGTGTTAAAACCATCATTAATAAGTTTGGGGAACACTATTCTTTGGATGAGCTACCAGGAAGAGGCAGAAAACCCGGTTCTTCCAACCCGAAACTGGAGCAGAAAGTGGTATCTCTAATCATGAAGAACAAATCAATGTTAATACGTGATTTGGCCAAAAAAGCAGGAACGAGTGTCGGAATGATCCAGCGTATCAAGAGGCGAAACCACCTGAAGACCTACAAGAAGCAGAAAATCTCGAAACAAAGTGCAGAACAGAAGAAGCGAGCAGCAACAAGGACCCGGAAATTGTATTCGCGTCTTTTGCAGCGTCCGGATGCATGCGTTTTGATGGACGATGAGACCTATGTAAAGGAGGACTCAAAAACCCTTCCAGGTCCACAATACTTTACTGCCGTCGTTGGGGAGGATGTGAGCGATGCGGACAGGTCGATTCAAGTGGAGAAATTCGGTCGAAAGGTACTGGTATGGCAAGCAATATGTTCCTGTGGTTTGAAGTGAACCATTTTTTACACTACCGGAACTATAAATGCGGAAATCTATCGATCTGAGTGTCTCCAGAAGAGATTGTTGCCTTTATATAAGAAGCATAGTACACCTCCACTGTTTTGGCCGGATTTAGCGTCGGCTCACTATGCCAAAACCACTCTCAATTGGCTTGCGGAAAAGGGTATAGATTTAGTTGAGAAAAATATCAATCCACCAAATTGCCCTCAGCTTCGACCCATCGAACGTTACTGGGCAATCGTGAAGAGGGTCTTCAAGAAGACTGGTAAGGCAGCTGGAAACATGCAGGAGTTCAAAAAAATTTTGGCTCAAGCGTCCAAAAAATGCGATGCAACACTTGTCGAAAATTCGTGAAGGAATAACTTAAATTTCATCCGGTCTTCATTATGTTCAAGTTTAACCTCGTACAATAAAGGATCAATTTTTTGTATGAATAAAATATCGATTTTCAACAAAATTTGAAAGAAAGTTTGTGGATAGCTTATTTTCGATACACTCCTTATCATAGGTTATTTCATGGTAATCCTTGATTGCAAACAATTTTGTTGTTGACACTTGCTTTGGTTTACAATTGAGCGAGCAAAAATTCATCATATCTGTGTAATGTAATTTTTTTCTGTGCTATTTGAGAATGAGTAATATTAGGTGGATTGAACCTGAAATTTAAGAAAATCGGTTCAAGAACCCATAGATCATTATTTTTTTCAGTGCCTATTGACCATTTCCAAACTCTATCAGGAACGAACTGAAGTAATACTTCTTCCAGAGCATGACAAACCGCTCGCCGGGCGCACGTCCGTCCTTGCAAACAAAAACCGAATTCCTTTCACTTTCACTCTCGCATGTCGTATGCCATCTACATACATAAGTAGCCGTTGCTGTCTTTTCCAATGCCGAACCACCACCCTCGCATTGATCACCGTGTGTACGAACAAAAATAACGCATCGTTTCGTATTATTATCGGTATAACCTATAATTGACGGTGGCAGTCGGCACGGTCCGAACACCCCATCGACTCATACCAGCCGAATCGAAGTCGCAGGACTCAATTTTTGATACTAGCAAGTAGGCAGTTCAGAAAAGCGGAACCCTCAAAAGTGCAATTATCCGATGACGATTTCAAGATATGACGAATGTTGGCTACCGACCGACGACGGGGTCGATACAACGTTCAATCAAAATTATAAGACTGTTTACGTTTCGCTGTTTCGTGGTTCGTTACGTCAGCGCTAGTGAGTTATTCGTTCTGATTGATGTTCTTTTTTATCAGATCTTGTTTCTTTTTGCGGAATAAATGTGTGGTGACATAATTATCGTTGGCTAGTGGTAAAGATTATTCATGTTCTACATATGATATGCAGATTGGAAACCGTTAGATCCCTCGAAGTGGTTGAACTTGTCTTGATTGACCATCTGATTTGCAGACTGGTGGTCTGTCCTTAAAAGGGTAACCTACAAATTTGCATAAATTAACTAGCAACACCTTATTAAGGCAAACACATCGATATTAAAAGCGTGACAGAAGTTTTCAACCCGTCGACAATTAACTACAACTAGACGCAAATTGATTAAAAAATGTATACATTTTTCGAAACACTCCTCCATGGGATGGTAACAAATAATGCATTGTGACAGCGTAATTGCGTATGACGACAATTATCATCGTTAGTCGATCATTGCCGAACAAAGAGCTTGGAAGAAACGCGATTTGCGGATTCTTTCCGCCGTCGTCTCGATCGATCGTCTCTCCGTTTGTCGCGGTGAATTGGAAAATGGGAATGGCCTCGTGCGGTATAATTTGCGTACTCGAACGCACAGGAAGACCTGAACTGCTCCCTGCTGCAACGATTGTTGTAAGGTATTTTTTTTTTCTGCGGGAGTGTCACCATCGTCGTTGGTTGCGGAATGCTTCGAGCGCCAATTCACAAAGAGATTTACAATCATCACCGCCGCGGCTAGACGGCGTTTCAGTTGGCATGCCATGCGCATATTTGTGAAGCAGTAAAGCGATTGATTTTATGGATGCAAGTACTTTCACCGCCGAATGGAAACTGCAGGCCGATGAGTGGTGATTTAAGAACTCAAATCGATTCAAGAGTGCTTTAATACAATTAATCTAGATGCATTCGAAATGACCCACCAGTATTTGTATTACTCGATAAACTAATGGTTAGCGATTCCAACCAAATCGAATGCTAATCCCCCTAATTGAATATTGCCGTCATCATTATTGAAAGCAAGTTATTCTGCGCGCAACCATCCGTTGCAAAACAGCCGGTCGATATTTACACTCCCAAACAAGGCTTTATTTACATATTCAGACGTGATAATCTATGTCGAGGAGCTTAGAAACTTTAACCCATTTAGCAATGTGCCGCTAATGTTTGTTTTTTCTAAGTGTTTTGAGTGCGAGAACACTTGTTTCAGTTAAAACAGATTTGGCAAATTAAGAACTAACTCTTAGGCAATTATGGTGTTGACTCGCTGTAATTAATAAGAGTTCTTTTGCGAATTCTAGTAAATATTTAGAACTAGACTAGTAACTAGTTTTTTTTTCTAATAATGTAATCGTCTGCACTCAACAAGTGGTTGTCACCCAACAGAGGGCCCCTTTATTAAGATTTAACTATCCATAATTGATATGATGATTCATAATTGCCCTCAGTTCGTCGGTTCACTGGCTGCTGAAAACCGGTTCCTCTGGGATGATGATTAAGGGCCCAGGAGAGAGAAAGAGATTGTGACATCGGCTGCCTTTTGTTTCAGCTTTCTAGCATCTTTGCTTGATGACTTTCGAGAGAAGTCAAGAACCTACCTTCAACCTCGATTGCGCTGTTGGATTCTTTCTCCTACGCCATGGCAATGTCTCGCTGGCGTTTGTTTGCCGCCTCGGTAGGATTAATACTAAAAGACAAGCGACTTGTTGCGAAGGTGGTTGCTAGGCAAACTGGTTCGAAGTCGAAGGAATTTGCGGTTTAAAAAATATTTCCTGGATATTAATCTATTATATACAGTTGTGTTCAACATAATGAGGAATGTATCGAAGATAAGCTATCCACATACATTTGCGGTGTAAGCGTGTATTTGTGATGATTTTAATGTGTACATCATAGCATGCTGTGCGTTTAAGTGTCATCTTTAGTTTGTTTACTTGTTCGGTTTCGAAATGCCGCGCATTGAAAAAGACGTGAAAATTAAGGTTTTGGACACATGGCTACGTGAAAAGGGTGTAACTATGCGACAATTGGCGAAGCGCTTTGGAATTCATCACGCGAGTTTAAAATTCATCATAACCAAGTTTAGGGAACACTGTTCTTTGGATGGACAGCCAGGAAGTGGCGGCAGAAAACCCGGATATTCCAACCCCAAACTGGACCAGAAAGTGGTAGCTCTAATTCGGAAGAACAAATCAATGTCGATACATGATTTGGCCAATAAAGTCGGAACCAGCGTCGGAATGATTCAACGTATCATGAAACGGAACAACCTACAAGAAGTAGAAAATCGTCAAACAAAGTGCAGAACAGAAGCAACGCGCAGCAACAAGGGCCCGGAATTTGTATTCGCGAGTGTGGCAGCGACCGGATGCATGTATTTTGATGGACGACGAGTCCCATGTCAAAGAGGACTCAAAATCCCTTTCAGGTCCAGAATGTTACACTGTTGTCATAGGGGGAGATGTAAGCGATGCAGACAAGTCGATTCATGTGAAGAAGTTTGGTCGAAAAGTGCTGGTTTGGCAAGCAATATGTCCCTGCGGTATGGAGTCTACCATTTTTTACACTACCGGAACAATCAATGGGGAAATCAATCGATCTGAGTGTCTGCAGAAGAGGTTGCTGCCTGTATATCAGAAGCATAGTACCCCTCCACTGTTTTGGCAGGATTTAGCGTCGTTGCATTATGCTAAAACAACTCTCAATTGGCTCACGGAAAAGGGTATAGATTTCGTTGAGAAAGACAATCATTCCGCCAAATTGTCCTTAGCTTCGGCCCATCGAACGCTATTGGGCGATTGCGAGGAGGGTCTTCAAAAAAAGACTGGTAAGGCAGTTGAGAATATGCAGGAGTTCAAAAAATTTGGGCTAATGCGTCTAAAAAATGTGATGAAACACTTGTCCGGAACTTGATGAAAAGTGTTCGATCAAAAATTCGCAACTTCGGGAAAGAACAATCTTAATTTCATCCGGTCTTCACAATTTTCATGTTCAATCCCGTACAATAGAGAGTCATCCATTTGTTTGAATATAACATAATTTTATTGTATGATTTAAAAGAAAACTATGTGGATAACTTATTTTCGATACAGTTCTTAATCATGCTAAATTTCAAGCAGAATTCGTCAAATCTGCAGTCCGATCATTAATTCGGGTATTTAATTGTTGTTTAGAGTCATTATAATTTACTATTACGGAAAGCAGGGGTATCTGAAGATTAAATTAGCGCTTCGATAGATTAAATATGTTTTGCTTAGCAACATATCCCTTGAAGTAGTAACATTTTGAAGAGTTGTAAAACTTCGTGAGACCATTTCAAATGTTGAAAACTTGTACCAGCCCATTTCGACCAACATCTACTTTCAATTACAATTGATTCCAAACCCTTAAAATCAAGCACGTTTAGTTTAAAGTCTATTTGAAACACAACCTTTCGCTCTGTGGTACCTCGAATCTAACAAACTATTTTCTCGAAGACTGATTTTATTTTTAAATATAATGGCGATAAAAAGAGACAAGGGACAAATGACAAATAAGCTGCCCTATCAATAGTTCGGAAACCTTGGTTTGTTCGGAAAAAGTGTTAAGGATAAGCTTTTTTTTATGTATAAATCATTTATTTGTACAGGCTCAATCGAATCAACTTTACAGAGCCTAACGTTAAGGGGATAGAACCGATTACTCGCGGCCGTCTCGAGGTTAATAGGGTTAACAATTGAATGGATGGAAAGATGGGAGGGAATTTGAAGTATTTACAAGGTTTACAAAGCACGTTTATTTTAAATTCGGAATTGGCTAAAAACTTATAACTATACAACTTTTGGTTTTCTTTTGACTTGAACATTTTTGAGAAAGAAAAAAAAACATACAAACACAGATAAAAAAAAAACTTACAGTAAACATACAGGTTAAACTAACTACAATCTAAGGCTAATGTTAGTCAAAAACACATAAATGAGTTTCATAAACTCCAGATCACGTACAGCCAAAATATCTCGAACTGGTACATTGGGTGGGTAGAGTTGGTTGATTCCCTTCGAAGGGAATCATAAAGCTCAGATCTGACTCCACGATGCTCAGCACATGACCAAATTACGTGATCTGCGTCCTGGTAACCTTGTCTACAGTCACAGAGATTGCTGTCGCTCAGCCCAACACGGTATAAATGAGCGTTCAAAGAATAATGATTGGACATGAGGCGAGACATCACACAAATGAAGTCTCGACCCACATCCATACCTCCAATATTAAGTACAAGTTGTAGCTAACTACTTCACGTACAGAAAATATATGCACTATAATTTAGACAATACAAAGACAAAATTTTAAATACACGGTGTTCAATAAGTTCGAATACAAGTTTTCATCATTGCGTAGGTATGCGCCATGTACATATTCTGCATTGGTATTGGTGTCAGCTTTAGCTTCATTCATACGCTACCGAATGTGCGCGGTGTTGACATTCTGTTAGTTGTTGTTTGTTTGTTACGCGCGATGAAAGAGTATCGGGACTTCGTAATTAAGCGTTTTTTGAACGGTGAGCGACCCGGCGATATATTCCGGCTGCTGAAATCGCATGGGGTCAAGCGGAACTTTGTCTACACGACCATCAGGCGATACCGGGAGACGTCCTCGACCAATGACCGTGCGAGATCCGGTCGGCCGCGTTCAGCGAGGACGCCACGGGTCATCAAGATCGTGAGGGAGCGAATTCGGCGCAAAAAGAACCGCTCAATCCGGAAAACGGCTGCAGATCTCAACGTGTCCATTGGAACCGCTCACACCATACTCACCAAGGACCTTGGTTTCAGGCCTTACAAAAAACGTAAGGTCCATGGCGTTTCGGAGGCTACCAGCAAAAAGCGGTTGGATCGAGCTAAGAGGATCCTCTCTCGGCACGCTGGTCAGGAGTTTGTTTTTACGGACGAGAAACTGTTCGTGCTGCAGCAGCCGCACAATGTGCAAAATGACCGGGTGTGGGCGCCATCGAGGGACAGCATTCCTGAATCCAATATAAACATCCCTCGGTTCCAAAGTGCCGCGTCGGTGATGGTTTGGGGGGCAGTATGCAAACGTGGTAAGCTACCCTTGGTGTTTATTTAAAAAAACGTCAAAATCAACGCGGCGTACTACAAAACTGAGGTTTTGGAAAAGGTTGTTGCCCCCAGTCTCCGAAGCCTCTACGGTGATGAGCACTACGTGTTCCAGCAGGACGGTGCACCAGCCCATACGGCAAATGTGGTTCAAGCCTGGTGTCGGGACAATTTAACCGACTTTCTGGACAAAACTTTGTGGCCTCCCAGCTCCCCGGACTTGAATCCTCTCGACTTTTTTGTTTGGTCCTATATGATGGCGAAGCTGAACGAATACAAGGTCAGCACTTTGGATCATTTCAAGACGGTAATTCTCAAAATCTGGGACGAAATGCCCATGCAGTCCGTGCGTGCCGCCTGCGACGCGTTCGAGAAACGTTTGAAGCTCGTTAAGGAGTACAAAGGGGGGGTCATTCCAAGAGAAATGTTGTAAACGTTCCTTGTAAACATAGCTTTCAATAACATAAATCCAAAAAATAAAAAAACATGTTTTCATTTTTTTAACAAATTTTGAAAGTGTATCCGAACTTATTGAACACCGTGTAGAATGAAAATAACAAATGTTTTATTCATTTTCGCTACATCTTATGAACTATTCGTGCAATCATCTTGCTGTCAAGAAATTTTAACATAGGACTACGTTTCTCTTTTCTTTACCAGGTGTCATTTCAAAATTTTGAAAAATGAGAGTATTACGCAAAATTGAAAGGTTTTTGAACGCTTATAACACTCGTTTGACCGAACAGCATGACTTCATTGATACATCATTTGGTCAGAAAAACTTCAAAATTTTTTGGATAAAATTTTATTTAAGTTCCATTAGTTTAAGATCAATTTTTTACTTAAAAATGGCCTAATTTTGGTCCCATACAAATCTGCGGTATGGTCGGAAGAAAATATGGTTTACCTCTCCGGGTAAACCATATATTTTTTTTACTATATGACTGAAAAAATTCTCATTTTTTATTGAACACCCGTTAGAAGCAAAATGCATAAGAAATGTCGCTTCAAACCATAATAATAAACACATTTTAATATTAACCAACCATATGGCAATACACTCACACTTGTGAGTGGCACCAACAGCATCCCTACTGTTGGTTTAAATCGGTCCTTAAACTTGTCGTATTTTTAACGTTATTGTATTCCATTGAAATGAACCACCCACACTTGTGAGTGGTCCCAACAAGCATCCTTATTGTTGGTTTAAATCGTTCCTAAACTCGATATTTTAACATATTTTTGTATTCTGCTGAAATAAACCACCCACATTTGTGAGTGGCACAAACAGCATCCTTACTATTGGTTGGCCAAAATTTGAATACTTTTAATGTGCATCTCTGTACAGAGATGAGAATAAATCGGGAACATAGTTCAACATCTTATTCGCTGCCGACGTCAGATGAACTCAGCACACCGTTTACCAAAATGGATCCCGCTGCAAACCCATCCATTTTATTTTCAGCCTAAGTTTGAAGTTTTGGAGCAAAGTTGTCTTCTACAAAATTGTTTCTAATAATAAGGCCCTTCTTGTGGTATGAATGGAAACTAGGGTGGTCCTTGTTTTCAGAGAAATCGAAAATCTAACTTTTTTTTATTTGCAGAAATAAAGGCAGATATTCTTTGAAACAGTTGTAGATGAGAAAACTTTAAGCAACTTTGGTTTAATAAATTTTTCTGTAGCCTTTGAAATTACAGAATTAGAGCAATTTTTCCTACGTAGCTTACGGTGTCCCTATAAAAATCAGTTATTTAGCTAACTTTTTTATTTCAATTTTTTCAGCAAAGCTGTATGCCCATTGATTCTAGCACAATAAAAGATACAACTTTTGATGTATTGAAATCGTCGCTATCGTATCTCAAACAAAAGTTATTATGGTTTTTGTAAAAAATAGGATTTTTTCAAATGTTGATCTCTCTGGTTGGGGCTGACAAAAAAAGTATTTCTCAATTGTATTTGGAAGGTTTTATATTATTGCATATTATATTTGAAAACTGGAGATAGGTAATTTTTTTAAATTGAGTAAAACACATCTGAAAAGGGCGTGATTTTATGAGAAAATCGTAAATAACTCGCTAACGGTAAAAGATATCGGCAAGATTTATAGTTCGAAAGTTACATCTTTTTAAGTTCTAAAAACCACCTAAATGCAACTTTGTTGGCAAATTTGAAATAAAAAAGTTAGAGCAAAAAACTTGTTTATTTGTAGGGACTCCCTAAGTTATCTAAGGAAAACTGTCCTGGTGAAGATCTCTATTTCCAATATTATTTATGAGTGATTTCACTATTGGATTTTTTGCTGTTTGGACATAGTAGCTTAACGGTTTTCAGTTAGAAGTGCTGTTTCGTAGTTAGTGTTTGGAAAGAAACACAGTTACTCACGTTAGAACTTGTTGATGAAATAACACGGTGAATTTAATCGGTAGCTGCTGCAAATCAGAGTGATAATTGGCTGCGCGGAAATGTGACTTTTGCAGTGAATTCTCCAAAAACTTCACGAAAAAGGAAGCTAAAACCATTCTCCAAAAGCTGCAGAAGAACTCAGCAGAACCGCCTGCGGGAGATAAAATCAAAATTTTACACCGAAGAATTGGGATTGCAAGGGTAGAAGGTCGTCGTAATTCTGGAAAGGTATTTGAAAAAAATGCGAAAAAAACAGATCGTTCAGACTTATTTACATCTGAAACCAGCCATGATACCGCTGTTTTAATGTCTCCCGAAAGAGCAATCGACTTCATATGTCGAAAAGATTTCAGCAAGGCACAATACATGGACGTACGAATTACTACCATGGAGTGTGTGAATCTATACCCGTCGTACAACACTATAGTAAAAGCAAAAAAGCTTTGGAAACTAATGTTTTGCTCTTACTGTTTTATTTCAAATTTGCCAACAAAGTTGCATTGAAATGGTTTTTAGAACTTAAAAAGATGTAACTTTTGACCTATAAATCTTGTCGATATCTTTTACCGTTAGCGAGTTATTTACGATTTTTTAAAAAAAATTCGCCCTCTTCAAATGTGTTGTACTCAATTTAAAAATACCCATCTCCAGTTTTCAAATATAATATGCAATAATATAAAATCTTCCTAATGCAGTTGAGAAATATTTTTTTATCTGCCCCAACCAAAGAGATCAACATTTGAAATTTGTTTAATTTATGTGAAAAGTAACGCAAATTTGAAAGTGTTACAATTATTATGGATTCTACCCTCAATACCCAATTGCGAAAAAACTAAGGTAGAGATTACTGACTATCAATGACTCGTATATTATGTGAGAAAAAAAAAGGTATGAGTGACAGTAACTTTCTCAATTAGTCATTCTCTGTGATTCCAAAAAAAGAGAATAAAAGAAGAATTCTAATATGGTCCTACTGTCTTTTTTTGAGGATGCAGATTTTATAATACACAGCAAGCGAAAGAGGGTAGATTTTTGCAAGAAAAATAAAACACCATTTTATAATAAGTTGAAGAAGAAAATTTGATGAAGTTTATAAATTTATATTTATTGTAAGTTCTAATTTAATGGATCACGTCGAACTCTACCTTTGTTTTTTTTTTTTCAACATTAAAACGGAGCATTCATAGTTACGATTAATTATACAATACGTTGTCAAATGACCTAAACTTAAACTGTTGGAGTTAATCTCGGGAACAAAAACAAATCAGTTTTTTACATCGCTGCTCCTGGATATCTTACATCATACAACGAAGGAATCAGCGTAGAGTACTTCCAAAGGAAGTACTAGGACCTGAATAAATGATTCTTTCCGTGGATCGTTTGTATAACTACATAATAAATACAAATCATTCATCCATTACCTTCCCGCTAGTTTGGAACTAAGAGTCAACGAAGTCAGTTGTTTTAAAGACTATTTTTTACAGATATTAAACTTTCGTCATTCAACGTCAAAGCTCTACCGCTTTCTTGTAAGCGGCGTTGGATTCGACCGTTCCAGGTTTGCTTTCAACGCAAGCGGTTGCGAATCTTGCCTACCCGTAGGCGCCTTGCCTCGTGCCTTTTTCATCGACACGATCATTGTCGATCTATCCGTAAGCTTACGGCTACCAGCAACGTCGATGCCGATCAAAGTCGACTGAGTACCTATACGAGTTCGAGTAGTGTTGTATGCAACAACATTTCTTTCATGTGATCTCTGCAACACGTGAAGCATTAGCTCGAATCCTGTTCACCATGACGTTCGATCAGTTAAGGTGCACTCCCTACAACATTATATAAAAAACCAATCATCGTATCCAACTGGATGATAACCGTGCAATTCCCAGTTTTTACACCGGTGAGATGCTGCATTCCGATTTCCTGTAAAGTAGATGATGATAAGATGCGCTTTTTCTAAAAATCTCACTACTCACAAAAACGATCATATCATTGTCGCGGAAACAAATTAACAAACTATTTAACCCTTGTTAAATCAGAAGCTTTGATACGGACCGACCGACTGAGACGACAAGTCCATACGCTGCGTGAAGCATCTGGGCAGAGGTAATCCGTTTTTCTTGATTCTTCTTCCGACCAGTTCCGCGTGACGTCCGTTGTCGACGCATTTTTCCGCCAGTCAACCAGCATCGTTATTTGTGAATGAAAACTACACGCCACTTTAGTTGCGCTTGATCTTGAGGAGACGGTCGGGGTTGCCCGTTTGAAATTCCAGCCCGGGTATCTGTCCTTTGTTGTCGTCACATAGTTGGCTTCTTTTGAGCAATAATTGATGTAGTCGTCTAAGGTTTATTAGATCCACACGAAACTGATGCCGTCAAAGGATTTGTCATCGCGTACAAGCAGTGGGAAAGGTGCTGCAAGTTCTTGTGTCTAAATGTTTATAATTGAGCGGTGCAAATGATCGTTGGCCTAAATGCTTCCCGTGGAAAAAAAAAATAGCTAGAAAGCTCAACTGGAAATCCCCGGTTTGTGGAATCATCATCCGAACACCGAAAACGCTTCAATCGGAGATAAACGATCGGAATTGCACGCTTTAATACCATACATTCTGATAATTAACCGCGCATTTCGCTTCACACTTTCCGTCTTTCATCCGTTGTTGGTGTTCCGTGTTCTACCTAAACACACACCGTTTGGTGGTTTAATGCTAGCGGATGCAGCAGCCAGCAACACCCGCAAGATGAGTCCGATCCGAGAGTCAATTGCGGGAATTGGTAAAGGTTCTTCTTACGCTCGCTTCACTCGGGGGGAATATAAAAACTGAAATTGGCAATCATTTTTGTACGATTGCACTTGATCTTCCATGACTGACAGGTGAGGTTCACAGAGTACCGTATGATCCTGATTTCTTCGACGCAAACAGTTGAAATATCCAAACACGGTAAATGCAATGTTTCGATTCTATGACGAGTTGCATATGTGTCGGGCGTAGTGAAAAATGGTTTTGTGTACTGTGCCTAAATTTTTCACACACTAAATTTCCAAATGGTGGTTGCAACGTGGATTTAAAAACCACTACGTTCCCGCACCTGGGTGCAATTGTTGCTACGTAGCCGGGCGGAAATTCCAGAGCAATCGGTCTCGATCGTGCTAACTGGGTTGAACCTAATCGGGGATACAAAGAAGTGCGGGGATTAATTTTTTTTCTAGGCACCTGCTTGGCTTAGCTCCAGCGACCGCGGTACTAGCACTGTTTGGTTTGCTATGGACGCGCGATCCAGTTTGCCGAGGTTTTGCTGCTTTTTTTTCTTTCTGATGTGGGATCTTTATTTAGGGCAGGTGCGGTGTAAAGAACAGATGTTTTCGGTTCGGTACTGGTTTCAAGATTGGGAAAGGTTTAGATGGATTAGACAGTTATTAATTTTAGTGAAACATGATTACTTTGTATTAAATTGTTTCTTTTACTACTTTCTTTTTCTTCGCAGGTAAGTAAGCGTAGCAAGGTGGAATATCAAGCAGTTAAGGAGCTCCAAGTGTCAGGTTACTTTCAAAACGCAAACTTTGTTTCGTCATCAACAGTTAGCAATCTCAAAGTGTGACTTTTAAAACATGATTAGTAGATAATTGAAATTTCGTTTATTTCTGATAGAATTTTTCCATGCTTTCAATTCTTATCATATCCATTATCTCATCGTACAGCTCATTTTTCCTTCAAATGGTGTTTCAAGTTAAATTTTTGATCAATCTAAGATTTTTAAGTGAATCTTGCGCTTTCTAGAATATGTTATTGAGAGCAGTTTTCATCAGTTGCGGTAAATGCGACGGGTTTCAGCCATGGTATTGAAAAACGCAGAACCCTTCAAAACAGTTAGGAAACCTTCGTACCTCAATGGAATCATGAATTTCCCAACAAACATTGTATGTTGTGTTTAATTGCAAATGATTTTTTTATGCTAAAAAATGGCTCATTCTGCTCAAATCGTTTGTTGGCTCATCCGAGCTGCTGATGGATGAAGAAGAGCCACCCTTTGAATCATGCCTTTTCAATTTGTTGAAGCTGAAAATTCAGTTAAATCTCTTTTATTCTGACGAGCATGTAACAATGTATACGAGAACTTTTGTAATTAACCGGACATAGCCCCGTTCAACCAAAAGATAGTTCTTTAAATAATGTTAGAATGATAATCGTGTAAGTTTTGTAAGCCTTGAATTTTCTGGAAAGTCGAAGCTTCGAAAGACTTATCACCTTTTTCGCTTAAGGTTTATTGAACTTCAATTCAGTAATCTAAACTCGCCTTCTTGAGGTTTCATGAGTATCTAATTGAAACTTGTGCGTAATCATTTCAGGATATTGACCTGTAGTAAGATAAGCTTATCTTCAGCAGAACACATTAATTTTTCTGATGAAGATACGATCTGAACCCTTCCCAAGTAACATTGCTAACACCATTCTGCTGCATTGCTATGTTTTATTAAAGTTTTATGAAAGCCACTTGAAAACTATTTGGTTTTATTATGGCACCAAGAGGTGCCAATAGGTTTCATATTTTTGTCAGGTTTATGAGAACCTACACAGCTTGTTCACAGCGATCTTAAAACCTTGTTTCTCAAATTTTTACTCCTATCAAAGGTTTTAGTTCGACTTGATGAACTCGTAAAATGCTGTTTTGAAATACCGTTTTAGGACCCATTGATTTTATCTTATTATGGTCAGTTAAAAAGCATTTTAAAACCATTTAAAAAAATGCACTAAACGGCAAATTGGCATTGGAGGAAGTCACCATAAGACCAAATAGTTTTATAATAGTCATTGCGAAGAAAAATTGGTTTTATGGCAAAACTGTGATTTTTTTCCAATCGCCATATTGAAATTTAAGAAATAATTGAAATGTGGAAAAAAATGCATCAAATTTTCAATGATATGCAAATAAACTGTAGATCGGAGACTAATTTCGGTATTCTTTTAGATAATCTCATCTAATTCCAAGCATTTTTCAGTAAATTCATGATTAATTTATCGAATATATTTGTTTTAATTTGATTTATGTTGTTGTAAATTCGCATAATTTCCGAGGCGCATTAATTTTCGGCTCTTATCGTGCCAATATTCACCGTTAAAATAATTGCGCATATAATTCGGAGCATAATACGCTGTAGAAAACACAATTTGTTTTGAATATTTTGCTATCAAACAAAATTTCCCGCAGCCTTGGCCCTTGTTTTTACTGCTAAATTAAACAGAAGAGCAGAGAATCAAACAAAGCAGAACAACAAAAACTAACCTCGATTTCACAGTGAAGTTTGACAGCTGTGGCCATTTGGCCACATTCTGGTTTTAATGGCAGCCAATAGGTTTTATGAAAGTTCTCAAGTGGTCATAACATCTATCACTAGAACATTTTCAAAATCTTTATGGTCTTAGAAAGGTTTTATTAACTTGTTTTCACAACCGTCTATAGAGTGGGCCATTTTGTACAAATTTCAGCTTTAAAGAACCATAGAGGAGGTGTTGGTAGACAAAACAGTTTTGAATGTAGATTTATCACAGAGAACAGACGTTCATCTTCGGTCTGCTACTTGTGTAAAACTTTGAACCGACATTTCAAATGTATGTCGTTATGCTCCTGGTAGGCGACGCTGCAGTTGTTTGATAACTGTCATGTAAATGTTTATAAAAACTAAGCCTAGCTCATAACCTGGAAAGTTTTGTTGGTTTTTCTCTGCACTTACTTCTTATACCGGCTGTCCATATTAACTTTTACACACGTTTTTCAAGAAATGGTATATGGACATCAATGTCTGTTCTCTGTGGTTTTATCAACAAAGCCGGGAGGAGTGCTATTCGACTGGAATAAAACTAAAATTGTTACTTGGGTTATGAAACGTGTTTGTCTCAAACACTGAATATAATGTGCTCAAGGATCTGAACAGCATTCAGTTAGGTTTATGATGCTGTGATTCCAAAGCTTGATTCAATCAGAATTCTGAGAAAATTTGCTGAGAAATTCAAAGCAAAATTCGCAAATTTTAGCAATTTCCGTCTAAAATGTTCAACAACACACTCCACTCTTATAACCTTAGTAATATTTGCTTAGAATTCGCAGCTAAATAATAACCTTGTGAACCTGATCCTCACTAAAGTCAGTCCATGAAATGCTCTAGAAACTTCGCTGTGACTTCGGACAAAATTCAATAAACAGAGGCTTGACGACCTGGAAAATCCTTGAAAATCAGGGAATATCAGGAGATTCAATCATTGCCAGTGAATATCAGCCTAGCATCTTCATTCGGTCAATTTGCCAGATATGTCATAAATTCAGCGAAAATCGACAAAATCTTGTTGACATCATTCTTGAGCAGTTGAGACTTTATTCTTCAATTTATACACGTGAGTAAGATTTTAGATTTCCTTAACTTTTTAGTCATCATTTTTTCAAACGTCTTATCTAGCTTATTTAAGTGTCTTGAGAGTTCAATGTCGTTTACAGCTGAATTACTTTATGAGTTACAATAGAAAATTTAATCGACTGTTGCATATTAGGCTGAGTTAAGGGACACATAGTGAATTTCAGTGAATTTTTTGATCAATCAGGCACAGATAAAAAGAAGCATTAAATGTTCTGCGTTATCTAATGCACATAAAGGGAATGCTAGATTTGGCAGAAATTAATGGGATATTTCTTGTAAATTTAAGCCAGATAACGCCTGAATCTAGCCTGTTGTATGAAAGATTGCAAACATTGTTGTATGGCGCATGAAAGATTGCAAACAATTTCGTTGTTTACGCCTTCTTTGGCTTGGAGTTAAACGAGGGGAAATTTTACGCGCTTGTTAAAATTAACTATTTTTTTCTGTGGGGAAAAACTATATTTGGTTACATACCACAAACTCTTTTAAAAGTTAGGAATACTTTCAGCTGACAAAGTAATCAGTCATCCACAGTTTTGAATGACTGGTCATTGCGTACCATTGGTACTTCTCATGCCTGCAGGTGCAGACATAAACATAACACTTAGTGGTCCTTAGCCTTTTGTCCAGCAACTCCTGGACTGGGGTATGAGTAACCATAGGAAAGATCAGGTAATCAACCCCGGTGTGACCTTGGTCATATACTGTCAGGGAAGGGTGCCGCCTATCCGACCGTCTTTTCTTCATGCGGCTGATTATCGTCCTCCTGCCAGCGTGAGACTCTAATCTGTGCTGTTCAAGATGGTCCTCCACAAGCCAGTCGTAAAAATCATAAGTCCAGAAACCACACAATGGTAATACGGACCGGAACAATCGGCATAGGCCCAGGCGAAGAAAACAGACTAACGATTGGAAACTCGGAACATGGAACTGTAAGTCTCTCAATTTCTTGGGTAGTAATGGCATTCATTCCGACTTATTGACATTCCGCAAATTCGGCATTGTATCGCTGCAGGAGGTTTGCTGGGAAGGACCGACGGTACATACGCATTGGGATGGTTGTACCATCTACCAGAGCTTCGGCAATACACACGGGCTGGGTACAGCTTTTGTCATGATGGGCGAAATGAAAAAGCGCGTGATTGGGTGGTGGCCAATCGACAAGAGAATATTCAAAGTATAATAGGCCGGTTCTTCAATGTCAACATAATCAACGCGCGCAGTTCTCACCGTCTTCACACGATAAGGACGCCAGGAGGAGGAATTCAGACCGGTTATAGGAAAGTAAAGCATACACCTGCATACGAACAATAACGGCCTCAGACTCATAGATTTCACTGCCTCCAAGAATATGGTCATACATAAAGTATGTACTCGGAAAAAATGCTACAGGCAAAAATGATCACAAAAAAATCAGTTGTAGTTTTGTTCTAGTAAACTCGCATAATTTCCGAGGCGCATTAATTTTCGGCTATTATCGTGCCAATATTCACCATAAAATTAAATGCGCATATCATTTGGAGCATACGCTATAAAAAAACCTCAATTTTGTGTGGATGTTTTGCTATCAAACCAAATTTTCTGCCACACTAGAACTTTTTTCTTCGATATTATTTACTGCTAAATGAATCAGAAGAGCCGAGAATCGTACAAAGCAGAACAACAAAAATCAACCACGATATCACAGTGAAGTTTGTACGCAGCTGTGACCATTTGGCCATATGATGGTTTTCATGGCAGCCAATAGGTTTTATGAAGGTTCTCAAGTGGTCATAACATCTTTCACTAGAACATTTTCAAAATCTTTATGGTCTTATAAAAGTGTAATCAATTTGTTTTCACAACCGTCTATATAGTTGGCCACTTTGTACAAATTTCGGCTTTAAAAAAGCATAGAGGAGGTGTTGGTAGAAGAAACAGTTTTGAATGTAATTATATCAATAAAGCTGGGAGGAGTGCTATACGGCCGGAATAAAACTAAAATTCTTACATGCGATACCTTAGCCTAATTTGCAGTGGGCGGTTACATTATTCATAGTAACTCATAAAGTAATTGAGCTACAAAAAAAAAAAACATTCAAACAGTTATTTATTTGCTTAATAAAGATTGAACTCGAAAAAAATGATCATCAAAAATTCATTTTGACTCGGATATTTTTTAAACTCTCAGGGAATAAATAAACAGATACTTGTTATGTTATTCAACCTCCTCTCCTAGGCTAAATGCCCACACCTTGGATTTAACGCTACCCATCAAATCCTGTGCAACACTTGCGCCATCTATCTTACACACTTTCATCCACTATTCCTTCAAACCCTTGTCGAAACAACATCGTTGGTTTCGTACCACTCCATCACCAGTTTCGCGTAATGGCACGATGCCAGATCCGGCTTCTGGTGCTTCTGGAGGCACTCTTCTTCATATATTTGGCCGTTGACGGTGCTGGTCGTTGTGTACGGCTTACTGAATTTGCCGTTCCCACAGATCGCCTGCCGCACCAAGTACCTTACCTTACCAATCGGACCAAGGCCGGTGTGGCCTCTGCTGTACACAGAAGTTGTCTCCATTGTAATCGGTCCATGGCTGTACCTCACCAGCCTCGCGGCCTGCGAGGAGTCCGCAGGTCGCCTTCTACTTGATCTATCCACCTTGCTCGTTGCGCGCCTCTTCTTGTACCCGTTGGTTCGTGTCGGCTGTCGTCCGACATTCGTACGACATGCCTAGCCCCGCACCTAGTACTTCTTGGCAAATTTTCCGACCTTATTCGTCCGGAACTTCTCCGGAACATCCAGACGGGACTTGTCGACAAAAAACTCCGAACCGGAGATCTGCTTTGATGTACGTCTCGTCGTCCATTACGATGCATTTCGGCTGCGCCAACCACTCGCGGTACAGCTTTCTGGCGCGGGATTTGGCCACCGTATTCTGTTTACCTGTTCGGTTAGGCGCCTTTCTTACCTTGTAGACAAGAAGTTCGGCCCGCTTCTTTGTCGGCTGGGCGAACCAGACGGAAGAATTGACCTTCTTGGCCTCGTCCCGAATCGAATGGTTCGGATTTCGCTTGAGACAATCCCTCACCTTCCTTGAGCTCACGGGGTCCGTCGTCTTTGCTTTCTTCCGCTGCCAGCTCGCCGCTGGGTCGTCGGGGTTTCCTTGAACGATTATACCACACGGGCACGGTCGAATTCTCGATTCACAACATGTGGGACTGGCCTGGATTTTCCATAATTTTTTGTCGAAGAACTTCTTGTTTGGAAGCCATCTCAATAACCTGACAGATTGTGACGAAATTTTGCACATGTACATTACACTCTAAACTAGTTGTACCCAAAATATCATCAATATTTACTAATACAATAAAACGTTATACACGAAAGAAAGTGTTGCATTTTTTTGATTACAATCTTTAATATAGGTAAACCTCGATTACATGTACATTTTCGATTCTGGATTGTACATTAAATCGATGTATATTTTGATTTTGATATTTTTGTTGTTTTTTTATGAAAATATTTCAAATAACAAATACTTATCAAGTATTGAAGCCAACATTTCCACACCGTACAATGTAAAGTGGTCCAAGAGGGTGATTTTTAGTTTAAAAAATTATGATTCCAAAACGTAAATATTCCAATAACCCGTATGGATCCAATAATCCGTATTAATATATTTTATTTTGATTTAATCAAAAGTCCATTGTTGCTTTGAACTTATGTTTATGTAATCATATATAAATCGAATTTACAATAACAGCCAATGTCGTTCTCAAGATGCATTTCTATCCACTATCTTCTAGAAGACTTTTGATCTCATTTCACGCAACGAAATTTTTTTCGTTTTCTTCAGCATATCTGATCATTACGTCCATAGCATTCAACGCTGATTCATCAGAAACTAACTGGAAGTCGTCCTCAGGATCAATAGATTTCGAAACATCCATGCTTTTATCGTCTGGTAGACTAAAATACATAGTGTTAAACCTCATCTCGTCGTCAGCTGTAGAATTGCGTACTTGATCCACTATTTCTGAACTTTTGAGAACTTCATATTCAGCATTCTCATCATCGATGAGGCTCGATGCCAGAATTTTGGCGGAGATTTCCGCTAATATCTTTCTAATCACTGATAGTGGTAAATCATCTTCGTCTTCCACATCTTCCGGAAATTCCGGAAACAAATTCCACGACATTCTTATGGATGCTTGAGGAATCAGATCCCATGATTGCGCAATCCAATAGATGGCATCCTTCACATTTCAAATTCCTTTTAACATTGTCGTGAAACTCTCCTGATCTTGCTCCTGATCAAAAGATAAGCTATCTGTAGTGGAATTTAACGGAATTTGCTCGCGTTTACTAGTGATAGTTTAAAAAAGTGTTTCAATTTTTTTTAGAAAAAGTGATCAAGTGAAGTGTTAATGTAAGGTCGTGTGACGTATCTATGAGCGCCGAATATTTGCGATTTTAGCTGTTCAAACTAACCGGGATCGATATGACATGACATGTATCGGAAACTAAACTAAGTGAAAGCTAAAATGCTTAAGCTAAGTGTTATAAAACCTAGTTATTTTAGTCGTCTGTAACAAATTGCACAGCACTAAATATGCAGTCCTAATACCTGCTTTCTTAAAAAGCGGAAGTGTGGCCTGCTGATGCAGTACTACCTCACGATATATTTGACTATGTTGAGAACTTATTACCTCCTAAAAATTTAATTATTGGGTATGAAATAACGGTTGAGTTGACTACATTGAAGGACAAGCTCAGCTTTTTGCATAAAGAAAAAACATGCTTCTTGTAAGCATATATTGAATGAATCAGGAACTCAAAACGTCTTCGTTAAGCATAGTCGATGTCCATCGAATCGAAAATCGAAATCCATCGAATCGAAAATCTAGTCGTAGTTCTAACGATGTTCTACAGATCGTTAAGTCATTTCCTTTAGAAATCAAAACGGATTTGATAATGGATGAGTGGAATCTGCTCAAATCAAATGAAATAGATATGCAAGACAGTGCAAAAGGAATGAGGACTATTGCAATCAGTTCTTTAGTATGATGACAACTAGAGGTGAAACTAAATATTCGTTGTAATGACAGCTTTGACGGCATCCTTTGGAAATACTGATGTCAAGCGAGGAGCAAGAAAGTACGAAACAGAGCAAAATAAGCAACAAACAAATAACTGAAATAAAAATGAATAAGAAAGAAAAGGATGTGAAGATTCTTTGCAAGGAAGAGAACGAACTGTAGTGGAAAAAGCAACTCTTTTCACAGATTGCTTTGCTAGGGAATCAAACAAATAGCAAACGCTTAATAAAGTCACTTCTAATTAATTTTTAACTATCCCAAAATCACTATTTGGTCGCTTTTTTATTGCCTCTAAGTCAAATTTTGATCACTATTTTCGACATTTTGGTCACTGAAGTCACTATTGTCACAATAGTTTTCCGCTCAAAGAAACGTTTGCGGACACTGCACATGGTGGATTTAGCTAAATTCAACAATTCCGCTATTTTTGAAACTGAAAACCATAACGTTGGATTTCCAACGTAGGTGTCCAAAATTAATTTCCTTTTTTCGGCTTCCATCTGCCATAACTTTTTTTTTAAATCCCAATGAATCGTGACTAAACATTTACGTCTGAAAGAGGAGTGCAACCAATCTGCTGTCAAAACATTCGAGAACCTGAAGCGTGCATTAAAAAAGCTACTAAATGTTCCGATTTTTCATGCGATTAGTCTGCCACCTGGTGGTCGGTCCATCGGTCAGAATTCAATATATACTAATTGCCTGAATACTGTGAAAATTTGACAGCTCCATCAGTTTGTTTACGGCAGCTATGGCGAGAACAGTTAAACAACTTTGAACTATGGTTTTTTCGTACCGCCTGCTCCATCCGGGCCTAAAAAAGTCGGCCATCGTGGCCCACTTCGTTTCGGCCGGATACGATCGCGAAAACATCTACAAGATTCTAGCACTTCTGGATAATGGAGAGTCCATCGAGCGGAAGCCTGGTTCTGGTTCGTCCGACCGTTTTAAGCGACAGGAGGATTCAACAGAAGCTCAAACGGAAGACGGAAGGCAAGGTGGCCACTTCTTTCCGTGCGTTGGGCCGACCAAACGGTCGGCGACCGACCAAAACGTCAAAAAGTATGTGGCAAAAATGGATTATCACATGTGAAATCGTCAGTCCATGCCATTCGTGTCGGAGAACCAAGCGGAAAGCCAGAAACAATGGCTGAAGATTCTGGTCAAAGAGATATTCCCAGCGAAGCGAAACGTGGTGGTCGTTATGGACGACGAGACGTACGTCACGTTGGACGACAACGACTGGCAAGGCAAAGGCTACTTCACCTCCCCAACAAAAAGAATTAGCAGCGATGTGAAGGACATAGCGCACACGAAATTCCCAAAGAAGGTGTTACTGTGT
The DNA here is from genome assembly GCA_024533555.2 of Aedes koreicus. Lineage (NCBI taxonomy): Eukaryota > Metazoa > Arthropoda > Insecta > Diptera > Culicidae > Aedes > Aedes koreicus. The sequence goes on along the minus strand of JAHHFK020005933.1, from coordinate 338,884 downwards.
CTCACGATCAGTGAAAAGGGGATGTCACCTCCCTTCTTCTTTTTGTTGGGGAATGAACGGCGAGATCTACAGTACGAAATGCTTCCCAGAAGTTGCCACCTTCATTAAAAAGTACCACGAGGATGACTACGTGGGCGCTGGAGCGGTTGGGCATTCCGGTGGTGCCTAAACATGCCAACCCTCCCAACGTGCCCCAGCTCGGCCCAATCGAGAAGTTTTAGGCCAATTTGAAGAGGAGAGTATATTCAAATAATTTCGTGGCCAAACGACGGATGACTTGATCAAAAAGGCGACCAAGGAACTACCCTAGTAGCACACTTGTTGCCAGTCAGTTGAGAAAACATAAATGTGACTTGGTTAATCAAAATCAAGTTGCTACAACTAATTATGATCGTAGTGTGCTGCTTGGGTAAAGAATATGCCTACAAGCTTCTGTTTTTTCACATCTGGCCAGGGAGTAGAAGTATTTTTGTGAAGTGTTTGATTTATTAAAGATTAAAATGCAATTTTGGTTTGTTAAAATATCCGTTCTTTTTTACCATCCATCCGAAAATAGTTGCTTTTTTTTAATGCGCGCATTACAACAAGGCGTGCTGTAAAAAATAAGCGTCCAGATTTTAAGTGTATCAAACTTTATTCTCGCGAAGAACCCTTGTTGTCTGAGCGTGTTGCGTGCGATCTACGATGGGCTGGGCACGTCGTAAAAATGTCGGACTACAGCCCGGCGAAAATTGTTCTTGAGAACACTCCGAGTGGCTCGAGAAGAAGAGGCACACAACGGACAAGGTGCATCGCTCATGCAGAAAGCGACCTGCGAGTCCGCCAATCCCCAAACGCCGAAATTACGTCACCAACTTCCACTAAACATAATCATAAGTGAACTTTCCGTTTCAACACCCACCTCAATTGGGTGTCGATGTCGGAGTTACAATACCTTCCATGTTCCCCGAAGGCACTCTTACACGCGCCACCCCTACCCAAAGCAACTCGCTAAAAAGTCTGCTTTTTGTTAATGAAATACACGGTCGGGCGGCGCTCTCCGGCACTCGACATTCTTTCACACTCTTGAGCTCACTTGCATACATAACCTGTGAAAAATGCTCCTGCTAGCGATCATTTTTCTTTTGTCGCATTTCGAGTGCAGGTACTCGAATCGGCTCAATGCATTGTTGTTAACTCCACGGCTCATTGCGCCCGCCAGGTCTTGACGGCGAACTGAAGCTGCGGTCAAACGCCAATCACGGGCACACCGGAACGCCTGTGAGTGTGTGTGTATGCATTAAAATTACTGCGGCATTCCGAAATTTTCTCAACCATGTCCACTCGGGAAGTAGTGCGGTCGAGTAATTTCACTCTCCAAACAAGTGTCATGGCCGGAGCAAATTTCTCCAACAACTTCGTTTTTTTTCTTGCTTTGTTCGTCGAGCTTATATTTCACCAAGATTGGCTTTTTATTGTCACATATATTTTTCCGTTTGCTCTGGCTACCTAAGGTAGTTATGTTTGACCACTCTATCAGCGCGTTGGGAGAATAACGCTCGTGCAGCGATCCGTTATCATCAATTGAAATATTTAAATTAGCATTCAATTCTTGTACAATCTCTTTCTTTCCCCAGCAGTCCAGCATGGCTTAATCCCCCATTAGCCTCGCAATGAGCTAGTGGCCGAAGGCTTCTCTATATCTCTCAATTTCCTTGCAATTATATTATTGCCGAGTTTTATTGAAATTCCACGGCGGCCACTCGGCTGCACTTGGTAAGGTCGGGTACAGTTAGCTTCATTCGATTCTATTTAACTTTGAATGGTATAAGATGAAGCAACCTGGAGGTTTTCCACTCTCTCTTCGGAGCCATTTGGCCAACCAACTGGGCCAGCCAACAAGTTCAATTAGGTTTTCGCCAGATTCGCCAGACAAAGCAACCCGATCTGTTTCGGAAGGAGAGAGGAGGGGGTCTCTGTTTGGGGTGGCGAACATATGTTCTCCGCGCGCAGTTTAAATTGAATCTGTAGTACTGATTATGTTTTGGGATGCAAATGTATACGTTGCGAAAATGTGTTACCCACCGCTCCGGTGATCGTGCATGGTGCTGATCGTTTGTGAACAAATTATCCTCGAGGCTTGGGTTGGAATAGTTTTTCCCGTTGCCGGTGATTTGCGCAGTTCTGGCGGCGCTGCAGTGATTCTGTTGCGGGTACAGGTGCAAATCGAAAGTGAACATTATTCCGTTTCCCCGGGGGGGCTCCTGGCTGTGGATGTTTGTTATTTGGCGGAGTCTGTTGAAATCGAAACGAGGGTTGGACAATTACCATGTTGGGAAAAGTCGGTCTATTAATCGTGGTATGCATTTTGTTGTTTGGGACTAGTGGGGCTGGGATTTGTTTTTATTGGCGTTTGGTCAAAATTCATTTGTCCAAATTTCATTTCATTACTTACTACTTACCTTATCAAAATTCCATTAATGTCGATTATGTGGATCTCAAGATAATATATAGTATGGAAGATACGGTTAAATTGTACCAGAATCTCCATCTGGATGTTCGTTTGGACATTCTTGCCGTACCTTTTTCAAAGACTCGAATGATAACATCCCTAATAAGTCCGACTGCCTCGTAAAAACCCTGGATCTCCTGAACAATTTAAAAAACTAAACGACTTTGGAGGATTACAATTCTGCAATTTACTGAATGGATTCACGTTCAATCTCCACGTAATGATGCTCAATTCTACATTTTTGATGATTCTATACAAATAATGAGTGGTTTGGGGAACCAATTTCCATGGACCAAATAAGGTGAAAATGTTCAGGTATTTGATCTGTATTTGCAATGATCTCTCAAACTTTATTTAGTGTGTGATGTTTTACAATAGAGCTTGGGCCAGTCTTGTGCTAATGGACGATTGAAGCTGATGGAATGGAAGCATTAGTGCATAATATGTCCAGTGGCGTCGTCCATCTGTGCGCTCATATTCTCTCGTCAATTTTTCTTTCTTATTATTTTAATTTACAGAAATCTCCACAAGGCAGTTTTTCGAAGCTTTCTGTTGGCATTAGCCAATCCGGGTCATGTTGAACATGTTGAAGACTTCTTTCCATCCATCTTTCCATCCGTCCCATCTTTCATGGTTCCCCAAGTAACATTGCTAACACCATCCAGCTTTATTAAGTTTTATTAAAGTTTTATGAAAGCCACTTGAAATCAATTTGGTTTTATTATGGCACCAAGAGGTGCCAATAGGTTTCATATTTTAGTCAGGTTTATGAGAACCTACACAGCTTGTTTACAACGATCTTAAAACCTTTTTTTTTTTCAAATTCCTTTTACTCCTATCAAAGGTTTTATTTCGACTTTATGAACTCGTAAAATGCTGTATTGAAATGCCGTTTTAGGACTCATTGATATTATCTTATTATGGTCAGTTGAAAAAGCATTTTAAAACCATTTTGCCTACAGTAAATGCATTAAACGGCATTGAAGGAAGTCACATCGGCATTGGCATTGAAGGAAGTCACCATAAGACAAAATAGTTTTATAATAGTCATTGCGAAGAAAAATTGGCTTTATAGCAAAACTGTGATTTGTTTCCAATCGCCATATTGAAATATAAGAAATAAATGAAATGTGGAAAAATAAATGCATCAAATTTTCAATGGTATGCAAATAAACTGTAGATCAGAGACTAATTTCGGCATTCTTTTAGATAATCTCATGCGATTCCAAACACTTTTCAGGAAATTAATGATTTATTTATCGAATGTGTTTTTAAAAATTTGATTTCTGTTATTGTCAATTCGCATAATTTCCGTGGCGCATTAATTTTCGGCTCTTATCGTGCCAATATTCACCATACAAATAAATGCGCATATGATTTGGAGCATAATATGCGGTAGAAAACACAATTTGTTTTGGATATTTTGCTATCAAACAAAATTTCCCGCCACTAGACCTTTTTTTTACTGCTAAATGAATCAGAAGAGCAGAAGAATCGAACAAAGCAGAACAACAAAAAACAACCTCGATTTCACAGTGAAGTTTGACAGCTGTGCCATTTGGCCGCATTCTGGTTTTCATTGCAGCCAATAGGTTTTATGAAGGTTCTCAAGTGGTCATAACATCTTTCACTAGAACATTTTCAAAATCTTTATTGTCTTAGAAAGGTTTTATTAACTTGTTTTCACAGCCGTCTATAGAGTGGGCCATTTTGTACAAATTTCGGCTTTAAAGAAGCATAGAGGAGGTGTTGGTAGACAAAACAGTTTTGAATGTAGTTTTATCAGCATAGCCGAGATGAGTGCTATACGGCTGGAATAAAACTAAAATTGTTACTTAGGTCTGCACATCAACGGCTTGACGTGTCTGATACAGGTGCGAAATCTTCTGGAGGAAGCTCCTAACGAAATTGAAATTTTGCCTAAAATTTCTCTCTCAAATACCTCGGCATCTACATAACCTCGCAATTAAACCATTCGCTACCAATGAGATCCCTCTGCAGGAGTTAGAGCTATGGCAACAAGAATTTAAATATGCTTAACCACGAAATAAAGCAGAATATTTCAGCTGTTATATAATTGAAACGTTTCAGAGATCCGTGAAATAATTTAAAAGCCTCACTGAAAGAAAAATGTCTGAAATTTAACATGGACACCCGGAAAGAAATTCGTGCCCGGATCCGTGAACGGCATTCATGAATTCGTAACCGGGAACTAGTTCACGTTTTAAGGTAAAAATTGTTTTTTCGTTTTTTGTATGATGGTCCAACAATTGGCAACTAGGCCAATGTAATTATCTATCCTTTATTTTTTCACTTCGTTGTTTTTTCTTGCTACATCTCAACAATTGTTGAGAAATTTCAACAGATGTAAAAACTCAGGTGAGATCAACTGCTACATAGTGTGTGGCGCGATAGTGCGTGATTTGCTATTTCGGTGAGTTCGTTCCGATATGTTTGTGCATAATAACAGCTTAGTAATGTAAAACACTCCAATACTGCTACAGGGATACCTCGATATAAGATAACCTCGATATAACATAATTTTACCTCGATATAAGATAACTTATTTTTAAATATACTTAAAATATAAAAAAAAAAAAACTATGTGTGTGAAAGGCAGAGAGTTGGGACCGTGATGAAGCAACTTCATTAGAAGAAGGGAGGTTCTCATACTCTCAGCTATTAGCTGGCTGGATTGAGCATCTTGCGTGAAAAATATTGGAACTTGTTACAGAAAATTCTAGATTGGCTAATTTTCCATTGCGCATCCAATTTGATAACTGTAACTAATAACTTTTTTCCTATGTTTTCTGAAGGTGCCCCAAAATGTAAATCTATCGTTGCGAATATTGTAAACAAACACGTTTTTCTGAAACGGTGGCCAAATCCAAAGTGGCCGCCATAATTTTTTCCACTTCGAATGGAGTGTTAACCTACCTTTTTACAGCAACATCCTATAAGGCTATTCAATAATTACGTAAGCACTTTTTTTGAGATTTTTAACCCCTCTCCCCCTTTGTAAGATTTGATAATATTTAACAAAGCCCTTCCTCCCACATTCGTAATATCTTACATTGACTATTTGTATGGTTTGCATATGACTTATTCATGCTTACAAATGATATTTCTGAAACCTCCTCCCTCCCATGTTAGAAAACGAGATGTAAGAAAACGAGAATTTTACTGCGCATCTCTGTACAGTGAATAAAGCCGACGTCAGTTGAATTTAGCACAGTTTACCAAAACGGATCCTGCTGTCAACCCGAACAAAAGGAAACATCAAAATTATTTCAAGTTTTGTTATGCAGTTACGCAGTTTTTATAACAGAAGTTGTTAGAATTTAGATCGCAGATGTAGTTACAATAACAGAAAAAAAAATCCTCAAGAGGTATCAAAATTATAGCAAACTATGATCTGGATATAAAATAAACAAAACAAACTTTGTAACAGTCTTGTAACGATGAAGCAAAATCATATCAGCTAGTGTCAGAATCAATTTATTTCTTTACACAGATTGTGCCTCGCGGGGCATTATATCTTAGTTAGTTTTCAGTATGTTATAGAATTATCCAGATAAAAACCAGAATGAAATCCAGATGAAAAAATTTATATCATAATCAATTAGTCGTTATAAGGTTTGTTATAATTAAGTTATCTTTATGTTATACCCTTCTGGTCGGGAAGTATGTAATCAAAAATGTAGAGATGTTGATTGAATCAATAGTAATTGGAGTAATTATCAAATGAACACGGAAAAGCAAACAAAATTTGATGTGCGTTGTTTGTTGCGTTTGTGTGTGTGTGTTTGTTGCGTTTGTGTGTGTTTGTTGCGTTTGTGTGTGTGCTTGTTGCGTTTGTGTGTGTGTTTGTTGCGTTTGTGTGTGTCTTTGTTGCGTTTGTGTGTGTGTTTGTTGCGTTTTTGTGTGTGTTTGTTGCGTTTGTGTGTGTGTGTGTTTGTAGCGTTTTTGTGTGTGTTTGTAGCGTTTGTGTGTGTGTTTGTAGCGTTTGTGTGTGTGTTTGTTGCGTTTGTGTGTGTGTGTTTGTTGCGTTTGTGTTTGTTGTTTGTGTGTGTGTGTGTGTGTGTGTGTGTGTGTGTGTGTGTGTGTGTGTGTGTTTGTGTGAGAAAGAAAAAAAAAAAAAAAAAAAAAAAAAAAAAAAAGAAGACAAAGAAATCCATTTATATCAATTCATTACTTTACATAAAAACAAACAACAAAAACAAAAAAAAAAAAAACAACAAACTTAACACAATAAAAACATATTAATATAATATTAATATAAAAAAAAAACAAAAACAACCTACTTTTATTATATCCTTTCCACACTCCAAACTTAAATTTTATTTTAAAATTTTTAGAAATTAACCCCAACAACCTACAACAATTAATAAAACTATAATTTTTTTTAAATCGGTTTCAACTCAAACTTTTAATTTTTTTTTTTTTTTCATTTTATTTTAACCCCCGCACTTATGGAGGCCTCCACAGCATCCTTACTGTTGGTTTGAATCGGTTCTCAAACCTGATATTCTGAAGTATTTTTGTATTCCATTGAAATAAACCACCCGCACTTGTGAGTGACCGCAGCAGCATCACTACTGTTGGTTTAAATCGGTTCTTAACACGTACGTCCCCAACCCCTCTGAAACAGAAAAATTCAAATTTAAAATTGATAAAACTCCATCGTAAGCCATCGGATTTTGATGCGGTTTTTTGCAATAGATCACAAAATTATCCTTATTTATAGATCTGCACTGGTTATTCCGAAAATTTCCATAGTTTCGGATTCCAAGGTGGGAGTACTGGGGTAAGTACCAGTCCAGGGATGGTGGACAAAATATTTTTAGATGCGAAACATGGCATGCGGCATATCAAACTTCATGATTTAGCAAAACTATGTCATCAAAAGATATTTTGAGGATTTCTGGCCACACTGGCTACTAAAAAAAGCCCTGCGGGATCCGAGTTCCTCCGGAAAAGTGGTAATATTCAAATCTTTTCCAAAACCTGGCTTGCGACATATCAAACTTCATGAATTTGCAAAACTTGGTGTTCTGAGGACATTCTGAGGGTGTCTGACCATACTGGCCACTTAGGAAGGCCCTGCGGAATCCGAGTTCCTCCGGAAAAGTGGCCAAGTTCAAATCTTTTCCAAAACCTGGCTTGCGACATATAAAACTTAAGGACCTATTTTACAAAAATAGGTTTTCAGAGGACATTCTGAGGGTGTTTGACCATACTGGCCACTTAAGAAGCTCTTGAGAGGTCGGAGTTCCTCCGGGAAAGAGGCCATATTCAAATCTTTTCCAAAACCTGGCTTGCGACACATCAAACTTCATGATTTTGCAAAACTTGGTGTTCGGAGGACAAACTGGCCATATTCAGATCTTTTCCAAAACCTGGCTTGCGACATATCAAATTTCTTGATTTTGCAAAACTTGGTGTTTGAAGGACATTCTGAGGGTGTCTGACAATACTGGCCACTTAGGAAGGCCCTGCGGAATTCAAGTTCCTCCGAGAGTCGCCGTGTTCAAATCTTTTTCAAAACCTTGCTTGCAACATATCAACCTTGAGAATTTTGCAAATCTTGGTCTTCGGTGGACATTCTGAGGGTGTCTGACCATACTGGCCACTTGGGGAGGCCCTGCGGAATCCGAGTTGCTCCGGGAAAGAGGCCATGCGGAATATTTATAATTTTATTTCCGCGAAAACTACGCAGCAAAATCAAAACACGTCATTTTCAAAGCACGGCTTGCTGCGATCTGTCGACTTTTATAAATAGTCTACTTCTAGCCTTGAAATGGATTAATGACAGGTGCTTTTTTTTACATACGAACTAGGATTGGGTGATCTTGGATTGACATTTGAGAGATCGATCCTTTTGATGTCGGTTTTCGATTTTTTAAATTAATCCTATGACCCTAAAAAAATCGGAAAGATCATTCTTCGGAAAATGAACCATAATTAAAAGGTTAATTGTATATGCTAAACTGATCAAACTGATCCAAAAAGTAGAAAATAGGAGGAAGAATGGTAAATCACACCTAGTCAGGTTTTGGAAAACATTTAAATATGACCTCTTTCCCGGAGGAACTCGGATCCCGAAAGAGCTTCTTTAGTGGCCAGTATGGTCAGACACCCTCAGAATGTGCTTCGAAGACAAAGTTTTACATAATCATGAAGTTTGAAATGTTACAAGCCCGATTTCGATAACGATTTGAATATGGCCTCTTTCCCGGAGGAACTCCGATCCCTCAAGAGCTTCTTAAGTGGCCAGTATAGTTAGGAATCCTCAGAATGTCCTCCGAAGAAAAAGCTTTGCAAAATCATGAAGTTTGATACGTCGCAAACCAGGTTTTGGAAAAGATTTGAATATGGCCACTCTTCCGGAGGAACCCACAGGGCTTCCCTAAGTGGCCAGTATGGTCAGACACGCTCAGAATGTCCTCCGAAGACCTAGTCAGGTTTTGGAAAAGATTTGTGGTCAGTATAGTCAGTTCTTAAGTGGCCAGTATAGTCAGGAATCCTCAGAATGTACTCCGAAGATAAAGTTTTGCCAGATCAAGAAGTTTGATGTCGCAAGCCAGGTTTTGGAAAAGATTTGAATATGGTCTCTTTCCCGGAGGAACTCGGATTCCGTAGGGCCTCCCCAAGTGGCCAGTATGGTCAGACACCCTCAGAATGTCCACCGAAAACCAAGATTTGCAAAATTCTCAAGGTTGATATGTCGCAAGCAAGGTTTTGAAAAAGATTTGAACACGGCCACTTTCCCGGAGGAACTTGGATTCCGCAGGGCCTTCCTAAGTGGCCAGTATTGTCAGACACCCTCAGAATGTCCTTCAAACACCAAGTTTTGCAAAATCAAGAAATTTGATATGTCGCAAGCCAGGTTTTGGAAAAGATCTGAATATGGCCAGTTTCCCGGAGGAACTCGGATGCCGCAGGACCTTCCTAAGTGGCCAGTATGGTCAGACACCCTCAGAATGTCCTCCAAACACCAAGTTTTGCGAAATCATGAAGTTTGATGTGTCGCAAGCCAGGTTTTGGAAAAGATTTGAATATGGCCTCTTTCCCGGAGGAACTCCGACCCCTCAAGAGCTTCTTAAGTGGCCAGTGTGATCAGACACCCTCAGAATGTCCTCCGAAAACCTATTTTTGTAAAATAGGTCCTTAAGTTTCAAATGTCGCAAGCCAGGTTTTGGAAAAGATTTGAACTTGGCTTCTTTCCCGGAGGAACTCGGTTTCTGCAGGGCCTTCCTAAATGGCCAGTATGTCAGAAACCCTCAGAATGTCCTCAAAACACCAAGTTTTGCAAAATCATGAAGTTTGATATGTCGCAAGCCAGGTTTTGGAAAAGATTTGAATATTACCACTTTTCCGGAGGAACTCGGATCCCGCAGGGCTTTTTTTAGTGGCCAGTGTGGCCAGAAATCCTCAAAATTTCTTACGATGACCTAGTTTTGAAAAATTATGAAGTTTGATATGCCGCATGCCATGTTTCGCATCTAAAAATATGTTGTCCACCATCCCTGGACTGGTACTTACCCCAGTACTCCCACCTTGGAATCCGAAACTATGGAAATTTTCGGAATAATCAGTGCAGATCTATAAATAAGGATAATTTTGTGATCTATTGCAAAAAACCGCATCAAAATCCGATGGCTTACGATGGAGTTTCATCAATTTCAATTTTTTCTGTTTCAGATTGGTCGGGGACGTACGTGTTAAGTTGCAATTTCTCAGTTGGTCAAGAATTTGGGCACTAGCTGTTTTTGTCAAGATAGTTGATGAAGAAATGTTTAATGATTTACGGAGTGTAATGGAATGTTATGACACATGTAAGAGATATGTTGTAACTCAAAAAGGATACTCGAAAAGGATTGGTATTATATTGCATGGTAAAAAAAATATATAATCACGCACATTTGATGCCACACTACTTGAACCGTACTCAGTATTGCCTATTATAACATTGAGATCACTTGTTTTTATACATTGAAGATGTATGTTAGTTCCGAACATCATCTGTTGGTTCTCTGTTTAATAATCGGCGGTCAATCATGCTCTTGCTTATGCTCATGGAGCAAAGAACATGGTGTACAATGTACATTTGGTAACACAGATGGTCCAATCCGTGCGTAATTTAGGTACACTGTAAAACTCATCCTTGTATCCTTTCGAGAACGGCAACGACATGCTGATTGGATTCCAGACTTCCAAAATCCCTTTCTACAGGTACCTAATAAATACTTGCTGAGCAGAATATGTCATCATTCGCAAATTACAATAGGACCACAAGTCGAAAATTGGTCAGCGGATGTATGGAACTTATCGCACCACCACAATGTGAAGTTCAATCACAGCATCCGAAGCTATCTGCCCAATAGTATTGATCCGGATGCCACGTACAGAGCTGTTGAGTTTTGTGATATTGAAAAATACTACCCGATCAGTGTTTTACAAGAGAATTATAACAGATTTTGTTACTTAGTTAGCAGGATTTTTTCTAACAAAATGTGTTATAATCTTCGGTCCGTTAGTAGTTAAAATATCAAAAATTATAACAAAATTTCCTCAACGTTAAACAAGATTGTGATAAAATATGTTCTAATTTAAACACACATATAGCTCCATGTGTTTAATTAAATAGGAAAATAAATAATTACATTATAACAAATTCTATTATTTTCCTTAAATGAATTCAAACAAAATCTTTAATTTATTAAAACTAAATTATAACTGATAGTGTTTCATTCTTTAAAGGTTCTCTTGTAGTGACAGCTGCTTCCACTGTTACTGCATAAGAACTCACAAAGCATGAGAGTTTTTTATCACCATGTTTCTAAGTCTGACACGCTGTGTTCGCATTCAAATTGCTCATTGAGGTCTCAAAAAGTCTCTGAGAAAAGAATGCAATCGTCAATTTTAAATGACGAAATAATGAGCAAAAAAGCTACATTCGATGTTATGGCATATCAAAAATTGCGCTCTAATTCTTTATAACAAATGTTGCTGTAATTGTGTTTTTAATAAAAGCAACATTTTAACAGCCTTTGCTATTATAACAAATTTTGTTTCAATTGAGATATAATTTGCTCTTCTAATGCAGCATGCTTTTAACCAAATTAAGACAAAATTTGTTATTTGTATAACATTTTGCAATACTTTAGACAATTTTGTTGTAATCCACTGATCGGGTAATATTTTAAGCAGAAACAGAAAGTATTTTAAATACCTTGGGGTATGATTTCACTCAAACTTTACTTGGAATGCCTTCTTCTTTCTTGCTTCTTTCAAATTGAGGCACATGGTAGTAATGCTTCATGAAAGAAAATACTCTGCGTCCTGAATCCTCAATTATCCATCTTTCTTCAGCTAGTTTCGCATTATGCATTTATTATTGAAAATCAATATGAGGATGTTCTGTCATAAGCTCCTATTGACACTAATCACGGAAGTTCATAACCAAAAAGTAACTGTTGTTGATTGTTCAGATAATCACAACCATTTCACTAAAAACATAAATTTATTACCAAATATAAATGCAAGTTTAATTACAAAATCAACCGTTCCCACGTCATGGCACACTAAAGATGAAAATTTTTAACGCAGCACTATTATTTTTAATAACTCATATGCTTCATTGTTTGCTAGCCAATCTTCTTCTCGAAAAACTTTTATCAGCAAACCGACCGCAAAACGATCGCTCGCAATGCCTATTAATCACTTGAAAAATGATGAAAAATGATCGCGTCTCAAAACAGTCGCGCCTATTATCAGCATTTTTCTTTCCATCTGCTTCTTACCCGCTTGATCTTTTGTTGATGTTTTTTTTTTTGTTGATTTTTCACCCCACTCTCTCCGCTTATCTCTGAGCTGCCTGTTTACATACTTCTTGTCACGGAGCCCACTGCTTGACCTTGCTGTGTTTACGCACAGCCCGGCGCAATCCGGAATTCAGAAAGCCGTGAGCGGAAAGTGAAAGATTGCTTCCACGCTCGGATAGTTATGCGCGCGCCTTAAGAAGCGAAACAAGATCGAGCTAAACTGACCTAAAATGTTGTTCGGACGATGTAACGCACTGCATGTAACCGCAAGTAAGGTGGAAAGGTGGGGTATACAAACAAAACAATTCAAGATGCCACCACATGCCAACAGACAGACAGACCGACGGACAGACGTCGGCGAAAGTTCCGGAATTTCCTATCGATGTAACTTGTATCTTACGGGGTTTTTTGACGTTGGAATCCGTCGCTCGATGGTCAATCTCCGGTTAAAGTTGACGGGTCATGGCTGAGGCTAGTTATTGATAACTTTCGATTGCCAGCCAGATTGGACAACCGTGTTTACAATACAAACAACAACAACAACAACCGGTGGTGGTTCACTCGGTTCGGAAAACTGGGCGTCCCTGTTTTATCATATCTCTGGTTATTGGGGGCCTAATTAAGATCGCAATCGCTATTGGGGTTAGTTATAGTTTATAATTATTTTCTCTTTTGCAAGCCCTGGATAATCGAAAAATAAGCGGAATTAAAAGTGTTTTACCGTTCGGTTTCAACTTCACTCAACGGTTGATGAAATTCCACCATTATCGATTAGTTGCAGCCCATCCTCGCGCGTCCGATCGACTGATGGGAAGTAAAAAGATTGAGATACAAATCCAAGTGCAGCGTGTCGAGGGAGAGAGAGACAGAAATAAAGCAACTCAAGATTTATGTAATCGGAAAGTTCGAACCTGTGCGAATTAGTTGCAAATTTCCACGCTACGTCCGACCGAGCAGAGCAGGAGCTTTGACTGCAGCTCCACTAGTAATAGTTCGGTTCGGTTAATTGCCCAACAAAAGCCTTTTGATCCGAGCTCGAACAGCTGTCGGATTGATTTATCTGGGCTGGTGAAAATCATCGTGTAAACTGTACCGGACTCGATCGCAGCAACGAACGGCAGTACCGACGATCAACGCCGGCTATTCGAGCGTCCCAATTGGTGGGTTGTGTTTTTGTGCTTTCCCGTGAAACTTTCGCTTTCGATTAATGGGAATTTGCAAACTAAAAGGGCGTCCGCTGTAAACGATGCGATATTACATGCAGTTTATTATAATCGATTTTTCCTTCTTCTTATGTACAGCATTTGTTTTCTGCTAGCCGGCTCTGATTAGTGGCGAACTAAGCCGATAATGTTCGACACCTGGTAGTGTGCAAATAGTTCATTGCTCTTGTAAACTCGGGAGGTGCAAATGAAGCACGGTGCGCTGTGATCGATCGGCTTAGTAATGGCGTTAGGTTATGTTGCGGTTTACAGGTCCTTGCGAGGGATTCGGTGGAGATTAAACAGTTGATCGACTAATTAACGGATTTATTTACTGGTTCACATATTTTTATTCTTAACTTTGAAACATATCATCAAATTTGTCCAGATTTTGTCCAGTTTTCTTCAACATTGATGTGTTTACGAGATTAAACATGTATCTCTCTACAGTGATAGATTACAGTTTATTTATTATCAGATATATTTCCCAATTCTCACCTACGGAAAACATCAGCGTTTCCTTGTAGTATTCTTCAAAATATATTCGTTTCTGAATTTAATAACAAACGAACTTACACTGGTACAACTGGTAGGAGGTCACTTTTTAGTGACTTGGTCACTAGTTTGAGTCAAGTCACTAAAAAGTCACTATTTGCGTCCAAAAGTCACTAAGTCACTATTTTTCGGAAAATGGTCACTAAAGTCACTATTTTCGCACCGCTGATTGTAAAAAGTTTTAAAAAAATCATTTGTACTTATGGTACAACAGATCTGGCAATACTATATAAAACTTCAGAAATATACACCAAAAAAGTGTATATATCATCCCACGTGTAAATATGATCGACAGCAGAATAAAGAGAAACATATTGTGGGCTGTGTATCGTGGTACTATAAACTTGAAATCAGTTCCGTATTCATATTTTTCTTCCGCAAACATAGGTTTGGTTCACCATGATGCGGTCACAAGTTTGATTAAAATCTGCCGCCCGTGTTGCGGCGCGTCTTTTGGCAACGCCTTCATGACGCTTATGACGCTTTGACCGCACAATATAGCGTCAATGACGCGTCGGCGACAGTCACTTTTTTTACTCTAAATTTGCATGCGATAGAAAGTTTTTTTTCAATTTACGTTAATTTAAATCATTTTAGTTGCATTATATTATTTATTTGTAATAACTTGAGAAGTTTTATTTCAAACATTTTTTATTTATTTATTTATTTATTTATATTCAATTCTATTACGAAACTTAAGCCTTGTAGGTCTTTTTAATGTTACAATGATATTCAATGGTAGAATAAGCGCTGCAATTCCTTGATATAGGTGTTTATTTTTAAAACTTTATAATCGCAGACTTCCCGGTACACGGACACCTACACCGCCACCTAAGGGTCAAAAACTGCCACCTACACTGCCAAATTAGAACCAGAGGCTCAGGATGACTTAGGGAAGAAATGGTTGTGTGATTCGCAGGATACTCAAAAAAAATTCAAATTTCTTGGAACCCTAAGTTTCTTGGGCACACTAAGGTTCAAACGCAAAGTTAATTCACTTGTATTGGTTTGAAGACTAGGAATAGCTTAGATGGATAGGACAGTTATTCATTTTGATGAAATATGATTACTGATTGTTAATTTATTTCTTTTACTCTATTTTCTCTTGCAGGTAAGTGAAAACAAATTGGAGAATCAAGCAATCGTCAGCTGTCAGCAATGTCAGGTATTGGGTGTCGTTATGGACTTGTCTACCTCGAGCTCGAAGGAAATCATAAAGCTCAGATCTGACTCAACGATGTCCAGCACACGACCAAATTACGTGATCTGTGTCCTGGTAATCTTGTCAACATTCACAGAGATTACCACAGAGGTATAAATAAGTGTTTATAGAATAAAGATTAGACATGAGGCGAGGCTTCTTGCGAATGAAGTCGCGACCCACATCCATCTAATCTAATCTAATACAAACGCAGCCAGTACGAGAAAGCATCCTTTAAATAATTGGGGTGGATGACACCCAATTATTTTTTTTTTTTTGTCAATATTGATGATTGCAGCATATCAAAGACACGATACAAGCGTCAAAGTGGCCAGGCCTACTGCGTTGCATTAACCCCATAAGATGATTCTGTAAAATGAGTTGGATTCAAATGAATAGATTTGAACCACAACGCATTTTGTGAATCTACAGGGGAAAAAGGATGCGTGGACATACCTTACCATACACTCCGAGGTAAGAATAATAAAATAATATTTAAATAAATGATGAAAATCCGTGTAATGAAAAAACAGGTAATGATAATGATGAAGATGTAAAATCAGTATGCAATTTCATATAGAAAAATATACAAAATATACTTGAATTCGCGACCCACATCCATCCCCCTAAAACAAGATTTCTTCGACACTTTAGGGATGATAAAATCTTGACATCACCCCAAATCTCCTTTACTTCTTTATGCTGCCAATTGACGAGTGACTGTCGATGAAAAATTAAAAAAAAAACCATTGAAGACGACTTGTCGAAGTGTCTCCACTAGCATTTTCCAACACCCTTATAACACCCACCTTTGCAAGCGAATCCGCTCTCTCATTGCCCGGAATCGAACAATGAGAAGGGACGAGAAAATTACGAGGATTACTTTACCGGCCTCAAAAATAGCGAATAGCCTCTATAGATCTGAGACTATCCGTGAAATAAAGTATTGATTCGGTGTTATTAAGGCATAATTTCTAGCCTAAAAAATATTTTTCTCTTCAAAGTTCGATTGGAATACAATTTCGAAAAAAAAATTGATTTGGGTTGACCGAACCCAAATTGCCGGCCTTTCGTTTAACTCCATCAGATTCTATACATTTAATCGCCATAGAACGCCAATTTGCCTATGACTGCTTCTCGCTCCCAGTATTTTTTCTTCTTCTTCTTCTGGTTCCGGTTGACGATTGCCACTCCATAGTCTTTTTTCCGTAATGGCAGGGTGCCAAATCCAGCCATAACAACACGGAACATTCGTGTTGCTTCAGGAAAGGGAGCATACATTTTTACAACCCTCGTTAAAGTAAATTTCCTGGTTGACTACACTGCTTGAAAGGAATATAACGCTTTTCAAGTCACACGTACAGGTAGCCTGCCAAACTAGATATTTCTCAACGAACTTTGGCTGTTTCTCGGTACGCGGTTGTAGATACTCACAGCTTTTTTTCCCCGGGGGTTGGTTCCCCCCCCCCCCCGCCTGTTTTGGCTGTCGGGAGACATTCCCCGAATACTTTTATTATATTGATGGTATTTGATTTGGCAACTTTCAATGACGAAATTTATCAGAAGCAGATAATTTCCCATCAACATGGGAGGCTCAAGGAGTGGACAGTAATTTATTGCTAGAACTAAGAGAAATGAAGAGAAAGTATTGATAGTTCCGTTTAGCGTAACGGCAGGCTTTGAAATTTGAGAGATACAAGTTGAAAACGAGCGGAGGGCATATGAAGGTAGTATACGATCGGGCGCATAACTTTCAATGATTTCTCTAACTCGGCGCGCGAGAAGTTCGGATTTTAGGACCAAAATATTGACGCGTTACTCCTTTTGCTTGGACGCCATAACTGAAAATGGCGTGTCAAAATCCAAAATAGATGCATCGTTGTGTACGCATTTCGACCAAATTTTGACCGTAACACCATTTAAAACGTGCATTCAAAAGCAACGTGGTGACCAGAGTTTTGCTTACGGGTAGTATCGCAACTTTAATTTTTGCACTTATTTTGTCTCGAGTACATGAAATTAATAAGAAATCAACGTCGAAAATTTTCATTTTTGCTAATGAACAAGCTAGTTTTATTTTGGAGGTGGCCTTTGGTGAGATCAATCTGATTACAAATTAATTTTGAAAATCCTATCTTCAAATAACACTAAACACGTGCCTGCTTCGGAAATTTTACATTTTTCCATCTGAAAGTATGTTGCAGTACCCTTATCCAAATGATATCGGTAATGTTTATTGTAATTGTATATGAAAATAACCTCGGAATGGGCGTGACTCTCTAGAAAGTCTGAAATGGGTTGCTTGATCTGCAGTAAAGATATTAGCTTCTAGCTCCCGGATTAAAGCAGCTATCAGTGGTCACTTAAACTTGGCCACTATGCCAGTGCCGGCCAATGGGTGTTATATTGACTACATACACATATATATGCACACACAAAACTTACAAAGTGCTCTAAACCTTCATTTTCCACAATTTTTCAAACAGAAAATGGAACGTAGCTATCTAAAATAAATTATAAGATAGTTGACATGTCCATACATATCGTTAGAATTGACAATAAATCGCAGATTACAAAGAATTTGACACTACTTCTTATCCACATTCTGACGATTTTCAATTCCAGTACAAGACGATGAAAAGCCATCGAAAGTTGGCTGTAGGTTGCAAAAATGGTTTCGTTCGGATTGCTTCTTTAGTTTTTGAGAAGAAGAGATGTAAATATTAATTTAAAAGGTACATATAAATATTGAATTGAACTAATGTTGTAAATGTATGATTAGTTATATCATAGCCAAATCTTTGATTTTTTTGATGTTTCTTTTCGCTTCCGGAAATGGGTGCTTATGCTGAAGTAGGGCTCTACCCCGTATTAAAAAATAAGAAATCTGTTTTTGTAAACCAAGGGAAATGGCTCTTATATGGGTCTATGGATCTGGAAGTGGGCCTATCGATGAAAATTGCCTGTCTTTAAATTTGTCTCATATTTGTTCGTCATCGAGACAATACTAATTTTTGTTTTTTGATTTTCAGGATAAAAATTATGAAAAATATTTGCCTCGAATTTTAAGAATAGGCCAAATCCTAGATCCATAGACTCAAATTAGAGCCATTTCCTTTATGTTTCAATTGAAAACTTCGGCAAACTCTTAGCACTCCCACTTCAATGAACAACATTACCATTGGTGAAATTGCGTTCATTTTTGACCGGAACATTTTTTGTTATTTTTTTCAAGAGTTTTTGGCAACATCTGGGATTCCATTTTCCAAAAACTTCGCTTTGTTCTAATAGATCAATTTGACTTTAACTACAAATCCATTTCACTTACCACGAAAGTGTCATCTCGAGATCAAACTGTTCAGTGAGTAAAATCTTGAAAAAACTACGCATATTTAAGTAAATATTATAAAATATTTTATTTTAGATTAATTCATTTCAAAATCGTACAGCAAAATCCCAGATTGGTCCAAACAAACAATGATAACTCAAAACTGTAATGCGGCAAGCAACTGAAAACATTATTTTCCATAAATCCAAAGAAATATTGGAACTAACGCGTCCACAGCTCAAATAAGTGCCACAAATTTTTGCCATAAGATTTTCAAAGGTAAAAGGAAGAATTCAAATTCTCTTACCTTACCAATCAGACCAAGGCCGGTGTGGCCTCTGCTGTACAAAGAATTCGTCTGCATTGTATTCGGTCCATGGCTGTACCTCGCCAGCCTCGCTGTCTGCGGAGGTCGGTCCACAGGTCGCCTTCTACTTGATCGATCCACCTTGCTCGTTGCGCGCCTCTTCTTCTTGTACCCGTCGGTTCGTTTTCGATTATCATTTTAACTTGGCTGTCGTCCGACATTCTTACTACATGCCCAGCCTATGGAATTACATTTTTTAGTAGTAAATATTATTTACAGTAAAACTTGGTGAGTAGAATCCAATTATGTTAAATATGTTCAATTTAATTTCGATCCACAGTACGTGAGTCTATTGGTATCTCGTAGCGATTGTTGTGGTTAAGGGATGTTTAAGATGCCGTCTTCTCATTTAACCCTTAAAGGTGCAGGACGGACTTTTTATTTTGAAACCGCTATACCTCAATGATGCCCTTACATTTCCGGCTGAAATTTTCATTTAAATCAAGGGGAATGGTAGTCCTAAATTTTGAATACATGTACATGGTTGATCTAAGTTGATCATTTGACCAGAACTCCAGGACAATTTGTAGAGACTAGAACGATTGATATGAATGGAGATGGATGACAGATAATAATTTCACTCTTCTTGACATTTTTGGGCATGTTTCATGTATGTAGGTCCTATGCTCAGGTGTCGTAACGACATAGTTCATGATCAACATTCCAGGAGAGTTTGGACGACCTAGAACATCCCACAAAATATGTATACACCCATTTGTATACTTTTCATGTACCATTTGTGTTAAAAACTATCTAAAAACCATAAAACCGTTTATAAAAAAAGTTAAAAACAAAAATAATTTCAATATCATCATAAAAAATACCCTCAAAGCCACCTAGTTTCAGCCACGAAAAGAAGGGAGGATAGGTTGGAGGGGGTACATGTATTCAAAATTTAGGACTACCATTCCCCTTGATTTAAGGGAAAGTTTTAGCTGGAAAGGTTAAGGCATCATTGAGATATAGCGTTTTCAAAATAAAAAGTCCGTCCTGCACCTTTAAGGGTAAAGGAATCCAACAGTTTTGTGAAACAATTGACTGCCAGTTCAATGAACAGGTTGAACATGCGAACGAGACGCCTCTAGTGTCATTTGAGTTTCGCTTATGCTATCGGCTGTCGTTCTGATTTCTATTTTCTAAAGGGTGTATTCGATAAAAATGGCACACAGAAAATCTATTGTAACTTTTGAATCGTATGAGTAAAAAACCTAGAAATTTGAGTAGATCTTATCCATAGTGTATTATTTACATCTGCCAAGTTTCATAGTTATACATTCAGTAGTTCCAGTCATGTCGTCGAAACAAGAAATTGTCCGTGAGAAAATTTTGTGCACTCACAATCAAAATCCAGGGGCGTCCCACCGGTGGATTGCTAAAAGGCTTGGAATTGCAAATACAACTGTGTCTCGTGTAATAAGAACCTTCAAGGAGCGTCTGAGTGTCCAAAGGAAGGAAGGGAGTGGTCGTAAAAGTGGTCCAATGGACAGTAAAATGGCCAGGAAAGTCGGACAACAATTCAAGAACCGTCCAAACATGTCAATTCGAGATGTCGCTAAAAAGTCTAAGGTGTCAGTCGGTTTTGTGCAGAAAACCATGAAGCGTGCTGGGTTACATGTTTACAAAGTGCAAAAAGCCCCAAACCGGAATGAAAAACAAAACATCACTGCGAAAACCCGCGCCCGGAAACTTTACACGAAGCTGCTCACCAAATCCGGTTGCATCGTGATGGATGACGAAACACACGTCAAGGCCGACTTCCGTCAACTTCCTGGGCAAGAATATTTCGTTGCCAAGTCGAAGTTCGATGTTCCGGAGGATGTTCGAAAGAAGAAACTATCGAAATTTGCAAAGAAGTTTCTAATCTGGCAGGCGATTTGCGGATGTGGTGAAATAAGTGCTCCCTTCATCACTTCCGGAACAATAAACGGTGCTATTTACACGGAAGAGTGCCTTAAGAAGCGTCTCTTGCCATTCATTAAGAAGCACAAAGGATCAACTCTGTTTTGGCCTGATCTAGCATCCTGCCACTACGCTCGAAACGTATTGGAGTGGTACCGAGCCAACGGAGTCAATTTTGTGCCAAAGGATATGAACCCACCAAATTCACCGGAACTTCGTCCAATTGAAAAATTCTGGGCAATTATGAAAACGGAACTTTGCAAACATCCCAAAACTATAAAAACAGAGCTAGAATTGAAGAAAATTTGGGTAAAAACAACAAAAACACTGGGAAAATCGGTTGTACAAAATTTGATGGGTGGAGTGAAAAGGAAGGTGCGGGCATTCGGGATGGGAGACGAAATTGAATAAAACAAATGTTGTAAATCAAAACTCATTAGTAGTTCTTCATTCCCTGAAAATTTCAAGAAAATCCGATAATCAGTTTAATTTTGATGAGTATATATGTGTGTGCCATTTTTATCGAATACACCCTTTATTCTGTGTAAAGTTTCAAATCCAAAGCCAAGTTGCTTCTTCTGAACATCGATATTAATGACAGAAACATCGAAATGAAACGAAAAAAAATCTTTTATTATTGACACAAACTCGTGCTGTAAACTTGATGCAATTATAGATGTATTGCTTCGATCTTAACGAATTCTGAAGTAGAGAAAAAATGCATTTTGTAATCCACCCAGTTTAATACTTTTCTAAAAACAAATACATTCCACAATTGCAATGCAGAGAAAAACTCGTTATCTCGTTGGTGGCACCTTGTACATAAAAATTTATCTCATTAAACTTTGAGCTACACTGTGCTCTAACTCATTTTCTGGGTGCCTTGCAAAGTTATGCTGCGCTATTGCCCCTCGTCGTGGCCTCCTCATTGTGAATTCATTCCCCGCGGGGAAAACAAACAATCTATCTCGATGATTACTATTATTATCTAATCACCTAGCAGCTAATTTTTTTTTCACCAACGACGTCGCCACCGCGCTGCAACTCAGTCAGTGCAGCTACTGCTGTTCATTATCTGCATTTGATTCTCATCTCGTTGGCGATATAATCGGTAAATTGCACAGCTCTCGCATACCATGTGCATTGGCAGCAAGGTAGAAAAGGATGACAAACGCACACATCACATTCATGTTGCTTTAAGGCATAAATTAACTTACATTTTTCTCCCCTTCACCCTGTTATGCTCCAATTTAAATCATAACATGGCACCTGTATCGCGTACCGCGTCGTCGTCGTCGTTGTCGCCGCCGCAGCCGCCGTCACTGCCGTTAGAGAGCGCGATAATGAAGACACCTATCTCCGTTTTCCGCACTCGGTCGAACATCGGTGACAACTTTATTCGCCACCCAACGGTTTGATTAAGGCGCGCTCCAGTTATCGGAGACCATTGTGTGTTCGCTTCCATGCTTGGACGATGAGCATGAGTCACAACAGCGTAGGGAAACCGTATGGTCACACACTTCGGATGAAGCAAAAGTGGTTGTAGGAAGGAAACATAAAATGCTGAGATCTCATTTACTAGATTAGAATGATTGCAAGCTTGTTGGAGACCAATGTCTGGACAGGAATTGTATTCAAAGAATGTGTAATAAAACCGTACGTCCTGGAATCAGATAAAAAAAATCCTGCCGTTAAACTGCAATCTGTAACCTACGCCCAAACCATTTACAGTTACGGCCCCCCTTCGTGGCTCTTAATGGCCGTGACTTGATCCCTCCGCGATACCGTTAAACAGCTTGTAAAACCCTGACGATCAAGGCTAATTCACTCCAATCGGCACCGGCCTCCAACTCCATCCGTTTGATCGAGTCTTGACGCTACTTAGACGCGGTTTATATCCAACCAGTTGAAAAGCCACAAAACAAGCCGCTGTCAGTTTGTTTGATTTGCTCCGCCCTCGCACCAATCAGCAGCGATCGGCTCCTCGCAGCAAGAGTCCAACCGATTCTGCGTAGCCAGCAAATGGCCTGAGCAAGCCAGCAGCGTACCTGTCACGGATCGCTCAAACTTTTACCGACTCTCATATAACTCTCAGCGTAGCGATTCATCACGAGATAACATCATTTATCTGCGTTAACGTTGCATCGCGCCTGCGCTCATAGCTGCAGTCGGCTGCAATCTTGTAATCAGTGTCCGCACGCCGCCTCATCTTCAGCGGTGACGACCACGACGACGGTGGTGGCGGAGTTGGAAAAATCCATGCAGCTACATTAATTGCCAACATTGTTTCACATGAGTCGGACGGATGGACGACCAAGGGGGGTACTGTAACTATGTGTGAAAGTAAGTAGCTACCCACCAACCAAACAAGACCAGGAAAAATTTAGTTGAAATTTGAACACATTACTCGACATAATGTGCAACACAACCGAGACGGACGGTGGCAGTTGAGCTTCGGTAGGGCCGCAATGCTTTGACTTAATGATAATGGAAGATACATTTTAGAGGACGTGCGCGCTCTGGGATAATTAGTCGTTCAAGGCGGGAAGTAATTTCCCGCAAAGCTACCTTTCGAGTCGTGACTGCACTGCCGAGAGGTTAAAGGGTTCAGCCTTTTGCGCAATTAGTTAGTGCTTTTTAGGTTGTTGAAATACTTGACCAATCGGTTGCTCGATCGAACACAACGCAATATTCTCTCTTGATCGTTGTTAGATTGTAACTAAGAATTCTTTCTTTAGTTTTTTTTTTAATTTCTTCAAATGTGCCCTACCCCACTGAACCCGATAGCCTTTCTCTGGTGTTCAGGTGGCGTTGAAAGCATATTGCACTGTACTCGAAACCTCTTCGGCACATAATTAAATCCTATATCTCATTGAGCATGAGCATGACCATTGTTGACCGCCCGAGGTTCCTACTCCGTTATTGCCAGATCAGCAGTTAGAACACAGCACAGGATTAACAGACATCCTCAATCTTTAAAAACTGGTGATTCCAAATAAAGACAGTACCGGTGCCGGGCTCGCCCGAATGCAGGTTCGGAAAGAGTAGGAAAGTGTTGACGTGATACTCGTTTTGTTAGAAGCCTCTGCACTTCCACGAAAAATCACTGGGATCTTGGATATAAGAACTGGGTTGGCAACAGGGTATGTTTTGGTAAACGACACGCTAAATACTTGTTTATCTTTGTTTTCTGATTATGCCTCATTTAGTTGGTTTTAGCACATATATGTATTTTAATACCTGTACCAATTTAAACCAACTGTAAGGATGCCATAGGTGTCACTCCCAATGTGTGGTTTTGGCGGTTTTTCATCGTAAAGAAAAGTTTTCAATATCGTTTGAATGTCGATGTATGCCAACTAAAGACTGTATTCGATGAAATTTGGACACACGCAATTGTTCGTAACTTTTTAGCGTTTTTGAATTATTGAAATTTTAACTGAATGTATTTCATTGTGTTGTGTCAATTGTGTAATGAGTTTCGTGAAAATCGGTCGAGTGATTTCAGTGATGGCTTCGAATGAAGAAATAGTGCGCCAACAAATTTTGGGCACTTACTTCGAAAACCCAAACGCTTCTCATCGATGGATCGGAAAACAGCTCGGAATCGCACATTCAACCGTATCTCATGTGATCAAAACGTTCAAGGACCGTAAGACAACCAAGCGGAAAAATGGTAGTGGCAAAAAACGTGGCACATCAAATCCGGAGAAGGCCGGGATGGTATTGAACCAATTTAAGCGTTATCCCAACATTTCGATCAGGGATGTTGCAAAAAAAGGCGAAAGTTTCAGTTTGTTTTGTGCAGAAAACAATGAAACGTTCTGTATTACATGTGTACAAGGTCCAGAAGGCACCGAACCGGAGCGATAAACAGAACTCGGTGGCCAAAACTCGCGCAAGAAAACTGTACAGGGAGTGGCTCACAAAACCGTTCTGCATTGTGATGGACGATGAGACCTACATTAAAGCCGACACCAAACAAATGCCAGGACAGGAACACTACGTCGCCACCTCTAAGTTGGCCGTTCCGGAGAGTGTACGGAAGAAGAAACTGTCGAAATTCGCCAAAAAATTCCTTGTCTGGCAAGCGATCTGCGGATGTGGCAAAATGAGTCAGCCCTTCATCACCTCTGGGACCGTCAACGGACAAATCTACAAGGACGAATGCCTCCAAAAACGACTTCTGCCTTTCTTGAGATCTCACGATGGCCCGACACTGTTTTGGCCGGATTTGGCATCTTGCCACTATGCCCGGCCCGTCTTAGACTGGTACAAAGATAATAATGTAGTTTTTGTACCAAAAGACGTCAACCCTCCAAACACTCCGGAACTTCGCCCAATTGAAAATTTTTGGGCAATCATGAAGGCAAAGCTCGTTAAAACTCCAAAACTGATAGAAAATGAACTTGAACTAAAGAAAGTGTGGTTAAATGTAAGTAAGCAAGTCGGTCCTATCATTGCCCAAAATTTGATGAAAGGGGTCAAGGCAAAGGTGCGGGCATTTGGGTTGGGAGAAGAGGTTCAATAAACCAATGATGTCAAAACTTAACCATTTAGTAGTACTTTATTTCCAGAAAGTTTGAAAAGAATCGGGCTCAAGGAAAATTTACAGTCTTTATAATGGGATGGGTCCATTAAAAAAGTTTGATGGTGGTGTCTGATTGGAAAGAGGTTATAAGAAACGCACGAGGGCCACCAATTCAAATCAACAGTAAGGATGCGGTTGGGGCCACTCACGAAGTGTGATGGTGGTTTTCATTGAGAATACAAGTTATTTGTAATGATGTTTAATTTAATCGACTCTCAAGATTATAACCGATTTACAGGGTGTCCGCAAATTATCCGTACAGACTTTGTTGGCATGCCTCAACATAACCAAGTGGATTAAACTAAGCATACGTACATGGTTTAACATCTTGACCCATTATCTTTATACGCAGTAAGTTTGGTACAGTTGTGATTTCTAATTCATTCAAAATGAAGCCGAAAGAGTTGCGTGCGGGTGTAATTGAACTTTTTCGAAAGGGAAAAACTGTTTCAGTGATTGGAAAGACCCTGAATATGAACCAACAGCTTGGAACGTTAGTTGACCGCGTAGGGAGAGGAAAAAAGCGCACCGTTCGGACTCCATAAATGCGCGAGATTATCCGGCGACGAATCAAGTGAAATTCTTTTCATTCGAAAGTTGGCGAAATCACTGAAAATTTCAAAATCTTCCGTTGGAGCCATAGTTCACGACGATTTGATGCTTCAGTCATGCTAACTATGCCAGAATCACTACTTGAATGACACCATGAAAGCAAACCGGTTGAGAAAAGCTAAGGATATCCTGAACCGCTTATCCGAGGGCCGCTATCGGTCAGTGCTGTTCACCGATGAAAAAGTTTTCACAATCGAGCAGCATCACAACCACCAAAATGCTTCCACAAATCGTGGAAGTATTTCAAGGAATCATCAGGAAGCGGGCTTCTGTCATGGTTTGGGCTGGAATAACTCATTCTGGCAAAACCCCTTTGATCTTCATCGACAAGGAGGTGAAAGTGCATCAAGCGGTATATCAGAAGCTACTTACTGACACAGTAGCTTCTTGGGTATCGCAGCCTTTCGGCAAAAATGAATGGATTTTTCAGCAAGGCTCATGGAGTAAAAAAGACTATTAGCCTTTGCGAACGCATTTTCCCAAGCTTTTTAACGAAAGATGAATGGCCTTCTAACTCACCGGATTTGAATCCGATGGACTATTCGGTATGGTCCGTCTTGGAGTCAAGAGCCTGCAGTACACCACATAAATCACTAGAACATCTGAAATCGTCTCTTGTAAAGGCTTGGGAACAAATACCTGTCGAAGAACTCGCGGCCATCGTGGATAACTTCCCGAAACGTTTGAAGGCGTGCATGACACCACTCACAAAGTGTTTTGGTGACATTGGGAAGGCAAGATAATTTTTCTCTTGAGGTTCAGTTATGACCGATTTATGTCAATAGTAAGGATGCTCTTGGGGCCGCTCACAAAGTGCGATGGAGGATATTCATTGGGCAGATAAGATCCTTCAGTAACGTATAAGAGCCCTATTTGTTCCGATTTATACTCCGAATGGCTGATATGGTTTAAAGGTCGATAATAACAAACAAACAAACAAAACAAACCGATTTATACTGACAATCAGGATGCTGTTGGTCACAATGATTTTTGAATAGCCAAGCGTACTGAAACTGTCAACATATGTCTCTCGTTCCGTAAAGTAGAAAAGAGACTGATTTTCAGTAAAATGTATAATGAAATGAATGATTTCATTTATTTATAAAATATTATTTAATTCCTAATAGCAATTAAAAGTAATGATATAGCTGGTAGGTTTCAGATTTGTCATTGTTAGTTGGAAGTCATGTGTATCTTAGACGAATTGTTGAATCAAGCTGACTGTACCTGTATTATTTGTTCTATGAAGATGTTGCATGGTTGACAACAGACACAATTGGGTGCTGAATTCGGTTCGCTCGTTTCCAAAGCGACAATTTACTTCCTCCGTTTGAGATCCGGAATGCCACTACGAGTGTTGCCTGGCTCCTTTTTGCCATTCGTGGTGCTTCTGTATTGCTGCAGACAAATTAGAGCCAGTTCTTGCGCTAACTCACAACGTGACAAACGTGTGCTAAATGTATGTATGTATGTAAGGTAGCCACCATCCCTTCTAAGACCTTGTCATGTATGCAGCTCCACTTAATAGCAAGATCAAATTGAGTTACCGATTTGCATTCACAGTAACGCTGTATGAAGGGCCAAAAACGGTGGGGCGGACCCGTAAGCAGAGACACTTACGCGAAACCCGCGGGAACATATGAATCTCCTTCCAACGATACGATCCAGCAAATCGAATAACCCAATTCGCAATACTCATTAAGCTTTCTACGGGATGGCTTGTTAAGAAGGGCGCGTCACTCTCACTGAAATTGTTGGAGTAGAATTCACAGTACCACAATCGAATCGGTAGGATAAAGAAAATGATACTGTTTGTTCCCTCCTAGACGCCGGTTGTCATACCACTCCATTGTCCAATTCCAGCTTGAGTGATACCCTGATGCTCCCTCCCTTCCCAATATATATTTAATGTCATATAGTAATGTATAAAATATAGTGAATTAATATTATAATTATAATAAATATAGCGAATGAATATTATAATGACAAATAATATAGTGAATGAATATAAGAATGATAATAACAATTCCATTTGTGGACCTGAAAGTTTAGACAATGTACAATGCGAGAAAAAAAATTGATTTAAAATTATCTCATCAAACTTGGAATATCCATGGATAATCTGAAATTATATAGCAATACAATAGTAAACCTAAAATTTCGATGTGCTGTTCCGTTTCCTTGCAATAATTTATGTAGTGAGTCTCATCTGAAATAGCGATTTTAATGAAATGAATTTAAATGCAATTATGTCACATCATTTAATATCACAACATAAAATAATAAACTGAAGTTAAAATATAAAATAATAATACCAGCAAGCCAGTAAACTATAGTAGAATACATATATCCGTAACTAATCTGACCAACCACTCATCGAAATACTGTTGCAGTTTCTATTGAAATAAGATCTACTAAGATTAGAATTTGTTTTCACAATAATAGTCAGAGAACATAATAAGCGTAGGTACAAGATATATATGACATCTACTGGTATGTTACTGAAAATAAAAATTAGATGTGTATTAATATCATAATAATATTAGAAAAACTGAAGACAGCTTAAGGCGAAATAAATTTCAGATCAGTATGAATCTAAAAACTGAATCTTAATAAAACTAAAATAAAAAATAAGGAAATTGAATTTTTCTATAGCTCTTGTACACCCATAAATGATTCCTCATGTCTGTGAAATAGGAAATGAATGATTGTAAACTGTTAGGTTTTGAATTAATATATATTTCTGATGAAGAAGGAAAGAGCTTTTTTTGAGTAGAATTTTTCGAATATGATCCTTTCTAAAATAAAACAATCAAAACCTTCCTATCTTTTCAAATACATAACGTAGGTTAGATGAGCTATAACTGACAAGGATGCATAAATGTGAAGCTGAAAATGATTTATAAAAAAGCATAAAAAAAAATTGATTTGAAATTATTTTACAAAACTTGGGATATCCATGGATGATCTGAAATTGTATAGCATATAAAGAATAATGAACCTAAAATTTCGATGTGCTGCTCTGCTAATAAATGTGATATAACCACAATGGAACTGACTCTTAGCTTCGGGTCTTGATCCCTACTGAGCCCTTGCGGCACGTCAAGCCGGCCAGTTCAGCGCAAGGGCGTGACAAACGTGTGCTAAATAGCCAAAAAAGATGACGGTTTGTCAACCTTCCCTTACCTTATCTTACCAATCAGACCAAGGTCCGGTGTGGCCTCTGCTGTACACAGAAGTTGTTTCCACTGTAATCGGTCCATGGCTGTACCTTGCCAGCCTCGCTGTATGCAGAAGGTCCGCCGGTTGCCTTCTACTCGATCGATCCACCTTGCTCGTTGGGCGCCTCTTCTTCTTGTACCCGTCGGTTCGTTTTTGAGAACAATTTTCACAGGGCTGTCGTCCGACATCCTTACAACATGCCCAGCCCATCGTAGTCGACCGATTTTTGCGATGTGTACGATGGGAGCAATCTCCCAGCAATCGATGCAATTAATGGTTCACTCGCCTCCTCCACGTTCCGTCCTTCCCTTGCTTCTTTAAAATTAAACACTTGATCAATTTAAAATGAAACACTTTTTCAGAGTATCACTAGTAAAGGCGAATTCCTTTAAATTACACTAGAAAAAGCTTATCGACACCGTAGGAGTCTGTAGGTCACAGATGAAATAGGCCTATCTCGATAAGCTTTTTCTAGTGGAGGAATTTACTCGTGTTTACTAGTGATACTTTGAAAAAGTGTTTCAGTTGTTATTTGTTATTTTTTAAACGTGATCAAATAAAGTGTTGATTTAAATTTTCCAAGTTTTCCAAAACTTTATAGACCTATTTAGAAAATTGTGGTCATTTTTCATAAGATCAAAAATGTAGTCTTTTAAATCACCTAATTGACCTCTACAAAGCACGATTTCTCCCATTTTCTCTGAAAACTATTAGAAGGTGAAGTTAGGCCAATACAAACAAGTGCTTTTCAAAGATGAGGAAGCTTTTAAAAAAAGTTTTCTATAGAACAATATTTAATGGATTTTTGAAACATAATTTCAGTTTTTAATTTGGTAAGCGCATTTTAGATACAGAATAACGTTTATAATAAACGATTTTTTACCTTTAATTTCGGTTTGTTTATTAATGCTATGATTTTCATGATTTTTAAATTTACGACGAGAAGTTTGCCGAACATCGGTGTTTGTAGGATACCGGGTATCCGGAGTGTCCGGAGAGATTGTCCCAAGTCCTGGAGCGATGACGAAAGTTGAGTTTGGTAGTGGGTGCAAGCCGGTTGAGCCAAGAATGGCAACGGGGAAGGTAATTTTGATCAAACATTCGCCGCAGCCGTGGATATTCTGAAGAAAACGTAAAGGTAGCGACGATGTTGATGGGTTGGAGGAGTTAAGTTCGACATACGATGCTATTTTCGTTCACCTGCAATGCCATATGGGGCAAGCATGGCGGGTTTGGATAGGCATAATTTAGATTCCTTGGAAGAAGCACGCCAACCAGTCGGACCCCACAAAGGATTTTCAGACAATTGAGAGGTGGTTAGTGTGGAGCGAAACTGGTAATTGTTATCCTTTTTGTCCCCTGAATTATATGAATATTATAGGATCACATCATATCACTTATCATGGTGAATCCTGATCCATCGAGCCCTACCCTACTAACCTACAAAAACCTCTTTCCTGTGACCTTAGTGGGGATGCGGAGGTAAACACGGCCCCTAAACAGCAAAGGTCACACTAACTTTCCTTCCCTATTCCCACATGATTGCAAGGACGTGGCCGGCGCCGTTATTGATTATTAAAGAAATTGAGTTACTGAAACGTGTACAGTGAGAATGGTCGGTTACTTTCAGCCTCCATTCAGTTGATTCATTGTGCAATTTCACTGATTCTGAGCAATCATGGAGTAGCAACCATTGATACGTGTAGTCAGTCAAGCTAAGCTAAGCTAAGCAAAGCCACGATTTTTAATAGTAATTTTCAATCAAAATGTTAATAGTTTGCAGCTTCCTAAGTGCAATTGTTTTATTAAAAAAAACATGTTTAAAAAACATATGTACTTTTCAAAAGATAGTCCTTTATCACAAGTAACCCTAGATTGGAGAAAAATACATGTTTTCTTATATCGAAGAAATGTGCAAAGTTTCATCCAAATTTAATCCGGTCGTACCTACAAGTTATCATATTGGCCAGTAAATTACTTTATAGAAGGTTCTTAGAACACGGCCTGTTCTCACGTGGTCTCCAGTCGAGAATTCTTCTGTTTATTTTTTTAAGCAACTTGAAACGATGAATAATACAACGGACCGAAAATTGCATTGGATTTGACAGATAGTTCGAATGTCGTGACTTATAATGGTCGAAGTGATAAAAAAACGGACTAAACGAATTTCGAAAATATGCTGACGGTTTCTGTATTCAGAGCAATTTGATGTCTGTGGTGCTTAATGTTATTGGCCTTTAGGATATACTAGAATTAATTTCTGATAAAGTTCATGGCTAGCATAACGTCCAAAAATTTTTAGTCGGCCCTAACAGGAAAAAAAACAAACTTCGTCCTCCTAACTACCGTCTCTTCGACTGACATTTAACCCAAACTTAAAACCTCGTACCCCATCATCTCCCGGGGAAATCATATCCGCATGTAAATTACCACTGACATGACCACGACGACGACTCCGGTGCATTTCGAAGATGCATCTTTTCCCTACCCACATTTCATCTTCAGTTGAAAGCCTTTCCAAGTCACTACCAGCCGCCATCGACCATGTCTGGGGTTAATCTCTCCACTCGCCACACCGCTAATTCACTTTCTTCCTCCAATGGACTGTGAATGGTTGGCATGGCCGAGCCACGAACCAAAAGGCCGGATTACAGCAAACTAAATCCATCAAAAAAGTGACTTTGTTACATTGAGTGCTTTCGTTCCTCCTGCCTTGCTATTTCCCTCCCATCGTGCAGTCATTATTAATGCACTCCTCTCTAGCTGATTGTTTTTCCTAAGTCATAAAATTGCGCCACTTCCAGCAGCTACAGCAGCAGCCCTTTGTATACGTCCATCATTCGCCCATTACTACGGATTAACCCGACGAGAGATGGCTGCACCGAGCCTTCGTTCAATGAAAGTACCTGCAAGAAGCAAACCACCAACGTCATCATCATCATCATCATCATCATCATCATGTAGGTTGCAACATAATTACCCACCAGAAATGCAAGTAAGCATTACCATTGCCACTGTGGCACTTTGGATGAGATGACGACAGCGGCGCTGATGGAACTATTTGGAGGAATTAAGCAATGGCCAGGCAAACACATTCGAGCGCGCTCTGATCGCGCGGGAAGCAACAGCAGAGAAAGAAAGTTTGTATATTCCACTTGCTTCCCCTTGATTTTAATGGGGTATATGTTTTACCCCCACGATCACCTCCAACTACACCACACCTGTCCTGTTTCGCTAGGAACGCAAACACCGGCCTCGGATCTCAGGTGCTTCTGTCGTGGGCACATACGAGAGTGTATCGGATTCGGCTTAGCTCAGCGCGCTCGGTGCCGAGAGTTTGTTTTCCCCCTTTTCCTGCGTCTTTTCTATTAACCTAAATGGTCTCCCCGTAGCGGAATTCGAGTCTAATTAGAGACGAAATTACCGGCCGTTGCTAATGTGAGGCCAATTTTCTGTGCTCAAATCTGCTGTTTAAGTTTATGAATGGGTTAGCTCTTACTCGAAACCCTCATGCCGCTGTCAGCCCAACCACTGTTCTGGCATCACTTCAACTCAGTACGAATAACTGAACAGGCGGGTGAATGCCGTCATAAATCCAAATCGCACGCTTCGCTAATCCTCCAACTCAAAAATAACTGCGTTCCTTGCATTGTGCTGTGTTCGAAAATTTCAAGTTCAAGATCCTCTCTCATACGCGTGCTGCCAGCTCGTCTAGACATCCTCTCGAACACCACCAACAGCGAACGAGGAGCATATTCCCTGTGGGTGATTCCTCCGGATGACGAAATTTGAAACCGTTAACGAGTCCTACCGAGGGGAATCATAAAACAATTTCACTAACGCTTGGGGAAGATGAAACGAAGTTCCATCCCTTCTTATTCTTTCATTACAACTAGAATCAAAACACGAAACAATGCAGGGAGGGGTTGATTTATAACTGCGTCAAAATTTAATAGGATGTGAGTCATCGGTTGAAGTACCGACACGTGGGGAAATGGCAAGTACAGCCGGATTTCCCGACACTCTGATTGAGGGAGGACACAAAAGGGATTAAACCACTCAACGCCGAACACAGGAATCCTTTCAATTAACGACGACGCCGAAGGGCGCCTTCGACGGTAACCTTAAACCCTTAGCCGAGGGGCAAAAAATTAAAGAATTCGTTCCGATAAATCAAGCCCGCTCGATTTAATTGCAGCGTATCACTTTCATCTGGGGCTTGCAACTTGCTGCACTTCCTGCTTAACCTCTTCCTCCCCGTGTTCATATCTAAACGAAAACAGTAATCATTTTATACTCGACTCACACAAAAAAAACGAAAAAAAGCACGACGGTGCCCTTTTGCACCTCGGACTCTCCTCTCGGTTAGACTTTTTTTTTTCCTAATAAACAAGATCACGAAACTCCATCAAACTAATTAACTCCGCGCGCGGACGGTGGTACTCTACTCCAGACTGCTATCTGTTTGCTGTTTGATATGAGTGCGCCTCTTTGTTGACCACCAAAGAGCCGCCGACTTTTAGTTACGTCACGAACTTAACATTAGTACTTTGTGGGAACGACTGCAACGATGACGACGACGATGGCGGCGATGGCGAGGATGACGCGTGCGGAGGGAAATTATGATTGAAGGAGGAAATGGAACTTTATGGGCTCAATAGATGGGTCCAAAAGCGGCATAGGTTCACGTGAAAAGAAGGTTAATGTTGACCTTCGCCAGTTTACGCGCCTGTTATTCGAGGATTGAATCAGCATATCAGATTCATCTAGCAATCTAAGGATTGAATGAAATCTCTTACTTTTGTCTTAAAATCCTCCATGAGATTGTGTACAACACTAAAGGGTGTACCGTTTAAAATCCGCACATTCATTATCAAAATTATCAAAGTTTTTATCCTATTATCCCCAATTTTTCAGGGAGTAAAAAGAAACAATTAAAGTTAGTTTTGGCATCATTCTTTCAATTTATTTCGTACTTATATCCGATTGCGCGAACCTTGGCCTTAACTCCAGCGATACCCAAGTAACAATTTAAGTTTTATTCCAGCCGGATAGCATTCCTCCCGGCTTTGTTGATAAAACTACATTCAAAACTGTTTTGTCTACCAACACCTCCTCTATGCTTCTTTAAAGCCACAATTTGTACAAAGTGGCCCACTCTATGGACAGTTGTGAAAACAATTTAATAAAACCTTTATAATACCATAAAGATTAGTCTAGTGATAGATTATATGACCACTTGAGAACCTTCATAAAACCTATTGGCTGCCATGAAAACCAGCATACGGCCAAATGGCCACAGCTGTCAAACTTAACTGGTTGTGTTAAGTCGTGGTTGGTTTTTTTTTGTTCTGTTTTGTTCGATTCTCTGCTCTTCTGATTCATTTAGCAGTAAATAATATCAGAGATAAAAGGCCTGGTGTTCCGGGAAATTTTGTTTCATAGCAAAATATCCAAAACAAATTCAGTTTTTTACAGCGTATCATGCTCCAAATCATATACGCATTTAATTTTCTGGTGAATCTTGGCACAATAAAAGCCGAAAATTAATGCGCCGCGGAAATTATGCGAGTTTACAACAACAAACACAAAATTAAAACAAATATATTCGATAAATTAATCATGAATTTTTTTGAAAATTGATGAAATTCAATAAGGTTATTTTATAAAATGCAGAAAATGGTCTCCGATCTACAGTTTATTTGCATTACATTTAAAATTTGGTGCATTTATTTTTCCACATTTCTATTATTTCTAATATTTCAATATGGCGATTGGAAAAAAAGATCACAATTCTGCCATAAAGCCAAGTTATCTTCGTAATGACTACTTTAAAACTATTTGGTTATTTCGTGGCTTCCCTCAATGCCAATATGCCGTTTAATGCATTTACTGGAGGCAAAATGGTTTTAAAATGTTTTTTCAACTGACCATAATAAGATAATATGAATAAGTCCTAAAACGGCATTTCAAAACAGCATATTATGAGTTCATAAAGTCGAAATAAAACCTTTGATAGGAGTTAAAGGAATTTGAGTAAACGAGGTTTTAAGATCGTTTTGAACAAGCTGTGTAGGTTCTCATAAACCTGACTAAAATAAGAAACCTATTGGCACCTCTTGGTGCCATAATAAAACCAAATTGATTGGCATAAAACTTTAATAGAACTTAATAAAGGCAATGTTACTTGGGTAAGGTTCTGCACGACCTCAGAAGTTTTTTTTGCATAAAGACTGGACTCGGAAAAAATGAGACACAAAAATGATCACCAAAAATTCATTTTAATTAGGATACTTCTCAAATTTACAGGGATTAAATAACTATATATTAACTATGTTTTGGCATAATTTATTAATTGAATTCTCCCCCAAGCTGAATGCTCATACGTTTCTCTTAACACTGCTCATGAGATCTTGGGTGAGGCTTTGTCCATCTTCCTTACACAATTTCTCCCAGTTTGTCTTCAAAGCTTCATCGGTTTTGAATGTTTTTCCGCTTTTATTCAACTTCTTTTTCATTATCGCCCAAAACTTTTCGATCGGACGAAGTTCTGGTGTATTTGGCGGGTTCGTCTCCTTCGGGACCACATTAACTCCCTTCGCTTCGTACGAATCCATTACAGGCTTGGCGTAATGGCACGAAGTGAGATCCGGCCAGAACGGCGTGGGACCACGGTGAGAGCGGAACAGCAAGCATTCGGTTGTAACAAACGGCTTGCTGTACCGTCCGCACTCGCAGATCGGCTGTCACAACAGGTATTTCTTCGCGAATTTGTCCATCTTTCTCTTCCGGAACTTTTCCGGAACCTCCATGTGGGACGTACCGACAAAAAACTCGAGGCCGGGGATTTGTTTGGTGTCCGCCTTGATATATGTCTCGTCGTCCATGACGAGACAGCCTGGCTTGACCAGCCACTCACGGTACAGCTTCCGCGCACGCAATTTGGCCACCGTGTTTTGCTTGTCAGTCCGGTTTGGCGCCTTCCTGACCTTAAAAACACGTTGCCCACCCCGCTTCATGGTCTGCTGGACGAACCACTTCGACGAATTGACCTTTTTGGCCACGTCTCGGGTGGAAAGGTTCGGGTTATTCTTAAAGTACTGCCTTATCTTCCGCGCCTTCTCTGGGTATTCCGTTTTCGGTTTTCGGCCGCTTCCAGCGCGCCGCTCGATGGTCTTCGTCTCCTGGAACATCTTCACAACGCGGGACACGGTGGAATGATGGATTCCAAGTCTTTTGCCGATTCATCCGTGCGACTGACCAGGATTATCGATCACCGCGCCCAAGATTTGCTGGCGTAGCTCTTCTTGTTTCGAATGCATCTTGAAAACTACTTGATAAATCGCGATAAAATTTTGCACACATAAACATAACACTCTTAACTACCCAAAATTTCATTAATTTTTACCCACGCGATAAAAAGTTACACCCAAAACAAAGTGTCGCATTTTTTCCTAGTCCAATCTTTATTATTCCATGCATTCTTCATAATCGCCCAGTATTTTTCTATTGGGCGCAGTTCCGGAGTGTTTGGTGGGTTCAGATCTTTTGGCACGAAATCGACATCATTCGCTTTATACCAATCTAGCACGTCCTTCGTGTAGTGGCATGATGCCTAATCCGGCCAGAAGATCGTCGGGCCGTCGTGAGCCTTCAGGAGAGGGAGAAGCCGCTTTTGGAGACACTGTTCCTAATACATCTGTCCATTCATGGTGCTTGCGGTAACGAAAGGTGTTCTTCGCTTGCCGCAAGTACAAATCGCTTGCCAAATTAAGAACTTCTTGGCGAACTTCGACATCTTCTGTGTCCGAGGTTCTCGGAAACATCACACTTATCCTTGGGAGTCACAGACAGGTTTCCTGGAATCTGGTTGAAGTCCGCCTTCACATATGTCTCGTCATCCATTACGCAGCAGTGTGGTTTCGTTAACTTTTGGTCGTATAACTTCCGGGCACGGCTTTTTGCAACCGTATTCTGTTTCTCGTCACGGTTTGGGGACTTCTGAACCTTAAACGTACGTAGTTCAGCTCGAGTTTTGTTATCCTGCACGAAAGTCTTGCTCACAGACAACTGTTTTGCCACATTTCGAACTGAGGCGTTCGGTTTCCGTTTAAAGGCCCCAACCACGCGTTTGTGATCGTTCTCGTTGACCTGAGGGCTTTTTTCGGATCTTCGCTTCCGATCAACAGAAAGACGTTCTTCGAACCGTTTTATGCTACCAGACACCGTGGACCTCGCAATTCCCAACGTTTTTCCAATGGCACGCTGTGACAGATTCTTATTCTAGTACTTATACAAAGTACTCGTGCAAAAATTTTCGCGCACGCACTGTTCTTTGGTCGCTATTTTGAAAACTTTTGCGCACCTGATGAAATCAACTCATAGAGTTTAAACAATACACGTTAAACTATGTTTACGAAAAATTTCTATAAATTTTACCCAACGGATCAAAAGTTAGAGCAATTTTAGTGTGTGTGGATTTTAAACGGTACACCGTTTAGGACCGCTAAGTTTTTGTACATTGACCGATGCTTTCATCAATTCTTGACTGTCTTAGGATGTTTGCGTAATTCCTGTTTCATAATAGAGCAATATTTTTCCGCTGGTCCAAGTCCAGTGTGTTTGGAGGATTAAGGTCCGTGACTACGAGTTTACCTTGGCAGCCCTAAGTTTGCACCTTTAAACTGAAGAAATGATCCGTGAAGTATTTAAATTCTTTCCATAAAAAACGTATTTATGACCCATAAGGCTCTGATGAAAATCTATACAAAAAAAAAAAGTAAATGATCCATACTTTATTTACAGCAATGTGATCCATACTTTATGTAAGTTTTAGCAATAAAATGTCAAAAATGTACCGTTGTATATCTAGGGTATGATCGATAAAATTGTACGAATTACCCATAAACATATTGCAAATGTTCCATAAAAGGTTCAATATCATTGCTTAAACTTGTAAAATTGATCCTTAGAATGTAACGTTTGTGAACTAAAATATATGCACATGATCAATAAATTATTGAAAATATTCCATAAATAAATCGCCAATGATCGGTTTGGAAATGAACCATAAACTTCTAAATATGGTCCATAGCAAATCAATTTTGTGCATTTAAAATAATATGTATGATCCATAAATTATGCCGGAATTATTCCAATTTTGGGTTTAAATTTTTTAAATTTTAACTGCGGGAAAATCGATCCTTGACTGCGCTACTACTCAAATTTAATAACATGTCCGTTCCTTAATTTCTTGCTTAATTTCCGCCGCATATATGGCTTAAATATTGCTGTAAAAGAAGGATCACTTTGGAGAAGATTTTCAATTTTCAGAAAGCTGACT
Organism: Aedes koreicus; assembly: GCA_024533555.2. Taxonomy (NCBI): domain Eukaryota; kingdom Metazoa; phylum Arthropoda; class Insecta; order Diptera; family Culicidae; genus Aedes; species Aedes koreicus. The sequence continues at coordinate 300,246 of JAHHFK020005933.1, read as the reverse complement.
TACTTTTGCGATCTCACGTTCTTTGACGACCGCAACTGCACTCGTGCACGTAAAGAACTACGGCAGCCCTATGTTTGCACACCTTTAAAACTAAAGAAAAGATCCATATAATATTGAAAATCGTTCTATAAAAAACGCATTCTTGACCCATAAGACTCTGGTGAAAACCCACAAAAATATAAAATAGAAATGATTCCTAAAATGCATCAATTTGATCCATACTTTTAACACAATCTAGCAATAAAATATTAAGCGAATGATATATTAAATTGTTCGGATTTCCCATTACATTAACATGTTGCAAATTATACCTAAAAGGTTCAATAACTTTCCTTAAACTTGCAAAATTGATCCACAGAATGTAACATTTCTGCACTAACATATGTTTCATATCATCCATAAATTATTGTAAATGTTCCATGAACAAATTGCCAATGATCTCTAATAAAGGGTGTTCCGATCAAAATTTGGTCGACTTAAACTTGACGCATTTCCTTTCATCGTGCATTAAAAAAAATTGCACACCCCTCATTTTGAAGATGTGTGCGTGTAGCATCATGCCTCTATTTTGATTTTGAGACTAGCACTTCAGTTATCAAAATGTCGTCGAAGGAAGAGAAGCAACGCATCAAAATTTTGCACGTGCATGGCGAAAATCCAAACTACTCTCACGCCAAGTTGGCAAAATTGTTGAATGTGGCTAAATCAACTGTTACCAACGTATTAAAAGTGTTCGGTGAACGTTTGTCGACAGCCAGGAAAGCTGGATCGGGGGAAATCGAAAGCCGGAGGCCACAGCGACGACAAAAAGAGTTGCCCGCTGTTTCTAGCGGAACCCCAACCTCTCCGTCCGAGATGTCGCAAAGAAGCTGGGAGTGGTGCCTTCAACCATGGATAGAGCGATAAAAAACGGCGAATAAAGTGGGCAAGGAGACTGTACAAAATCTTATGGCAGGTGTTAAACCAAAGACCCGGCAATTCGCATTCGGTAAAAAGGAATCTTAGCTGAATATTTCTCCTGTATTCTGTATTAACTGAACTCGAAAAAGAAAAATAATTTGACTTATTAGGTGCGCAACTAAGTTCTCGCTGTTTTTTGGTGAAAAAGGAACTTTATTTTGAAAACAAAGGTTACAAACGAATTATTCAAAGTATTGCCCATCACTAGCTACGACTTTTGCCCATCTTTCTGGTAGAACGTGAATACCATTTCGATAGAACTGTTCGTCTTTTGATGCTATCCAAGAATCAAGCCATTTTGAGATGTCATCATATGAGTGGAATCATGCTGAAGAATCACTTTTTCGTGTCTGTGCTCGTATTGTGGCCGTTTTTCGTGCAGTGCTCGGCTCAATCGCATCAATTGAGTTCGATACCGTTCCCCGGTAATGGTTTCGTTTGGTTTCAACAGCTCATAATAAATAACACCAACTTGGTCCCACCAAATACACAGCATAACCTTCGCAGCGTGAATATTCGGCCTAGGCGACGATGTTGAAGCATGCCCGGGCAGTCCCCATGAATGTTTCCGTTTTGGGTTACTGTAATGAATCCATTTTTCGTCACCCGTCACAATGCGATGTAGAAAACTCTTCCTTTTTTGCCACTGGGGCAGTTGTTCACAGACGAAGTTATCCAGTGGTACCGCGATAATAACGTAGATTTCATCGATAAAAACATAAGTCCACCCAACTGCCCACAGTTCCGGCCCATCGAGAGATTTTGGGCAATAATGAAGCGGAAGCTTAAGAAAAGTGGAAAACGGCTCGGGACGCAAATCAGATGACCAAAATGTGGAACAAATGTGCCAAGGAAGTTGACTCCGGAGGTGTGCAGCGTTTGATGGAAGGAATAAAGAAGAAAGTGCGAATTTGCATTAGAAAAGAAGAGAAATGATTTGTATTGATATTTTTGCCTTAAAGTACAGTGGATTATTTTTGTTTTGATGTATCAAACTTATTTGTATGTCAATCCGTAGTCGAAATACAGATGATTTTATTATTCCGGATTCTAAATGGAAATAGCTTTAACGATCGGCGTGGGTTTCAAATGTCGACCCAATTGTAAAATTTCGAAGGCCGATTTTTAAAATTTTGGAAGATATACCACTTGAAAGTGTTGGCCGTAATCTTTAAACAGCGTTTTCTCGAAACCATGTTTTTCAAATTGGCGTACGTGATATCGAAACAATTAATAAACCGATTTTCTTCATCCAGCATTTATATTGAAGGGCCTGAAAAACTTCTCGAGATAGACATGAATAAAAAATCTTTTTAAACAATTTTTGACGCGGTAATAGTCAAACAAAAAATCAATTTTAATGGTTACTGTTCGAATTTTGCAAAGATCGTTGTCTATCTAGAATAACAAACCATCTCAAGTAAAAAAATGTTTGGTTTTATGATTTCAGATGAAAATTGCGGCCAGGATATTTTACGCCAATTTCTATGTAAGCTCCGACACGATCTACGGGATCCACGAAAAATAAATTAGTTTTTCATCTTTCTTTATGCAAAAAATGTCTATTTTTTCTTCAAACATAGCCCCAAATATATATGATATCAATATGATGTGCACCTTTTTTATTTTCCCATAAATAAATCCCAAAAAAGACTTTTTTTTTGCCACTGCGGGTACTTCCCCCCTTAAGTATCAAAAATGATTTAAACCAACGGTAAGGATGCCCTTGGGGCCACCCCTAGGATGATGGTTTACTTTATTGGGGAAACAAGATTATTTACTACGCTTAATAGCCGTATTGACCCGATTGAAACCAACAGTAAGCATGCCATTGCGGCCACTTACAGAGTGTGATAGTGGTTTTATTGTGAGAAAAAGGTTTTTCTAACGTCAGGAAGCCGATTTATACCAACAGTAAGGATGCTGGTGGGTCAATTTATAAAGTGTGATGGTGGTTTCTGATTGGGAAAACAAGTTTAGGATGTAAGAATGCTGTTGGGGCCCTTCAAAAAGAGTGATAATGGTATTTTTAATGATGCTTAAGAGTCCATTTGTTCCGATTTACATGTGTGAACAGTAAGAGTGCGGGGGAGCCTCTTACAAACTGTGAGGGAAGATATTTATTGCCAAGGTTATTGAAAAACGTTCGAGGGTCGATTTGGACCGATTTAAACCATCAGAACGTTGGGGAGGCGAATAAACCACGAATTGCATCAGTTGCTGGGAGAACCTCGGATTGTTTACACTGCTAAAGTCGGTCGACTATCATGGGCTGGGCATGTCGTAAGAATGTCGGACGACAGCCCAGTTAAAATGATTCTCGATGACGAACCGACGGGCACAAAAAGAAGAGGCGCACAACGAGCAAGGTGGATCGATCAAGTAGAATGCGGCCTGCGGACCCTTCGCAGACAAAAGGCTGGCGAGGTGCAGCCAGGGACCGAATACAATGGAGACAACTTCTGTGTACAGCAGAGGCTACACCGGCCTTGGTCTGATTGGTAAGGTAAGTAAACCAACAGAAAGAAGCTGTTGGGGCTACTCACAAAGTGTGATTATAGTATGTTTTTTGTTTTATTGGAAAGACCAAGTATTTTTTAATAATGCTTGGGAGCCGATTTGGAACGATTTGTATCAAGGGTAAAGATACTACTAGAATCTCTCACAAATTGTGAAAGGTGATATTTATTGGGAAGACAAGATCGTTCAAATGACGATTAAGATCCCATTTGGACCTATTTAAATCAACAGTAAGTTTGCTGTTAAAGTAACTCACTTTCAGTATGATAGTTAAAAACGTGCAGTTCATAAATAATAAATTTAATTAATTTGTCCATGAAAACAAACGGTAGACTTCCCTATTATTCATTTTTCAAACCCATTGGTATGCCAAATCCACATGGCGCTTCAGGGCGATTTAAGTCGAAAAGAATCCGCAGACCTAGTTTGGAAGTAATCAGGAGTTCTGAATGCAATTCGAAAATCGTTAGCACCACAACCATTTCAATTTGTTGGAAACTTCCCTTGTGTAAAGATAGCTTGCATGTGAGTTTTGTTTGTTAGCTCAAGGCCCTAAATTTCATTTTGCAACAAAAAACAACTCCCTCCGAAAGGGCGAATTCTACTCCATGATTGCATCCATAAAGTCCTTGCATTCAAGCTGGCACTATCTTTCAGCGGAACCAGTTCCTTTTAGCCTCGTGCCATTCGCCAACAACGATTAACAAGACAACAAAAAAGGTTGCTCCGTCAGAGCCCATCACAAACCGTCAAACGTCATCATCTCTGGCGTTCGACATTGGCGTCCAGTAGCAAATTCAAATTAACCTACATTCGCTTTTCCGCGAACCTGTGTATGGGAGTGCTCGTTTCTGACTGGTTTGCCAAGTCCCGCAGCTGGGGGTCAATCCGAATCTAAAAGAAATTGGTTCCGTCCGTCTTGTTGAAGTTAGCGGCGTCATTTGATTTGTATTTTGTGCCAATGTTGTTATCATCTTTTTCCCAACTTGCAAACATTGATTTAGAAAAATTGACGCGCGATTCGGCTTCTGTTTGTGTTGAGCTGTGTGTTTTCTGTTCAGTTTGTGTGTTCATTTCTTTTCCACATACCTTATCCTAAGAGGTCGATTAGGGCAGTCAATCTATCTCAATCGCCTTCTTCTTTCACTTCGCTCGACTCGGATCGCAATCTGAAAGCCGTGAACGGTTTTTTGATATACATTGATTTATGAATGATAATGGCAGCCATTAACGTATTAATGATCGGTCGTAAAGATCGCCGAGGGTTCGACCATGGGGGCCCGAGGGTCGTATCGAAGGCGATTAGTTCCATGCGGGGTTGACAAGGAGCGCCCGATTTGCAGATGTATTGCCGCCGTCGGCTGGCCTGGTTGGTTGATTGGAACATTCATTGGAAGTGAAATTCTGCCGAGCGATCCAGCGAAAGCGAATGTTGGATTTGATTCAATCGGATCAGAGGTAGAAGGGCTGGAATGGAATTTATTGTCTAGCTGGGTGGGAAAATAGGTTGCGTCTTGTGTGATTGACTTTCGGTTGGATGGTTTCCATGGGAATTCCAGGTGAAAAGAGGTTACCCTGGGAGGTCTTCGAGATTATGGAGTTCTGCTCCAAGATTCGACACGAATGTACTATGGCATCTTCTCAAAGTTCAAGTGCAATGTCAGTTCTGGATGCGTGCGTTACGATTTTCCATTCATGGACTTGATTGAGCCATTCGACGGAAGAGTGGGTGTCCTTCGAATCCCACTGACCATTTTCGGCCAAAATTGCTTCTCAGTAAATTTATTTCCCGATGAAGGCAGAGAAGCTGTCGATGCGCGATTAACGATCACACCATATGTATCCACATCAACTGCGAAAATATTTCTGAGTCCAGCAGAGAGGGACGAAAGTGAAGACAATTAATGAAAGTAAGCTCCAACAATGACTGAGTCACACGACGGACGATCTGGTATGGTGGCTCTTTGCTTTTGCTAACCGTCCGCTGAAGCGCAAATCTCTTTCCGACTCCTCTTTGCGCCGCGTTTTCCGCCGCCAACTTTCAGCTTTAATTACTTAAAATGTGTGCTTGAACGTAAAACTTAATACATGATCTTTAACTTTTCATTAAATTGGCATGTTATTAGTTATAGGCGGAGAGCTTACATGGCTGCGCGATTTTGTGGGGGGGCGAGTGATAGAGTCGGTGCAGTTAGATATTGACTGGTTCTACACCAAGTTGGTCAGAGTACCCAGTCCAGTGCACTGGATGCATCGTCACCCGGCGCAGAAGCGTCCAGCAGCCCTTACCAGCGCGGTTCCATATCAGGGATGCCAGATGTAAATACTTTGTCTGCACTGGCGGGAAGACTGCAACCGTCCAAACCTTCATCCAGTCAATATCCATTTTAAGGTTGAAAAAAAAAAGCGCTAATAAATTATTTCTATTTATCTATGAATTTTAACAAAGAATAAAAAAACACTATTTGTCCAAGATTTTGGATGAAAACGGTGATTCCGGAGTTGCTCTGAGTTGTCCGGGGTACTAAAAATTGGCTATTTAAAATAAGATCTAACAATAACCTTAACTCACTAACACAACTATCCTCCCCTTGACAATTATTGAGACGCAGAACACGGTATCCAACAAAAATGGTTAAAATTAACTGATGGTATCAAACCATCGCACCTATAAATATAATGAATTAGTGAACTTGTACAGGGTGAGTGGGAATTCCTGTCAGTGAACTGTATGGTCATAAAAATGATAAGCTTGCATGTATTTTAATTTTCAATGTATTTCCTGTTTGTTACATCTTTAACATATGTCTTAATTTAGTTCAGTTCAAATCTTTCTCCATTGTCTTAATTGCAGAAATGGTGCATCCTTGTAGTGTTTCTTGACGGAGGAAAGCAATGGTTCTTCAAAACATGATCGATGTGATATTTTCTGTTGATTTTAACGCCAGGTTAAATTACTGTTCATTGAACCTTCAAAGTTTTGGAGAAACATCCCGAAACCTTGACACATTCTGGAACCTATGAACAGCTAGATATCAGAACGATGTGCTGTAGAAGGAAAAAAAATTCGTCCAAAAACAGAATTTCACAATCACCGTGCTCCTTGAGCAGCTTCCGACATCTTTCGACTCTTGCAATCTTCTGCTTTTCAGTCAAGCCATGCAACCGTTGCTTTTTGTATGGATCCAAGATCATCTTTCAAAATGCTACTGATCGTTGACTGCGACATTCCCGGATCTTTTGCCATCTTTCAGCCAGACTTACCAGGATTCCGCCGAATTCGCTCTCTCACTCCTTTGATGGCTTCCGGACACCTGGCAGTGCGTTTAGGGCTAGGTCTGGGAGGTATTTTCCAAGAACCGGTTCCTTTGTAGCGTTTGATGGTGCGAAAGATGAATCTTTCGTTTATTCCGAGTGTTTTCAATTTCTTGGAAACAGTACATGGTCTAAAATGCAACAGTCTTATCACGAGCTCCCCTATCGCGTCCATGATTATCAAGAGTCTCAAACGAATTTAAACTTCAAAACAAACTTGCAAGCCGTGTTGACATTCGAATACAATCTGAAAGAAAAACATCCAACCTTGTCTGTGAATAACCTATCCAAAGTTACACATCCCAAGTAACAATTTCAGTTCTATTCCATCCGTATAGCACTCCTCCCGGCTTTGTTGATGACACTACATTCAAAACTGTTTTGTCCACCAACACCTCCTCTATGCATCTTTAAAGCCGAAATATGTACAAAGTGGCCCACTCTTTAGACGGTTGTGAAAACAAATTAATAAAACCTTTCTAAGACCATAACGATTTTGAAAATGTTCTAGTGAAAGATGTTATGACCACTTGAGAACCATCATAAAACCTATTGGCCGCCATCAAAACCAGCATAGGGCTGAATGGCCACAGCTGTCAAACTTCACGGCGATATCGTGGTTGGTTTTTGTTGTTTTGCTTTGTTGCTCTTCTGATTCATTCAACAGTAAATAATGGCTCAGAAAAAAGTTCTACTGTTGCGGGAAATTATGATTGATAGCAAAATATATAAAACAAAATGAGTTTTTTTTTAGAGCGTATCATGCTCCAAATCATATGCGCATTTAATTTTATGGTGAATATTGGCACGATAGGTGCTGAAAATTAATGCGCCTTGGAAATTATGCGAGTTTACAACAACAAAAACAAAGTTGAAAGAAATATATTCCGTAAATTAATCATGAAACTCCTGAAAATTGATGAAATTCAATAAGGTTATCTAAACGAATACCGAAGTTTGTCTCAGATCTACAGTTCAATTGTATTACATTTAAAATTTGGTTTATTTATTTTTACACATTTCAATTATTTCATATTTTTCAACACGGCGATTGCAAGAAATCACAGTTTTGCCAAAAAGCCAATTTATCTTAGCAATGGCTACTATAAAACTGTCTGGTCTCTTGGTAGCTTTCCTCAATGCCAGTTAGCCGTTTAATGCATTTACTGGAGGCAAAATGGTTTTAAAATGCTTTTTCAACTGACCATACTAAGATAATATGAATGAGTCCTAAAACGGCATTTCAAAACAGCCTTTTATGAGTTAATAAAGTCAAAATAAAACCTTAGATAGGAGTAAAAGGAATTTTAGAAGTCAAGGTTTTAAGATCGTTGTAAAGAAGCTGTGTAGGTTCTTATAAACCTGACTAAAATTTGAAACCTATTGGCATCTCTTGCTGCCATAATAAAGCCGAATTGATTTCTAGTGGCTTTCATAAAACTTTAATAAAACTTAATAAAGCTGGTTTTGGCAATGTTACTTGCGATGTTTAAAAAACACTGGCAGGAATTACCACCTATCCTGTACATTGAAGATTAAAACTACTTACAAGCTCCCTCTTTGTGGTTCTCTGCGCAATTACACTACTTCGTGTCCAATATAAAGGATGTTTCGATCAAAATTTGGTCGACTTAAACTTGACTCATTTCCTTTCATCGTGCATTAAAAAAATTTGCACACCCCTCACTTTGAAGGTGTGCGCGTGTAGCATCATGTCTTTATTTTGATTTTGAGATTTACACTTCAGTTATCAAAATGTCGTCGAAGGAAGAGAAGCAACGTATCAAAATTTTGCACGTGCATGGCGAAAATTCAAACTACTCTCACCCCAAGTCGACGGCCAGGAAAGCTGGATCGGAGGGAAATCGAAAGCCGGAGACCACAGCGACGACAAAAAAGAGTTGCCCGCTGTTTCGAACGGAACCCGAGATGTAGCAAAGAAGCTGAGAGTGGTGCCTGCAACCGTGGATAGAGCTAAAAAACGAGCTGGACTGTCGACTTACAAGAAAGTGGTGACTCCAAATCACGACATAAACAAAACACGTCGGCCAAAGCACGATCGCGAAAGTTGCTGATTGCGTGGTACAGGGTGATGAAACTTACGTCAAGGCAGACTTTAAACAGCTTTCTGGACAGGAATTTTATACGGCAACCGGACGAGGAAAGGTGGCAGATATTTTCAAGCACATTAAACTGTCAAAGTTCGCGAAGAAATATCTGGTGTGGCAAGCCATCTGTACCTGTGGCTTGAAAAGCAACGTTTACATTGCGACCGGAACCGTCAACCAGGAAATTTATCTGGGCGAGTGCCTACAAAAACGTCTACTGCCTTTCCTGAAGCGACACAATTGTTCCGTTCTATTTTGGCCGGATTTGGCATCTTGCCATTACGGAAAAAGGCCAACAACGTTCAAGTGGTGCCCAAGGACGAGAACCCTCCCAACACGCCAGAGCTCCGCCCAAATGAGAACAATATTGGGCCATCGTCAAGCGGAACCTTAAGAAGACTCAAAAAGCGGTTGGGAGCGAGAAACAGTTCAAGGCAAACTGGCGTTCTGCGGCGAATAGAATGGACAAGGAGACTGTACAAAATCTTATGGCAGGTGTTAAACGAAAGACCCGGCAATTCGCATTCGGTAAAAAGGAAGCTTAGCTGAATATTTCTCCTGTATTCTGTATTAACTGAACTTGAAAAAGAAAAAGAATTTGACTTATTAATCAAAACTTTGATCGACTCACACACATTACTGTTTGACCAAATTGTGATCGGAACACCCTTTAGTGGAAAAATGCTCTCTTGATCTCCTGAAAATTGAACCAAGAGAGTATCCTGCTAAAAGTTCATCTCCCGTCGTTGTCACTCAAATACCTCTTTGGGTATTTTCGTACCTTGTCCGGGGGTGGGATTCGAATTCGTGACTTTGACTCGAGTGGTATGGATGCTAACCAGTACGCCGGGGTTGCCCCTCCCCTTCCAGGATTTTAATATACAGTGGTTTTGAATATTATTTGTTCCTGGTTGATGAATTTCAAACCAATTTGGTTTCTATCTCTTAATCTTCAGAACAACTTTCCAGCTCATCAAGGTTTCCAGAAACAGATGTTCAAAATTAGTTTGCTCACTAGTATCACCTAGTATATGAATTTGGCATCAATTTGTCAACTTACCATCATCATCAAGAAAACTACCCCAAACTGTTCCTACAACTTATTTCGACTAAATTATCCTATGGGTTCTAGTTCATCGAGTTCTTCAGGTAAAGAATATCAAAAATAGCACCGCCTAGTGAAGATGAATCGTAGCTTTCAATCAGAGTAGAGGAGTCTCGTCCGCACTTCAAATCTTTGCATTGCACATGTAGTTCAAAACCTTTAGATTCCTTTATAAAAGAAGAAAACATCATCTTAAAGATGCTACAACCTTCGTAAATTAACCATCAAATCGAAAACGCAAAACGCTAAGTGTTCGATGGAGGACAATTTTAACCTAAAGGTATACGTATGATAATACTAATACGTATGAACGGATCCGGACGAAACTCGAAAATTTTCTATTGCTATCCTTGATGATTTTTATTTTTTCGTCAAACTGTTCTGCAGCGAATATCGAAAAACAAAGAGGACGTTTTTTGCTGTATTAAAACGTTCGCTACGAAGACTAAAAGTAAAATGCTTCTCATACTCTCAATATGCACTCTTGTTTTTCCACTTGTTTTTGTAGGTGTCATGCGGTGATTGTCTAGCAGGATAAAGAGAAAACTATTATTAACATATTTTACTTAATTGGAATGAACTCACCAAGTTTTACGCATGAGTATAAAATAAAATAATGACATTTACTTACCTAATCGCAGCATTATTTAAAATTGAAGAAGTTGAATTTTCTATCAAGAGGCGCCTCTGCATGAGAGTTAAATAAGTAGTTCAAAAATAACATTCTTCAGTAAAATTTAGTCTTGTCCTGCATGCAAGGATCAGTTGTGTAAAAATACTACAATCTTGGAATATATCAAGAGATTCATTTGCATAAAGCATTATTTTGTTGATCTAAAAACCGATGCAATTTCAGATGTTGTGTTTCTAATATTGGCATTAGCTTTGACGTTTGTACACCTCGTTGATGGAGCTACGATGAGGAATAGTTCATTGTAGACATTGCATGCCACCAGTTACTCTTACGTTTCTCCACGAAGACACCCCTCGATCGCTCACCTGGCCACGTCCATGCAACCGTTGGAGATAGAGAGGATTTGGTATTGACCTTAGGAAGACGCAGGGAACCCTCGGAGCCTTAATAGGTAAACAGAGTGCTCTTTTTTTTTTAATTCCTTGATTATCGAGATTTTCAGCTATTGGGTATTTTCGTAACTTGCCGGGGGTGAGGTTCGAACTCGTAACTTTGGCGTAAGAGGTATGGATGTTAACCACTACGCCGGGGTCGCCCCTCACAGAGTGCTCTGTTTGGTGTACAGAACAATAATTTATTTAAAAAATGGTCGTTGGGAGCATCTAGTCTAAGAAGGTTAAATAATGTTCTATTTATCTTCAAACGGTTGGCACCAATTTTAATCCTAGCAACGATAGAGACATGGTCACAAATTCTTGTCCTAGCATTTAAAGCTAAACAATACATTTCTGAGCGCGATAACAGCCTCCGACAACGCACAGAACCTGACACACACACACACACAATCTGACCAAAAAGAACAATAAACTTAAGTGGTAACAAAAACAAATTTATCAACAGGATGTCATCATGGAAACAGCTCACCCGAATTGCAGATCACAGCCACTGATATGTTCCGAAGGACGTAGCGAGCATCTTTTCTAGAATGTCAAAACTCGCCTTCCGACAAACATCTTTTGGTTCCATATTGACGCCACCATATTCGGTCTCCTCAGGTGGAATAATATCGTCGCAATTGGGAAATTGGAGCACTGAAATTTTCCACCACGTTCACCAAAATTGTAATTTTAACCTAAAATGTCACAAACGGAGAAGAACTGAATAAAACGTGACAGCTGAAGAAGTCTGAACTGACCGCGCGCAGCCTGTTCTCAAAATGTAGATTTATCAATAAATATAACAACAATCTTAAGACAACTGAAGATTTTTATACAGTTCCTCCATTGACTACGATCTCTCCATGAAACAGGCTATTCAAGGAGTTCCAGATCAACTTCGAGTTATTTTAATTCCCCATATTTTTATTAAAAAGTACCAACATGTCAATTGCAATAGAAGAATTTTCACTGATGGGTCGCGCATTGATGGATCCACTGGTTTCGGTGTTTACAATGAATACTCATCTGCCTTCCGGAAACTTCAGGAACCTTGTTCCGTATGTGTTGCTGAGCTGGCAGCAATCAATTTCGCATTGGGGATAATTTCCGACATGCCCATAGACCATTATTTCATCTTCTCGGATAGTTTCAGTTCTATTGAGGCCCTCCGGTCGATGAAAACAGTGAGGCACTCATCTTACTTTTTTTCAAAAATAAGGAAGCAGATGTGTGCGTTGGTCGAAAGATCATTTAGAATTACCTTTGCATGGGTCCCCTCACATTGCTCAATTCCAGGCGGACTCTCTAGCAAAGGTGGGCGAATTTTTGAAAGAAGAATTACACATGATGATTTTTTCCCATTATTACGTCAGGTTTCTCTTCAAAGTTGGCAAAACGATTGGACAAGTAATTCTCTTAGGCGGTGGTTACATTCCATTATTCCATGAAACTCGTTAATGTTTCGTCGATATCTTGGTTCAAAGGTCTGGATGTAAGTCGCGGTTTCATTCGTGTAATGTCCAACCACTACTCGCTAGACGCACATCTCTACAGTATTTACCTCGTCGATAGCAACATATGTAGGTGCGGAACCGGTTATGATGACATCGATCACGCAGTTTGGCATTGCCCGGGTAATGATGCCTCCAGAGCACGACTATTGGATACCCTAGTGGCCAGAGGTAGACAACCCTCCCGCGTGGTAAGAGATGTTTTGGGAATGCGTGATCTCCCCTACATGCAAGCGATTTACGAATTCCTTTGTTTGTCTGATCTAAGAGTGTAATGTCATCACCCCTCTCCTCCAGTCTAGTAAATTCCCTGCCATTGTGTCCCAGTATTACTATCCTTTTGTTTCCGTGCTATATGTACCTGCCCAGGAAGCAGTGGTCACCCATCTGGGGCTTAGTTCCTGAAACGGACTACAGGGACAGTGGATTTGGTAGATGTCGCAACCATGAGCAGCAAATAATACCTTCAATAAATAACCGCCCCGAGACCCCCCCAAACGAAAATGGGCCCCAAAACCCCCGAGCTACCCCGGAGAAATTGGCACCCCATTTTACAAAAATAAAAAAATAATATATTGAAAAAAAAAATATAAAATATCGCCTCCGTTAAGTGTTACACATGCCTGAGCCTAACAAATAAACGAACTAATTAAAAAAAAACTGAAGATTTTGGCAAAGCCAGTTCAAAATAAAATAAAATAAAACTGACATAACCGCTGCAAATTATAAAAAAAAAACTGTGCGGGAACTTTCACTTTCTTAAAAACACTTTTCGTCGGCGATTGTAATTCGAAAACTAGGAAAATTTAAATTAACAACTGATCACTTTAAAAAAATAGAAAATAAAAAAACTTAAACACTTTTTCAAACCATCTTTAGTAAACGAGAAAAAAAACTACAAGGTACAGCCCAATGGGGTTGTGCGCAAAGGTGACGTAGGACTAAGGAGTGTATCGAAAAGTAGTTATAAACATTCGATGCGTTATTACGCATAAACTACTGTATATATTTTTAGCGTGTAAGCGCCATTTACTTTGTTTACATGTCAAAAATGATTATTCGATTCATTCATTTCCGTTGATAAAGTTGTATTCAAAATGTCGCGAATTGAATTTGAGACTAAAAAGAAAATTCTGCACACTTGGTGCACCGAAAAGGGTGTTACTTACAACCAGATTGCGAAAAGAGTAAATGTTCACCCGGCAAGTGTAAAACGCATCATCGAAAAGTTTGGTAAGGAGTGCTCCCTCAAGGATTTACCAAGAAGTGGCCGGAAACCCGGCTCCAGCAACCCCGATTTGGACCAAAAAGTTGTGGATTATATTCAACGGAACAAATCTGCCTCTACTCGCGATCTAGCCAAGAAGTTCAGGACCAGCATCGGAATGATTCAACGAATCAAGCGCAGGAATGACTTGAAGACGTACAAAAAGCAGAAAGTGCCCAAACAAACTCCGGAACAAAAGTCTCGTGCCAAAACCAGGGCTCGAAAGCTGTACAGCTGCATTTTGGACAATGTCGACCAGTGCATTTTGATGGATGACGAAACATACGTTAAAGAAGATTCAAGAACGCTACCGGGGCCGCAGTTTTATACTAAATCTGTTGGGGAACGTGTGCCAACCGCAGATACGACTGTTGCGATGGAGAAATTCGGTCAGAAGGTGCTCATTTGGCAAGCTATTTGCACATGTGGCTTGCGTTCTTCAATTTTCTATACAAAAGGAACTATAAATGCTGAGATTTATCAAAAGGAATGTTTGAAGAACAGGTTGCTACCATTGTATAGAAAGCACCAGTCCCCTCCTCTCTTCTGGCCAGATTTGGCATCGGCACATTACGCCAAATCCACTCTACAGTGGCTGACGGAGAATAACATCAAGTTCGTAGAAAAAGACATCAACCCACCAAACTGTCCCCAGTTGCGACCGATCGAACGCTATTGGGCAATAGTCAAGCGTATATTTAAGAAGGATGGTACAGTGTCCCAAAACATGACCGATTTTAAGAAAAAATTTGGCAGCGGCATCCAGGAAGTGCACAAAGGTCACTGTGCAGAATTTGATGGCAGGTGTCAAATCAAAGGTACGGGCATTCTACAGAAATGAACATAATGACTAGTTTTTCCGTTTGGATCTTTTGTAAACATGTTAAGCTATAATAAACTGAAATAGTATGTTAATTTTAACCATGTTTTCATGCCTATTTTATTATTTGGAAGTTTATAACTACTTTTCGATACACTCCTTAGCAGCAAATCCCCCCCCCCCGCCGCCCCCCTAAATTAATTAAATCCCTCCAAAAAACCGACAAAAAAATTTTGTTCTACCCTTTAAAAAAAATTTGGTTCTTTATTTTTATAACGCCCCCCGTTATTTTTTCCACCAAGGTTGGAGAGGGCCACTATCTCTCCCGCGTAGAAGATAGTTATGGATTTGTTGGTTCATTGGTTGTTCAACGCGCTTTGCCATTTACTCCGGGACGCGGCGTTTAAAGCAATGCCATGTTCAGCCGGGAGGCGGTAATGGAAATTTCAAACAGCACAAGAGAAAAATTCATCCAAACGAACTCTTCAGTTGGCAAACTAAATTGGTCGTCCTGAAAAGGACGGATTTAGTTGACGGGGAGAAACAGTTCGCGATTGAACTTGGGCTTTCTTTCTTGGTTCATCTCGTGGGATGATTGATTTTTGTCTCGTTGTCACGGGCGGCTTTTTCCCGCCAACTCGTAGGCTTCAGCAGCCATGTTTCTCGCAGCGAGGTTGACGGGAGCATCGGCAACAACAGCCAACTGCACCAACGCCTCTCAGGGCAACGACTACTCGCCGCCGCCAGCTGCGATCCTACAGAAACTGCACAGCATAACGACTGTCGTAAAACTGAATCAAAATGTTCTGCTAAGAGCTATGAGGTAAAGGGGTCGGATACTAGTGCACGAAAGAAGGCGGTACCAACGAAGGCAATGTGATACAAATTGCACCAAAGGGGACGAAATTCAGTTATTGCACCACAATAATTAGTTTTAATTACTGCACGCTAGACGGATGATTTTCTATCACCAGCAACTAATCCGCTATGCACAACTAGGAACTACAACGAACTCAACCACATGGTCGGTCTGAAGTGTCGCAGTTCGGTTCCAACTATCCGTTCTAGAATTTCGTTCGTTGGTTGTTCAACGTTGTCTCGTTGTCACGTGCTGCTTTTTCTCGCCAACTCGTTGGCTTCAGCAGCCATGTTTCTCGCAGCGAGGTTGACGGGAGCATCGGCAACAATAGCCAACTGCACCAACGCCTCTCTTTGCAGCGACTGCTCGCCAGTGCTGCCGCCAACTACGATCCAATTGCAGATCCTACTCTGCACAGCTCCACGACCGCCGGAAAACTAAATCAAAATGCGAAGGTGTACCCGTTATATAACATTCATGGCTGCCTAGGAGACGTTCCTTGCTTAAATATGAAGTCTGCACTATATACACCCTCTATTCGTTTTTTTTTGTCTCCACAATTTTTTAATATTAACGAGAAAAAACCCCCGATTTGTGCAAATATTTGAACCATCCCGAACTTATTATAACCTCAAACCTATTTTTTTTTGCCCTCCAATTTCCAATCGAACGTGTACCCCAGTATTGAAAACACAGACGTAGTCCTACGTCAAAAAAATCCTTTAATTTCCACCAGAAAAAATATCCTTTGACAGATAGGCCTGTTTCATCGGCGACTTACAGACTTCTGCAGTATCGAGTGCTCGACTTGGGTAGCAAATACATTCATAGAGTTGTGAATGCTTTAAAAAAAATATAACCATCTGGCATCCCTGTACCACGTGCCTATTAATTTCATCCAGCTGTGGCGTGATGGAAAAACGATATAGATAGTGAAAATAAGCACCCAGGGTACACCGGCAGTCTGTTACAGTCTAGTAACCGAACTTCATCGCAAATTAACATCAAACTCCATTAAGTATCTCAGCGAGCGACCGGCTAGCGCCCATACTTGGCTGATGGTCTGTTTCAAGTAGGATCAAATTAATCTTGGGAACTGAACGAATGCGCCTCAATGTGATTTCCTCGAGAAAAATCCTATGAATCTGCTAAATTCGTAACCTTTGAGAAGTCACAATTTTTAGATCATCAATACGCCATCAAGTATAATAACACTCACTTCATAACGTTGTCATTTAATTTACGATCGCTCACATCCAAATACAGTGATACTCGCATCAATTTCTACTCCATAATGCGCCGGCGGTTTCGTGTACGATCGACCATCGAAGCAAGATAACGACGCGGCTACTGCGGGCTACATTTTTTTTTCCATTACAAACCAACGTCGTGCGCAATCAATTGAAGATATCTCTTCAAAGGTGGCGGCGATGCGTTTGAGCCCCGCCAGGCCTGACTGATTATCTCGTCCACATCTGTCGCTCGAATCCGCGAGGGATAGTTGATTGGATCGGTGCGTTGCCAGCTTTGATGCGACCATGTACACCCGCAGCCGTACTCGAGAAATCAAGATCAAGATGGGCGCGAGCTGTTTCGAATTAACACATATTCCTGTCACTTCCGTCATCTGGTTGCGGCGATGGCGCGTGGCGACTCCGTATCAGTTTGAGCTGGAATCGATTAAAAACACGTACACGCAGAGAGGAGGGGTCCAGTCAATTTGAACCACATATGGGAAGCCAATCTCTCTCTCGATTGATGCGTTACAGTAAAGCTACAAAGTTTTCACGACTTTTTTCAATGCTGGAATTCAGTGATACCCGCAAGCAAGTAACACCTCACACTTCGAATATAATGAATTTGTTTCCAATTCCATCGACATGATCGGACCCTTTTTTCCCGCCTTCAGTTCGCGTTTAATTGTGTGCGAAAGATTGAGACTAATTGGCGGAGAACACAGGAAATTATAGGTATCAATTGATCCGAGGCCCGGAGGCCTCTGGTTTGTGAACGGATCGATCGGCGATCAAGTTGCAATACCCCGGAAACAAGCAGCAAAACAAAACTGATCGAAAGTTTCGGACTTTCGCGCGAGGTGTTTTCGCAAAGAGACGCAGGCTGGCCGGTTTATTGTTTTAGGGAGCCTTTGGTCATTAATCTCCGGGGCGATTGGAGCACAGTGATGAGAAAGTGAGCTTCCTTTTGGTTTGTTTGTTTATGATGTCAAGGACTAGTTAGTAAAGATAGTTTGCGCGAAGATGTTTTGATTAATGCTGCGACTAATGGGATGTATCTGGTTATCGGTTTCTATCATCTTGTTGTTCTTTTAACAGAGTTGTTACGAATACGCGGATTCCGCGATTGTTTATGTTCTACATTCCGATGTTCCTATCTAAATAGCAAAATAAAGACCCAACTGAGCGTTTGGAAAATCCAAGCTCAAACCTTCAGATATTTATGTTATTAATATTTATTTTAAAAGCAATGACTTCAATCTGTATTTAATCGTTCGTTCAAGGGTTATCATAACTTGTTTGTTGTCAACGTGATTTTTGGTTGTTTGTTGTTTTATTTGTGTTCGAAAATGGCCGGTAATTTTTTTTTTTTAGCAATTGGAATGATTTTCACCATTTTCTTACAAAACAACATTACGCATTTAAGGATTAGCCCGTGCGGTATATGGTCTATTTCCAAATCGTTCTCGTAGATTACAATAGTACTAATTAAATGCTTTAGAAGTCAGATAGCCATTAATTTGATGATGATGATGATGATGTCATACCACCATCTACTATGTCACAATAAGTAACGGTTTCTCAACCCCCCTCCCTCCCCTTCATGCGTTACGTAATTTGTGCACAAAGCCTAACTGGCACGTTTATGGTTTTTTTTTCGGAATTTTTTTTTTTTCTTGAATGAGCTGGGGTTCAAACTTCTATCAAAACATGCTTCTTACCCGAGAAATACACGTTTTGTTTTTAAGTAACCTGGATAATTCTCATTTTTGGTAGAAATTTGTGTTTCATTTGTATGGGAGCCCTCCCTTCCAGAGGGGGGTGGTTTCTCAAACCACCATACAATCATTGCCTTCAAAACCCCCCACATGCCAAATTTGGTTCCATTTGCTTGATTAGTTCTCGAACCATCACACTGGGTTCTTCGATTATAATAAAAATTTGAGTTTCATTTGTTTGAACCCCCCCCCCCCCTTTCAGAAAGGTGAGGGGTCTTAAACCACCATAGAAACATTCGTGCCTCCAACCCCCCCCTGCCAAATTTGATTCGGTTTGCTTGATTAGTTCTCGAGTTATGAAGAAATTTGTGTCTCATTTGAATGAGAGCTCCCCTTCCTGAGAGAGTAGGGGTCTCAAATAATCATAAGAACCTTCCCCAGCCCCAAAAACCCTTTCATATAAATTTTCACGTTGGTCGGTTCAGAACTTTCTGAGTCTATAAGGGTCTGACAGACAGACAGACAGACAGAAATTCTTTTTTATGCATATAGAAATCTAGCCTCCAAAAACCACAATATGCTAAAAGTGGTTTCATTTACTTGATTAGTTCTCAAGTTATGCAGAAATTTGCTTTTCATTTGTATGAGAGCCCCCCTCCTTCCTTCAAAAACCTCCACTTGCCAAATTTGGTTTCATTTGCTTGATTTGTTCTCAAGTTATGCAGAAATTCGTGTTTCATTTGTATGAGAGACCCCTCTTTCAGTGAGCGGAGGAGTCTCAAACCACAATAGAAACATTTCTTGCTTTCGAAAACCTCCACATGCCAAATTTGGTTCCATCAACTTGATAAGTTCTCAAGTTATTCAGAAATTTGTGTTTCATTTGCATATGAGCCCTCTTTTCAGAGAAGAGAGGGGCTCGAGTCAACATAGAAACATTTCTTGCCTTCAAAAACCTCCACCTGCCAAATGTGGTTCCATTTACTTGATTAGTTCTCGAGTTATGCAGAAATTTGTGTTGCATTTGTATGGAAACCCCCTCCCGCCCCCTTCCAATGGCGGTGGCGTCTCAAACTTCCATAGAAACATTTCTCTCCTCCAAAAACCTCCACATGCCAAATTGGGTTCCATATGCTTGATTAGTTCTCGAGTTAAGCACAAATTTGTGTTTCATTTGTATGAGAGCCTCCCTCTTACAGAGGGCGGAGGGGTCACGAGTTACTTTAGAAACATTTCTTGCCTTCAAAAACCTACCTGCCAAATTTCGTTCTATTGACTTGATTAGTTCTCGAGTTATGCAGAAAGTTGTGTTTCATTTGTATGGGAGCCCCCCTCCCTACCAGAGAGAGAGGAGGGGTCTTGAACTACCATAGAAACATTTATTGCCTTTAAAATCCCCACATGCCAGATTTGGTTCCATTTGCTTTATTAGATCTAGAGTTCCCTCTCCTTGGCTGGATTTTGTACCTGGACGCTGGTGGGAGGGCCTAGTCTCATGTTAATGATGCATTGGATATAGCTGATTTATAATAGATGTCGCAAGGTCATGTCATTATATGACCTTTTACTCTAATGAACCATTCATGGGAGAGCCAAAGGTCCAGCCACACAATGTAGTGATGATATCACACTCGCTCCTATTTCTATTTAATAGCCGCGTCGTAGCACGCATGTATACAGGCACTAAAGTTGAGTGTGATATTGGCGGGTTGGGCCGCAAATCACTTAAAATTTAATCATAGATAGATTTATACAATTTTGAAAATGTTTAATATTCAATTTGGGGTGGAAGTTTGAACTGTGTCATAGAATTTCGTATGCAGTGGACTTCTAGACCGTGGCCATAAGTATTGGGGTTTTGTGGAATGCGTAGGGCCCGTTTAGGAACTCAGAGTATCGTATCACTGGGGTTTGTCATAGGTGGGTTTGTTCAGAATGAAAGAGGTGTGCTACCGGCGGGCTTTGACGCAATTTAAGCTTAGACGAGGCTAGAAACAGTTTGTAGATGCCTGACATCAAGTAGTTAAGGGACACGACAGGAGGTGCACTTTTCATTGGCGTGGCAATTCTTTCATTGTTGTTTATTCATTGATTGTCATTAACTAAACACCAAACATACCTAAATTGCAATTCTAATTCTAATATAAATTATAATTTAAATATGTGCGGTATACGACAGCCGACTTTCAAATTATAGCAAATCATAGAGAGATGTTACTTTGATATAGCAACTAGTAGCGTAAAAACCATCATGAAATTTACAGAGGCATCTCAAATAGCCTGGTCACATTGATTCGAACTACTGGGAATGACTCTCTATCTTTTCGGGATTGGCCGTGTATCATTGTAATGCGGAATTGTAAATTAACGATTTTATGATCTTCTTTTTGCAGTATTTTTAACCGGTCCAAAACGCCCTTCCTTAACCACCTACCCAAACCTATCCATGTTCCTTCCCATGGAGTTCATGTGGTCTGAATAAACTAGTTCGCCATTACCCCTCCTTCATCATCGGCTTTGGACTGACTTGCGCTCTTATTGCCCCACCAAATGCTGCAAAATGAAAATGAAAAAAAAAATTGCTTTATTAGATCTAGAGTTATGCAGAAATTTCAGTTTCATTTATATGACAGCATCCCTTCTAGGAGAGGGGAGGGGTCTTAAACCACCATAGAAACATTTTTTGCCTTCAGAAAATCCCACATGCCAAATTTGGTTCCATTTGCTTTATTAGTTCTTGAGATATGCAGAAACTTCTATTTCATTTGTATGGGAGCCTTCCTTTCTAGAAAAGGGAGGGGTCTCAAACTACCATAGAAACATTTCTTGCCTCCAAAAACTTCCGCATGCTAAATTTGGGTTCCTTTGCTTGATCAGTTCTCGAGAAATGCAGAAATTTGTGCTTCATTTGTATGGGAGCCCCCCTTTCCAGAGAAGGGAGGGGTCTCAAACCATCATAAGAACCTTTTCCGGCCCCAAAAACTTCTCCATACAAAATTTCACACTGATCGGTTCAGTAGTTTTCGAGCCTATGAGGTTCAGACAGACAGACAGACAGACAGACAGAAATCCATTTTTATATCTATAGATGTTGTAATATTTTTTCTTTATACTGTTCTAGTAACATATCAAAAATAGCAATTGGAGATCGAAGGGACTCTTCGTTTGATGATTTCTGAAATAAATGGCTTATCTTACCATAATATCACTTAAACACAATATTAAAATATAATCCTACATTGCTTATAAGCACATGCCAGTATTTTATGAATGGGTGTTCCGATCACAATTTGGTCAAACAGTAATGTGTGTTAGTCGATCAACGTTTTTATTAATAAGTCAAATTGTTTTGTTTTTCAAGTTCAGTTAATACAGAATACAGGAGAAATATTCAGCTAAGCTTCCTTTTTACCGAATGCGAATTGCCGGGTCTTTCGTTTAACACCTGCCATAAGATTGTGTACAGGCACCTTGTCCACTCTATTCGCCGCAGAACGCCAGTTTGCCTTGAACTATTTCTCGCTCACAACCGCTTTTTGAGTCTTCTTAAGGTTCCGCTTGACGATGGCCCAATATTGTTCTTATTTGGGCGGAGCTCTAGCGTGTTGGGATGGTTCTCGTCCTTGGGCACCACTTGAACGTTGTTGGCAGAATACCACTCCATGGCCTTTTTTCCGTAATGGCAAGATGCCAAATCCGGCCAAAATAGAACGGAACAATTGTGTCGCTTCAGGAAAGGCAGTAGACGTTTTTGTAGGCACTCGCTCAGATAAATTTCCTGGTTGACGGTTCCGGTCGCAATGTAAACGTTGCTCTTCAAGCCACAGGTACAGATGGCCTGCCACACCAGATATTTCTTCGCGAACATTGACAGTTTAATGTGCTTGAAAATATCTGCCACCTTTCCCCGTCCGGTTGCCGTATAAAATTCCTGTCCAGGAAGCTGTTTAAAGCCTGCCTTGACGTAAGTTTCATCGTCCTGTACCACGCAATCAAACTTCGTCAGCATCGTCGTATACAACTTTCGCGATCGTGCTTTGGCCGACGTGTTATGTTTATCGTCGCGATAAACCACTTCGTTTGAGTCACCACTTTCTTGTAAGTCGACAGTCCAGCTCGTTTTTTAGCTCTATCCACGGTTGAAGGCGCCACTCCCAGCTTCTTTGTGACATCTCGGACGGAGAGGTTGGGGTTCCGCTCTAAACAGCGGGCAACTCTTTTTGTCGTCTCTGTGGCCTCCGGTTTTCGATTTCGCCTAGCACGTGCAAAATTTTGATGCGTTGCTTCTCTTCCTTCGACGACATTTTGATAACTGAAGTGCTAGTCTCAAAATCAAAATAGAGGCATGATGCTACACGCACACATCTTCAAAATGAGGGGTGTGCAAAAAATTTTAATGCACGATGAAAGGAAATGCGTCAAGTTTAAGTCGACCAAATTTTGATCGAAACACCCTTTAATCTGGCAAAACAAATAATAACTTTTAATGATTTACGTCTTGGCCTCTGTATTTAGCACAGTAAATAGTAAAACTTTCCCATATATGCTACAGATTTATCTGTCAAAATGAGAATAATATAATATTTAATGCGCTTTCAGGCATATTGTGTGATTTATTTCGTCCAGTACTGTATGGGAAATATTCAAATCCTTAGCCATCACTCGCCCTGATTGTGTCCGAGTTTAGCAAATTCGCTCCTTTATGCATTTCACCATAATTTTGGTCCTAACCGTTCGATAAGGTACATGCCTTTGGTTGATTTTGTGCCTACCCCTCTCGCTGCATTTTTCTCTGGTACGGAATATGTATCTCTCGTTCACACCGATGTGTTGACGCCGTCTCAAGATCCCATACTGTCTCATTTTCTTCAAATATAAAGCTTGTCCACGTTAAATTTCGGACACCAAAATAACAACAGCAAAAAAAATGTACACATACTTCAACAAAACCGATTATTTATTTCAAAATAATGGAGTTATATCTACATTAGAAACAGTTAATTAAAATGTTAATCCTTCTTTCTCGAAAAATTATCGAACTTTCTGTGTTACACCCGCCATTAGGTTCCGTACAGTATCCTCAGATACGCCCGCCGCGACGATTCTCCGTCTTCTCTTGAAATCATCGGTACAATTTGTATTCTTCTTAGTTTCGAAGAGTTTCCGCTCAACTAGAGCCCAGTACTTCTCTATTGGGCGAAGTTCTGGACAGTTTGATGGGTTGGCTGTTTTTGGCACGTATTTGACCTCTTGTACCTTATACCATTCCAGGACGGATTTCGCATAGTTAAAAGAGGCAAAATCTGGTCAAAATAGAGCTGGAGACTCGTGGCTTCTGATAAACGGTAGCAACCGCTTTTGCAGACATTCATTCTCGTACATATCCTTATTGATAGTGCCGGTAGAGACGAAACTTTTGGATTTTCGACCACAACTACATATGGCCTGCCAAACCAAATACTTCTTCGGAAATTTGGACACCTTCTTTGTCCGGAAATGCTCGGCAACGGCGTTCCTATGCATTGCGGTATATAAAGCCAGAACCGGAAGCTGTTTAAATTCTTCGAGTACGTATGTTTCGTCGTCCATTATGATACAAGAAAATGTGTAAAGCTCCACCAGAAATTAGTGTAAAGCTCCACAAAGCACGACATTTTGCAGTAAAATGTTGCTTGTCATCACGGAGTCCTTGCCTCTGCTTCACTTTTTGTACGTATGATTTTGACTTCCCAACTTTGCGAGCCTCATTTGATGACTTTGCCAACTTTGCCAGCACAGGATGATTAGGATTTTCTCAATAATGGCTACCACCTTCTTGTCCATTTGTCGGGAGCATGCTTTTCGATTTGTTCCTTTTTCAACCTTCTGATCTACAGTCAAGCGCTGGTCAAAAGATTTGCAAACACAAAACGCGGTACTTTTCGGTAGTTTTAGTTTTTTGGCAAGATCGCGTACCGATAAATTCGGATTTTGCTTCCGTTCGTACAAAATGCATTTGCGCACTTCCACTTGATTCGAAACCATTTTACTGAATGTAACAAGAATGTAAACATGTTGTTTCACGAAATAAAGTGGAGAGTTTCAGCTGTCATATAAGTGAAACGTTCCAGCGATCCGTGAAATAATTTTAAATTAACACTGAAAGAAAAGTGTCCGAAATTTGACGTTGACAGGCTTTAACTCTACTACCAGCTCTCGTTTTGTGTCCTCCTTTATAGCGTAACCAATGCAAAAAATCTTCCAAAAAAATTACAATCGTCAAATGCCAGATGATTATACGTACAGTGAAAAATATGCGCAAATCAGTTAACAAAATAGTACACAAAAATCACTGACAGGCAACCTTTGCCACCCTGTACAATAGAGGTCATTTCACATTAGAGATTATTATTTTATTTTGAATTGAACATGAACAGGAAAAGCTCAAATGAAATCAATTGCATTTTCAATGAACAGAAATATCAATTCATTTATCGTTTGATCGTTAAATGAAGTTCATCGGAAGCCAATGGATTATAAAGTAATTGAACCCATAATTTAAGGGCGATTTGAGGCACTATTAAGTATCGAAGCCTCAAACCATCCATCATGCTAGTTATCACTCTTGAAAACCAACTAATTGTAATGCTCATGAGTGTACTTACCAGCAGTCAATTGCTTATTGGTGTAAATCATTGGCCAATAGCCAGAAGCTTTCGTAACGCAAATGAATCGTAAAGTAACTTTACGATGCGGTACCGTTGTTGCTCAATTAGTAATGTATGCCTGGCCAACTTTTTCATCCCGCAAAATCAGGTGGAGCCATCAGACACCACAGACACCGTGAGTTGGCTGGTCCCTCACTAAATATACTGCCGCCCGGAGCCGCTAATAAAATTGTTAAAGCACCCCAACAATTATAACAAAACAAAACTCCCTAGCAGTCATCTATCGGTTAGACATAAGCCTGCAGCATTAAAATGACTGATGCCAACTGCGTTGAGATGATCGTGTCCATTTCTCACGAGCAGGTCATAAATCTAGCGCAAGCTTCCCTTCGCCGCGTAAATATACAGCTTTTGACCCTCTGGGCAAAACATAAATCCTATGTGCTGTCAATAGAATCCCATACCTACATGTTAGTTGATCATCGGCATTTCTTTCCATTTTTTCGGCTGCTGCACCTTAAATCGACTTTTATTTGACGATTGATGGCAGTGACGCAATCATTATTGGTGCGGTCTGTGGTTGGCTTTTCCGTTTTCGGAAAATAATGCCCCCTTTCCGAGCACCGCCTGGCGTCGGTGGTGGCGTCGTGCTGCGCTTTGAATTACTTTCGCTACTGCAGGGCATCGCGCATCTGTCTAGGTACCTACTGCGTGCTCTTCAATTTCAGAAATCTTGATTAGATGCCGCCCTTAAAAAGAGGGCAGCGCATGGCAGAAGAGACCTCTGGTGGTTGAGAGATGGAGAGAGAGACAGAGATCAATCATTTCGAAGTCGGGATGTGATGTAAGCTCTGCTGGCCGAGATGCATGCATTCCCACATAATTTGAGGGTGCTCTCGCATGGAGATGTGCAACTTTCGGCAACTCGAAACCCGGTTAGATGCGCGGCGTGACGTGTGTGTGTGTGAAATTGAGGCACTTTTACATGCATCGACCCGATGCCCTTTTGAAACCGAGGGATTTTGGAAGCTCGCTATGGTACGTAACTGCGTTTTCAGATTGCGTCGTTCCAAAATGCAACGCTAACTTATGGGAATCAGAATTCAGCCAAATCCAAAGACTTCAGTATATAAGCGACGAACCTTTTCATCTCTTCGGTTGACAATTCCCACGATAGGAAGCGCTATCGAAGCGATTGCAACATCAAGGGAGGATCCCTCACACGAAGCGTAACAGACACACCCGACCAGATTGATTTGTGCCTTTCGCCACAACAGCACCACACGTATAGAAAGTCTCTTCCGCGAACCATACCGGCTCTTATGTTATGGCTTTGGCGGCGTTACTTTGCAAAGTTGGGGAAGACCCATGGGAGCACGATACACGAAACCGCCCCAAATGAAGGGTTTCCAAAATATGAATTCAAATCAAAACATTTCACCTTCTCTGCACTGGTTTTGTCGGTCAGCCGTCGTCATAAAGGAAAGTAAGTTTTGCCAAAATAAAGTTGATGGAAACGAAAGGGGGAGCCCGCACTCTCTCATTAATAAATCATATCTTCACACCGATGCGATGGATGTAAGAGCCACTGACTGACATTGATGACCTCGGCCGAAACAGCGAACTGAATTGTGGACACACCTCGCGTGAGCAGCAGACTGTGTCCATGTCAATCTTTCAACTTGTCGTGGCTTCTGAAGTGGTAGCTACTGCTGCTGTTGTCAAGATGTAGGATGATAGGGTGCAAACTGTTGATGTTTTACGATCTGATTTGCAACTCAGACAACCGATGGCTGTAGTTCACCGTTGTAACAATACATCACTCCGATGACACGTTTTACGATCGTGATGTGGAGGCTTAATTCGGGAGATTTAGTACGTGATGAAATTGTCATTACTTGTGCGCTGGTTTTTACAATTGTGGAAATAATTCGGAACTGCATGGCGTGAGTGCATTGTTCGTGTGGATTCGCTCTATTGCCGATGTGATTCCAGTTTTGATTACTTTTCTTCGGGAGATCTTTCTGCTGTTTTATGTGTTGAGCTGTAACTAATCCTAGTTTTTTTTCTCATTTCTTTCTAGGTACGTATTGAAGTATTAAGTATGTCTGCTTTATAATTCATGGATGTTAATCTGGCTTCTTCACGCTTGAAGCGAGTATAATTGTCACGGCATTAAATTCGTAAGTAAAGAAAAGAATCAAATTAGCAAACTAAGATACAAATCTAGCGGTATGGCGTGCACGAATTTGAATCCATAAGCCCCGCTATTAGCTGCCGGTAATTTCATCAGTGGTTGCATGTTCAGATCGTTCCCGATTAGTTGAGCCTTCTTGTTTCAAAATCAGTAGCGATCGAAGCACATGTGTAGATTTCGTTTTGAGACAAGTTAGATTCGGTTCCATTGTAGCAATAAATGGAGAGCTTATTTTCAAATAATTGCGATCGATTCTCCATCAGGTCTCGTACAATTGCGATCGATTCTCCATCAGGTCTTGTATCAATATCGAGTTGAGTGTTGCAGGGTGGCCAACCACCAGGAATATAAAAAAAAACTTAGAAACTCCGGGAAAACTAGAAAGAGCAACATGGTACCAATCCACGTGGAGTTTCAGGTGACCAATAAGGGGTACACTGGCTTTCTACGATTTTTTAATTATGTACGTCATGTGAATTATCGATAGTAGACCATTCAATGAAGCAAAGCCCAAAAAATATATTTCACGAAACATGCAAAGTCGTACAGTTGGCGATTTGTTTGTAAAAAAAAAACAATATATTCGAAATCAATTTACTCAAAATTGAATTCATTTATGCTTGTAAATGTTTCTGAAACCTTACATAATAAAATAATCATCCAAAAGGCGTATAGCGTAGTACTCGGTCATTCAATGCATCTAATGTTGACTAATCGAAACAATATTTTGCTATTTAGTGAAAATTTACCATAACAAAAAGGATCCAGTACTACTGCCATAAATCGGTTAAAAATGACTCTCAAGCGTTTTAATTAACCTTATCTTCCCAATGAAAACCACCCACAACATTTGTGTTGAAATTAGGAATTTCAGGTGGCGGCGATGTTGATTCTCAATTAGTTCTCAGTTTGTATCGATAGATTCGTGTCGAACCCACCTGATCTAGTACTACAATTTAGCACAAAATAGTCGTAGTAGTGCTATAAATGTTTGAGATAGGATTCAAATCTCAACTAGTTGTAGTAGATGATAAGGTTTCTTTCCAACTCAAATTATTAAATAAAATCATTCCAAATCCAGTATTAGATACCAATAGGTTCTCCCAAATTGTATTCTAACAAGTTAAAGTGCGAATAAAGTCGATTCCCCAATAAAAGTAGTTCTTATAAAAGAAAAGTGACGCCTAGTGAGACATAGCAGCAGCTCTAGTATAGAGCTACTTCACAGCCAATACCCGATTTATTGCCCAGAAAAATTCCACCGGAAATCGTGAACCTGCCCCAACATATCGGTATAGCATCCTTTCTGTTGGTATAATTCGGTCCTGGTTGGCTTTTAAGCGGTGTTAAATTACCTTGATTAGCCCATGAACATCCACCTTCACACTTTCTGAGTGGCCCCAACAGCATGCTTACTTTCTGCTTTAGCATTTCAAGCATATTGCTTTCACAATTAGCTTATTGCTTGATTTATTTTCCCAAATTGGCTCAAACAATGTTCTGGATGAAAAAGGACGTTGTAAGCATTGGTTCAGTTTCTCCACTTCAGTCACGTACGCGATGAAAGATTCGCCGCGTTTTTGTTTCAGTTCACGGAATCTGGGCTCTGATTTCTAATTTCATCTTCAAATTTCTCCCAACTAGTAAATCTATCTTCTCGGGTAAACCACCAGTCGTATGCTTCGCCTTTCAAACGATGATGGATATGCACCCCCTTAATACCCTGTGTCGAGCTAACTTTCTTATTCGTGACAGGTAATCTTCAACTTGCATTGATCTGTTGTCTCCAGAAAAGTTCAGGTCCCAACTTTGGACTCGAGATCTCCTATAATGGCTTCTATTTAGACTAGGACTTCGACTAGACGATGAGTACTTTTGGTGTCTTCGACTGTGTTTTCTTCGAGAGCTTCGGTATCTATCTCTTTCATATTCACTACTTGAACACGAGCTATTACTATCTGGCGGAATATCTCTTCTAAAGGGTGTATTCGATAAAAATGGCACACAGAAAATCTTCTGTAACTTTTGAATCGTATGAGTAAAAAACCTAGAAATTTGAGTAGATCTTATCCATAGTGTATTATTTACATCTGCCAAGTTTCATAGTTATACATTCAGTAGTTCCAGTCATGTCGTCGAAACAAGAAATTGTCCGTGATAAAATTTTGTGCACTCACAATCAAAATCCAGGGGCGTCCCACCGGTGGATTGCTAAAAAGCTTGGAATTGCAAATACAACTGTGTCTCGTGTAATAAGAACCTTCAAGGAGCGTCTGAGTGTCCAAAGGAAGGAAGGGAGTGGTCGTAAAAGTGGTCCAATGGATAGTAAAATGGCCAGGAAAGTCGTACAACAATTCAAGAACCGTCCAAACATGTCAATTCGAGATGTCGCTAAAAAGTCTAAGGTGGCAGTCGGTTTTGTGCAGAAAACCATGAAGCGTGCTGGGTTACATGTTTACAAAGTGCAAAAAGCCCCAAACCGGAATGAAAAACAAAACATCACTGCGAAAACCCGCGCCCGGAAACTTTACACGAAGCTGCTCACCAAATCCGGTTGCATCGTGATGGATGACGAAACATACGTCAAGGCCGACTTCCGTCAACTTCCTGGGCAAGAATATTTCGTTGCCAAGTCGAAGTTCGACGTTCCGGAGGATGTTCGAAAGAAGAAACTATCGAAATTTGCAAAGAAGTTTCTAATCTGGCAGGCGATTTGCGGATGTGGTGAAATAAGTGCTCCCTTCATCACTTCCGGAACAATAAACGGTGCGATTTACACGGAAGAGTGCCTTAAGAAGTGTCTCTTGCCATTCATTAAGAAGCACAAAGGATCAACTCTGTTTTGGCCTGATCTAGCATCCTGCCACTACGCTCGAAACGTATTGGAGTGGTACCGAGCCAACGGAGTCAATTTTGTGCCAAAGGATATGAACCCACCAAATTGACCGGAACTTCGTCCAATTGAAAAATTCTGGGCAATTATGAAAACGGAACTTCGCAAACATCCCAAAACTATAAAAACAGAGCTAGAATTGAAGAATATTTGGGTAAAAACAACAAAAACACTGGGAAAATCGGTTGTACAAAATTTGATGGGTGGAGTGAAAAGGAAGGTGCGGGCATTCGGAATGGAAGACGAAATTGAATAAAACAAATGTTGTAAATCAAAACTCATTAGCAGTTCTTCATTCCCTTAAAATTTCAAGAAAATCCGATAATCAGTTTAATTTTGATGAGTATATATGTGTGTGCCATTTTTATCGAGTACACCCTTTAAACCTATTTCTGTTCATTACCGACATGCCGCTATCTAAATTTGAACCGGAACTAGAGCTTGTTCTTGCAATTCTATGTTTTCTGTTTCTTCCGTTCCTACTACGGTGGCTTCTTTCATCGTCTCGTTTCGAGCCGCGATGTCTTCCGTTTATCCTACTGCTATTGTGCTTTTCTTCACCTCTCCTGTGTTCGCTAATATAATCCATGGTTTACTTCATCTCTTATGTTGCTACCGATTTGGCCCCCAAAATAGTCACCAAAAATTTTCCTTGAGCCCGATTCTTTTCAAACTTTCTGGAAATAAAGTACTACTAAATGGTTAAGCTTTGACATCATTGGTTTATTGAACCTCTTCACCCAACCCAAATGCCCGCACCTTTGCCTTGACCCCTTTCATCAAATTTTGGGCAATGATAGGACCGACTTGCTTACTTACTTTTAACCACACTTTCTTTAGTTCAAGTTCATTTTCTATCAGTTTTGGAGTTTTAACGAGCTTTGCCTTCATGATTGCCCACAATTTTTCAATTGGGCGAAGTTCGGAGTGTTTGGAGGGTTGACGTCTTTTGGTACAAAAACTACATTATTATCTTTGTACCAGTCTAAGACGGGCCGGGCATAGTGGCAAGATGCCAAATCCGCCCAAAACAGTGTCGGGCCATCGTGAGATCTCAAGAAAGGCAGAAGTCGTTTTTGGAGGCATTCGTCCTTGTAGATTTGTCCGTTGACGGTCCCAGAGGTGATGAAGGGCTGACTCATTTTGCCACATCCTCATACAAACACCAGACCCCCAACATCCATTCCCAATCCCCACCCAATAAAATATTTCCCCCCATCGCATTGTCCATTTCATCGAATACAGTCTTTATATCTTTTCTCTTCCCTGTGTGTTTTAGAATTATATTGCCTCTCCACCGTTCTCCTACTATCCTTCCCATCACGTCTTTGGTGGAACTCGTCCAAATCATCTTCTGGATAACGTCTCTCAGTCTTTGAGCTATCTACCTTTCTATCGACTTTCACCTTAGGAATTGCACCCTTTGAAAACTCTAGTAATGCTTTCTTGTTTCTTTCTCCCTTACTTCCTACTGAGACCAATTTCGATGTATCACTTTTGTCACCTTTAATCTGTTTCTTCTCTCCCCCTCCTTCGGTTCGATCATTTCTACTTTCTATGTTTTCCTCTTCCGAAGTCCCTTCTGCTCTATAAGTGATGTTGCATATCGATCCACCCAACTCCTTTTTGGCCCTTCATACAATGGCATGATTAGGATAATCAGTGGTTATTTCAGGAGAGCCCATTGCTGTCGGACTTAGTTTCCGTGCTACAATGGGTGGTAGTACATATCATACATCATACATCATACGAAGGCCCTTCTGCTCTATCCCGGGTCTCAATATCGTATTCTCTGAAAATTCTCTCAATGCGATCACATAGGTGTGCCTGTAATTTTTCATCCGTTTTGTCATTAAACACAGCATTTGCTGTTCTAATCAAATAATGACGAAGCCTTGATACAAATGCTCGATCTTTGCATTTTTCACGATCACGCTAGTTTCGTTCTTTATATTCGCTATCGGCGCGTAGGGTACCTTTAACTTTCTATCTTCCTTGACCAACCGCCTCAACAATCTCTTTTTTTCTTCTAGACTCTCTCTTTTGTCTACCCATTGTCTTCGTAATTTTAATTCGTAGTCTACCTCGTCTTCCAAAAGATACTCAACCGAATATAATCGAAGACCATTTTGAGCAAACTTGAACAAATTCACTTAAACAATACAAACGAAACCTCAAACGCACTTCACTTCACTATAAAAACAAATAAAAACACCTCAACTAAATTCAAACAAAATTTACCTAAAAACCTGAACCTTTAAACATATATTTACAATCAAGTTACCTCTAAATACTATGTAAAAAGTTTAAATTCAACTGGAATGAGTTTCCAAAGAGTAAAAAGTTTTTGACGTTGGGCGCCAATGTAACCGTGCGGGAGAAGGGTGCTGAATTTCAGTCAAACGCGATGGCTTAAGCGCCACTCCCATTAAGGGAGACCACCGGTCGTGTTGAATATACCCGACTAATTTTGAAACTGGTTTCTCAGAGGAAACGGTACTTAAGGAAAACCCTACTTCAAACGCACATATGCTAGCGAAACCTCAAATGAACACCTTTTGCCGATAAAATTAATGAAAATTCCGTCAATCCCTTCAAGTCATATAATTTCCGTAGTCTCTTTAGACTTTAAGGCCAGAACCAACCAACGAACCTGTTTTCAAACGAATGTGCTTGATTTAAATAGACCAACGCAATATTAAAAATGACGAATGAGCCAGCTAAAGGACGAAACGCACATAAAAAAATCGGAAACTAAACAAAAACTCCAATCTTAATATATTTAACATCTATTTACAAGCTTCACTCGTATTGGACAGTACTTGCTCTAAAGCTACAAACTATTTAACTAATCATGGCCATGAAAACTTTGTACGGACATACCTGCGCAGGTTTTTTCTGATGACGGTGATGACGGTGACAAACGAAGGATGATGACGGAACGAAGCGAAGGTGGCGGTTCAGGAATGGCGACGGTTCCGAAATGGCGACGGTTACGAGATGGCGACGGTTCCGAGATGGCGACGCTTGACCACACAAATGGCGTGCCTCGGTGTACCTAGACTCGTGCGCAATATGGCCGAAACTAGAGTTGCGGAGAGAGTGGTGGCTGGACGGAAGGCTTACGATTTATATCTCGTCGAGAACGTCCGGAATTGACCGTCTCCTTCAATATAGGAGCCCCCTTTCCCAAGCGACCTGGCTTCGCGTACCTTTCCGCTATGACCGAGCGGGGTTAAGGAAGACTACTATATATTTTGGGTAAGGTCCGGTTCAGTGTCCGAAACTTGACAATGGATCACTGAAACCGCGCTTTCGGTATCTGTTCCACGTGGATTGTAACGTAGGGTGGAATCACGACGGATTATTGGCGACCCTCGGAATAACTTCGCTAGTCTTTCGGGCGATTTTCACTCTCCTTCGTTTAGCTACCTAAAATAGACGGGCCTTTGCAGGGCGCACGAGTCTGGCGTTCTTGCAGACGACGTTCACCAAATCGCTCAAACCACCTCCGTTCAGCGTCCACGATCGCCGAACGAGGTATATTAATTCAGCCCGTACAATACAAAAAGCCCGTTGAGCTGTCCAACGCGAAATGATAAAATTACAATCCAGAATCACGATCAAATTAAACATTTAGTAACATTACATTTTTTACGTATTCACAATTTTAACAGATGTTTGCATAACGTATACTACATTCAAGCACTTCGTCATCTTTGACTAAACACTTAAAACACTTAAAAACCGCGACAAACACAACTGTTTTCAAGCCGATTCGCTAGTGTAATGGCCGGGATTAACACCTCCATTGCCCAAGAAATCACGGAATCAAAGAAATTGAATCGGACGCGAGAAATAATGTTCGGCTTAGCCATTGTATTGTATTCAGGTGTTCATTTGATATCCATCTCTTTCGCATATGTAGCCACCCATAAAAAAAACTTTCTTCCTAGCGTCCTATAAAAAAGCTTCCATCTATCATCCAATAAGAAAACCACAAATGTACAACGAATAACAAGAATCAAAACAAAAATCCAATTGGAAACGAAATCTAATTTGAAACACATAATCTACTATCTACACTACTTTGAACTCCAAATCTAGTATTTACAAATTTACATTTTTACAAAATTGGTCCAAACTTCCACAGTTATTAATTGAGAGCTCTCGATGCCAAGTACCATTTTTGCATTAGTATGATTGTGTGGCAAGTACAATCATACCCAAAGCCCAGGGAGTCGAGAAATTTTCCTTTACGAAAAATTTCTAGACCAGACCGGGAATCGAAACCAGCCACCTCCAGCATGGTATTGCTTTGTAGCTGCGCCTTTACCGACTGAGCTAAGGGAGGTTCCGCACAGCATCCTTACAGTTGTCTTAAATCGGTCCAAGTCGACCCTCGGACATTTTCAATCTTGTCTTCCAAATGCACAGTGGTCCAGAATGCGAATTTAGCTGGAAAGATACGTTTTCAGCCTAAGTTTGAAGTTTTGGAGCAAAACTGTTTTCTAAAACAGTTGTTTCTAATAATAAAGCCCTTCTATTGGTGTGAATGAAAAGTATGGTGGTTCTTGTTTTAAGAGAAAGCGAAAATCTAACTTTTTATTTGCAGGAATTATTCGGAAAAGTTGTAGATGAGAACATTTTAAGCCACTTTGATACCACAAATTTTTCTGTCGCTTTTGAAATGACCGAACTCGAGCAATTTTTCCTACGTAGCTTAAGGTGGCTCTATAAAAATTAGTTATTTTGCTCTAACTTTTTAATTTCAAATTTTTCAGCAAAGCTGTCTACCCATGTCTTACCCAAGATACAACTTTTGATGTACTGAAATCGTCGCTATCGAATCTCAAACAAAAGTTATCATGGTTTTTGTAAAAAAAAGGCCTTTTCAAATTATGATCTCTCATCTGTAATTCCTTGGGTTGTATCGGAACGGATCTACTGTTCCAGGTACAATGGCAGCTTTTCGCATGCGTAGATTGCACAAGGAGCCAGTACACTTGATAATTATAAAATGGGGACAGTAACGTTTCAGCAGCTTCTGGACGGATCGGTCAGAACCCATTACTACCGATGCTCCATCTGATCCAAAGCTCATTAAAGAAAACAAAAAAATCACGTTCGAAACAACTATGCTTTGAATAGCAAAAATACCCATCGAGAACATTATTCTAACTTTCCAAAATTCCTCTGAATGAATGCATGAAAATGCTTCTCAATTGAAAGGACAGTATTTTTTGTAGAAATATCTGTAGGAAATTCTCTTAAGGAACATTGAGAAAAATACTTCTCCAACGGAAAATATTGAAGTATTTTTTGAAGAACTATATGTTAGAATGCCTTCAGACATCTTAGACAAAATTTAAAAAATAATTCTTCAAGGAACCCCTTGCGGATTTTTTGAAATTCAGAATTTAAAAAAATGAGATTATGGCATTCATGCAAAACATTCTTCTTAGATTTCTCCAAACAAATCAAGATTTTCTCCAAGAACTATCTTATAGTTTTTATGTAGTTCTTTCAGGTGTCCTGCAGAGATTCCTTTAGAATCACAAAACTGTTGAAGTTCAGGGGGCCTCAAAAAAAAAATCACCACAAGAAAATTTTGAAATACGACCGATGAGATTCCCGATGAAACTCCTGAAAAAATCTTTAGAGGAATGCCTACAAACTCCTGAAGAATACCTAATCTGCATATGTTGTACAAAGTACAACAGCGCGAGTGCTCAAATGTTAAGGATCCCAGCACTCACTAGAAATAACTGTGGAAGTTATGTGGAAGAAGCAACGCATCCAAATTTTGCACTTGCATGGCGAAAATTCAAACTACTCTCACGCCAAGTTGGTGAAATTGTTGAATGTGCCTAAATCATCTGTTACCAACGTATTAAAAGTGTTCGGTGAACGTTTTTCGACAGCCAGGAAAGCTGGATCGGGGGGAAATCGAAAGCCGGAGGCCACTGCGACGACAAAAAGAGTTGCCCGCTGTTTCTAGCGGAACCCCAACCTCTCCGTCCGAGATGTCGCAAAGAAGCTGGGAGTGGCGCCTTCAACCGTGGATAGAGCTAAAAAACGAGCTGGACTGTCGACTTACAAGAAAGTGGTGACTCCAAATCGCGACGATAAACAAAACACGTCGGCCAAAGCACGATCGCGAAAGTTGTACACGGCGATGCTGACGAAGTTTGATTGCGTGGTACAGGACGATGAAACTTACGTCAAGGCAGACTTTAAACAGCTTCCTGGACAGGAATTTTATACGGCAACCGGACGGGGAAAGGTGGCAGATATTTTCAAGCACATTAAACTGTCAAAGTTTGCGAAGAAATATCTGGTGTGGCAGGCCATCTTGCGACCGGAACCGTCAACCAGGAAATTTATCTGAGCGAGTGCCTACAAAAACGTCTACTGCCTTTCCTGAAGCGACACAATTGTTCCGTTCTATTTTGGCCGGATTTGGCATCTTGCCATTACGGAAAAA
This sequence comes from Aedes koreicus, assembly GCA_024533555.2. Taxonomy (NCBI): domain Eukaryota; kingdom Metazoa; phylum Arthropoda; class Insecta; order Diptera; family Culicidae; genus Aedes; species Aedes koreicus. The sequence goes on along the minus strand of JAHHFK020005933.1, from coordinate 263,533 downwards.
AGGCGCCAAGTGGTATGCCAACAAAGTTCAAAATGTGCCCAAGGACGAGAACCCTCCCAACACGTCAGAGCTCCGCCCAATCGAACAATATTGGGCCATCGTCAAGCGGAACCTTAAGAAGACTCAAAAAGCTGTTGTGAGCGAGAAACAGTTCAAGGCAAACTGGCGTTCTGCGGCGAATAAAGTGGACAAGGAGACTGTACAGAATCTTATGGCAGGTGTTGAAGGAAAGACCCGGCAATTCGGATACGGTAAAAAGGAAGCTTAGCTGAATATTTCTCCTGTATTTTGTATTAACTGAACTTGAAAAAGAAAAAGAATTTGACTTATTAAAAAAAACTTTGATCGACTCACACCCATTACTGCTTGACCAAATTTTGATCGGAACACCCTTGAATCTACAAAGTTTGTTTTATTCAATCTCATCTCGCATCACTAATACCCGCACCTTCCTTTTTAAATCCACACATCACATTTTGTTCATGGGATTTTGTTAGTGTTTTTGTTGTTTTTACCCAAATTTTTATCAACTTCAGCTCTGTTCTAATAGTTATGGGACGTTTGCTAGATCAGGCCAAAAGAGAGTTGATCCTTTGCGCGTCCTTATGAATGGCATGAGACGCTCTTCCGTGCTAATCGCATTAATTGATTGTTCCGGAAGTGATAGAGGGAGCGCTTGTTTCACCACATCCGCAATTCGCCTCCTAAATCAGGAACTTCTTTGCAAATTTCTATAATATCTTCTTTCGAACATCCTCCGGGACATCGTACTTAGACTTGGAAACGAAATATTCTTGCCCAGGAAGTTGACTGAAATCGGCCTTGACGTAAGTTTCGTCATCCATCACGATGCATCACGATTCGGCGAGCAACTTCGTGAAAAGTTTCCGGGCGCGGGTTTTCGCAGTGATGTTTTGCTTTGGGGTTTGGGGCTTTTTACACCTTGTAAACATGTAACCTAGCACGTTTCATGGTTTCCTGCACAAAATGGTCTGACACCTTGGACTTTTTAGCGACATCTCGAATTGACATGTTAGGACGGTTCTTGAACTGTACCACCACTTTCCTGGCCATTTTACTGTCCATTGGACCACAATACATTATGCGTAAGATTTGCTCACATTTTCAGGTTTGTACTCATACGGTTCAAAATTTACGGAAGATTTTCGGTGTGCCATTTTTATCCAATACACAATTTAAGCAATAATTTTGAATGCAATATGGTCGAAATATTATGAACTGTTTGTATGCACATGCATGTTTGAACATTTTAGCTTAGTTGAAAAGAAATGTTTATGTGACATTTATGGTAGAAAATGTACTGTTTTCATAAATTTTATCGATAAAAAGCAACATTTTCCAAAGATGTTTGAAGGTTTTCCTTATTTGTTTAAGGTTTTAATAGATATTTTTTGGAAATCGATCAATTCAGCCATAATTATTTTTTAGAAAGAGACTATTATGCCCATGAAAGATTTAAAAAAATCAAACAATTATTTAAACAACTGATCAAATCTGATTCGTTTATGGTTTATTTTCTTTTTGCGATAGGTTGTGCAGTGCACACGTGGAACAGAGCAACTGAGTATCTAGGAAAATATTACCTTCTCAAGCCCTTTATAAATAAAAAAAAACAGTGCCAAAAAAGTTCAATTTTTCCAAGGACTGCTGCTGTCAACACTAAAATCAACTTCTTCAAAAGGTCAATCCACCCTACCTATCTAAAACTTCTCCTCATGCTGACATTATCTCCAGCATCAAACCTCAACCAATTGACATGCTGCAAACGATGTCAAATCTCACTTACATTCCAATGCATCGCTCGCACGATTTTACAAGCTCGGATGTATGGTGGCCAACGGCCTCATATCTCGGAATCCCTTCGAACATCCCGCTTGCTTCCTTTCTCTTCCCATCCCATCCCAGCCCAGCAAAAAACTAATGAGTCGAAACATTGACGAGTCCATTGACTTTGGGTCGGCGACGTGGAGGAGTCGTCCGCGATCATATCGGAACCGAAGCGTACAAGATCTCGTTCCACAACGCCAGATCAAGATCTGAGAGTACGCGTGCCTGCGCCCATTGATCTTCAACGACGCAACAGCAACAGCAGCAACAGCAACAAGATAATCTTGCACAATCTTTCCCCCTACAACTGTACACTTTCAACATCTTGTTACAATCTCCGGTCACGTGTGTTTTCCCTCCTGACCCTTTCCGTTCCCCGTCATCATCGGTCGCCCGGACTTAATATCAACGTGTCAGAATATTGATTAGTTTAATTTAAATTACAGTCTTTGCCGTGGTTGGACGCGGGGATCTTCTGCACTGGATGGTCCATTCGTTCGTCTTTTCTCGGAGATGGGTGGGCTGAAGATGAAGCGGGAGGGAATGGTGACGATTACTGTTATTATTACGACTGCGCTGATGCCAATGATGATGGAGACTCCCAGGAGAATCCAAAGAAAACGTGTGGCTTGGTTCCGTCATCTAGTTTTTAGATAACGATGCCCAGTCCACGTCGTTGTTTTGAAATGCAGTTCGTAGCTAAATTTCATCGCCACAAAGGATCCCACTATGCATCCCGGTGCTGAGATTCACCTTCTTCTGAGGTGTTGACTGATGATGAAAGGTTACACCACCATCACACACCATCACCATGAGTCCAATTTTAATGATGATCGATCGATCGACAAAAAAGTACTCCCCAACGGACGAAGACGACGACAACCTGGGGAAGACACCGTTACCAATCGCTCCGTACGATCGTCGAACGGATCGAACGGAACTGATTCACAGTCCCTCTAGCTACGACATGAACGGGCGGCGCACGGAGGGGCTGCCGATGAAAGCGAGTGAAAGATCTAGGAATTTATAGACAATTTTCACTATCGGTAGCATGATTCGAATTATAATTATTGGGATTCCTTTCTCGAGCCCGGGTAGTTGTTTGCTTTCACCTGTTGTTGGTTCCCTTCTATTCGGTCGCCATCATAAGCGATGCTCATCAAGGAGAGGTTGGAGATCATGCCAGATCATGCCAGATCATGGTACTTTGGGATGTTTTCTCAAAGTACTGTTATTACCAGAGGTGCAGCGTTCGCTGGCGAGAGGTTGCTCTGGCAATGAACGGTACTTTAGGAGTCATGATGATGGCTTTCGAACGTGGAAGACACTGACGATTTGAATCGACTCCGAACCAAAATGCGTACAATTCTTGGGATTCACCTTGGTTTTCGCCTCATTTCATGCGAACAATGGCCGGCGACGTAGCGAGTGGATGTGACAATTTGAGCGCGCTTTTCACGTTTGAAATCATACCAGCGTGACGGATTGTCAATAGAAGGTGTATGTGTGTATTTAGGTTCTACCGTGCCCCGTCACCGTCACCGTCAATTGCGGAAATGTGATGTAAGAATGTGCGCAATTTTGTGATTAGATGCAGATGGCTGAAACAATGGCGGAATTCTAAATAAGGGTCACGCTTCTTGCTAGGTTTAAGTGAACCACGCTCTGCTTGGATGAGTTTTCACCCTTGTTTCGTGGGGAACTCGGTTTTGGGCAAAAACAGCAAAACCTTCAACGTTTGCGTCAATAAACATTGAATTTAATCACCTCTATTTCAGAGAAGAAACTTTCTCTGGGGCTCGTCAATCTATTTACTTTCTCAGCACATCGAAGAGTGGCCGTGTGAAGATGGTCAAATTACTTTCGGAGGTGTCAACAATGCATTTCCATCGAGATGTGTTCAAAAACTAGCCATTATTTTCGACAGAATTTCTGAACAGTGAAAATGGTGCAGACGAATGCGAAATCTGGCAAATACAGCACCGGTATTTCACCGAAGAAAGTTTAAACTATCTGTCAACAATTGTGCCGAAATACCCCACCTCACGCCACCCATAAGTCCAATAAATCAATCTCATTTCACTGGGTTATTCATTATCTTGTCTTGCTATGCAACATTTCCCTCAGAGAGATTTCCCTTTCGCTTGTAACAGCGACCAACCAACCAATCGATCATCACCATCATGATCATCATCATCATCGGGAGATTAAATCAGCTGTCAGATAATTATTCTATTTATTCACATCTATTTTTTTCGCGTTTTCAATTTAAATTTTTCATTCCCATCTTCCATCAGTCATCAGATTTCCTGGTGGCGGTGACTGCGCGCCAAGATGATCACGATCATTCGTCGAAAGAAAAGCTGATTGACTGACTGGGTGACTGTGTTGGATAATCTGCGCGGACTATGTTGGAGACCTACACCTGCTGCCTCTCTACTTTGATCGGGTGAATTACAAGGAGGTAATCAAATCGATCTTTGGCGATGTGAGGGGTCCATCGGGAGGAAAAGGGCGAGTGGTGTCTTAGCTGAGCTGAGTAATATATATATAAATTGGCATTTTTGCGGCAGTGTAGTTCGCGAGTAGGTCCAATGAGGGGAATTAGATTGGAGAAAGTCACTCCCATTTGATGTGAAGGAGTGCTGAAGTATGTAAGATTTCTTTGGTCATTAATGGGTCTAATGATAGTGCTGGGACGATTTGACGAGATTTATTAATTTCGAATGCTATATGGATCGTTTTGTTCGGTTTCACTTGGATTACAAAGATTTGTATGGAATGGCTTGAAGAGACGTTAGATTTTTTTGCAGTATTGTAGGATTTCTTTACAGTATTTCCCTGCATTGTAATATTTTAATCAATTAGAGTTCGAAAATTAAAATCAAATTGTTTTGAATATATAATCAGGTGCAAAAAATGATTTCCCTTGCAAACATTAAAGCTAAAATATACAGAAACAAAATTAGAGGGTTTGTGCACAAGACATGATTGCATGGTTGACGTTGGATAACATAATGGTTTTAGATGTTTAATTTTATTGTAAATACAACTATTTTTAGTCATTTCCCTTATGTGCCTGATGCAGCAAGTCACTTGTATTCAAAGTGAAGAATGCCTGGGGTGATTTGTAGTTTAGATATCAAGTGAAATATATAATTATTTACAGATCTTACAAATCGTAGCTCCAAAAGTATGCACTTACTTTGCTAAAAGTTATCAACGAGTTATTGAGCTTAATTTATATGCATTTTTCTGGCATACAAACTACTTTCCGCCCTCAATTGATTGCCTAAAACAATCCAGAATAGTTACTCGGTTTCGAGTTTTTTAGCTGGAAAATTAAATTGGTCATTCGAAAAGGAACGGTGGGCATCCCAAGCAGCACACAATGGTCGGAAATGGTTGCAGCAACTTGATTGTGAGTTAATTGAGTCACAATGCAGTCACCACAGCTGGTTTGGAACAAGTGTTCTAAGGTCTGTATCCACATTAATCCGGACACCTTCAAATAATTGTAACTTTTGAAATATTGCACGTAGGAATGAAAAATTTCACTGTGGTATAGCTGAGAGTCTGTGATGAAAAAGACTATGATTGATGTTTAGTATTCAAGATGGCGACGAAAGAAAAACAAGTGCGCGAGCGAATTTTGTACGGGCGTACGGCAAATCCTGACTTGTCAATATGGGACCTTGCAAAAACATTGCATTTGCCTAAATCCACTGTTCACGATGTGCTCAAATCATTTTCGGAACGTTTGACGGTGGAGAGGAAACCGAGAAGTGACAAAAACATTGGACGCGCTGATCCTGTCATGGACCGAAAGGTGAAAAGGATATTAACGAAAAATCCAAATATCTCCATTTGAACGGTGGCTCGTAAAATAGGGATGTCGCCTGGTTTTGTCCAAAAATCAAAACAACGTTTGGGACTTAAAACGTATAAAGTAAAAACAGTTCCAAATCGCAACGACAAACAGAACTTGGCAGCAAAATCACGGGCCCGACGTTTGTACTGCGAATATTTGACGAAGTTTTCATGCGTTGTTATGCACGATGAAACCTATGTCCTGGAGAATTGCAAGCAGCTTCCAGGGCTGGCTTTTTATTCTGCTATGGCCAGAAATAAAACAGCTGAGCATTTCAGAACGAAGAAGGCATCGAAGTTTCCCAAAAAATACCTTGTGTGGCAAGCAATTTGCACGTGTGGCAAAAAGAGTAAATCTTTCGTCACTACAGGCACAATCAACAAGGAGATCTATCAGAAAGAGTGTCTGCAGAAGCGATTGCTACCCTTCATCAAAAGTCACAAAGAAAAACCTTTGTTCTGGCCCGATTTGGCATCATGCCACTATGCTAAAACTGCGATGGAGTGGTACCAAGCAAATCAAGTGAACATTGTACCAAAAACCTCAAACCTGCCAAATTGCCCAGAGCTACGACCAATCGAGAGATATTGGGCTCTGATGAAGCGGAAGCTTTCTGGAAAGAAGCAAGGAATCAAAGACATCAAACACTTCCAGCAAATTTGGACATAGACGGCTTCTACGATTTCTGAAGAGTCTGTACAAACCCTAATGGACGGAGTTAAGCGCAAAGTTCGAAAATTTTATGCAACTACCGAATAACTATGTTTTGTCTTCGCGAATTGTTAAAACACATCCCATGAATCTGAAATAAACAACTAGGACGGAAATATAATGAGAAATTTATGTTTTATTCATGTTTTGAGGTGTCCGGATTATTGCGGATACAGACCTTACTAGGGATGGTCCGCGTTACAAATTGACATCTCTTTAACCAGCATGTACTAAATTTGTTCTACTCCTCGTCGCTGAAAATGGCCGAATGTAAAATTCTGATATTCTAGTTGTTACGGGCAGGGGCATAAGCAATAACGCGCTCGTCGTAATAGCCCTTCTGGAGAAGCCCGGTGATTGCGACCGACAGGAAACTGCAATGAGTCTTCGCCTTACCGTATCGCGAACGGCTAGCCTGGTTGTGGCACGGTAGACCAGATAACAATGTAGAACCATCAGTCATAAGAGCTGATGTGCACCACTGAAATTTTGATTTACCCAGCCAAAATGAAAGAAACTTGTGATATAACGACCCCTTTCAATAAGAAAGAAGAAGACATTTTAAGTATTTCTATAACCGACGTACCTTCAAAAATATCTTTGCTAAAACATAACTCAACTGAAATTCTTATTTATTGCCAAAATTTCAACCGTATGAAAGGCGCAGCAAAAATGAAAGAAACATATAAAAATTTACTAGGCTCATTTTTTTCGGTAATTTTAGCTACTGAAACAAGCTGGGATGAAAGTGTTCGAAGTTAAGAAATTTTTGGAAGTACTTTTGATGTATTCAGAGACGACCGAAGTTTTCATGAGTCCCAGAAAAAGTCTGGTGGAGGTGTTCTCATAGCAATTTCAGCCAAATTCAATTCAGAAATCATTTCTTCGAGTAAATTCAAAGAATTTGAGCATGTTTGGGTGAAATCATGCATTGCTGGTGAAACACACGTGTTTGCCTCCGTGTATTTTCTACCAGATCATTTTCAAAACGCTGAACAAATTGTATCACAATTACCAATTATTTGTCTTTAACCAAAGACAAGTTGACTTTATTCAGGACTCTGAAAATGAAAGCATTTTACTTCCAGTCGTTGGGGACAATGAAACAGTGTAGTTTGTTCTCGACAAAACTGCTAATTTAGGTCTAAATCAAATTAATACTGTCAAGAGTCAACAGAACTGTTACTTGGACTTTCTGTTGATCAATGTTCACGAAGAATTCTGTGTGAATGAATCATTGAATCCCTTATGGAAAAATGAAGCATTTCACACAGCAATCTTATTCTCTCTATTTGTTCATGAAACTCAAAGACTGTGAATTCGAGGAAATCTTTGAATCAAAGAAAATTATGAAAATATAAAAGGCAGATTAAGTAGTGTAAACTGGCAACTAATACTGCGGAATGAAGGAAATGTTGAAATTGGGGTTGATGTCTTTTATAATGTTCTTTTCGAAATTATTCATGAAGAAATTCCAATCAAGGTAATACGACGTCATAACAATTTAAAATATCCAGTCCGGTACAACTGACAAATAAACAAATTAAAAAATCGCAAGCAAAAAGCGCACAAAATTTACAAAAAAAAATAACAGCAATGATGATTTAGAGAAATATTCAGACGTTTGTAATCAACTAAATTTAGCCATCGATATCGCATTTGAAAAGCATAACAATAAAACTGAATTGAAATAAAGTCGTGCCCTAAAGCCTTTTTCAATTACGTTAAAACAAAATTGAAATCTGACAATTTTCCATCATCTAGAAAGAAGCAATTCGGAAGAAATATGCAATCTTTTTGCAACATTTTTCCAGGAAATTTATACCACCTGTTTCGAAAATGACCGGGACTGGGACTCCTTTGAACTTATCTCGGATTTTCCTTGTGATATAGGTGTTTATAGAGTCACGGTACACGACATCCTGCATGCCCTTAAAATCTAGATACCTTGAAAGGTGCAGGACCTGACGATATTCCCTCTGTGTTCCTGAAGAACCTAGCTATGGAACTTACAACCGCATTGTTTGGCTCTTTAAAATATCGCTTGAAACTGGTAAGGTCTGTATCCACATTAATCCGGACACCTTCAAATCATTGTAACTTTTGAAATATTGTACGTAGGAATGAAATATGATGAAAAAGACTATGATTGATGTTAACATTTCATGTTTAGTATTCAAAATGGCGATGAAAGAAAAACAAGTGCGCGAGCGAATTTTGTACGGGCGTACGGCAAATCCTAACTTGTCAATACGGGACCTTGCAAAAACATTGGTTTTGCCTGTTCACTGTTCACGATGTGCTCAAATCATTTTCGGAACGTTTGACGGTGGAGAGGAAACCGAGAAGTGACAAAGCTGATCCTGGCATGGACCGAAAGGTGAAAAGGATATTAACGAAAAACCCAAATCTCTCCATTCGAACGGTGGCTCGTAAAATAGGGATGTCGCCTGGTTTTGTCCAAAAATCAAAACAACGTTTGGGACTTAAGTCGTATAAAGTAAAAACAGTTCCAAATCGCAACGACAAACAGAACTTGGCAGCAAAACCACGGGCTCGACGTTTGTACTGCAAATATTTGACGAAGTTTTCATGCGTTGTTATGCACGATGAAACCTATGTCCTGGAGAATTTCAAGCAGCTTCCAGGGCTGGCTTTTTATTCTGCTATGGCCAGAAATAAAACAGCTGAGCATTTCAGAACGAAGAAGGCATCGAAGTTTCCCAAAAAATACCTTGTGTGGCAAGCAATTTGCACGTGTGGCAAAAAGAGTAAAGTAAGTACAGGCACATTCAACAAGGAGATCTATCAGAAAGAGTGTCTGCAGAAGCGATTGCTACCCTTCATCAAAAGTCACAAAGAAAAACCTTTGTTCTGGCCCGATTTGGCATCATGCCACTATGCTAAAACTGTGATGGAGTGGTACCAAGCAAATCAAGTGAACATTGTACCAAAAACCTCAAACCCGCCAAATTGCCCAGAGCTACGACCAATCGAGAGATATTGGGCTCTGATGAAGCGGAAGCTTTCTGGAAAGAAGCAAGGAATCAAATTGATGTCTTTGACACTTCCAGCAAATTTGAACAAAGACGGCTTCTACGATTTCTGAAGAGTCTGTACAAACCCTAATGGACGGAGTTAAGCGCAAATTTCGAAAATTTTATGCAACTACCGAATAACTATGTTTTGTGTTCACGAATTGTTAAAACACATCCCATGAATCTGAAATAAACAACTACGATGGAAATATAATGCGAAATTTATGTTTTATTCATGTTTTGAGGTGTCCGGATTATGGCGGATACAGACCTTATATTCCCGAAAATATAGAAAAACTCTTTTCTGGTGCCTATCTTTAAATCCAAGACCAACTACGTTGTTCTCTTCAAAGTGGTTAGTAAATATCACTTAAACCAAATTGGAAAAATCGAATCATCCGAATGTTGTTTTGGTCAATTTGAAAATCAACTTAAGTAGTTGTGTAGCACTATTCAATCAAAGGAAGTCAATATTTGGAAAAGGGTTACTAGAGCCTACCGAAGTTTGGCAAAGCAATCCCAGTTGGGTACTAGGCTTTATAACTCAAGTCGAGCCTAACTGGGACTGTGTGCTACATCTACCAATCTCTACTACATGTTAGTTGTGGCTGGATATTTGATTAGCACTAAATTAAATCTGGGTCATACCACAATATTCCTAAGTATTGGACACAGTGGTTAAAGGGCTCTACAAGCATGAAGAAGAAAAAAACAGCCAGAATGCTTTTTAGGTTACTCGCATAGTGCGATGTGGCTTTCGATTGGGAAGATATGGCACCTTCAACAACGCTAAAGACCCAATTTGGACCGAACGTCAAGAGCAATCTATCCTAATCCACCCAAAATTATGATTGAAGGATTTGGTGAACTTAGAGTCTCTAGAAGCAGTTCGTGCTTTATAGCAACTTTGCTCTTTGGTCATATACTTAACGATTTCATCATCTCCACTCTGCTCAACCAATCGCAATTTTGTGAAAAAGTAGGCGGAATTTTATAATTTGAGATAACTCGGTGGACAGGCAATCTGGTACCCCATAGCAAGATGCTTAGAACCGGACCGGAAGATTCGATGGGCTAGCTCCCCCTTTGTGCTTCAAATGATATGGAACAAATGCATTATGCACCAAGAATATATAACATATCGTAGAAGAAGGAATTTTCAAGGTAATTTGGATACTATTTACTACATTAAAAGTACGTTTGCCGCTAAAAACAAAGGTTATCAGCTCTTGAAAGAGCTAGTTTCCCAAGTAACAGTTTTAGTTTTATTCCATCCGTAAAGCACTCCTCCCAGCTTTGCTGATAAAACTACATTCAAAACTGTTTTGTCTACCAACATCTCCTCTATGCTTCTTTAAAGCCGAAATGTGTACAAAATGGCCCACTCTTTAGACGGTTGGGAAAACAAGTTAATAAAACCTGTATAAGACCATACACATTTTGAACATGTTCTAGTGAGAGATGTTATGACCACTTGAGAACCTTCATAAAACCTATTGGCTGCCATGAAAACCAGAATGTGGCCAAATGGCCACAGCTGTCGAACTTCACTGTGAAATCGAGGTTGTTTTTTGTTGTTCTGCTTTGTTCGATTCTCTGCTCTTCTGATTCATTTAAAGGGCGAACACGAAATTATTGCGACACCGAAAATGTCATGCCAATTTTCTTATAATGTTTAGAATCAAACCAAAATTTTGGGGTAGTTTTATACATATATTTACTTCAAAAATCAAAAGAAAAGTTAATCGATGGAGCCTTGAGTGTAAAATTGAACGCATTTTCGCTTGATGTCCTCCATCAAAGTCTTTACAGTGTCATCCGGTACCAGTTTCTCAGTTTTTTTTCCATTTTCTTAACATGTCCTTCTCGTCTTTGACTGTCTTCTTGCTCTTCCGAAGTTCCCGCTTCATCATTGCCCAGTACTGCTCCACCGGGCGCAGCTCCGGACAGTTTGGCAGATTCATGTCCTTTGGAACAAAATGGACAGAATTGGCCTCATACCACTCCAGGACACTTTTAGAATAGTGGCATGATGCCAAATCTGGCCAAAATAGCGGAGCTTCGTCGTGCTGCTGCAAGAACGGCAAAAGGCGCTTCTCGAGGCACTCAGATTTGTAGATCTCGCCATTTACTGTGCCCTTTGTCACGAAAGGCTCACTCCTCAGTCCGCAAGAGCAGATGGCCTGCCAAATGAGATATTTGGAGGTGAACTTCGACATTTTCTTCTTCTTAAATTTGTCGTCCACATAGAACTTGCTCTTGCCGGTGAAAAACTCCAACCCCGGAATTTGCTTAAAATCGGCTTTTATATACGTTTCGTCGTCCATCACACAGCAGCCATATTTTGTCAGCATCTTCTCGTAGAGCTTCCGTGCCCGAGTTTTAGCCGTCGATTGTTGCCGCTCAGCGCGGTTTGGGAAGTTCTCTACCTTGTATGTATGTAGTCCAGCTCTCTTCTTTGCATTCTGGACGTAGCTCTGCGACATGCCGATCTTTTTAGCCAAATCACGGCTTGAGACGTTGGGATTTGCTTTAATCATCCGCTTCACCTTTCCCTCCGTCTTTTTGTTCTCCGGTCCCGGTTTTCTTCCAGCTCCTTTGCCGTGGTCCAACGTCAACCGCTCCTGGAACCGCTTCAGCACTCTGGAGACGGTTGAATGGTGAATGTTCAACATTTTTCCCAACTGCCGGTGCGACAGGTCAGGAAATTCCAGGTGTTTGGAAAGAATTTGTTCTCTCGACTCGCGTTGGTTCACCTCCATTTTCGTTGAATCGAAAAACACGACTTCGAGTTTGACAGCATGTAAACAATACACATCAATGAGAAAGTGTGCAAAATTTGGTTGATTTTTACCCAATGGTAAAAAAGTTATGCCCTGTTGAATGTGTCGCAATAATTTCGTGTTCGCCCTTTAGCAACAAAAAAAAGGTCTAGTGTTGCGGGAATTTTTGTTTGATAGCAAAATATCAAAAACAAATGGTGTTTTATACAGCGTAGTATGCTCCAAATTATATGCGCATTTATTTTTATGGTTAATATTGGCACGATAAGAGCCGAAAATTAATGCGCCTCGGAAATTATGCGAATTTACAACAACATAAATTAAATTAAAACAAATATATTCGATAAATTAATCACGAATTTCCTGAAAAGTGCTTGGAAATGGATGAGATTATCTAAATGAATGCCGAAATTAGTCTCCGATCTACAGTTTATTTGCATACCATTGAAAATTTGATGCATTTATTTTTTCACATTTAATTTATTCCTTATATTTCAATATGGCGATTGGGAAAAAAAATCACAATTCTGTCATAAAGCCAAGTTATCTTCGCAATGACTATCATAAAACTATTTGGTCTTATGGTTACTTCCTTCAATGCCAATTTGCCGTTTAATGCATTAAATGGATGCAAAATGGTTTTAAAATGTTTTTTCAACTGACCATAATAAGATAATATGAATGAGTCCTAAAACGGCATTTCAATACAGCCTTTTACGAGTTCATAAAGTCGAAATAAAACCTTTGATAGGAGTAAAAGGAATTTGAGAAACAAGGTTTTAAGATCGTTGTAAACTAGCTGTGTAGGTTATCATAAACCTGACTAAAATATGAAGCCTATTGGCACCTCTTGGTGCCATAATAAAACCAAATTGATTTCAAGTGGCTTTCATAAAACTTTAATAAAACTTAATAAAGCAAGATGGTATTAGCAATGTTACTTGGGTTAGCTTCTTTTTTTTATTTAGGAGGTACAATTGAAAAAAGTGTCGAAATTTTATCTTTTTTATCGTTATCTTTTTTTGTATTGAATCAACTTAAGTATCCCTGAATATGCCAACGTTTTTTCGTAGTTTGATTTATACGTCGACAGTTTTGTTTACTTGTTTATTGATTCGTATGTTTCCTTCTTTTTTTTTCAGGTAAGTCACTGAGCCAGCTGTAATGTAAGAGTCGCAATGATGTGTTGTCGGCTGTAATGTAAGTGTTAAGTTTTCCAAAATTTATAGTTATTTTTTCACACAGCGTCATTTTGACACAAGATCAACCATCAGAAGGCCTGTCATTTTAATGTCAGATAAAAATACGACAAGAGAAGCATTCATGCATGCGCACACATCTCGATCCGTTGTCTAGTTCAAGGAATGCAACCTAATTAGGCCGCTATAATTACTCCATGCAGGCGAATACCGTCACACTTGCTGTAAGCCATGAATGCTAACTAGTTCCAGAGACTCGTTCGGGTCCGTCTGATCTTCCATAATATCCATATTTCACACGCTGACAAACGCCAATTTAAAACATCTTAATTTTCCATCACGATCACTTTAATCGGAAACATGCAACATGTGTGTGCCGTTTGCTAGTTGCTGCTGGTGACTGCAAAAGAGAGGACCCACTAGAGAAAGGGAGTTCCATCGCTTGTTTGTCAAATTGACTCCGTTTGTCACGACTTGTCGTTTTGTTGCTCTGCCCGACCGACTCCTCTAGGCGGAGGAGTCAAGGAAAGAGTGATCGCATGTGAGTTTGGCTGGGTTTGGAGGAACATGGTTTGGGAAGTTGTCATCACATCAACAGCGTGCAGAGTGTGAGTTTGTCATGCTGTCTTCCCAGCAGAACGACGTGACGGGTGTGAGGAATCGACTGGAACCTGTTGAAAGTACTCTATTGACAAGTCCCTCCCTGATGGAGTAGCGTAGTTACATCCCAAACCTAACGAACGAACGACTGGTGTACACTGCTGGTTATGCAAGGATGCTGTGCAACGAAAAATAAGTGGTGCGAATCCGCGGAGCAGTGCAAAAACCTGTCTCTTATTTCATAATCTCCCTGTTGTTCTTGCCGATGCACCGACCGGACGGCGATGGTTGTACGGCGGAGGGTGGCTTACAGGTTTGAGCTGGTTGAGATTGAAGATTATTTTCGGATTTGGTCCCGGTCGTCTTCTTTGTGAACGGAGAAAATGTTAAGCACTGCCCCATCTGTAAGTATGCTACCGATGCTGCCGACGACGACTCTGGCGGTGTGAAATGAAAATGTAATTTGGCCCCACATGCATAAGCTACGGTGGCCAGAAGGCATAATTTTGGATCGATGCCAACAGCAGCAGCAGCAGCAGCCGCACAACGGGCTAACATCGGACTGTTCGGTGGTCGTGATGTTGCAATTAAGCAATTAACGGGAGAGGTTTCCCTCTCACTTGGGACATGTGGGGCTTGGAGATCTTTCGCAAGCCTGACTGCCTCCCTTAGCCGAAGATGTTGGTTGAAAGTCGCTTTATGGAAAATTTACGGTGACACTTGTACATTACTTCCATGGTACCGAGCGCGCCAGGTCGGGGCAATATATCTACTAAAGGGCATCGATGTCGGTAGGAAATGGCTGAAGGTGTTGCTCACCTGAAAAGTTGATCGTTAAGTGCTTGCGAGTTGAGTGAGTTCCGCTTTTGTGGTTTGAGGTTATGCTGTTTTGGTTTGATAGTTACTCTGTCGGTTGAAGCATTTTGCTGGCTATGATGTTTGGCTTGTTTTGACGATGTCGTGTATTTTTTATGAAAATGCAGTGCAAGTACTTATTTTGCTATTGTTTTGCTGCTGTTGTGAGTGATAGTGATGCTGGTAGGTCAGATCAAAAAAGCTTTACAGCTTGTTGGAAAACAAACTGTCGAATTTGAACACAGTTTTGTTATAATTTTACTTAATTTTATTGAAGCAAACAACGCTTCAATTATTTAATCATACGTACAATTTCGTTACATCTACTCTATTAACTTTTTTGCATTCAAGGCCATTTCCTTCACCACTGTAATTCAAATTCAACCAGTTCCATTAAGATCCCCAAAACTAGTTCAGTTCCGTTATGTTTGTTTTGCTTACAGCCATCTCTACAATGTCGTAACTTCCTCCTATAAAAAAAAAGAAGTTCAACCCATAATTTCCGAAACTGCTTGAAGCTTATAATTTCACCGAACCCCTTTCAGCATGATAATTTCCAACATCTCCATCAAGAGCGACGAATGAGGCAAAGGTTTCCAACCTTTTAAATGTCAAGTGAAAGAGTTCACGAAATGTACGACCGTACACACGCACGTCGTTCATTAAATATGTAACAATCAGAGTGCGAAAACAGTGGTGGTGGAACAGACGAAGAAAACAAGTCGAATCATCATGCATTTCATCAACTGGTTCCAACGATGTAACCTTTTACTTTGACCCGGGTTGACTGACAGATTTTGTGTTGTTATGTTTTTTTTTTATTTTCTTTGTACGAGCGTCGAAAGGCTAGCTCGCACGGTCCAGTGAGTAAGTAAAAGCGTCACATACCGTACATGTGTCTGTTTCAAGCAGCAGTGCCCGCGTGATGGAAAGGTCCTAACTAGGCGCAGAGAGGCGTTTCGTTGGAAAATCACTACCGAAACTCATCAAAATTAAGATGAGACACGCTTCTGTGCAGATTACGTTGATTGGTGCACAGAGCGAAGTCGCCGGTAATTATTCAATTTGGTCTTAGGGTCTTAGTCACCTACTTTCGGCTGGCGAATGAGGTATAAAGAAAATTGTAAGTATATTTTTAAGTTGAAACTGTATTCTTCTATAATGTAGCTTTCTCACAACTATTGATTGTGGGCCAACATTTTTGAACAGGGAAAGGTACTCAAAGCCTAACTTTGAAGAATTTATATTTTTGAACCTTGTTTAATTTAGAAGCTTAAGTTCAGTTGTAACGACAGAAAATGTTTAATTATAGAAAATGGGACTAATGTGGGTCTTTGGATACATTTAACCATACCTTTCGAGTAGTTCAAAATAACTTTACATGTCACTCGAACTTTGCAATGGATTAATATTTTGATAAATGATCTACCTCGAGGAGGTAAGTTTCTAATCATGCTCACTTTGAAATCTCGACAGATATTTTGGTTAAATAAGTAAAGTTAATCGAAGGAAGTTCGGAAACAAGCGATTATCTCGAATAATGATTTTGTAAAGTGATTCAATCTTCCAAATATAAGGCACTAGCGCTTAAACCCACGATTTTCTGCTTATAATGCAAAAACGGCTACCATTTGGCCACCGAGCCACTTTTATCACAACAGACGAATACGACTGACCATAATTTACTCTAGAGTCAATCTTTTTACAGAATATCTTAAAATTCTGCACTAATTTTGTCATGTAAATTGTGTAAAGATTAGAAGAATGTGCTTGATGGTCATCGCGAGTCGGCAGTTTTCAAACATACCTTACCTTACCAATCAGACGAAGGCCGGTGTGGCCTCTGCTGTTTCCATTGTAATTGGTCCATGGCTGTACCTCGCCAGCCTCGCTGTCTGCGGAGGGTCCGCAGGTCGCCTTCTACTTGATCGATCCACCTTGCTCGTTGCGCGCCTCTTCTTCTTGTACCTGTCGGTTCGTTTTCGAGAACCATTTTCACAGGGCTGTCGTCCGACATTCTTACGACATGCCCAGCCCATCGTAGTCGACCGATTTTCGCGATGTGTACGATGGGAGGTTCTCCCAGCAACTGGTGCAGTTCGTGGTTCATTCGCCTCCTCCACGTTCCGTCTTCCATCTGCACTCCACCGTAGATCAAGTTTTCATACATTGCTGATTCATATTTGTCAAATAAATACTGCTTAGCAAAAGCCCTACGCTCAATTTCATACCCTGCCGAGCGATAGGTCCGATACTTTCTCTTCACATCTATGGTTCTAGCAGAAATTGCTGTTCACCACTGGGATGCCATGATGTTGGGAAGATATTTTCAATTTCAAAACATTATAAATTAAATTTGGCGCACTTTACGCAACAAAAACATTATTAGTAATGTAACTAAATTGGTTTCAATCATTCCTACAACAGACCTGATTTAGGCGATATCTGGCATGAATTTACATGAAATATTCCATGAATTTATGCCAAATCTAGCATTTTATATGATGCATTAAATGTACCTTAAATAACGCAGAAAATTACATGTTTCTTCCGTACTGTGAACAAATATTTCACGTGTAACACTTGTGCAGCGAGAATTCTATCAAAGACTGGCATGTAAATTTTTTGTAGCTTCTTAGATTTGTGCCTTCAAAAGTGCCCTCGAAGTGCCGAAGCAAAGCGCTTGGACAACGCCCATTTTTGAATTCTTGCGACTTTCACCTGAAGATTGCGTTGCGGGGTTTCACATGCTGGATACGGTTTTCAATAAATCCAGCCAGTTCATCTAAATTTCAAAGTCTTACGACTTTCACTTAATGATCGCCTTAGAAGTTGTAATGAAACGTGCGGGCTTTTACATACGGTATACTTTTTTCAATAAAGCCTGCCAGTTCATTTGTTTTAACGTCGACTTGGACATTGTAGGAAGAACGTTCCAGGCGTTTACTGATTAGTACCGAATTAGTGCTGAAGCCGAAGCCGAAAAGATTGTGTTGAAGGTAAATACGCTGAAGAACAAGTTTCTGTTGGCAGGAGTAAGCCGGTGTGATGGAGTTCGCATAGGCCGAACAATGCTAACCGATGGAAATGAGTATAAGGTGGTGGATGAGTTTGTGTACTTCGGATCACTTTTGACGCCGGATAATAACTGCAGCTTAGAAATTCGGAGACACATTATTTCCGGAAGTGCTATGGGCTCCAAATAACTCTGAGGTGTGATAAACTTCACCCTAGTACTAAGTGTAGCATTACAGGGTGGCAAAGGTGTAGTCATCCGGCTTTGGCGGATGTGATTTGTTTTGGAAGATTTTTGTTTTGGTTACGCTATAAACATGGACGCAAAGCGAGAGCTGGTAGTAGATTTAAATTTGAAGAAATTCAGACCGTGTGAGATCTTGAGACGGCCTCAGCACATCGGTGTGAACGAAAGATAAAAGTTGCCAAATCAACCGTTACAAATGTAATTAAAGTGTTTGGGGAACGTTTGTCGACAGCCAGGAAGTCTGGATCGGGGGGAAATCGAAAACCGGAAGCCGCTGAGACGACAAAGAGAGTTGCCGGTAGTTTCAAGCGAAACCCTAACCTATCTCTCCGAGATGCCGCAAATAAGCTGGGTGTATCGTCTACAACCGTGCATCGAGCCAAAAAACGAGCCGGACTATCGACTTACAAGAAGGTAGTGACTCCAAATCGCGATGATAAACAAAATACGACGGCCAAAGCGCGATCCCGGAGGCTGTACACGACGATGCTGACGAAGTTTGACTGCGTGGTAATGGACGACGAAACCTACGTCAAAGCCGACTACAAGCAGCTTCCGGGACAGGAGTTTTATACGGCAAAAGGAAGGGAAAGGTAGCAGATATTTTCAAGCACACGAAACTGTCAAAGTTCGCAAAGAAATATCTGGTTTGGCAAGCCATCTGTACCTGTGGCTTGAAAAGCAGCATTTTCATAGCTTCCGGGACTGTCAACCAAGAAATTTACGTGAAAGAGTGTTTGAATAAACGTCTGCTGCCTTTCCTGAAGAAACACGGTTGTTCCGTACTGTTTTGGCCGGATTTGGCATCTTGCCATTACGGTAAAAAGGCCATGGAGTGGTACGCCGCCAACAACGTGCAGGTGGTTCCCAAGGACAAGAACCCTCCCAACACGCCAGAGCTCCGCCCAATTGAGAAATACTGGGCTATTGTCAAGCGGAACCTAAAGAAGACCAAAAAAACTGCTAAGGACGAGCAGCAGTTCAAGGCAAACTGGCTTTCTGCGGCGAAGAAGGTGGACAAGGTGGCTGTACAAAATCTGATGGCAGGGGTCAAGCGTAAGGCCCGGCAATTCGGATTTGGAAAAGCGGAAGCCTAACTGAATATTTTTCCTGAATTTTATACTAATTGAACTTGAAAAAGAAATTTAATTTGATTTTTAAATAAACGATTTCACCGATTTACACGCGTTTTCCTTGACCAAATTTTGACCGTATCACCCTTTATGTATATGAAAACGGCGTATGAACCACGAGCCGGCGCTACTGTATGGAGAATACAGTATAGTGAGACTCGCTAAAGCAGGAAGGGTACAATGGGCGGGACATATTGTAAGAATGCCGAACCAACGATGATTGCCTAAAGTCCGGCCGAAACAAAACAAACAGAAGCGTTGCTTGGATGGTTAAAACAAGTGGAAAATCTTGGAATTGTGTGACGCTCGAGGAAATGGAGACAAGCTTCCATCAACCAATTGTCTTGGCGGAACATTGTACCGCAAATGCGGTCGTAATATGACGTTGAACCAGCAACAACAAGTAATAATAAGCGGCATCTCGCTCATATGTTATGCACTGCACAACCCCAACGGCAGAGAAAAAAATATAGTAGCCAATTATTTTTCAACTTCTGATGATTTCCAAACCAGTCGCCTAGAACTTCAAATGCGCAAAACTGGAACTCACGTGACGCTACTGTTATCAAGGATGGGAAGACTCATTTAGTATGCGTTCACTTGTTTGCTTATTGTTTAATTTCATTGTGTATTTAACTAAAAGTTTATCATACGCCATATTTTAAAATTCAGCTTCTGAAATGTGCTACTGACAAACGAGTCAAATTCTTACTAATCGGGCCGTTCCATGACGGAGAGATAAGTCCAGTCTATTTATGCTTTCTACAACGTTTTCTGCGGAGGCAAGCGAGCGAAATAAAACAGATTTCATAAACGAGTGCATTACCTCAAATTCACGAAAAATCCATGCAATTGGATGCATCAATAAGACTGCTTGCAATCAAATTCAATGCGCTGGCGATAATGGGGTTTAGTCGATTTGGTTAACGAACGAACGTAAAAAGGGCCTGTTCATAAACCACGTCCCTAGTAGCCTACTTGTTGCAAATCGGTTGAACTAACTTCAATGTGACTCAATTAGGTCACAATCAAGTTACTGCAACTAATTATGACAGTTTGGTATTGCTTGGGGTGGTCTCATTTTAGAAAATTTCAGACTATCCTCCCCCCTCGTAGACTTTTCTCTTTTCCTTTTTTGAACTTTTGTATGGAGCGTTGAAAAGTATGGAGCCCCCCAGAAAAGTCTACGTGGTTTTTGAATAGCTCCAAAGGACAAGGACAAATTAGTTGCGTAGCTGTGACTGACATGTGGCAATATTGCGAATGAGCTCAAAATAGGAAATAATTTTCGAAGGCGTAAAAGTTCCTACACAATTACCCAATAGTTCACCTTGCGCAATAACACAACAGCTAATCTTGCCTCTAACGAGCCGTCTCTGTTTAATTTCTTAAATAATAAATAGAATCATTAATCAGACCATACTAATGCTGCCCTGAATCCGATATTACTCATGCACAGTGCTGTACATTTTCATGACGGTTATAAGACTATGACCATCATCGTCTCATGATCATTACAACTCACGAATGATGGTCAAATACTATGTCACTCAAAAACAGATTGATCTCATTCGACCATTTGTGACAAAAGCCTTCATGACTGCCCGAGAATGTGATATGAAGGAAGTAAATAAAATCAATCACTCACTAATTATCTGTGAGAACGATATGCAAGACAAATTATTTTCAGCATAATTCATTTGTCGTCTTTTGAAATTATCATATTAGTTCCAGATCATGACAGAGATGGCGCTGCAGTCTATCTTGGTCAAGTGAAGCTCTAGAGAGTTGACGTCTTGAGCAAAGTTTCTCAGTATGCCATTTTTCGTCTTTTGACATTATCAGATTAGATACAGATATTGCCGCAGAGATGACGCTGCAGTCTACCTTTTCTATATGAAGTGCTAGAGAGTTGCCGTCTTGGGCAAAGTTTTTTAGTATGTAATTTATCGTCTTTTGACATTATCATATGAGTTCCAGATATTGTCACAAAGATGGCGCTGCAGTATATATTTGCCAAATGAAGCTCTAGAGCGTTGTCGTCTTCGGTAAAATTTCTCAGTATGCCATTTGTCGTCTTGTGAGATTATCATATTAGTTCATGATCTTGCCGCAGAGATGGCACCCCAGTCTATCTAACATTTAAATGACGCTCTATAGAGTTTCTGTTTTCTGCAAAGTTTCTTAGAATGTCATTTGTCGTCTTTTGATAACATCATATTAGTTCCAGATCTTTGAGCAGAGATGGGGCTGTAGTCTATGTTTGTCAAATTAAGCTTGAGAGAGTTGCCGTCTCAGGCATAGTTTTTCGGTATGTAATTGTCATTATCAGATTTTGCCGCAGAGATGGCGCTGCAGTTTATTTTTGCCAAATTAAGCTCTACAAAGTTGCCACAAAGAACAAACATTGATGTCTAAATAACTTTTCTTGAAAAACGTGTGTAAAAGTTAATATGGGCAGCCGGTATAAGAAGCAAGTGCAGAGAAAAACATACAAAAAATTTCAGGTTATGTGCTAGCTTTTTATTGATGAACAATTACATGACAGTTGTCGCACAACTAGCGATCAATTTCATGAATTTTGATACCCATATTGCCAGGGGTTTTTACTGAAAATGTTCATGGCCACTCGAGGCCCCACGGGACCTGTTCCGGAAAGACAGGTCCGAGGACAAATTATCAGATAGCCACAAAACGTTGAGAAATAACTTCTGGAGAAATTTCATGTATTTTAATACCCATATTGCCAGGGTTTCCTTCTAAACATGAAAATGGCCAGTTGAGGCCAAATGGAAACCTGTTCCGGAAAGACAGGTCCGAAGACAAATCATAAAATGGCCACTTAACGTTGAGAAATATCCTACTGGAGAAATTTCATGAATTTTGATACCCATATTGCCAGGGTTTTCTACTGAAAATGTTCATGGACACGCGAGGCCCCATGGGAACATGTTTCAGAACGACAAGTCTGAGGACAAATCATCAGATGGCCAATTAACGTTGAGAAATATCCTACTAGATAAATTTCATGAATTACGAAACCCATACTGCCAGGGTTTTCTACTGAAATTGTTCTTGGCCACTCGAGGCCCAACGGGAACCTGTTTCAGAAAGACAGGTCCGAAGACAAATCATCAGATGGCCACTCAACGTTGAGAAATATCCTACTGGCGAAATTTCATGAATTTTGATACCCATACTGCCATGATTTTCTACTAAAAATGTCCATGGCCACTCTAGGCCCCACGAGAACCTGTTACAGAATGGCCGTTGCAGGAACAAGTCGGCATATGGCCCACAATGGAATAGAACTAGTTTCTAAGAACTATTCCAACGATTTTGACATCCATACCCGGAAATTTAATAGATGTTTCCAAATAGTGTCTCCGTACCGGACCACAGCCCCGGAAATCCGGATTTACAGGAACCAGATGAATTCAAATTGTCATTGCTGATAATGTCCCTGAAGCGAATGAGTTTTTGAATCTAAAGTTGCCAAAAGAATGAAATTCGGTCAATTATAGCCAGAGTTTTTATTTGAATTTGGTGGGGTACCCTGTCGATCACTTAAAGGTGTTTTTTTTTGTCGAACACATAAGGGTTAAACTGATTTAAACAAAAATATGTTTATGCAAAAATGAAGAATTCCCTAAAATATTTAAAGTCAGAAAATTTCAGTCGGATTGATTTAAAAATAAAAAAGATCGTGTACATTGAAGTTGCGCCATGGGTCAGAATTGACCCCAATATCTTAAGAAGGTTAATAAACATTATTATTATTACAGAATTGATATTCAAAAAAGTTTAACATAAGAACTGAACATTCAATTAACTAAATCGTGAAGCTCAAGCTGCGGACACATCGCCACTGACGGGGTGATGTCTGTCGGTTTTGACGGTGGAAACATCGGTACTAGCGATGACCATCATGACCGTCTGTGTTCTAGAGAAGTAAAATGATGGTCAATTTCCATGCCGGTTTATTTATTCTTGGCGATATGATCGTAACACATAACACTTGTACAAGATATAAAAAATGGGTGAGAATCGCGAGAAAAAAATATCTCTCGGTTGTTTTTTCGTGTTGGTGAGAAGTTCGAGATAGAGAGAGGCTCTTCTGTTGCTTTGATTGTTATTTGCAAGAATCTCATTTGTCAATTCTAACGCTGTCAGTACCGTGATGGAGCTCAGCACTGCTCATGGATTTCAGTGATTATTTAACAACAGAAAATGATGTTTCCATGAAGTCATTTTCGAGAACAAATGAAAAACAATTAACTCCTCTAACAACAGTTTCAATCTCCACTTGTTGCCCTGCACACTATTGAATGTAATATTTTCTGTTTTCATAGGGCGACATTAATTTTCTCAAGCCAAACCTGACCAACCATTACGCCATTTGGAAAAGTCCAACAAACTTACAGCATCAGCAGAAAAAATATCTGGCACAACCGTCGATTAATTAGCCACAATGCACAGGCGTTTATGTCTTTATAGACACCCCATTAATTTAACCATTCTTCCATCTCCTCGTGTTTCAAACCTCGCCGAAAAAAAATTTAACCGAAACATTTCCTCATTTGCCTGCGCTGTTGCAAGCAACTGCAAGTATATTGCAACAAAAGCAGAAACATTCATCAAGAAAAGCGAAAGACTACTGTAAGACTGATCACCTGTGCAGTGAAACCTCATTAGGACGTAACAAGCGAACGAATGGTGTTCAGAATGTTGTCATAATGATGCCAAAGTCGCCGATGACCAACGCGCCATATAGAACGGTTGCCTAGAGTAGGAGTGAAAGCTGAATGCATCACAGCATCAGTTCAATGATGGCTGCTGCCTAGCAGGAGGAAATTAAATCATAATAACAATGATCATAAAAGTGGCTCTCATATTTATCATTCTCCGTAGCAGCACCAGTGGACCGATTTAACGCTTCATAGCTGTGGGAATGATAGGAGCAGTATAACGCGATTGGTACGATTGCTACTAGCGAAAGGCACCCGATTGTGCGACTGCATGCATGCATATGAGCAGTGATTTTTGTCGAGGAACCCTTTCCGGACCGTAGATCTCGACAGCCAGGTGATACTTGTCCTAGAAATACGCAAACGGACTCCGGTGTGAACCGATTCAATGTTCCAGGAGCGGGCCACGATGATCGAGCATGGTTCGTTCGGTAGCGTTGAATTATGTCTGCCTCCCGGGGAAAGAAACGCGAAGAGTGAGTCTTTCGCTCTCATGTGGTTAAATAAATTACAAGCCGTGCGGAGGAACAGATCTTTCTGCGATCGGGTTTTGCAGGATCACCCAGTTGTAGATGGCAATATCTCCTACATCTCCATTCAAGTCAACGATATGAGTCATTTCGAACAACTTAAGGGCCGTGAAAAATGGTACCGTAATTCATTACAAGCACCTCCATTACCATTGCACTAGGTTTGCAATAATGACATACACAAACACACACACACTCATATTAGGTGACTTCCCAGTTGTACACCGACCGAACGAACAACCAGCGAACAACGGGGAAGAAAGGTTAAATGACATGATCTGAATCTGTGCCAACCACACACAGAGCTTTTATTTGCTCATCGCAAGGTGGGTAGGTACAAAGCACCCCAGCAAGATAAGAGTTCATAAAACAACAAGGCAAACAAGGTGCTGATTAGCCGGGTTTGCCGACAACTTCAGCCTTTGCCAAGAGTTCTCACATAATTCATAGTTGTCTTCCGCCGACCGCCTGCTCCTGATATTTGTTTATGAGTTGGAAAATAACCCGACAACATCGTCATCCGAGATGCTCCAGAATGCGATAACCATACGACGATACCGCGGAAGATGCTGCGCAAGTATGGTAATTAGATGCTAATGAAATATTACCTTTTAAATGAATGGCTTAACAGGTGCTTATCATAATTTGACCCACCAAGCCTCTCGGTTCGTCGAATTTCAGCCCTGTGTCGCTTGGCGTATAAACGTATCCCCTCGAAAGCGTGAGAAAACTTCCTTCTCATGTTCGGATGACATTAGAGTGCCCCCACACAGGTACTTCATCACGGTCAAGTTTATTTACACCCGCTCGCAGTGTGCGCTAAAGATCTGTATCGGAAGCCCATGCGCTGCTCTCGACTCGTGGCACCTAAACAGTGCAAAAATATTTGCACTTGCACGAAGGAGCATTCAACCGTCGGCCAATGACGGCGACGGTGTGGTGTGACGCACCACAAAGACAACATCCAACTGTTACGGAGCGTGCGGGGATGCGAGTGCCACACACGCGTGCTTGGTGAACTTGCGCTAGGACCGGAGTCCCGAGCTGTGAAGCTGATTTGCATTGAATGGTGCTGTGCAGCATGACAAACGATTATGTCTAGATTTCATGTCTAGTCGCGGGTTTACCGTAGCGGACATCTTCGGTCTGGGATCTAACTATCTCGTTCGCTCTAGTCGCAGTGGAGAGGAAGCGGTAAAGAAGCGTAAGTACGCATCTAAATTTGCCTCAACATAATGGGGAGAGAATGCATTTTAGATAAGGTCGAGGGGGGGTGATGAAATGTGATCATTTGTTTACTTAAGTGTCACTGAAACTATTGTTGACTTCCCGTAGATTTGTGTTTCTTCCGACTTTCGAGAATTATACCGGCGATACGTGTGATTTACGTTTTGGAGAAGTTTGGTCCAAAAGTGCTGGTATGACAAGCAATATGTTCCTGCGGTATGAAGTCTACCATTGTTTACACCACCGGAACAATCAATGCGGAAATCTATCGATCTGAGTGTCTGCAGAAGAGGTTGCTGCCTTTATTTCAGAAGCATAGTACCCCTCCACTGTTTTGACTGGATTTAGCGTCGGCGCATCACGCCTAAACAACTCTTAATTGGCTCCCGGTAAAGGGTATTGATTTCGTTGAGAAAGGTATCAATCCGCCAAATTGCCCTCAGCTTCGGCCCATCGAGCGTTATTGGGCGATTGTGAGGAGGGGCTTCAAAAACATTGGTAAAGCAGCTGAGAATATGCAGGAGTTCAAAAAAATTTGGGCCGAGGCGTCCAGAAAAATTGATGAAACACCCGTCCGGAACTTGATGAAAAGTGTTCGATAAAAAATTCGCAAATTCGTGAAAGAATAACATTAATTTCCTCCGGTTTTCACAATTTTCAAGTTCAATTCCGTACAATAAAGAATCATCCATTTGTTTGAATGTTTTTTTTTATTAATCATTTATTTGTACAGGCTCAATCGAATCAACTTTACAGAGCCAAGTTTTAATATTTTTTTACATCATTTATCTTAAAACTAAAGTTAGGGGAATAGAACCGATTACTCGCGGCCGTCTCGAGGTTAATAGGAATAACAAATTACGGATGGGAAGATGGGTGGGAATTTAAAGTATGGTATACATAATACATTAATTTTAAATTCTAAATTGTCTTAACACTTATAACTATACAATGTATGAATTTCTTTTAACTTGAACATTTTTTTGAAAAAGAAAAAAAAACACACAAACACAGATAAAAAAAAAGAAAAAAAAACTTAAAGTAAACATACAGGTTAAACTAACTACAATCTAATGCTAATGTTAGTCAAAAATACATAAATTAATTGCATATACTCCAAATCACGCAAAGCCAAAATATCTCGAATTGGCACATTGGGTTGTCTACCTCGAGCCCGAAGGGAATGATTAAGCTCCGATCTGACTCCACGATGCTCAACACAAGACCAAATAACGTGATCTGCGTCCTGATAGCCTTGTCCACACTCACAGAGATTGCTGTCGCTCATCCCAACCCGGTATAAATTTCTTCGACAACTTTGGGATGATAGAATGTAGCCATCGCCCCAAATCTCCTTTACTCCATTTATACTGCCAGCTGACGAGTGACTGTTGACGAAAAATAGTAAAAAATTCATTGAAGGCGATTTGTCGATCATAAATATCGCCTTCTATAGCGCCCACCTTTGCAAGCGAGTCCGCTTTCTCATTGCCCAGAATTGAACAATGAGAAGGGACCCATACAAAGGTGATGATAAAATAACGCGAAGATAAAGCACTTAGAAGCTCCTGTATTTTCGTGAGAAAATACGAGGAGTGCTTTACCGGGCTCAAAGAGCGAATAGCCTCTATAGAACTGAGACTATCCGTGAAAATGAAGTACTGATCCGGTGTTAGTGAGGCATCGATTTCTAGCGTAAAGTGTATTGCCGCTAATTCGGCGACATATACGGAACAAGGAGCTTGAAGTTTACGATTGGCGCTATAAATTTCAATGTATATACCAAAGCCTGCAGACTCCTCTATCAATGATCCGTCAGTGAAGAACGATTTAGTGGAATTAACTTGGCCAAACTTTGCAGAAAATATCACAGGAGCAATCATAGGACGATGATGCTCTGCAATTCCACGAAGCTCTTGCTTCATGGATAAATCAAAATGAACCGAACTGCCGAAGTCGGAGAAGCAAACACGATTGGGAATATTCGGCGAAGGGCTGACATCCTGTGTTATGTACCAATGGTACAAAGTCATGAAGCGAGTTTGAGGATTCAACTCGAGAAGCTTCTCAAAGTTTTCGATTACCTGGGGGTTCATAACTTTTACCTGGTGAGGAGCCGGAGCCATTTGTTTGAACATGATTTCTATGATTTGAAAGAAAAATATGTGGATAACTTATTTTCGATACAGTCCTTATAAAGTGAGGTTTGCTGGACTTCAGGCGGGATTGGGGAGCTGCAGCGGGAGTCGCATAACTGCAGCGGAGTGACTTCAGCAAGGATTACACAACTTCAGCAATAATCGATAACCCAAAACATTGTGCTTAACAAGGCTTGTAGAACTCGTGGAGTCAGTGTTCCACGGTTTTTCGGTGTTTGTTCCAAGCCCTTACGTCCTCCGTTGGTCCATGGTGGAACTTGGACTCGGTTCGGGGAGTTCTAACCCGTTTTACAGAACTACAACGAACTTCATTGAGCAACTTGACTAAATCCCTACGAACTTTTGTAAAGTTCGGTTTGCTTTTTTACAATTCTGCGCCTAATTTTCTGCGGTTTGGCGAACTTTGCCGAAATTCTGTTAACTTTAACCGTTATGTGTCCAACAGGGAACAAAGTTGCCTTTTTAGATTTCAAGACATGATATTTCATTAAGTTTTCTTAATAGGTTCTTGAAACTTTGTGACATCTCATATCTCGTTAATACTTATGATGGCATAGCTAGGGGAGGCCGACAGGGAACGTTTTTACCCACGGAACTAAAATGACCATAACTATGAAAATATCCAACCGATATGGAATATTTTCACAGTTTTGGTTTCAAAAACTCAACTGCTTTCTTTAAATCTAATATGACCGATGAACATCATCCGCCTTCGAAAATACTGGATATCCGGAACCATGTTCCGAAAATGGTATACTTATAAAAGATTCCAATAAAAACAAAAAAAAAAAAAAAAAAAACAAAAATATGTATGTGAAAACAAAACAACAAACACTCCGCCCCCCCCCCCCCCCCCCCCCCCCCCCCGTCCCCCGGCCCCCCACAAAAAAATATACCCCCAAAACAAAAGTAAAATTTTTAAAATCCCCCAGACCACTGCCCCAGCACACACCAAATATTATTTTTATCCCACACCCCCCCCCCTTTTTTTTTTTAATGACTTTTATTGTCATTACTGCTGATTTTCTATTAGAATCTTTTATAAGTATACCATTTTCGGAACATGGTTCCGGATATCCAGTATTTTCGAAGGCGGATGATGTTCATCGGTCATATTAGACAACATTAAGAAAGCGGTTGAGTTTCTGAATCCAAAACTGTAAAAATATTATAAATCGGTTGGATAATTCCATAGTTATAGTCATTTTAGTTCCGTGGGTAAAAACGTTCCCTGTCGGCCTCTTAAAGGTGTTTTTTTTTTGTTGGGCACACAACGGTTAATAAAGTTCTGCGAACCATGCTGATTTTTTTTTATCAGATATCAATTGTATTCAACAGATGGCAGTAGCGTTCGAGCGTTCTGTTTTACCGCGATTGTAAATTTTAAAGTTAAAGTTAAGTTTCTCTTTCTACAACAAATGATGTCCCGATGAGTGATGTGAAAAACAGGCAAAGAGGTCGTGTTCATGCTGTTTCTCCGCCGTGCTTTCTCAAGAAGTAAAATAATTTTGTTTAAATTATGAACTAAATGTCTTGTGCATCGTGTTACATAAATCAATGCCAGAATATTAAAAGTGAGAATATTTATGTTAGAGTTTGGGAATTGACTGAAATATCCGCTGAACCTTTCGATGTTTGATGCAGCTATCATTACAAAAAGCGATCAAGGGATAGATCTACTAGAAAACAAAAAGAAGTTTTAGGAGATCGGATATTGGCCATCTATATGGGTG
Source organism: Aedes koreicus (assembly GCA_024533555.2). Lineage (NCBI taxonomy): Eukaryota > Metazoa > Arthropoda > Insecta > Diptera > Culicidae > Aedes > Aedes koreicus. Next base: position 233,836 of record JAHHFK020005933.1, on the reverse strand, counting down.
GGATCGTTTCACTTTTGTAATTTTATTGTGCATTGGCAAATATTTTAAAATAGCTATTATGTCCAACTTGAAATAACTCGGAGCGTATGGTACGGTATGCCCACGCTTCCTTCCTCCTCTGTAGATTCACTCATTTTACAGAATTATCCTTGCGGTTAATGCAACGCAGTGGCTGCTTTGAGGCTTGTATCATGCCATGGTCGTCATCTAAGCCAAATATTGTCAGGATCCTTGCTCGTGCTGGCTGCGTTTGTATTAGATTAGATTAGATTAGATTATGAAATGTTCAAGGTGGTTTGTCTGTTTTCCAGTGTCAAAACTAAATATCTAACAGAATAAATGGTTGATTCCCAGTCGAGAATAACAATTCAGTATAATTAAAATGTATCTAAGTAAACAGAAACGACTTACTAAAGCTCTATTCACGAAGCGGTAGAAAACATTTCTTCCATTTCAGGATCATAAATAATAAAAACATATGCTTGTAGTATTTTTATGTAATATAAATATAAAGCCTGTCCACGTTAAATTTCGGACACCAAAATTACAGCAGCAAAAAAAAATTTACTCATAATTCAACAAAACCGATTGTTTATTTCGCAATAATAGAGTAATATCTACATTAGAAACAGTTCATTAAGATGTTAATCGTTCTTTCTGTAAAATTCTCGAACTTTCTGTGCTACACCCGCCATCAGGTTCCGTACGGTATCGTCAGATACGCCCGCCATGACGATTCTCCATCTTCTCTTGAAATCATCGGTACAATTTGCTTTTTTCTTAGTTTCGAAGAGTTTCCGCACAACTAGAGCCCAGTACTTCTCTATTGGACGAAGTTCTGGACAGTTTGGTGGGTTGGCTGTTTTTGGCACGTATTTGACCTCTTGTACCTTATACCATTCCAGGACGGATTTCGCATAGTGACAAGAGGACAAATCAGGCCAAAACAGAGCTGTAGAGTGCGTGGCTTCTGATGAACGGTAGCAACCGCTTTTGAAGACATTCATTCTCGTACACATCCTTATCGATAGTGCCGCTAGAGACGAAACTTTTAGATTTTCGACCACAACTACATATGGCCTGCCGAATCAAATACTTCTTCGGGAATTTGGACACCTTCTTTGTCCGGAAATGCTCGGCAACGGCGTTCCTTTGCATTGCGGTGTAAAATGCCAGACCCGGAAGCTGTTTAAAATCTTCGAGTACGAAAGTTTTGTTGTCCATTCGTGATACAAGAAAATGTTTGCAAAAAATTGGAATAAAGCTCCTTAGCACGACTTTTTGCAGTGAAATTTTGCTTGTAATCATGGTTTCACCTTTTGCACTTTTCACGCCTTCAGTCCTTGTCTGTGCTTCACTACGAACGTATGATTTTGACTTCCCAACTTTGTGAGCCACATTTCGCACAGAAAGATTGGGATTTTTCTCAATAATGGCTACCACCTTCTTGACCATTTGTCGGGAGCATACTTTTCGATTTGTTCCACTTCCAACCTTCCGATCCACAGTCAAGCGCTGGTCAAATGATTTGCAAACACAAAACACGGTACTGTTTGGTAGTTTTAGTTTCTTGGCAAGATTGCGTACCGCTTAATTCGAATTTCGCTGCCGTTCGTACAAAATGCGTTTGCTTACTTCTACTTGATTCGACGCAATTTTACTGAATGTAACAAGAATGTAAACATGTTTTACCACGAAATAAAGTGGAGAGTTTCAGCTGTCATACAAGCGAAACGTTTCAGCGATCCGTGAAATAATTCAAAATCTACACTGAAAGAAAAGTGTCCGAAATTCAACGTGGACAGGCTTTATACATAATTATATGAATATTTAATGTCAATACTGGGGAATGTGAGGGACCATCAGGGCACCCGATTGAAGCAGACTGGATGGGGAAAGGGGGAATGCAAACTCCCCATTGCTAACAGTTTGTGAATAGAGGGTAGGTTCTTCTCCCCATCCAGTGGGGCATCCTCTTGTTAGATAGCTCGCTATTTTTCACCAATTGTTTTATCCTGTTGTTGGAAGGAGATTCTTTATATCCCCGTGGAAACGTAGAAGTGATTTTGCCGATCCACCCAACCCGGTTTTGGCACTTCATACAATGGTATTATGAGGACAATTAGTGGTTATCATCAAATCAAACAGAAAAATTTCTCGACTCCCTGGACATAGGGTTTGTTTGTACTTGCCACACAGTCATACTAATGCAAAAATGGTACCTGGCATCGAAAGCTCCCAATTAATAACTGTGGAAATGCATTTAGAATACTAAGTTGAGAGCAAGCAACAAGCTAATTGTGAAAGCAATAAGCTTGAAACGCTAAGAAGAAGAATCAAGTCAAACAGAGAGGAGAGCCTGTTGCTGTCGAAGTAGTTTCCGTGCTACAGTGAGTGGTAGTTATATCATATCACATCGTATCATATCATGCCTAGTGTAATATTGGTCACTTCCCCTGCGGCGCCTGGACCATGTCCGGATTGTAATGCTAGACACTCATATTACCTGCGAATTCAAAAACAAGTTGAATGTTGATCAAATAGAGCAGTGCTGTAAATATTCATTTCGACTCAGTTAGATTCATATGCAGACTCGTTTCAGAAGCCAATTTTCAAAATACAATATATGATAAAATAGTGGTCCTCGATTAGTCCTACAAATTTTCCTTATATTTGAATTAAAATTAAGGCGTGAAAGCATAAATAAGGTAAATCTAAATTGAACCATGGGTGAGTCGTACTTTTGAAAGGTGTCGCTTGTTGGCAATTTGTTAAGAAAACCAAGGATTTCATGTACAAAAATCTTTGGAAAAGATTTATGAATATTGCTGCAACGATTATTAAATCATTTGTTTTGAGCATGAGCATGAGCATGAGCATGATTGACCGCCCACGGATGCAATTCCGTTATTGCCTGATCAGCAGTATTTGCACAAAGAACCAACAGATGATGTTTGGGACAAACATACATCTTCAATGTGTAAAAACTGGTGACCCAATATAAAGCAATACCGGCGCCGGCCGTGCCCGAATGCTGGTCAAATAGGGAATAGGAAGGAACGTGTTGACGTGATACTCGCTTTGAAGGAAGCCGAGAAATCCTCTGCACTTCCACGAGAAATCACTGGGATGTTGGATAGTTTGGAAAAGGTTAGCAGCAGGGTTCGTTTTGGTTAACGATACGCTGAAAGTACATACCTACACTATCCGCCAAAAGCAATAGACCGCTCCAATGTGACTGAAAATAGACAAGCATAACGAAAAACAAAACAAAACAAAATAGACAAAATAAAACAGGATATTAGATATTGTCTTCAAAATATGGTAGAGATTATTTCTTTCCCCCCCCTCCTCTCCCCCCCCCCCCCGCCCGCCCCCCCCCCCCCCCGGGAAACCTTCCGTAGAACATGATATCTATTTCTAATACACTCTTCTTGCACCGATTAATTTACAAACTAAGCCTGCACACCGAATGAAAATTCACTTTGGCACAGTTGTGGTATTTTCCTCTAAAATCTAGTTCTAGATATTGGCACTTGGTTGCAGGAAACATTTGTTAAATCATTTGTGTTTACTAAGCAAAGTTACAACGGTGGATTTTGATGTATTTCCGACTCAATTCAAAACTAAATTAGCTTAGCTTAGCTTTTTTACGAGTCTCCTATACACTTCTTCAGCTGTACTAGATATAAATAAAACTGTTGTAAAAACCAATCAATTCATTGGATTTGAGATGTTTTCTTATTTAAGTATTGCTGATACTCTTTCAAATGCATGGTATTTTTAGAGGTTTCATGAATACCATGTTTCTCGAATTGAAAAAGAATGCAACGGATCTGCCATTAATTTATCGAAATTTACATTTGAAGATAAAAAAAGGTCTTAACTCAAAACTAACCGAACAAATGAAATTCCCAAAAACAACCAAGCAAGTAATCAGAAAACGGTAAAAAAATTATTTTTCGAACATACTTTCGGTAAATTTAAATATTAAATCGACTTAATCGAAATATCCGTAACCGGTGGCCCAAACAAACTCGTTCTCCACTGCCAATCCAGTCGCTCGTGCGCTCTCGGTTCTCCTCTGACATTATCAGCTCGTTCGTCGTAATCGATTTGCTCAATCTCCTGCACGCGTCGGAGCGACCGTTATTCACCCGATCCCTTTGTTCTGTCTTTCGGCGTTGCAGATTGCACCTTTCTCCTTTCTTTCGTTCCTTTCGTGCTTCTTGTAATAAAGCATTCTCCTGCAGCTTAGTATTGTTTCGGTTGTTTTTTTCTTCTTTCGTTCGATTAAAATCAGTGCAAGAACGCCAACACGGCTAACCGAACTCCGGATCCTTCCCTTCGCTCGGATCAATAAGCTTTTATGATGATTGTTTGTTTTCTGCGCCGAACGCGTGATCGCAAAAACCGATACCTTCAAGGGGAAAAAAAGCTGAAATTATTATGTTATTTGTTGGCACTTACTTCGGAAATAAATAATAGCACAGCGCTCAGCATCGACAGCGGTGAGCAGCAGATTGAATGCCCTCGAGGATTTCACGCCGATTTTTGTCCAGATAAGAGCTCATAAAACCTAAACGGAGGGGGCTTCCAACGGATGGAGGCCAGGAAAAGTTCCACTGCGGAATCATTGATCTGTGAAATGTTCCACCTTTTCACAGCGGCTTTCCCATGTTGTGAGATTTCGCGGTCCAATAAAGAGACAGCTGACGACGACGACGACGACGCCAACGACGCATCGAGTGGGTTTGATGGATCACTGGGTTTCAAATTATTCAAACTTCCGGCGGAGTCGTGACCAGTTGAGAACAACACGGTGCCTGGCGTGGATGGAAGGGGGAGGGGAGGTGGTATCTGGTCGTAAGTGCATTCGATGATGGCCCGGGGTCCCCAGTGGCGAACGGTCGAAACAACAAGCCTGAAATCGGATGTTTATTGAGTGTTGTGATCGATTATTGGGGCGTTTCGAACGAAGGCAACTTGGGTGGGTGCTACGGTCTAGGTGATTTAGTTAGCAGTGGAAAAGTGATACAGGTGGAAAAAGTGAAGTTCCCTGGAGAGACCACCTGTTGTGTTGGGGCGTGAAGTAGGTCTGTTTGTATTTGTCAGGTTGGTAGAATTCAATTGCGGGATCAGTATCGAAGGACTAACCAACTGTTGCCTTCTCTTGATTTCACAACTTTGTTGCTATTGCCAAAGATGAATTCGTTTGTTTTTAAGGTTTTTGAAACTGTCCTGAATTTCCCATGGCACAAAGCCTTTGCGAGATGTGTTGAACTACTGATAGAAGTGCGGTGCAGCAGCTCCATTTCCTCTACGTTCTGTCGGGTCTCGTGCTGCAGCATTATTGCCCGCGCTGCGTCATTCTCCTCCAAAACGTCCCTACACTCTTCGTCGAATTAATTGTTACATGGGCTCTGTTCCACATACACGACGAGGTGCAGGTGCTTCCGACGAAATTGAGGGATCTGTAGTTCCACGTTCGAAGTTTCCAATCGCTAGTCCTGTTTCGTAACTATGGTCTTTTATTGACGTTCCTGTGCCTGCTGGTTTTCCGGCTGGCTTGCAAAGCGCGACGCTAACTCCCTAGCTTTCCGGAGGGCCATAACGCACTGTTGAATTTAGAGTCATATTTTGACGTAGGACTACGTCTGTGTTTTCAATACTGGGGTACACGTTCGAATTGCGAAAATTTGGAGCGTCACGAAAAATATATAGGTTTTGAACGTTAATAACTAAGTCATTCCACGATTGATTTCCAAAATGTTTGCACCAATCGATCGGAACATTTTCTACACTTCGATTTAAATATTTCTAACTATTGATTTTTAACATGCAACTAATAAAATTAACGCAAATATGAAGTGATGTCTTATAATATCGATTTTTCATAGTAAATTAACCAAATACACAGTACTTTCCGCGCACAGACTTCATATTTAAGTAAGGAACGTCTCCTAGGCAGCCATGAATGTTATAAAACGGGTACACCTTCGCATTTTGATTTAGTTTTCCGGCGGTCGTGAAGCTGTGCAGAGTAGGATCTGCCGATGGACGAGCAGTCGCCCAGAGAGGTGTTGGTGCAGTTGGCTGTTGTTGCCGATGCTCCCGCCAACTTCGCTGCGAGAAACATGGCTGCTGAAGTCTACTAGTTGGCGGGAAAAAGCCGCCCGTGACAACGAGACAAGAATCAATCATCCCACGTCACCTGCAGATTGCCACCCGCAATGAAGATGAGATGAACCAAGAAAGAAAGTCCAAGTTCAATCGCGAACGGTTTCTCCCCCGTCAGCTAAATCCGTCCTTTTCAGGACCACCAAATTAGTTTGCCAACTAAAGAGTTTATTTGGTTGAAATTTTCTCTTGTGATGTTTGAAATTAATTTCAATTACCGCGCGCCGGCTGAACATAGCATTCCTTAAACGTTGGATCCCGTAGTAAATGACAAAGAACGTTGAACAACCAACGTACGGAATTCGAGTCGAACTGCGTCACTTCAGACCGACCATGTGGTTGAGTTCGTTGTAGTTCCTAGCTATGCATAGCGGATTAGTTGCTGGCGGTGGCAAGCAAATAAGGAAAGGTTCGGTTAAGAAAATCATCCGTCTTGCGTGTAATAATTAAAACTAATTATTGTGGCGCAATAATTGAAGCTCGTCCCCTTTGATGCTATTTGTTACACATTGCCTTCGTTGGTACCGCCTTCTTTCGTGCAGTAGCATCCGATGCTTTTACCTAACAGCTTTTAGCAGAACATTTTGATTCAGTCTTACGACAGTCGTTAAGCTGTGCAGTGGCTGTAGGATCACAGTAGGCGGCGGCGAGCAGTCGCTGCCCAGAGAGGCGTTGGTGCAGTTGGCCGTTGTTGCCGATGTTCCCGTCAACCTTGCTGCGAGAAACATGGCTGCTGAAGCCTACAAGTTGGCGGGAAAAAGCCGCCCGTGACAACGAGTCAAGAATCAATCATCTCGTGAGATGAACCAAGAGAGAAAGCCCAAGTTCAATCGCGAACTGTTTCTCCCCCGTCAACTAAATCCGTCCTTTTCAGGACGACCAAATTAGTTTGCCAACTGGAGAGTTCGTTTGGATGAATTTTTCTCTTGTGCTGTTTGAAATTTCCATTACCGCGCCCCGGCTGAACATGGCATTGCTTTAAACGCCGCGTCCCGGAGTAAATGGCAAAGCGCGTTGAACAACCAATGAACCAACAGATCCATAAATATTTTCTACGCGTTAGAGATAGTGGCCCTCTCAACCATCGTAGAAAATACAACCGGTGCCGTATCATAATTAAGAGCCACCAAATGCTTTCTAGAGAGTGTACAATAGAATTGTCATGGCCCTTTTCAGGACTGACTTAAATCAATTAGCGGATGGCCCTGACGTGTATGGGAATTAGATTGCTGCGTAGTCCTACGTCATCTTTGCGCACAACCCCATTGGGCTGTACCTTGTAGTTTTTTTTATTAATAATCATTTACAGGCTCAATCGAAACAACTTTACTGAGCCAAGTTTTCATATATAAGGTCTGTATCCACATTAATCCGGACACCTTCAAATCATTGTAACTTTTGAAATATTGCACGTGGGAATGAAAAATTTCACTGTGGTATAGCTGAGAGTCTATGATGAAAAAGACTATGATCGTTGTTTACATTTCATGTTTAGTATTCAAGATGGCGACGAAAGAAAAACAAGTGCGCGAGCGAATTTTGTACGGGCGTACGGCAAATCCTGACTTGTCAATACGGGACCTTGCAAAAACATTAGATTTGCCTAAATCCACTGTTCACGATGTGCTCAAAGCATTTTCGGAACGTTTGACGGTGGAGAAGAAACCGAGAAGTGACAAAAACATTGGACGCGCTGATCCTGTCATGGACCGAAAGGTGAAAAGGATATTAACGAAAAACCCCAATCTCTCCATTCGAACGGTGGCTCATAAAATAGGGATGTCGCCTGGTTTTGTCCAAAAATCAAAACAACGTTTGGGACTTAAGTCGTATAAAGTAAAAACAGTTCCAAATCGCAACGACAAACAGAACTTGGCAGCAAAATCACGGGCTCGAGGTTTGTACTGCGAATATTTGACGAAGTTTTCATGCGTTGTTATGGACGATGAAACTTAAGTCCTGGAGGATTTCAAGCAGCTTCCAGGACTGGCTTTTTATTCTGCTATGGCCAAAAATGCTACAGCTGAGCATTTCAGAACGAAGAAGGCATCGAAATTTCCCAAAAAATACCTTGTGTGGCAAGCAATTTGTACGTGTGGCAAAAAGAGTAAATCTTTCGTCACTACAGGCACAATCAACAAGGAGATCTATCAGAAAGAGTGTTTGCAGAAGCGATCGCTACCCTTCATCAAAAGTCACAAAGAAAAACCTTTGTTCTGGCCCGATTTGGCATCATGCCACTATGCTAAGACTGTGATGGAGTGGTACCAAGCAAATCAAGTGAACATTGTACCAAAAACCTCAAACCCGCCAAATTGCCCAGAGCTACGACCAATCGAGAGATACTGGACTCTGATGAAGCGGAAGCTTTCTTTCTAGAAGCAAGGAATCAAAGACATCAAACACTTCCAGCAAATTTGGACAAAGACGGCTTCTTCGATTTCTGAAGAGTCTGTACAAACCCTAATGGACGGAGTTAAGCGCAAAGTTCGAAAATTTTATGCAAATACCGAATAATTATGTTTTGTCTTCACGAATTGTTAAAACACATCTCATGAATCTGAAATAAACAACTACGACGGAAATATAATACGAAATTTTTGTTTTAAAAAACCACCCACAAAAAAAAAAAAAAAACACAAACAAAAAAACAAAACCCCAACAAAAATTTTTTTTATATAAAAAAATTTCCCCCCCCTATTGGAGATCGAAGTGTGCTTTGCCGCAAGCGGACTTGTTTTCTCTGATGTCATTTTTTTTTTCGCTAGTTTTCACTTAATTTGAACAAAATAATTTTTAACCAGTTCGGCAGCGGCGGTAAAGTGAAGTGCTGTAACCGGTGCAGTGGAAAGTGTTGAAATTTTTCGGGAAAAGTGCCCGATCCGGGACGAAAATCATGGTTGAATCTTTCCGGGGAGGTCATCTCTCCTGGATGGCTTATTTGCTGTCGTTCTCCTGTTGATGTTGCCTTTTTTTGCACGACCAACGATTGGCGGCTGGTCGGCACCAATACTATCGCCGAGGGGTCGTTTTGTGATGGCACCAACACACTGGCCGGGTGTTTTGTTGTGCGAATGATTGCCTATTTCTGCAATTGGATACCGGATCAAACATTCAGCTAAGTATTGTATTTGAATATTACAGCTCCGGTAGTATGAAGAAATATTGACAAATTTGAATGGTTCGTGGAAGCAGATGCGCTGTATACACTGGCGTGCGGCATATCGTTTTTTTTTTCTTTTTCTGTCTGTCTCTCTTTTCTTGTACTTAGGGATTTGTGCGTTTTTGCTGTTCAATATGTATACACGGAAACAATTATTCTTGTATTCCATTGAAATAAACCACCCACACGTGTGAGTGGCCCCAACGGCATCCTTACTGTTGGTTTAAATCGGTGCTCAAACTCGATGTTTTTAACGTATTCTTGTATTCCAGTGAAATAAACCACCCACACTTGTGAGTGGCCCCAACAGCTTCCTTACTGTTGGTTTTAATCGATTCGCAAACTAGATGTTTTAACGTATTCTTGTATTACATTGAAATAAACCACCCACACTTGTGAGTGGCCCCAACAGCATCCCTACTGTTGGTTTAAACCGGTCCTCAAACTCGATATTTTTTACATAATTTTGTATTCTGGTGAAATAAACCACCCACACTTGAGAGTGTCCTCAACAGCATCCTTACTGTTGGTTTAAATCGGTCCTCAAACTCGATGTTTTTATTGTATTCTTGTATTCCATTTAAATAAACCACCCACACCTGTGAGTGACCCCAACAGCATCCTTACTGTAGGTTTAAATCGATCCTCAAACTCGATGTTTCAATATATTTTTGTATTCTGGTGAAATAAACCATCCACACTTGTGAGTGGCCCCGACAGCATCCTTACTGTAGGTTTAAATCGGTCTCAACATTTGAATAACTTTAATGTGCATTTCTGTACAGAGAATGAATCAGGCACATAGTTAAATATCTTACTCGCTGCAGACATCAGTTGAATTCAGCACACTGTTTACCAAAACGTATCCCGCCGCAAACCCAACCATTTTATGCGCAAACCCAACCATGGGATGATTTCTCGTGGTTTTTTCGGCTTCCAATATAGCGAGTATCACGTCAACATATTCCAACCCATTCCCTACTTGGCCTGCATTCGGGCGAGGCCGGCGCCGATATTGCCTTGGTTTGGGATCACCATTTTTTCACATTGAGGATGTATGCTGGTCCCAAGCATCATGTTTTGGTTCCCTGTGTAATAACAGCTGATCTGGCAATAACGGAGTAGCAACCTCAGGCGGTCAATCATGCTCATGCTCATGGTCATGCTTCAATATGTATACGCGGAAACAAATTCGTTTCTGTTTTCATGAATAAAAAATCATGAAACGAACTCTCACCTTATTTTATGAATTTATGACTCTTATTCATGGTTTCATGATTGAAATGACAGATGCGAGTCATAAATTTAGGAAGTCTTGTTTTGCCTCTAATCTAAAGTTGTCTTTTCAAGAGTCTTTTTAAGAACAACTATAACGTAGTAAGTACATCCATCAAGTACTATTACAGCGTTCACATCCACACTAGGTTCGAATCCTAACAGTAGATTTGTGTTTTTGTTTACATTCAGAGTGGATAAAGTAGATTTGCCAGATTCATGAATAAAGTTTTCAGTATCAGGAATTCAGCTCATGGTTTTGACCCGATTTATTAATGATTTCATTGCGACGGGAAAAACTTTCATGATATCATGAATATTGTTCATGGTGTATATTCATAACACGAAAATTTAACATAAAGATTGGACTCGGAAAAAATGCGACACTTTATTTATGTGTGCAAAATTTTATCGCGATCTGTCAAGTAGTTTTCAAGATGCATTCGAAACAAGAAGAGCTACGCCAGCAAATCTTGGGCACGTAGATCGATAATCCTGGTTAGTCGCACAGATGGATCGGCAAAAGGCTTGGAATCCACCATTCCATCGTGTCCCGCGTTGTGAAGATGTTCCAGGAGACGAAGACCATCGAGCGGCGCGCTGGAAGCAACCGAAAATCGAAAACGGAATACCCAGCGAAGGCGCGGAAGATAAGGCAGCACTTTAAGAATAACCGAACCTTTCCACCCGAGACGGGGCCAAAAAGGTCAATCGCAGAAGTGGTTCGTCCAGCAGACCATGAAGCGGGCTGCGCTACATGTTTTTAAGGTCAGGAAGGCGCCAAACCGAACTGACAAACAAAACACGGTGGCCAAATTGCGTGCGCGGAAGCTGTACCGTGAGTGGCTGGTCAAGCCAGGCTGTCTCGTCACGGACGACGAGACATATATCAAGGCGGACACCAAACAAATCCCCGGCCTCGAGTTTTTTGTCGGTACGTCCCGCATAGAGGATCCGGAAAAGTTCCGGAAGAGAAAGATGGACAAATTCGCGAAGAAGTACCTGTTGTGGCAGGCGATCTGCGAGTGCGGACGGTACAGCAAGCCGTTCGTTACAACCGGCACCATGAACGGGCAGATTTATCGAGAGGAATGCTTGCAGAAGCGCTTGCTGCCCTTCCTCCGCTCTCACCGTGGTCCCACGCTGTTCTGGCCGGATCTCGCTTCGTGCCATTACGCCACGCCTGTAATGGATTGGTACGAAGCGAAGGGCGTTAATGTGGTCCCGAAGGAGGCGAACCCGCCAAATACACCAGAACTTCGTCCGATCGAAAAGTTTTGGGCGAAAATGAAGAAGAAGTTGAAGAAAAGCGGAAAAACATTCAAAACCGATGAAGTTTTGAAGAAAAACTGGGAGGAATTGTGTAAGGAAGATGGACAAAGCCTCGCCCAAGGTGTCATGAGCAGTGTTAAGAGAAATGTACGAGCATTCCGCTTGGGAGAGGAAATGCAATAAATAAATTATGCCAAAACATAGCTAATATATAGTTATTTAATCCCTGAAAATTTGAGAAGTATACGATTTAAAATGAATTTTTGGTGATCATTTTTGTGTGTCTCATTTTTTCCAAGTCCAGTCTTTACTCATGAAATCATGACCTGTTTATCTCATTTAGAAGAACACATTTTCCGTGTAATCCTTGCGATGAGTAAGTTGGATTAGTGTCCGGGCAGGGAGTTGCGTCGAAAGGGGAGAGAGATTGCCCTGAATTCAACGACTACTCTCATACATTCTCCTATCTAATACGCCTTTCCCTTCTCTTGTTATTTTTGCATGTTATCTGTGGGACATTTTAACGTTTATTCGGTGCATCGTTCGATGTCTTTTGTTTCAGTATTTTGGGTTCATCTGGGTGTGATTGATATATGTGTTGATTTAGCGTTTCCTCGACTTGGTAATGTTTTTCATTTTCAGCTTCGCATTTGCGCGTCTTTTTAGGTTTTGGCCCACCTAACCCACGCTATGTGGTGTGCATGTTGTTGTTGGGTTCACGTTGTTTGTAACTACCATCATTTTCATCACTTGTTTTATAATCAATGTATGTGTAGTTGTGGTTTTATTTTTATTTTATAAGTGACATCTATTGTTTGTTGACTTTTTTGTAGGTCTATTATGAGTTATGAGTTATCACTCAGTGTTTGTTCTTGTTGACTTTGTCTCTATGAATCTTGTTTTTTAGGAAATCTCCGATGCTAGTTTGCTACGTGTCATGTGTGATCGTTTTTCAACATTTTTGATCACCTGTAACACTTTTCAGGCGTGTCCCAGTGGTGGCATAACATTTTTAATTTTTAATTTTATATCAGTGGCCCCACCATCATCCTTACTGTTGATTTAAATCGGTCCTCAAACTCGATGTTTGTACATATTTTTGTATCTGTCTGAAATAATCCACCCACACTTGTGAGTGGCCCCGACAGCATCCTTACTGTAGGTTTAAATCGGTCCTCATACTCGATATTTTAACATATTTTTGTATTCTACTCAAATAAACCACCTAGACTTGTGACTGGCCCCAACAGCATCCTTACTGTAGGTTTAAATCGGTGCCAAAATTTGGATAATTTTACTATGCATCTCTGTGCAGAGAATAAACCGGGAACATAATAAAATATCTTATTCGCTGCCGACGTCAGTTGAATTCAGTACATCGTTTACCAAAACGGATCCCGCTGCAAACCCAACCATTTTATCGAACATGCCAGTGATTTCTTGTGGAAGTGCAGGGGTGTTCTCGGCTTCCAATATAGCGAGTATCACGTCAACATATTCCTACCCTTTCCTTATTTGACCTGCATTCGGGCGGGGCCGGCGCCGGTATTGCCTTAGTTTGGGATCACCAGTTTTTACACATTGAGGATGTATTCAAGTCCCAAGCATCATCTGTTGGTTCTCTGTGTAATTACAGCTAATCTGGCAATAACGGAGTAGCAACCTCGGGCGGTCAATCATGCTCTTCCTTATGCTTCAAACCATTTGCCGCACTATCGAAGTATTTCAGCATATTGTTGGTTTACTTAAATAGCAAAAACCATGCCAAATACTCGGGAAAACACGGAAAGCCGGGAATTTAAATCGGCGATGAAAAGCGATTGTTCGTTTGTTTATTTTTGAGTCTGAAATGTTTTTTGCCGGAGTGTTAAAATCATATCCCAAGAACTTAAATCGAAATCACCGGATCATCTGATGTGTTTATAATTTCGCTTAACAGTTCACATTGCACTGAGTAAAACCAAACCTGCCTTTCGACATTCAAGAACTCGGCCGTAGAGCACAGATTACACAAGACTACCCCTAGGGGTCCGAAAAGGTCAGAGCCATTTGAAGAAGACCCGTTAACCTCGCGTTCGCGTGTGCATCGGGTGCATCGCGTGAAATTCCAGCACGGCGCCGTCGTCGGTGCCGTGCCATCTCAAAGGCACTTATTAAGCTGTCAAAATTTTGTCTAATGCCACGACGTGCCCTGCGCACCGTAAAACAAAACCCCGTAAAATCCCACAGTAAATCAGAATCCTATCGGGCAGAATGTGCATATTATTTCATCCCGATCACGACTCCCCGGACGTAAATCTGACTTACCGCGCGCCAGAAAGCACCAATTATATGGGAATAAATTTCGAAATAGCAGCACCAAGCCACAATCATTAAGTAATAGTTCGTGCCTCTAATGTTCAATTAAAGGGGCCCTTTTCTGATGTATGACAGCCGAGCCAATCTGCGGCCTTCCGAAGAAAGAGAAAAATGAAAATGTTTGCTTTTCGGTGGATTTGTTTGGTTTCAATTCCCACCGCAAGTACGTACTTGCCGACCGGCACTCTTGAAACGTTACTTAAACTTAAATTAAGCACCTTCGTACAAGCCACTTGCCACAGATCTTGCGCGGATCGGCGCGGTTTTGATCGTCTATGCATGCGCGAGCTCCTCCAACACGAAACAAACGCCAAGAGTGGCTTTTTCAAATGTGCATCACTCGAAGTACCTACTTGGCTGGGTGGGGTTCAGGGAAAAAGGAGACTTTCCTCAGCCGAGAAAGCTCAGTTGTGTCATTCGATTTTAATATGTTAATCAAAACGGGCCTCGCTGTGCGGATAGTAAGCCGTGCGACCGTGTGGGGCCACGCATAGTGCGCGTGTGCAGCGGCAAATGCACCGATCGATCTGTCAGTCGAAGGGAGTATTAATGCAGGAGCAACAAATGGGAGACATATTGCCTTTTGCGGTTGGAAGTTTTCGCACGTAGTCTTTCTTGGGTGGATCGGGGAATCGTGCTGTTTTGAATATGTCTATTTAATGCTATTCAAGTCGATTAACGGTTGCGTAAGCATAAGCATTCGTTTATTTATGTTATATCCGTTATTAGATGCTACCGATAGAGAAAGATGAAATGACAATTATGAAATTGTGTAGTATAAGGGAACAGCTATAAGTGACGTAGTATTTTATTTTCGTTCAATGAGGCAATTGCTATTCGAAATTTTCATCGAACAGTTCTGTAGGTACGATGGCTACACTTCTGTTTGCACCAATAACGCTCGATATGTTGGTATCTACATGTACACTAGGGGCACTGCACAAACTCTTCCGATACGAACAGGAATTCATAAGTTCAACCGAATAGCATCCTTCTTTTTCTGGAAGTGTAGGTGAATTTAAGTTATTTTTTAAATTATTGTGATGATTCACTTTAATAAACTGCTGTTAGCTTTGATTATGATATTCTTAAGAATAGTCTTAATATAAATAGTTCACCGATAGAACTTATTTTTTTCTTTTTCCAGTGGCGTCTCGCCCGTAAATTAATCCTGTTCATTGAACAGTTAGTCAGTTGTTTCACAAAACATTTAAATTCCTCTATGAATACACATGTCAGAAGAAGAACGTGTTCACCTTCGCGAATGAACCATCCAGCCGTTTGCTCTCTTTTCCAATATTATATTTCGACAGAATGTATGTTATAGACAAGGATGGTATGACTCGTTTAGTACGAGTTAGACTTGTTTGACGATAGCACATTTCGAAGCTGAACTTCAAAATATGGCGAATGATAAACTCATAGCGCTTGGCTTTTTCTGAATTCTTTTGTAATAGTATATCGTTTGTACTCTTATATGCATGCGATGAGAGCGCTTGTAACACCAAGATATACTAAATTGTTTTATGCTCCACTCATTTAGCAAAGATTACTGCAAATATTGGTCTCACGCCATAGATTTTAGAGTTTGAATTACACACTCTTGGATTTTGCAGGAAAAAACAAACGCTACAGTTGCAAAACATAATGCCAAGCTACGTAGTTTTCGGAAGAGTAGGTTCGCGTCAACTGGAAAAATCATCAGTCGTTGTTCACGTTTGCAAAGTCTTTGGAGCATTAACTAGCGAAATTTTGGGAGATTGAATCGTGTGAATCTTCCAGTACGATGTCTTTCGAAGAATCAACCTGTGAAGCGCACATCGCATTAACAACCACTAGGGGTGCGGCCAGTCGGTTCGTTGTAATATTTCTAAAGAAGCCTGAGCTTTTGCAACAACTCGGCAAGTCCTACGAAATAGGCAAACGTTGGCTTCTGTCGCTCAGTTGTCGCCTCGAAGCAAACTATTTGCTTAATGCTTAAGTCAGGTTATAAAAACTACTACTTTTATCGAAAAATACCTCCAGCTGGGACATATGGAGGAAGTGCCTATAGACTGTTCAGATAATTATAAATACACTAATGATTAACCGTCAATTCAAAATGCGTGCAGCATTTAACCAACTTTTGGGTGCGTCCTATTGTTTACAGCCAAATTAAACTGATGTTGTCATTTATTTTATTTTTTTCAATTTTTCGCACGGAAGTTTGAAAATGCGTGGTCTTTCTCCCGAGCAAAGAGAACGGATTGTGCACAAACGGTGCACCGCCAGTGGTCTTTCGATCAAAAAACTGGCTAAGAAAGAAGATGTGAGCGTCGGAGCAGTTCGAACCGCCTTACGGAAGTATCAACAACAGTGATTTTTCATAGATTTCCCGAGACGGGGTAGAAAAACCGGTTCCGCTGACCCTACAATCGACAGAAAGGTAAGAGACTATTTTAAGCGTCATCCTTCAGCATTAGTCCGAGATGTGTCGAAAAAGCTAAGTACTTCGACGACTAATGTTATACGTACTAAGGAGAGAATGGGCTTGCAAACTCGTCGGAAGCAGAAGCAGCCAAAACGAAGTACCAAACAGGCTGAATCTGTGAAACCGAGGGCTCGAAAGCTGCACGACAAACTGCTGACCAAAAAATCGGAAAGGAACAAAAGGAACAATTTCGCATTTGTACCAAAGGAGATGAATCCACCAAACTGCCCAGAGATTCGCCCTTTCAGAAACTTTCCGGGCTTTGACGAAGGTGAAGCTGAGAAAACACATGAAACCAGCGGATAGGGTTGAAAAATTTAAGAGAGATTTGCCAAAATTGGTGAAAATGGTAGGAGAAAGTACTTAGCAGAAGCTTATGAGTAGTGTTAAGGAAAAAGTTAGAAAACTCGCCTACCCTACGAAAAATCAAGAAAATTAAAATGAAGATGGAAAGAAAACATTGGTATTTACTAAGTTTGAGAATAAAATAATCAAAAATCACAGTTTGGTCTCTTTTATTTGAGAAAGAAAGTGTATTTATATTTTTCGGAACAGTCTATAATGAGTAACTAGCTTCATAACAAACTAACTATCTGTTGAATCCTCGTGTGCTGCAATGTGTATGACACATGAAAGGTTTTGGATCAAGTCAAAAATTGACCACGTTCCTGGGCTATCCGGAACATGTCCGAGTGTAACCAATGTGGTACTTGGTACCAAACATACTTGATATTATCACGATTATACTTATCATCGAACCTGATTTGAGGTGCCGCATGATGGGTTCGGGTCCAATTCAGATATTGGTCTCTTTTGTGGAGCTTCCAATATGATATGTGGAGTCCTGATCACCCGGTTTGATCACCAAACTCTTTGTTGTTATACTATGTCATTCGACATTGTTATAATGTCCTATGAAGCTGTACAAACCCATGTGTTCGTTCAAGATACCCTACATCGCTCTGTTGATTCTTCAGAACCTAAAGATCTGTATTTATGGATTGTTTGGAGTATCGTACTCATCGTTCGAATACAAATCATCAAGTATTTGTGATATTTTTGAGTAATTCCCAAATTTCTTTCAACCTTCCTTTTAATCTTGTCTCCGGCTTTTTTTTCGTTATTCCCCAATCTCGTAGAACTCATGCGAATAGTCTGTATCCACATTAATCCGGACACCTTCAAATCATTGTAACTTTTGAAATATTGCACGTAGGAATGAAAAATTTCACTGTGGTATAGCTGAGAGTCTATGATGAAAAAGACTATGATTGATGTTTACATTTCATGTTTAGTATTCAAGATGGCGATGAAAGAAAAAAAAAGTGCGCGAGCGAATTTTGTACGGGCGTACGGCAAATCCTGACTTGTCAATACGGGACCTTGCAAAAACATTGGATTTGCCTAAATCCACTGTTCACGATGTGCTCAAATCATTTTCGGAACGTTTGACGGTGGAGAGGAAACCGAGAAGTGACAAAAACATTGGACGCGCTGATCCTGTCATGGACCGAAAAGTGAAAAGGATATTAACGAAAAACCCAAATCTCTCCATTCGAACGGTGGCTCGTAAAATAGGGATGTCGCCTGGTTTTGTCCAAAAATCAAAACAACGTTTGGGACTTAAGTCGTATAAAGTAAAAACAGTTCGAAATCGCAACGACAAACAGAACTTGGCAGCAAAATCACGGGCTCGACGTTTGTACTGCGAATATTTGACGAAGTTTTCATGCGTTGTTATGGACGATGAAGCTTATGTCCTGGAAGATTTCAAGCAGCTTCCAGGGCTGACTTTTAATTCTGCTATGGCCAGAAATCCTACAGCTGAGCATTTCAGAACGAAGAAGGCATCGAAATTTCCACTATGCTAAAACTGTGATGGAGTGGTACCAAGCAAATCAAGTGAACATTGTACCAAAAACCTCAAACCCGCCAGATTGCTCAGAGCTACGACCAATCGAGAGATATTGGGCTCTGATGAAGCGGAAGCTTTCTGGAAAGAAGCAAGGAATCAAAGACATCAAACACTTCCAGCAAATTTGGACAAAGACGGCTTCTAAGATTTCTGAAGAGTCTGTACAAACCCTAATGGACTGAGTTAAGCGCAAAGTTCGAAAATTTTATGCAAGTACCGAATAACTATGTTTTGTCTTCACAAATTGTTAAAACACATCCCATGAATCTGAAATAAACAATTACGAAGGAAATATAATGCGAAATTTATGTTTTATTCATGTTTTGTGGTGTCCGGATTATTGCGGATACAGACCTTAGCTCTCTGTTGATCCAGTCAAACTTCTAAATCTGCACTCAAAGATAGTTTGGAGCACCGTAGGTTTTGTAGGAATTAGGGAATTATGAATAAAGGGTGTCCCACATCAAAGTAGTTTAGAGTGTTTTTTTTTTGGGTTGTATCTGTCTGTTTTTCGAAAATTGGAAAAAAGGACGTCACCCGAAAAGCAACGTCGCGAATTGATTTTGCGCAAGCACCGGGAAAATCCTCAACTCTCTCATCGGGACATCGGAAAACAACTCAGAATCGTGCAGTCAACGGTGAGTCGTGTGATTAAACGTTACAACGAAACTCTGAGCATCGAACGGAAGGAGAAATGCGGTCAGCATGGATGTTCTTTTAGTGATCAAGATCACAAGCGTGTCGTGAAAGCGTTTAAGCGGAATCCCAATGCTTCGGTCAGGGATGTGGCCAAAAAGTTGAATCTGTCCAAGTCTTTCGTTCAGAGAGCCAAGGGCCGGGAGGGACTGCATTCGTACAATGTGCAGAAGGCTCCAAATCGTGACGAACGGCAAAATACGATGGGAAAGCCACGGGCCCGGAAACTGTACACCGAGATGCTCATCGTGGATGATGAGACTTACGTCAAGTCGGATTTCCGGTAGCTTCCGGGGCTACTGTTCTTCACCGCCCAGCACAAGTTTGATGTTCCGGAGGAAGTAAGGAAACAGAAACTTTCAAAGTTTGACAAGAAATACATGATTTGGCAAGCGATCTGCTCATGTGGCAAAAGGAGTGCGCCGTTCGTGACTACCGGGACTGTAAACGGGGAGATCTACCTCAATGAGTGTCTACAGAAGCGTCTGCTTCCTCTGTTGAAGCAACACAAGGGCACTACGATCTTCTGGCCGGATCTAGCTTCGCGCCACTATTCAAATGTTGTCCTGGAAGGGTACGAAGCCAACGGGGTCACTTTCGTACCCAAGGATATGAACCCCGCCCAACGCACCGGAACTAAGGCCCGTCGAAAAAAAAACAGGGCTATTATGAAGCGGGCCCTACGGAAGCATCCCAAGGAGGTCATATCTGAGGAATATATGAAGAAAAAGAGAGTTTTCGTACAGAAGAAGCTGCAGCCAGATGTTGTACTGATCCTAATGAGTGGAGTTAAGCATTAGGTGCGAGCGTACGGTTATATTTTACCGTCTGGAAGTTTGACAGGGATCGGTCAACAAAGTAATTTTCTACAGCGTTTTTTTCCGTGATGCAATTTGAGGTGGGACACCGTTTACAAGGGTGTTTTTATTTCCCATATAGACCCACCTTATATTCTGTAGAACCTCAACCTCTGAACTCAAGGATAGTTTGGAGTATCGTAGATTTAATATGTAATATGCCTCCAAGTGTGTTTGAATAGTAAAGCCAAGTAAACTTTTCATCAGGATATATTTGAATTTTGTATCTATTCCGTAGAGCATTAAGATCAACCCTGGCATAGGCCGTATATTGTCGACTATGTTTTGAATAGTCATTCACAGTCAGTTTTGCGTCTTTTGGGCTTTTTATCATTGATTGAATCCAGGAGGAGTCAAGAGAGACAGAGAGAGAGAGAGAGAGAGAGAGAGAGAGAGAGAGAGAGAGAGAGAGAGAAGAAGAGAAGAGAGAGAGAGAGAAAGAGAGAGAATTATTCATACGATGCTTTGTGTAACGTGCTGTTTTCAGGTTGCAAAAACGTTTGGACTACGATAAATATTTTGCTACAACAGTCATATGCTAGTCTTCAACTGCATTACATCTATGCCTGTACGTCATCGACTGTGCACTGATTTCTCACTTTAATAAAGTGTCGCCTCTATTATGAAGAATACATTATAAGCTTTCCGTTCAATTTTTTATTAAAGGTGATTAACCTTTTACCTGCTATTTTTACCAGAGCTTAACAAGAGACGAATTTTCGAAGAAACCGACGGTAAAAAACCTTAACTTAGTTCACCGAAGGCATTAGAGGATGATCACAAAACCATCCATACGAATACCAAGTGAAAATCCTAAGGAGCTATAGGCCTGTTCACAAACCACGTAGACTAATTTTTGAAAATCTCAGATCCCACTTCCCCCCTCGTAGACTTTTCTCCATAATTTTTTTTTTGAAATTTTATAGGGAGCGTAGACTTTGGTCAAAACCCCCCCATCCCCCGAGAAAAGTCTACGTGGTTTGTGAATAGCCCCTAATGGATATAAGAGGAGATTACAGGGAGAAACTCTTATAACCTAGAGGATTTCTTGGTAAGAAATTTATAAAATAGTTATGCAAGTAGATAAGAAGTCATCATGAAAAACAAAAGTTTGAATACGGAGTGTATTTTTTTTTCTTAAGAAGAAGAAGAAAAGGAATTTCATAAAAATGAGAAGGAAGATTTGGGGTAGTCCATGATTAACCCAAGAAGAAGTAAAATACAGAACAGTACACAATTTTCAGACTACCTTAGTAAGCTGCGGAGTATTTCATTTCATCATGCGGAGAGCTTACGTTCCACCGCAATTCGATCATCACATCACGCCAAGCCTCTGTTGACATTTAAACTAATTTCTGTCTTTTCTTTTCCTTGATTTCCTTTCTAGGTAAGTCATTCTGCCATGACGGAATCAAGCTGATATTTGCCGTGCCAGAAAACATGATGTCACGATAGCATTTTGACGCAGAATGTATAATTGCACCATTCGGAAATGAATCCACCGGGTGATCGTTCCAGCGCTAGCCCCCAAATAATTGCCAACATACGCAACACGCACTGCCCCAGTCACATCCGCTAATCGCGCGGTAATTGGATTCTAACTGTCCCCCAAACTCGGACGGGAAGAAACCCGTCGATCTCGGCATGAAGGCGACAGCGCCAAAGGCAGCATACAATTCTCGAAAAGTCACCGATTTTCCAAAGTTGGTTCTGGAAAATTAACCTCTAATTAAACAGTCACAGTTAACCGCAGAGCAACACACAATTAGCCGGAGACCGCGTGATCCTAAATTAGATCGTGTCTTTCCACGCCCCACAAGGTAAACAACAACAACCGTCTCCGCAGTTTGTGGTACGCGCCCCCGTGCCACCGCACGGAACAATTTTGGTCTGTTTCAATAACGGAACCGATAACTAGCCGCTGCTCTGAAATTGGTTCTAAATTAATCACCCCGTTGTCGTTGCCATAGCAGCTTGCCGATGAGAAATCGAGCGAAGATGTCATGGTTCATGGTCAACCCAGCCAAGGTTTCAGCCCCCCAGATGTCAAAGCAAACGGCCGCTCCCGCCGCTAATTAGCATACTTATTGATACTTTCCAATCAATTGAACCAACCCTCCGGGAAAGCCTCCGCTCCGATGGCAACCGGCCGCGGCTGTAATAGAGACGAATGCAAATCTTTGCATCATTCATCGGAACCCCCCGGAGCCTCATTCGGCGAGTGGCTTGGCGGGATTTGCGCGCCTAATGGTTTTTCACTAATTTTGCTCTAATCCTAGCAAAGGCAAATTGGAAGACGGCAGGAAAAGGAAAAACAACGTTGCAATTGTGTTGCCCTCAGGGTACTGCATCTCCCGTTGCCGACTGTGGCCAGTGTTGTTGTTGTTGTTGTTGTTTTCACTGTAAAACAGTGGAAAAATTATTATGATAATATCCCTGAGCTGCCTGTTGGAGAGCGCTGGCTAAACCTCGCCGGTTAATGAAATAATGAAAACGAAAGCAACCGTGGGGAGGAAACGATCACGGGTTAGCCGATGCTAATAAATTGACGCCCAAGGGGCCATTAGTGCAGGTAACTATTAGCATCACGGTTGGTAGGATGCGGTTGGTGATGTTGGTTTTTCCGGGAATGTTTACGAAAAGGGAGGATCGCAAGGAGATCGTTTAGTGATTTTTGTTAACAAGATGCGGTGGCATCAAGTAGTACCGATATGGGTGGTTTATTTGAAGATAACATAGATTGAGAAGGAGAACGTTCATGATCGTGCGTTTGAGGACTTGAGAGTTGCCATCAATCGTTGTAGAGTGGGATATTTTCAACATTATTACTATGGTGACAACATTGTATCAATTCCAAAAACATAATTTCAACTTTCCCTGTTATCAGAAAGAATAATTATTATTTCGCATTAAAATGTGTGTTCTGTGTTATTTGATTCGGAGGCTGCTCACAACCAACCTTTTTTTAAAGCAAGATGTCCTCGCTCACTCCGCTGTTCTCTCTCCGATAGTTATATATCATGGAGCTCATAAGTAAGTAAAAAAAGAGCAACAATACATGTTCGTTTGCTCGAAAGCTTTCAGGAAGACTATGCTTGAACTTTTTGAAACGTCCAGCTCTACTAATGAACTGACAATCGTATGAATCAGTGAAGTCAGCAGAAAGTGTCAGAATGCTGGAAAAAATTAACTAGATAAGAAACATGTGAAGAACTTGGTTTAGGTTTTTTTTTTTATAAGATGTGCGTTTCGTAGTTGCTACTCCGTTGCTGATCTGAGCTAGTGTAATTGCACAGAGAACCACATAGATGGAGCTTGAGAGTAGCTTTATATTTTCAATGTACAAGTTCATTAGTTCATTCTATTTATAGATCAGTACCGGCGCAGGACACGTTCTCACGGTCTTCGGTGAGGGGGAAGGATGATTACACTAAGGTTTTTTTGCTCAGTTTTTTTTTTGCACGGATTTTGGAATTAATACAGTTTTTTTTACACGGTTTTTTTTCCAATCCGTGTTAAAAAAAACCGTGCTAATTCCGAAATCTGTGTGAAAAGTGAACATGTGAAATTAAACATTTTCAACTTGTTCTATCTCGTGATTCTGATAAGATGGAAAGTTCTAGTTTTCTGCAAAAATGTTCAGAAGCCACGTGGTGCTAGTGAGCATGTAAAATTGAGCAACGTGGTGCTAGTGAGCATGCAAAATGTTCTGTGTGCGGATAAGGATTTATGTGTGTGTATGTGTGTGTTTTTAAACCGTATATGTGTTTATCTGTAGGTATGGATGAACTTGTTAGTGAGTGTATGTGTGTATGATTTTGAATGTGTTTATGTGATTGTATGTGTGAATGTGCAAGTGTGTTTGTGTGCATGCAGTAATGTGTTTTAATAAGTATGTTTGTATGTATGTGTGTATGTATAAATGTGCGCATACAACATATACAAAACGGCAGTGTGATTCGATCCTTTGAGGCTCTGACCCTAGAGGCCGTACAGTGACCGGCAAAAATAAACATCCACCTTTGGTCAATGTATTATTGTTGAGAAAAAAACACGTATTTTTGAAAAAGTAGGGTATTCCAATACATGTTTCTGAAAAATAAACATAGACGAACCATTTCAGTACAAAAATAACGATCACTTTTATTCCTTGCATAAAATAAAAAACAAAATTATTGGAGTTTAGTAAAATACGTATGACATAAAAAAAGATCCAATTCATGTATGAATAAAAAAAAAATAATCGAAAGAGTTGGAATCAATATGACTCCCTTTGCTTCAATGATGGACTGCAATCGTTTCGGGATGCTTTCGACTAGGTTTCTGAGGTGTTGTGGATCCAACTCATTCCAGGCCTGCTCCAGTGCCGCAAAATATGTTTGC
Organism: Aedes koreicus; assembly: GCA_024533555.2. Lineage (NCBI taxonomy): Eukaryota > Metazoa > Arthropoda > Insecta > Diptera > Culicidae > Aedes > Aedes koreicus. Next base: position 209,267 of record JAHHFK020005933.1, on the reverse strand, counting down.
TTGTTTGTTACGTGGGTTTTTTCGACTCTATTGTCGAGAATTGCCCAGAGATTTTCAATTGGGTTTAAATCCGGGCTCTGGGGAGGCCATTCCAAGGGTTTAATCCGACAGGCACGGAAAAAAGCTTGTGTTTTCTTGGCCGTATGCTTTGGGTCGTTGTCTTGCTGAAAAATGTAATTATCTTCCAGACCCATTTTCAGCAAAGATTCTTCCATATTCTCGTTCAGAATATCTATATACCCATCTGCCGTCAAATACCACTGATTAGAACCAGATTCCCCACTTCAAACCATGAGAAACTGCCCCAGACCATGATATTTCCACCGCCGTGCTTCATGGTCCCTTGTAGATGTTTATCCTTCAGCCCTTCATCGCTTTTCCGCCAAACTCGCAGTCGTCGTTTTCTGTTGAACAGCTCAAACTTTGATTCGTCTGACCAAACAACCCGTTTCCAGAACTCCAGTGGCTTATTTATATGGTTTCTTGCAAACCGCAATCGCTTCTCCTTATTCACCCTACTTATGAACGGCCGTTTCCGAGCAAAATGACTTTTCAAACCGTGCTCAGCAATGCGTCGCCGAACTGTACGATCGGATATAGAAAGGCTTAGCTTTTCTCTGAGCGCACGGATGGTAACAAACGGATCCTTTTTAATTTCTCGGATGATTCTAGTGTCTTCGCGGTGATCAGACTTGCGATTGCGACCACGTCCTGTTCGATCTGCGACACTTCCAAGCTTTTGGTGTTTTAAAACTATTTTCTGCGCTGCACCACGGCTTACACCATACTTTTCGGCAACTTTGCGCTGAGATTCGTTTTTTGAGCAATCGCGCACGATAAAATTTCGAACTTGGACTGTTATTTTCTTTCCTCCCATGATCGATTCTTAAAAAACTCGTCACTTGGGCTAAACTCACTTATTTCTCACAACTGTAGCAATTATCTGTGATGGATGTAAATAAAGGAATGTCAAAAGCATGATCAACAAGGGGTAAGCCAAGTGGATGTACACGGAAAGTATTTTTTTTCCTAGTGGATCTTTTTTATTGACATACCGTAAACACAAGCTTATTTCGTTTTTCACCTGCAGTTGGCTGAAATGAATATGTATATTCAAACTTTTACGCTAAGCCTCATGAATGATACCCAAATATGTACAGTACGGGTAAGAAAGTTGCTATTGATACGAAGTTGTAAAGATATCTATGCCTGATTTGTATACGGCTCGATGGATCTTTTTTTTCGCCGGTCACTGTACGTTCAGTTGAAGCTATGTAACTTCTACAAGGCATCTTTTTCCAAAAAAGACCAGTTTCATCGGCGTTGAAGTCGTGGTCTGCATGGTTTGCACCATCCTCAATAATGTTAATCAGTTTTGATGGGTACTCAATGCTGCAGCTAGATCTGCTTATGCACATACTCCATTGATTCTTACATTACGCATTTTTTTATGTATAACCATCCCATGCTTGCAAACTCAACCTTTTTATCTATTGTGAAATGAAACGTAAAATCTTCATTTAATTTGATATATCAACTGCTGAATTAAAACCTTTTTTATTAAAGATTTGGATTTTAAGCCAAATTTTGGATTAGATATTCTGAACAACTTTGCCGAACACTTAAACTTTCCATCTTATCAGAATCACGAGGTAGAGCAAGTTGAAAATGCTCAATTTTGCATGCTCACTAGCGCCACGTAGCGGTAAAACTCCAAACAAAACGGTTCATCTTTCGAATCCCCTTGACCTTCTGAACAACTTTGCTCAAGACTGCACCATTGCAGATATTAAGGGTCTACAGATATACCATCATGAATGTACCTGTACTATCCCTACTTATCAACCCCCCCCCCCCCCCCTATTTTGTGTTCTGGCCCTGGGGCCCTCGCTTGCCTCTTGGACTTTGTTGGGCTATCCGTTCCACCGTTCACAAAATCTTCTAAGTGTTTTTCATTGCAAAAGACTTAGTTTGTTGTAGCAGTTTTTTTTTACACGTATTTCGGAATTAGCACGGTTCTTTTAAACACGGATTCCGGAATTAACGCGGTTTTTTTACACGGATTTCGGAATTAGCACGGCTTTTTTTCACACGGATTCCGGAGTTAACGCGGTTTTTTTACACGGTACGTAACCCCCGTGTAAAAAAACGTGCTAATTCCGAAATCCGTGTAAAAAAAACCGCGTTACTCCTCCGGAACGGAAGTTACTCCTACGAACGTTATGGGTAAATACGTGTAGCCGACACATGAATACTGCGTCCTGTCCGCTTTAAAAATTCGTATTGGGGACGACAAAATTTCTAATTCGTGCTGTTCAATTAATTTTATTGAATTTGTCACGCTGATGCTATGGTTTGTATTTTTATTTCCACCTTTAAGATACCAACCAAAGAACCGTTGTTTTGAATGCTTGGGTTCAATCCCCAGGTAACCAATAAGCAATAGCATATGCAGTAAATCAACCCTCAATCTGCATTTCAGATGCTCCAAGCATTATATTAGCATTATATCAGCATCTTAAATGCTATCTGTTGTAAAGTTGGATTTCAAATGCTATTTAAATGCTTGTAGCCTGTAATTAGCATTTCGAATGCAAAACAGCATTAATTTAGCATTATCATAGCATTGCAGTAAATCTGCCGTATACTGGGCCAAAAACGGCATTTATGTTGCATTTAAGGTGACTTAATTGCTTGATAGGCTGCCGTAAAGACGCTTTAGAACTGCTTATTGGTTACCTGGGTCTTTCACATCCCAAACCTAGTTTCCTGAACCTTGTGGTGTCTCTGATGTCTGATTTCATGATGCACGTCTAGGATGCTTGGGAAACGTCCATTAATTATGTCACGCAAAAAGTAACTTTTTATAACCCCCCACCCCCTCCCCTTGTCACGTTTTTTGTATGGACCTTCAAAATTTTTTGTATGGATTTTCAAGTTTTCCCAAACCCCACCTCCCCCCTTACTGCGTGAAATAATTAATGGACCTTCCGTGTCACATGTCGACGAAATCTTACCTGGGTTACCACATACGTATCAAAGCGTAGTTTTTGCTTCCCCCACCATCTCTCCAAAAATGACCATTCTGTCGACAGTTCCAGCAAAGAGGCACTCTGGTCCTTTCCTGACGGTACTCTCTTCTGGCTCTTCTATCTATGGCGTTGATCTCTTAGTTACTTGAGTCTCCCTCTACTTCTCTCTTCCAAGTTGTGTGTGTTTTCCACCATCTCCCCCCTGCCCGGCAGTGCTTTTATGGAAGAAACTTGTCTGCATTTCTTCAGTAATTCATATGTGATCACTATGTGCAAACATTTTTAGCCCTGGTCATTTTCAAAGCATGGCTTGCTGCGATCTACTTCCTCTTCCAAGTTGTGTACTGAAAATTTTGGTCCCACTGGATGCAATGAAGGGTCATTGGCATCGATCCGATAGTTTACCTGAATTAACTCTTCAAGGTTGTCTATGGTGAAACATGCAAGTTTTGCGCGGTAATGCTGTCGCATATTTTCCCACACAATTTGAAGTGGTTTAGTTAAGAGTTTGTTAAGTCGCTCTATTTCAGTAAAAAAAGCAATGAACGTTTCCACTTTTTGTTGTTTTCGGTCATATATTCGTTGGCAGTTTCCCGGATCTTGGGTTACCAAATCGAAATCGAATGTTCGCTTCAAACGTTCCCCAGTTCAATGTGGGGTGATAATAGGTGAAAAACTGCTTCACCTTTCTACAGTAAATTAATGTTTCTTAGTAAATGGTTACTGGGTATCCCATTCATACTAGCTAAAACCTTCATTTTGAAAATGAAATCTTCTAACGAAACTGATCGTGTGTCCCCAGCGAAAAAGATATTCCATTTCCACATTTTCCGATCGTATTGGATTCGGTCGTCTATATGAAGTCTACCAGACCTACTCGGATTGGGAGCCTACCTTTCCGGTATTGTGGCTTCGCTGCTACTGTAATCATTATTCTCATCTTGTCCATAATTACTACGTCCTCGATGAACCTAATCCACTTCCCTGATGGTTACTCTCCTGCATTCGGTCACCCTGTTCTTGGTTGTTTTGAGGAGCTTGCATTTTTGCTCTCAAAAGTGACGTTAAAATTTCGATTTTAGATTCTAGTTCTGCTACCATTGCGTTCATTTTCAAGTTTTCCGATTGCCTATGTTTCGCATCCTGCTCCGACTCTTTCGTTTTCTCTTTGTTGCTTTTTTATAGCTCCCAAATTCCTATTTGTTTCCTCGGCCCATTCGTTTTTAAAGTAACGTTTTTCTTCTTCCTTTCAATTTTAGGTGACTCTTCAAGCTGATCAGTCCTCCTTATTGGTCTCTTCTGAATCGGCTACCTCCTAAGGGTGTAACTCTCGTACCATTGGTCTTAGAGCATTATTTGCTTCGAGAAGGTCCCTGATGTTCCCGAGTAATGATGTTTTCTTCTTTTTATCAGAAGCAATGCTTCTCTCCACTCTCAGGAAATAGTGTTTCAACCGTGATATCAACTTTTCATCATAACCCCTAGTAAGCCCTGTTCTAATGCTGCTAACTCGAGCAAATACCACGTCAAATTCTTGTTCAATGGTATTAGGTGATCGATATTCTCGATTTTCCTTCGCATCTTTATAAAACATTCTTCTCAGCAACCTTTGTTTAATCTCCATTCTTTTCCCAACTCCTCGATGTTATTTCGCAATTTAGGTTCTCAATCAACTTCATCGTTAAGAAGATGATTAGCCAAAGGAATTTTAGAATTCAATTCAATTCAACGTAAAGTGAAGAAAAAATAATGAATAAGAAATTAACTTATGAATATATACACAAAAATAAGAATAAAGTAATACTAATGAAGAAATTATTTTACAAATAGAAAAATTATTATACAGTAATTTTGACATCCGAAACCGAAAACACTAAAAAAAATTCTGAATGCTCCCATAAGCATGAAGAATGTACTCCAGGAAAACTCTCAATTAAACTATACCAAAGATATTAAAAAAGAGCTAATCTAAAACATCATAACTACAAAACATATGTTTAGGTTCGTACTTGTAGTTGGGCGCCAAAATGTAGGTGGCATGGGTCGGTCCGTCGAAAACGAAGCCTCAAGCGGAATTTTCTCTCCTTCTTCTGCTGAATCCCTTTTACCTGGGGAATGATAGTGGTGCCAAAGGCTGTTTGGTTGGACGTTAGCACATGCACGAAATATTCGATGCTCGAGCACAATTACCTTGATCCGATTCCTAGGCGATCAAATGAAGCAGGAGGCAAAGGTTCACCCGTTATATATACATATCGTTCGCTGCGGCATATGAAATCTCTGTTACTCACATTTGAAATCTGTGATAGGGAAATACTGTGCATTTAGTAAATTTAGTATGTAAAACGAAATTATAAGACTTCACCTTTCATCGACCATCCACCGTTTTTAGAAGCGAAATTGATGAAAATAAAGATGCTTAAAATTAGTTAACTCGTGTTTTTCAGTATCCTGCAAGTTTCATGGCAATCAGGTGTATGCCTGAATTTTGCTGAATTATTTTATGTGATGCAATTTCATCGTGGACACGCTTCAGTTTCACTTTTCTAATGCACAAAAATTGTGCAATAACTGCACCTGCGTACAGTAACGATCCAATCCCATACAAGATAGATATAATTACATGAAATAATTTCTAATCCCTTCATCCTCATCTCTCATCGTATTTAGAGATGCAATATCCACCGCCACAATTCAATCCTCCAATTATCTCCGTCACAGTCGGCAATTACGGTTGACAGTAGTAGATTTTTTGACATCCGAATGATTTATTGTCGTCAGAGCTCCTCTCCTGCTGCGGCTCAGTTGTGCAGTAAACGAAAGACATTCGCGCTCTTGTTCCCCATTATTTCACTTCGGAAATCGGAACCTTTATCTGTATCGATACCCTTCAACCCATTCAACGAACGGCTTAACGTAGTTGTTGGCGAGGTACCAGATTGTGACACACAGTTGCACATTTTTCTAGCCGCATTGTGGAGCATCGTTAGAAGCGCACTGCTGCGCGGCGGGGAAGTGACACGCGCATTTTCCTTTCTCTTGCCGAAAACTCCAACGCCACCAATCGCAATGACTGTGCGCAATTCCGGTACAGCTATCAGAGTTGAAGGAAAGTGAAACTATTGTCACTTGTGTCATTATTTTTATTTAGGGTTTGACGACTGCGCGGAACAGAAAGAGATCGAAACGGTCGGTGAATGGAGACCACCCGCTACCTGGCTGGCTGGAGCTAGAAGACATATAATATATCTCTTATGGTGAAATGATTTGCGGTTTAGTGAATTTCCCAGCCAACGCAACCGGCGACGGGAAAAAGGGAGTAGCCGAGTTGGCTTTCATTTACAACCAAATTCGTTTGTTAATTCACCTTACTTTTCTTTCTACGGCGGACGATGTGGTACCGAAACGTTTATTAGTTTATCGCCCTCCGCTCGCCCCTCTCCGGAAGCGCATATTGGAGAAGCCGATGCAGCGCGTTTCTTTACCTTTTGGTCGTAAAAATAATATAATACAACAAAATTAAACAACCCGTCGAAAGGTTCATTAGTCATTGAACTGCTGCGACGACGAATGTTTGTCAGCCTCTCTCTTTCTGTCACGTGGAGATGCAAGTAATTGAAGTAACGGCAACCAACCTCCCTATAATCTCCTGCCTGACATAGTCAGCGGAAAAAATCGAGGCGTGGTTATTATATTACAAGATTTTTTAGATAACCATTCATGATTACTTCATTTGAATGGATTGAGAGCTGGAAAAAAAAGAGTGAACTTTTGGACGCTTTCTAGTCCGAAACGAATGCGCGTGATGGCCCAATTAGAATGATAATGGTCCAGGCACGACTGCGATCTATGGGAGGATTGGATGTTGCTTTGTGCGGCTTGGGACAGGACCCGTTCGAGGGTTTAAGTTTATTTATTTATGCAATCGGAACTAGTTTCACGCTTTGCCTAAATGGATCTATTCATCGATGTGGATTGAGCGTATTCGAAGGGTATTCTCTTCTATTGTCATGATGTGACAAACGCTTTAAATTAGGGTTGTTAAACGGATTGTGACAATGAAATAGTCGGGTTAATGAATCATATTCACCCAGCCCCAGCACAAGATGCATGGATTTCATATAATCCACGAAGATCTATCAAACAAATTTACGTTTTTTTAATATTTCTTACGTCTACTAGAGTTATAATTATGAACTTTAAGAGCGGGATAGTGATTCATATTACACCATTACTACCAAATGATTACTGATATTAACACTGTTGCATTCTTGCTCAATTTTTTGGTTTAGATAAAAACACTATTTACGGAAAAAATCGTGGAAAACAATATTCTCATCCTGAGCTTTTCCTCGCTTTTTAAAAATACTGCCATCCTTATATCCATCGATATTTTCAAAATATATTAAAATATAACCCTGCATAACCTACTATGATAAATTTCCAATTGATAGTTTCTGTTTTGCTGAAATTTCACCCGCAAGCCTCTCGCCGCAAAACAACTCTTAAACAGCCTAGCAAATAAGCCTTCCACTAGCCTAGCACGTCGGTCGACTCATATTGCTAAGCCAAATGTTTGAAAAGTGTGAAATTTGAAATTAAAAACGTGATGCGACTCACGGCACGATCACGGCAGATTGGACCCTTTTGCCCCTTCCGGTTGCGATGCCCTCCAAGTGTCATGAGTAATTTGCCGTTGCCATCATAATCTTCCGCCACCAGGGCCGCATCAGCCAGCCAGCGGCGAGGGTCCGAAGGGTTTCTGGGCAGAGAAGGTTTATCAACTCGATGGTGTGGAAAGCGTGCAATTAGAGACACTGACGACCGGAAAATGTGCCACGAGATGCAATTGAAGGCAGCGGCGGGCAGATGGGATTTGCAATCGAAATGAAAGTGCAAGTGCTGCAAATCACGTAACAAAACCGAGAAATGAACCTGCGTTCATGGGTGAAAAGTGGAATGTTTAGCTGTGCTCATCTCAAGTGATCTTTTCCTTCTGTTGCGACGACGAGGGGGGAAAGAAATTTGCGAAAATTCACCTCATAATGTGGCTCGCGGTAATTACCATATAATAACAGTTAAATTTGCGCAACAGTGATAAACAATAAGCTCAAGTGGGCTGAGATCAGGTTTCCTGATGTTGAGCGAAATCGTGCGGCTGTTGCTGCCGAACGTCATATGCGAGCGAATGTGAGCCGAAACCGAGGGAAAGAACATTCAGAGCAGCATATCTTAATAGCTCTGGAGCTGCTGCTGCACACAATGCGCAGAAAGCTGTAAACCATATATTTATGGAGCTCGTTTCATGCGAATTCGCTACAATTTACCTTATTTTTATTTATTTTTTTTTGTTTGTTTGTGGGTGGTATTTTTTTTTTTTCTTTTTTTTTTTTTTTTTTTTCCGCCTTCTTTTTCTATTATTTGAAACAATCAAAAGAAAAAAGCAGACTTTTTTTTTTTTTTCTTTAAAAAAAAATATTAATGGGGGGGTTTGGAATTTTTTTTTGCCCGCAAGGGTCCATAAATTTTTTTTTTTAAAAATTATCTTTTGTTTTTTTAAATTATTTTTTAATAAAATTTTTTGTGGGTGGCAATTTGCCTGGTACGCCACAAAGTTCAAATTGAAGAGCTGAAAATCTATAGGGAGATCAGAACCTTCTTAATTCTGAAATCGACCGCGTTAAGCTCAGAGATTTTGAACGATAATATCTCCTTTCATGCCCACAGAAATGTTACGATAAGTATTTCATTCGAAAGGTAGAACATCTACGCTGAATTCCTGTTGCTAATTTAATTCATTACATTTGTTTAAACTAATTAAAAAGTACTTGGAAGAACAAAATGTCTAAACGCACAAAGCTATTGGTCGAAAATGACATCATATTTGCGCCACACTCTGATTGGTTCACACTGCCACAGTTACCATGCCAGCGATTATAAAACATGTGGTGACGTCCGACCAACCATCATTCTCAATTCGGATTCTGACTAAACATCGTCAAATCGGACTGACTGCGCATCGTCAAATCGTCTAGCACACAGTTTTACCTGCTCTACTCTACTTAGTAGTCTGGCCGTGGCAAAGGAGGAAACGTTAAAGGAAAGGCAAAGTCCCGCTCGAACCACGTCGGATTGCAGTTCCCAGTCGGTCGTATTCACCGTCTGCTCCGGAAGGGCAACTACGCCGAGCGCGTTGGTGCCGGTGCCCCCGTCTACCTCGCTGCGGTGATGGAATACCTGGCCGTTGAAGTCCTCGAGTTGGCAGGAAACGCCGCCCGTGATAACAAGAAGACCAGAATCATCCCACGTCACCTGCAGCTGGCCATCCGCAACGACGAGAAGCTGAACAAACTTCTCTCCGACTTGACCATTTCACAGGGTGGTGTCCTGCCAAACATCCAGGCCGTCCTGTTGCTCAAGAAGATCGAAAAGAAAATTTCAATCGTGAACCATGTTCCGTCTGTCAAAAACTAGAATCTGTCCTTTTCAGGACGACCAAATCAATTTGCTCAACTAAAGAGTTTGTTTGATTGAAATTGATGAAAAGTTACACCACCCCAACCCCCCCCCCCCCCCCCCCGTTTTTTATCATCGCCCCCTCCTTCCGCCACCTCCCGCCCGCACACCCCCGTTCACACCCAACCCAACAAATCAACGACCACCAGTCCCTCCACCCACACACACACGACAGTCCACGCCCCCACGTTCCCCCCGCTTTCACCTTCTCACCCACCCCCCCCCCAACCCCCACCCCACGGCTTCACCCCCCCCCCCCCAAACAGCGCGCTCCGCCCACCCCCCCCCTCCCCCTCCCCCCCGCCCTCCTGCCACCGGGCCATTAGAATGTGGTCGACAGTGCGGAGAAGGCGTCCAAACAGAAGCGGAGAGTAAATCGATGCTGCACAATCATAACGATAGACGTTAAGAATACCTTCAAAAGTGTTAGCTTCCACATCGCCAACGCACTGCACAGAATGAGAGTTCTTGATTACCTATGCTGGAAACCAAGCAGAACCTTGTGAAGTTGAACTGGACGTATCGTCTCATGGCTATGCGAGTCGTGAGCGCCCACAGGGCCACCTCGTTGAAAGCAGTAGTCGTTATTACCGGAAGGATCCTTATCGGCATTACCCTAGCGCACGATACCGGTTCTGCCGTCTAGGCTGAACAGAAAACATGGCTAGGTTAACTTTCACTTGATGCAGTACCTGCCAAGTCATGGCTGCTACAGGAAGAATTTGCACTGATTCGGACAAGTGATGTCCCTTCTTTGCCCTAAATGCGCAGACGTCGAAGAGACACCGTTTTTGACTGCCCGCGGTTCGGCTCCATGCGCAGCGCGATGATTGCGGGGTAGACACCAGCCCAGAAAACCCCACAAATGTCCCGCAAAAAAATGGGAATTTCTTCAAAAACATTTTTTTACTTTTTTTTAAAAAACATTTTTTTTAAAAACACTTTTGCGAGCGATTAGTAGAACGATTTTAATTGAAAAACTAGGCAAATTTAAATTAACATTTCACTTGAACACTTTTTCTAAAAAAATAAAAAACTGAAACACTTTTTTAAACTCTCACTAGTAAACGCGAGCAAATTCCGTTAAATTCCACTACAGATAGCTTATCTTTTGACAGATAGGCCTATTTCGTCTGCGACTTACAGACTTCTTCAGTGTAGAGTGCTGAACGAAAAGAAAAGTACAACAAGGATTTATATTAAAAAAAAAAAGAGAAGACAAATGACAAAAGACAATCACCCATCAAACAAAAAATCAGTAGTAGAATGTAAAGGAAATTGCTCGCGTTTACTTTGCTAGTGTTAAAAAAAAAATTGATTTTTTTATTTTTAAAAAAAGTGATCAATTGAAGTGTTGAGTTAAATTTTCCTAGTTTTTCAATTAACGCGCCCTTACCCGCCCCCGCCCCGAAAACCAAACCGACGAAGAAAATTTTTTTGCTCCCACTTCTGCAACAAATTAATAAAAAAAAATTATTTTTACTGTCTGTGCTTTTTTTGTTGTTTTTTTTCATCATTTTTCCCCCCCCCCTCCACCAAACGTGGTTGATTATTTTTTTTTTTCCCCCCCCCAATAAAAAATCCGCCCCCCCCCCCCGCCCCTTCTTTTGGCTTTGTGTTTGATATTTCGTAAAAAGAAACATAATATGTGATATACACAATATATATTTATTTTTTTTTATTTATAAAATTTTTTTGTTTTGCGTCTGTTAAAAATCCCTGTGCTTCACAAAATTAATTCACCCCAGCGATTTGGACCCAAACGCAAAAACCCCCCCGCCCCCAAGCATATACATAACACTATGTGTTATCGTTTATTTTTTGGTATAGATTAAAATATTACTTACACATATAATCCTCCGGTGTGAGTAAAGCGCCCCCCCCCCTAAAAAAATAGATTTTTGTCTATTCCCCAGAACATTATTAGTTTTATCGATGTTTCAAAGAATGCTATAAGTCTCAACAATAGTCTTTAGAACCTCAATAAAACCCAAATTGTTACTTGGGTTATAAGGTATGCGCACAGCAAAAGAAAAACTCGCAGTATAACATTATTTCTATTTATTTCTAAATCCGAAAAAAAAAATCATCGGAACAAAGGGTTAATTTATAACTCATTCACATCAAAATATTATTATTCGGACTTGTTATATCCGTATGCTCTAACATTACGTTTGATACCATCCATTAAGTTCTGCACAGTGTCCTCAGTGACCTTTCTGGAAGCATTTTCCCACTTTTTAGCAAAATCTTTCTCACTGTTTGCCTCTCCTTTCAATTTCCCGAGGTTTCGCTTCACAATGGCCCAATATCTTTCAATTGGACGAAGTTCTGGGGTGTTCGGAGGATTACAGTCCTTTGGTACAATGTTGACGTTGTTTTCTGCATACCACTCCTGAGCCGCTTTACCATAATGGCAAGACTCCAAATCAGGCAAAAACTACACAAAACTCGTGTTTTTGGATGAATGGTAGTAGCCGTTTTTGCAGACACTCTTTGACGTAAACTTGTTCGTTAATCGTACCTGTAGTTACGAAAATGTTGCTCTTAAAACCACAACTAAAATAGCCTGCCAACCATGTTCTTTTTAGAGAACTTCGACTACCTTTTGGCCTTGAAATGATCGTCAACCATCCCACGTCGTAATGCGGTATAAAACTCAAGACCAGGAAGCTGCTTAAAGTCTGCTTTGACGTTTGTTTTATCATCCATAGACACGAAGTTAAACTTTGTCAGCAATTTGTCGTACAGCTTACGCGCTCCTGTTTTCGAACGGGTTTCCTGCTTCTCGTTCCTGTTTTCGGTTTTTATTACCTTGAACGACCTATATCCTGCCGCTTTCTTCACTTTTTGTACGAAAGAATACGATGTATTGACCTTTTTAGCCACATCTTGGATGGAAAGGTTTGGGTTTTGCTTAATCAGCCGAAGCACTGCATCCCGCTGGGATTTGAAATTGTCGTTCCGCTTGCCGCCAGATCCTGGTTTCCGATCGAGAGTTAACCGATCCTGGAAGCGTTTCAAAACGCTACTTGCTGTTGAACGAGGGACTCCGAGTGATTTGGCTGCATCATGATGCGACGTAGACGGATTTTCCACACTTTTGTGCGAATTTTTTTCACGCACTTGTTGTTCTTTCGACTACATTTTCGATACAATGCTTTTGTGACAGCAAATCGTATGCCAAAAAAGTTCACTCACACTGTGACATTGCGTTAGCGGTATTGGTGACATCTTTATATTGACAAATAAAAAAGATGTGGCTAATAGACCTAGACTAGATAGATTAGATTTTGCTGTGCGCATACCTTACTAGAAGCAAGTAAATCAAATGAATACCTGCCTTGCCTCTTCCAACCTCGAGCCAGCCACGAGTTATTGGCACCCCACTTACTTACACCAAAAATCCATTGTAAATAACAATATTGTATATCGGCTCCGCAAAGTGTTACACTCGTCGGAGCCTTACAAATAAACAAACTAATTAAAAAAAAGTAAATCAAATGTTAATGCTAAAAAAATGTGAATTTTCCCGATCGAATGAATGAAGTTATTATGTTCAGTCGAAGGATTGTTATTAGCGTTCAAATATCTTTTACAGAGTTCTCATTTTTTAAATTTTTCAATAATACTCCTCAAAGAAAAGAGAAACGTAGTTCTACGTTAAAATGTTACATTTACTAATCAACAATCATCAGCAAATATTTTACTATACCGATCACCAAAAGCAGGTCGTTTGGTTATGTAAGATTACCCTGCAAGTATGCATATACCTTAAGTCTGTAAAAATAAATTATTTTTCACTTCTTGAACCATCGGTGTAGACCACCATTGACCTGTGGAATCTGGTCGCAAGCAGCTGTTGGACGACTGGACGGACTCTATCCGGCGGATCACCGGCTCGTACACTTCGCTTTACATCCCATACTATCGATGGCTTACGTACGTGCCATACACGATCGCTCTGTCTCGTTAAATGGTCGACAGCAGGAAGTTCGGTACCCGTCACATCAAGTACACGTTCAGATGCTCGCCGGATTAGTGGAAGGGTGCTGTTGGTTCGGCTTTTAGCTAGAATCCGGATAGGCGTGCGTGCTACAGATTGAACTGCAAGGAATTCAAAGGGGAGTGTTCCAGCTTCGGCCATAGCCGAGATGATTGGGCTGGTCACAAACGCTCCGGAAGCGTAGCGTACCATTTTGTTGTACGCTGGGGCTAGGGTCTGCAGGGTCTCCGGTCCTCCTCGGCTCACTAGTCCAACACCGTACGTCAGCTTCGCAGTGACTAGCGCCGAACCCACCTGCAGCAGGGTTGCTCGGTTGCCACGCGGAAGTTTCGCTCCGATCATCTGCAGGATCCGTAGTCGAGACTCTCATGCTTTCTTCACCGCTTTGCAGTGCGGCTTGAACGTCAACGTTCGGTCCAGCGTGACACCCAGGATCCTCAGACGGTTGGTCTTCGGAACGGGGGTTCGATCGATGGTGATCTCTTGTGCCGGCTCTCGACGCGCATTAGGGCTGCAGTAAAATGGCTGTGACTTCGTTGCGGATATGGCAAACCCCACGCTTTTCGCCCACTTGTCCACCGCTTTGACAGTGGCCTGCAGTTTTCGGTGTAAGCCTTCTCCTTTTGCACGTCGTACCACGAGGAGGATGTCGTCCGCGTACAAAAGCATATCGACTCCGATGGGCAGCACACGGAAGATCGGCTGCATCGCAACGAGGAAAAGTGTCGCAGACAATACGGAGCCTTGTGGCACTCCATTCTCCAGGTACTCACGAGACTTGTGTCCTCCTATGGACACCTGGAACGTCCGTTCTGAGAGGAAACTCTGCAGCAGATTCAGCATCCGACCACGTATTCGCCAAGACTTTAGCGTTCGCAATATGCCGTGTCGCCAGGTGGTGTCGTACGCCTTCGATAGGTCCAAAGAGGCTATCAGGCAGTGTTCGTCGGTAGTAGGCAGCGACCGTTCAAGTTCGGCAAAGTACGTGTCAGTGCCGCGTCCTGTACGAAAATCGAGCCGTCCACTCGACTCTAGCTCGGTGATAAGCCGTCGATTGATGATGTGCTCGAGGAGCTTCGCCATGCAGCTGGTGAGCGATATCGGTCGGAAAGCATTCGGTCCGGATTCGTGGCAGTTCGGCTTTGGTATTGGAACGACAATGGCATTCCGCCAGCTGGCGGGAAAATCGCCACTGCGCCAGATATCGTTCAGCAGCTTGAGGAGTGTCGTTTTCACAGACAGCGGAAGACGTTGCAGCAGAGGATACCCGATCGAATCGGGGCCTGTTGAGGCGCCTCGCCCTTTGTCGAGGGCCCACAGAAGTTTGTTCATGGTGATGTCGATGTTATACACATCATCGTTGTTGTGCGAGAAACCTATGGACCCTTGTTCAGCTGCCGCTTTCGCCATCTGGAATGATGGAGGGTAGCTGGAAGTCGCCGATCTTTCGCAGTAAATATTCGCTAGTTCTTCTGCCACTTCTTCGGGGTCGTCCGTGAATCCGTCCGCTCGCTTGAGGATTACCGGGCGTTGTTGCCGGTTGCCACGCAAAATGTTCACCGTCCGCCATAATTCGGATGCCGTGCTACTGGGTCATATCTTCCCTACGAAGTTTTGCCACGATTGTTCCTTCGTTTTGTTTACCGCCTTTCGTGCCGCTGCTCTTGCTTGCTGGAACCTCACTAATGCTTCGGGTTGATCTGGATCGGATTGCTGAAGACGTCGGAGAGATCGAAGGCACTTTCGCCGCTGTCGGATTGCTGCTTTTGTTTCGGGGCACCACCAAGGTACCGCCTTCGGCCCGATTCGCCCGCTGGTCCGTGGTATGGACTTTGACGCTGTTGCTACAATTTTCTCCGTGAAGCTGCTCACGTCCCAATAGGCCTCTGACGCGATGGTTTCCGCTGTAAGCCGCTCGTACAACGACCAATCCACTTGGTCGTACAGCCACTTCTGTCGAGTCGTTCGATGATTCGTCCACCCGGGAATGGACACTGTGATCGGGAAGTGGTCGCTGTTGTGCGTGTCCGACAAGGTTCTCCAGGTAAACCTGCGAGCAAGCCTCTCGGAACAGATGCTCACATCGATAGCCGTAGTGTTTCCCGTAGCCGGGTCTATACGAGTATGCGAGCCTTCGTTCAACGCCACCAACTGTTTGGTCAGAGTTGTCTCCGCGATAAATTGGCCAAGCGAGTTCGATTGGTGGGATCCCCACGCTAGAGGGTGCGCGTTGAAATCCCCCAGGAGTAGCACCGGACCTTCCAGCTGCTTAAACAGCTCACCCAATGCAGCCTGACACTGTACAGAACTCGGCGAGATGTAGACAGACACTACAGTTACCTGGATCGGTCCGAGGTGCGTGTGGTATCGATCTGTACACGGTCAAACGGTATACCTTCCCGAACGGCAAAGCCAACCCCGTGTTGCCAGTAGTGAACGCTGTTCGACTCCAGAAGTAGCGTGTAGTGCCAGTGAAGGTGGCGGACTTGTCCCTGCCTTCACCTACCCCGCAGTGGGATGTTTGGCAAAGATGTCTACACTGATAGGCAAAATAAAGTGCCCACCTCTTCGTTTTTTCAATTTCTCTCATTTACTTGGTTCAAATTAAAGTAAACACACTGTATTTTTTCATATTATCTTATTTTTTAATATTCTTTTTAAGTTTCACTTATGGAATACAGAAAAAAAGGAGTTTTACTTAAAGAAAAAAAAAATCAATTTTTGTTGAAAAAAAAACAGTGACAAAATAAAGTGCTCACTTCAAAAATCGATATGTTTTCGATAAGTTTCCATTGGCAGACCCCTCAATTTTCTATGTTTTGATATTTTGACATGTTTTGAAGCAAACGGCTCAACCTGGTGCATTTGTTTACGTGATCGCATTTGATTAAATTGAAAAAAATGGAGAACGCAGAGCTTTCGAAAGCAATTCCCTTGTGTATCCGAAAATTGGTCGTTCGTGATGTGCAAAACGGTGAATCGCACTGGGCTGTCGCTAAGAAGTACAGTATCAGTAAGGCAGCGGTTGGCAAAATTCATCTGAAGCTTAAAACGTTTGGATCAGTGGTGGATCGCCCTGGCGGAGGCAGGAAGCGGAAAACGGATGCGAGAACGGACACAAAGATCATGCGGGAAGTCAAGAAGAACCCGAAGGTAACTGTCCGCGAGATCCAGGAAACCCTTCAGTTATCAGTTTCCGGTCGAACTGTTCGTCGCCGTCTCGTAGCACAGGGGTTGAATAGCAAACTTGCCCGGAAGCGCCCATTTATCAGCAAGGCAAACAAAGCCAAACGGCTTAAGTTTGCTAAGGAGCATGCTGATATGCCCCTAGAGTTCTGGAAAACGGTTCTCTGGACGGACGAATCAAAATTCGAGCTGTTTAACCGAAAGCGGCGGGTTCGTGTTTGGTGCAGATCGGGAGAGGAGCTTCAGGAGCGCCACATCCAAGGCACGATGAAGCATGGAGGAGGAAATGTGATGGTCTGGGGGTGTTTTTCGTGTGGTGGAGTGGGAAGCATTGTGAAAATCGACGGGATAATGACGGCAGATTCTTACATCAACATCCTGCGAGAAAATCTGGAGGTTTCGCTGATCCAGACGGGCCTTGAAGAGAAGTTCGTATTCCAGCAGGACAACGGCCCGAAGCATACTGCCAAGAAGACCAAGTCTTTCTTCCGGTCTTGTCGGATCAAACCGCTGGAATGGCCTCCACAAAGCCCGGACCTCAATCCCATCGAGAATTTGTGGGCGATTCTTGATGCCAGGGTTGACAAAACTGGTGTTACCAATAAAAATAACTATTTTGATGCCTTGGAGCGCGCCTGGGAAGAGCTAGATCCACAGCACCTAAAGAACCTGGTCGAGAGCATGTCGAAGCGCCTGCAGGAGGTCCTGAAGGCCAAAGGAGGACACATCAATTATTGAAATGCTTTTATGTTACTTTAATTTATGTTTTCTGTAGCCTAAATGAAGTGGGCACTTTATTTTGTCACTGTTTTTTTTTTTTTCAACACAAATTGATTTTTTTTTTTTTAAGTAAAACTCCTTTTGTTTCAGTATTCCATAAGTGAAACTTAAAAAGAATATAAAAAATAAGATAATCAAAAAAAACAGTGTGTTTACTTTAATTTGAACCAAGTAAATGAGAGAAATTGAAAAAACGATGAGGTGGGCACTTTATTTTGCCTATCAGTGTATGTCTGCTTCGAAATACTGCCACAACAAAGCCCTACGCTCAATTTCAAACTACTTCTATTCAATTTTCATAACCTGCCGTGCTCTATCGGATCTATCGATACTTTCTCTTCACATCTTTGGTTCTAGCAGAAACTGCTGTTCAGTACTGGGATCCCATGGTGTTGAGAAGATATTTCCAATTTTCAAAAACATTATAACAATAAGTTTCTAATATTTGATTATCTTACCACACCACCACCGTCTTTTCATTTTCAATGAAAATCAACAAACATTAGATCAATCAAAATCAATTTAATCGCCTATAATCCGTTAACAGTGTACATCGAACCCAGCAGCTCAGCAGACACTCAATAGGTAACTCGATACTGAGCGTCCGCACTCAGAGTATGTTTTTATGCAAATTAACTGCAGCATGGGTTTGCATTTCCCCGGCAGAAATGTATGCTGCGAGAGCCAGAGAGCATTCGAAAACATAATTCTCTCGAAACAAACCGGAGAGCCCTGGCATAAGCTCTCCCACGTTGATGTCGAAACGACTCGGTGAGAACGGCAAACGAGAGAAGCAGAAAGCCAAATTCGAAAGGAAAAGCCAAATCGTGCCGACTGTCAATTTCCATCCAGTCAGCTGTATTTTATTTTGATTCTTTTTGGTTCGTCCCGTCACACGACCAGCACTCGTGCTGCACTGCATCAACTAGCTGGTGCCATCCATTAGTGGATTTGCCTGTTTGGTTGGGAAACAACGACGGCGGAGAAGAATCATAAAATAAGCCAACCCTGCTGTGTGGTGAGAGCACGTCGAACTCTTTGATTGACGAAAATAAAACTGGACTCCGGTGTGGAAATGGGAAACCGATCCGAAAAGAGACTACCGCGTGGCATATTTTTTCCTGGTTCGGAAAATCTAAAGATGGTCCCTCATAGAAACACGACCGATGGGAATGCTACGAAATTGAGTTGAATTCGATTTCACTATCTAATTTTCAACGATTCCACAAGAACAACTTCTCAAAAACGAGAAATATTCACAATTTCGAATCGATTGCGTCTTCCGTGTAGGTAAATCAATATGCCTAGCGACGCTCGAGGCAAGAACGATGATTGATGGAATGCTGTTGTTGTTGTTAACCGAACCTGCAACAGTCGGTGACATTTGCTGCATTGTTATCGAACTAGATATCTAGGACAATTCAAGTCATTCGAGACTTGATATCTTCAACCGTGCATCTGCACAACTCAGAACCAGAACCACTCCGAGTGGAGCAAGTCAGTCAAGAATTGCCATCGTAACTTGTGTCTATTAGTGTATGCCTACTTCTCCCAGGTCGTAGCTGTACGAAATGTGCAATCATGCAGAACAATAAGATTAGCAATGCCATCGACTTTGACGACGACGACGACGACGACGGAGCAGCTCTGGAGCGGAAAGTTCTGTGTCGCAAGTCGATCGAATCCAAGGTAAATGACTTTGCACTCTTCGCCGTTAGATACGCTCTTAGCGACGACGCAACAATGTTTCTGGATCAATGTTCACGTCTGGGGCGATCCGAGATCTTCGCGATCATCATCACCATCATCTTGCCAACGTCAGATGAGGTTGCTATTCGCGTGGTTATAAACATTTCTCGTAAAACCCATAAACCACCTCATGTGTGCAATGGAAAAATGGTGTGTTTTTATAATAACCAGTGAAATGCAACTAGTCATACGTAGAGGTGCCTCTAAGACGCGATTCGAAGTGGAGGAAGAAGATGAGAAAGTACCCTCGCACTTGGATGCGATGGCTCCTCATCTTTACATTAAGCTTTAAAATAAAAACATGAACTTTTACTGCAGGTATAACTAATAACGCGCGAGTGAGCAGCGAATCGTGGGATTAAATCCGGCGAAGGAGAACACGATCAAATAGCGCGCGCGCAAAAAAAAAAACGCTACTGCCTACATTAAGATTCGAACCAAAAACCGCCAACTGCATAGATTTGATTTAGCTATATTTTTGAATGAATCTGCTCACTTGCGGTCGATCTCTCGGTACATATTTTAAACTGTAATATGTTTTTAATTGAGTGGCCCACATCCCGTTCCGTTTTGACTTCGCCTTGCTCTCCATGCCGCCGTTTCTCGAACAGTCTGAGCTCTTTCGGGAAGAAGTGATTTGTTGGACAATGAAAGCCTTTCAAAACCGGCTCGGTCGTCGGTATTCAGCGACCGCGATGAAAAGACATGATCAATTCTTGACGTTTTCGTAGAGAAGTGGGCGCCCCGCTTTGTTCGCTGCAGCTGGAGAAGGTGTATCTGCTGCCTGGTCAATAGTGGAGAAAGATGGTTGGTCGTAGGAGGCGGCTGGTAAAGTTTTGTCTTGGAATATTCACATGAAATTATGTACTTGATTGATTTGAATTTGATCGATAGCTGAAAGGGGAGGCTTATAGGTGGTTAGTTGAAAATAGAGCATGATTTTTTTTACGATTCAGAGCCAGTGTTATAGTTGTATATTGTTGTTTTTCGTTTATAATGCATAATGGTTTTTGTTTATGTAAATGAAAAGTTGAACTGCCATCAATGTGGGGATACGGTAGCGCTGTGTCAAGTTATGACTGTTTTATAATTGTGAACCGTGTATTTGAGAATCCATGTATATGGACTTTTGGCTAAATTTTTTCTTCAAGGGTAGGATTTGAAAGAAAAAACTCCCAAATAATAGTTTCTTACAACAAGCTGCAAAACAAAGATTTTTTGAGCACGATCTATCCAACGAGGCTTGCAAAGTTTGCAAAGTCTTTATTTCATACATAGCATGTGACGGGGATTTGAGGTTTGTCGATATGTTCCGTGATAGCCCCCAGGAAGCAGGTGAGGTAGTGCGATCTCAAGGTACATAGTTCGAATGTAGTTGCGGTGGTTGCCTCTTTTTTTGTTCTTGTAAACAAATACATTAGCAAAATCTCTCTAATTCACGTTGCTTCTTTTTCTTACACTGTTCATGCGGTCTCCACTAACATTCACTGGTGGAATATCTAACAAAACTGTAATAGAATCTATCATACTCTGGTTGGGTGTATACCTTTCCACCTTTACGAACACTATATATGGATGTCTATGTGTATTGGAAAAACTCTCTGTTCTACAGGGTGTTCAATAAGTTCGAATAAAACTTTACATTGTTGTGTAGGTGCGCACCATGTGCATTCTGTGTGTTGGTATTGGTGTCAGCTTTAGCCTCATATATATAGGCTAACCGATGCGCACGATCGGCTTGCTGTCATTTGTTGTTTGCTTACCGCGCACGATGAAGGAGTACCGCGACGTCGTAGTAAAGTTGTTTGCGAGAGGTGAGCGACCCGGAGACATATTCCGGCGGTTGAAATCCCACGGGGTGAAGCGGAATACATCTATACCAACATCCGTCGGTACCGGGAGACGGGCTCGGCCAAGGACCGTGCGAAATCCGGGCGGCCGCGTTCGGCGAGGACGCCAGCAGCCATCAAGGTGGTGAGGGAGTGAGTTCGTCGAAAAATGAACCGCTCGATCCGGAAGACCGCTGCTGACCTGGATGTGTCGACCGGGACTGCCCACACCATCATGACTAAGGACCTAGGATACAAGCCGTACAAGAAACGCAAGGTTCACGGGGTAACGGAGGCAACAACGAAGAAGAGGCTGGGCAGAGCCAAACTGATACTTTCGCGGCTCGCAGGTCAGGAGTTCGTGTTTTCTGATGAGAAAATCCTTGCCGCACAATGTCCAAAATGATCGGCTGTGGGTGCCGACGTTGGACAGTATCCGCTCGTCCTACATAAACATCCCGCAGTTCCAGAGCGCCGTTTCGGTGATGGTTTGGGGCGCCGTATCTAGGCGTGGGAAGCTCCCACTGGTGTTTATCGAAAGAAAAAAAACGTGAAAATCAACGCTGCGTAATATAAGACCGAGGTTCTGGAGAAGGTTGTGGCCCCGGCACTTCTGGACCTCTAAGGGAAGCATCATTACGTCTTTTAACAGGACTGCGCATCCACACGGCGAATATCGTCCAAGCGCATTGTCGGGAGGATTTGACTGATTTGCTCGATAAGGCTTTGTGGTCTCCCAGCTCCCCGGACCTTAATCCCCTGGACTTTTATTTATGATCGTATATGCTGGCCAAGCAGAGCGAACATCAAGAGAGCACGACTCTCCAGCTCTGTTTTGGCCTGATTTGACTTCTTTTCACTATGCGCAATCGTCCTGCAATGGTATAAGGTTAAAGTAAAAGAGATCAAAAACAGCCAATCCACCAAACTGTCCAGAACATCGCCCAATAGAGAAGTTCTGGGCTCTAGTTAAGCGGAAACTCTTTGAAACTAAGAAGAAAGCAAACGGTACCGATGATTCAAGAGAGGATGGATAATCGTCACGGCAGGCGTATTTGAACATACCGTTCGGGTGTAGCACAGAAAGTTCGAGAATTTTACAGAAAGAAGGATTAACATCGTAATCAACTGTTTATTTTGTAAATATAACTTTATTATTGTGAAATAAACAATCGGTTTTGTTGAATTTGGTGTACATTTTTATTTGCTGCTATTATTTTGGTTGCCGAAATTTAACGTGGACAGGCTTTATGATAGGATAATTTTAGAGCTAAGCACTAGCGGTGATCTCGAACTTTGTGTAGATTGACATTTTACGAATGAGAAGAGGAAGGCGCATGATTTACTCAATAATTTTTCCTCTGAGTTCAATGTTTTCAATGAGTTCAACCTTCAAAAAAAAAAACCGCTCAGTTACGTAAATTAATGGTCTTATTTTAAAACCCTACAGCAAAAGTCCAAAATGCTCCGAAAAGTCACTGAGATGTCGAAAATGAGTTCTAACGTGGCAAGCAGCAGAAGACATTGTTTTCCAAATCCAAATGTAATGTTGAAACTGACGCGTCCACAGCTCAAATAAGCTTCAGTTATATCTTGCTGGAGATTTCCAAAGGGGGTGCGAAGAAGTTGTATTTGCTTGAATAATAGAACTTGGTGAGTCCCTTCCAGTTATGCACTATTTTAGATATTTTATTTTCACTGGTAGATTGCTATCCTGTGATTGAATTGACTACAAGAAAAACGCGCACAAATATCAGCTTCTTGGTCAATTTCCTCTTCTTTCCAATTTATTCGTGATAAAGGTTACAAAAAAATATCGATATTGAATATACGTCAAGGATATTCATCAAAACTTCGTACGTTTCATTCGATTGCTGCATACCTATAGCCTGCCCTTGGGCAAAATATGAAATTGGAAATTCAAGCAAACAGTACCGTTTTGCTTTGATGGTTCATTATTGAAGATGTGCACGTTGTGGTTGAGATATGTTGAAGTTAATGTTTTCTCATTCTATTAAGGTATTGACAATTGGTTCAATGATCAGGTTGATAAGGCGGACGAGTCGCCTAAATCATCTGATCAGCCTTTTGATATTAAGAACTAACGAAAAAAACACAGAAATCAAATAACCAAAACTAAACATAAAGGTTGACCGGGTTGAAATTGCAAAACACAGAACAATTTGCAAAAAATCCGTCATTTAACGAATTGTCTTGACATTTCCAAGTATTAAATAAAACATCATTGTTAAGTTTGACCATGTTCACTTTATTTAAATTGCGCTCCAAATCCAAATACCATTACATATCTCCGAAAACCCTCCATTAGATTTTGTACACCATTAAAACTGACAAGTTTGTGTACATTGATCCACGTTCTCTACAATGTTTGACTGCTTTAGGATGTTTGCGTTATTCCCAATATTTTTCGATTGGTCTCAACTATGGGATGTTTGGAGGATTAAGGTCCTTGGGTACGAAGTTGACCTTATTTTTCTTATACCATTCCTGCACCTGTTCTGAGTAGTGGCATGGCGCCAGATCAGGCCAAAAAATTGTGGGCTCACAATGTAGAACTGATCCCAAGCATCATCCGTAGTTTCTCAGTGTAATTACAGCTAATCTGACAATACACCTCGGGCGATTAATCATGCTCATGGTCAGTTCTCAAATTTGCTGACAGACCAGGATGAAAGTGACTTACTATATTATTCAACTATTCGAACTGGATTTACCAAATGACAAAGGATACGGGAATCAATGAGTGAGCAAAAATATGCAGATATACAAAACCACAGATTGCATCCCCCCAACCCCGCAATCGCTGATATTCAAACAAAAAAAAAAAATTTTTTATTTAAAAAAAAAACAAAAAAAAAAATTTTTTTTTTATTTTTTTAAAAGGGGGTTAAAAAAAAAAAAAAGGTTGCCAAAAAGTCAATTTATCTTCGCAATGACTACTATAAAACCAATTTGTCGTTTAATGCATTTACTGGAAGCAACATGGTTTTAAGGGCTTACGCTGAAGCATTCTCGACGGCAGCCATTACCTTAAAATTTAGAATTGATAAAAATCAGAATCTGTACTACATAACGGATATTTAATCACATCAGTTTGTATGCTTACTTGCTAGGAGCAATCTGATGTGGTTCCATTTGATGTTC
The DNA here is from genome assembly GCA_024533555.2 of Aedes koreicus. Classification (NCBI taxonomy): domain Eukaryota; kingdom Metazoa; phylum Arthropoda; class Insecta; order Diptera; family Culicidae; genus Aedes; species Aedes koreicus. The sequence goes on along the minus strand of JAHHFK020005933.1, from coordinate 185,004 downwards.
ATTCACTAACAATCGAGATTTATCAATTTGAAATAGCGAGGTAAATTTGCGAGAGAGAGAGAGAGATAAAAGATAGGAAAAAATACACGGAGCAGCAATTCACCTTAAAATGCTTTTTTAACTGACCACAATGAGATAATATGAGTAAGTCCTAAAACAGAATTTCGAAACTCCATTTTACGAGTTCATAAAGTCGAAATAAAACCTTTGATAGGAGTAAAAGGAATTTAAGATAATAAGGTTTTAAGATCGTTTTTAACAAGCAGTGTAGGTTCTCATAAACCCTATTAAAATATGAAACCTTTTGGCACCTCTTGGTGCCATAATAAAACCAAATTGAGTTCTAGTGGCTTCCATAACATTTTAATAAAAATTCATAAATCTGGATGGTTTTGGCAATGTTACATGAGATGTGATAGTCACACAGTGTTACAACCTAGTTCACGAGATTTTTTTTTGTTCAAATTGCCGCCAAATGCTTAAATCACTGCACTAACGGCTGAAATCTTGATGTATAAAGGAAAATTTTGCAAATAGACATAGTTTTTTACGATTTTCTAATACTGCAATACCTCAGCCAAATAACAATTTTTTCATAATTTCTAACTAAATTTTCAATTTTTTTGTCTCATAAAAAATACTCTCCTAAAAACACTTAAAATACGTTTATATTTTAAACAAAACAAATCAAAATAGTCACTATTTGTGATGTCCCATAGTTAAGAAAAATTTATTTTACCTATTTTGAAAAAGAATGCTGTGAAATAATCGTAAAGATTTTTAGAATATATGGACGAACATACAAAAATAAAAAAATAAATCTTAACTTGAAAAAAAAACTTCAATGTATAATTTTTGCTCGAATTTCAATTTAAAAAAAAACTTTTTCGAAATAACTTAATTATATAAAATCGATTTGTTCTACAAAAATGCTTCAAATATGTTTATCTCTCATTTTACTTTTGTGCACCCCAATTATTCGAACCTCAATTTTCAACCTCAGTTAGTCATTCGAATATTTTCAGCCCGTAACTGATTTATCTTTATACTAGCTGAACCCGGTGCGAGCGTTGCTACGCTTGCAACGAAATGAATGAAAATTTAATATAACTGGCGCGTTTATAATTGTTTTCCGGAATGAATTTTGTTAAAATTTTATTGTATTCTAATGTGTGACTTGTATTATACTTTTTTTTTACGTAGCTGCGTTGCGTAAGTCATTCCATTCTCAAATATATTCATCTAAAAAAAAATTACAAAAATTATTCTTTTATATTTTTTTTTTTTTTGCATTTCGCCAAATATTGATTTCGCCATTTAATTGATTATTTATCGTGTTATGCAGAAATGTGTAGTTCATTTCTATGAGAGCCTCCTTTTCCTTTAGAAGGAGGGATCTCAAACCACCATAGAAAAAACCCCTGCCTCGAAAAACCCCTGCATGCCAAATTTGCTTCCGTTTGCTTGATTAGTTCTCGAGCTATGCAGAAATTTGTATTTCATTTGTATGGAAGCCCCCCTTCCATAGAGCGGAGGGGTCTTGAAATGCTATAGAAACATTTCTTGTCTCCAAAAACTTCCACATGCCTAATTTGCTTCCATTTGCTTGATTAGTTCTTGAATTATGCAGAAATTTTTGTTCCATTTGTATGAAAGCCCCTCTTTCCAATAGGGGGAGGGGTCTCGAACTACCATAGAAACATTTTTTTCCTCCAAAAACTCCTTCATGCCAAATTTGGTTCCATTTGCTTGATTAGTTCTCGAGTTATGCAGAAATTCGTGTTTCATTTGTATGGGAGCCCCCCTCTCTGTAAGGGAGGGGTCTCAAACCATCAAAAGAACCTTTCCCGGCGCCTAAAATTCCTGCATACGAATTTTCACGCCGATCAGCTCAGTAGTTTCCGAGTCTATAAGGGTCAAAACAGACAGAAATTCATTTTTATATTTATAGATAGATGAAGAATTGAAACAAATACCAAAACTACTCAATTACCACATTTTTTTATCTCTTTTTTTTTTTTTTTTTCCTTTTTTCTTTTTAAAAAAAAAAAAATTAATATAAAAATTCGAGCCCCCAAAATCTATCCAACAAAAAGTCCATCTTCAAAGATAAACATTTTCTACTGAAATTTTAAATAATTTGTTCACGTTTACTAGTGACAGTTTAAAAATTGTTTTTTTTTTTTAGGGTGATCAAGTGAAGTGTTAACTTTAAATTTTCCTAGTTTTTCCATTATTTTTCGGTTCATTTTTACAAACAATAAAATCCTAGTTCCAATTTTTTAGCTGAACATATTGCTTTCTGTTTTGCATGCAATTTGATCAAGGATTTTACACCAAATATAAATTTGATTTGTTCGGATAACTTAGGTGGGCTTCAAATTTTAAATGTGCTCAATTTTAATTCCAAATCTCATTAAAAAAATTTAATGATTAAATAAAACATTTTTGATGTATATTTTCAAGGGTTTATAATTAAATTTGTGTGGATTCCATGACATTTTTACGTTTATTGTAATGAACAAGCAGATTATTTGGCTAAATTGGGTGTTTTCAGTGGAAGTGTTTAAAATCTTGTTATTTTTCCTACAGAATATCTTGCAAAATTCAAAAGTATTCTTTGGACAATTGTCAATGTTGTTGGTACTCAAGCAATAAAAAACGTTGGTTTATTTTATTTGTCCACAAGTCAATTACTATCTATTGTTCAAAAATATCAGCAAGTAGAGCTTTATTTTGCTCTTTCTCAAAATTAATGTCAAAACATTATATTTGTAACAGTAATCTATATCATATCAATATAAAAGATATTACTCTGGTCTCTCTTCAAATGTCGAATATAAAAGATACTAATTTATGTGATTGTGGTTAATCTTATGAGGTTATTGATTATATTATATGTCAATGCTACCGATATATCCAGGCAAAAAATAATTGACAATTTTTAAAAATTATACCACTCTGCTCCTGAATCTATTCGCGATATTCTTGGTAGAGAATATTTTCCATAATTGAAATCTTCAAATAACTTTTTGAATGAATTTTCATATTTTGTGTGAAGTTTAGTTCACGTTACGTTGAAATATTCCATTTTAATTCACATTAATGATTTCGATTCTAATTGGAAATTTGTCCCACTTGAACTAATAATCTTTTTTCTAAATTCAAGATTCCGGCTCAGTTATGGATTTTTGCCGGTTGAGCCTTTAGGAATAAGTAAATTTTTGCTACGTTTCCAGAAAAGATGGAGAGATTTTTTATGCCCTTTTGAGAAAGATTTCGATAGGAAATCACTGAAAGGGACTTTTCCCAATTCCAAAATTTGAAGTTAAAAATAAATAAATAAATAACCCGTTCGAATTAAACACTTGATTAATTTTAAATTTTAAATTAACCACGATTCCGATTACGTTTATACAGTCCTTAGATAGAAGTTAGAATATTTGCGTAAAAACAATTATAGAACTTCCAGCAAAATTATACAAATTGTCCTTCGTTGGCCAGTCGAAATCCAAACCGCCTAAGCCGCCACGTGCATCAATCAACTGCCATTATAAACAGACTTCAGCTAGTGCTGAAACTGAGTGCCACATCGTAATAGAGTAACTCCTCTCAAATGTGCCCCAGTCTCACCATTCTCACCAGAGCCTTGGTCTTTTCACTCTCCCACTTGCAAATGCCACCACACTCTGTCCAATCTCAGTTTCCACTCCCAGACTCCCCAAATGTTCACAGTCTATGCTGGAATTTTTCCACCTTCTCGCTCTCCCGCGTTGGTTGGAGAGAGCGTTTTCCACTCTCGCTCGATAATCTTTTCATGCTGAGCCATGCCTCCCCCTAGTTTCGCCCGTCCATGGGAGAAAGAGCATATTTCCACCGATCGAAGACGACGACCGTGAGCGTGGAACAGCAAGCAACATTGGCATGTCTGTCGGTTTGTCTGTCGGTGGCGGCGGATTTTGGGCTCCCCCGTATAAAATGCCCCCGGCACCTAAGTCATGGTTTAGTTCGTTTTCCAGCTTCATACCGTGTGTACACAAATCGTTCGAAATCGATCCAAACGTGCGCTGCATCTAATAAATATTGTGAGTGCTTCTAGTGCTTAGGTCAGCAAAAGACCCAGCACAGAAAAAAAAAAAGGTTTTGGGAAAATTTCCACCACACTCTCGTCAAAACAGCACGGCGAAGGAAACTCGAAAAGAACTGTAGTGTTGTGTGCTGACGAGGTGCTGGTGTTCTTCGGCTTGTCCCGTTGGGGTTCCCGAGAGCTAGAGAGAAGAGTGCATGGTGTGTTGGAACAAAACAAGAAGAACTGGGAATTCATACAGACAGGCAGACTGCTAGCGACTTGCGATCGAAAAGAGTGTGGTACCGTTTTCCCAGTGGGCTAGATAATTTTTCCTCTGCTGCTGCTGCTGCTGCTGGTTGAAAGAGTGCAATCGAATAGAGACGAGTTGGAACTGAAAACCAGTCGAACAGCAGTGTGTAGGTTTTGAAGTGAAAATTGCCTTGGATATTCTGTCCCGTGAGCAGCACCAGCAGTCCAGAAGTCGGAATGATTTCCAGCAGTGAAAATTAGTGCTTTGTGAATGTATTTTTGGACGTTCTAGACATAAACTATCGCCGTTTGTTGGGAAAAATCGGAGATTTAGTGCCCCCGAGTGAGAAGAACTAGAAGCAGTTTAATGGTGCCTGGTGAAATTATGGAAGATTGCATCCTAGTGAAGCGAAGCGGAGGAACTTTTCTTGGTGCTGGACGTTTACACGTCAGGATTGTTTTGGTTGCTTTGGGCTGAGTTTACGAACGAGTTTGGTGTGTAGGATCTGCGGTTGAATGTTTGGAAGTTATTCGTTGGATTGAATTCTCTGAGCGGTGAGCCATGCATGGCGATATCAGGCGTGGATTTGTTTTATTTACTTGGTCACCCGTAATTACCTGGCCGTGCCTGGTGTATTGCTTTCCCTGCTTTTGTTTAGGGTACTTTGACTGCTTGGAAAATGATGCTAAGGAATTCAGGCATGGTATACTAGATCATAATTTTTAGGGCTAATGGAGAACTGCTGAAGTACAGCTGGTAAAGTAAAAGTAAAACTTTTTACAAGTTGTGCATCTGGCAGATGAGTTTATTGACTGTACTCAATTCAAAGTTCTAGATATACTTCCACAGCTGTTAATCGAAATTTGTCGTTGTTCATACTATTTTTGCATGACTGTATGATCGTGAAATGCAATCATATTCTGTGGTCAGACATGTCAAGAAACTTTTCAAAAATCCCTAGATCTAACCAGAAATCGTTCATGTCCGGCAGGTTTGCTGCCAGTCACTTAGACTCAGTTAGACTCGTTTGCCAACAGCTCATTTCAGAAGGTAACACCAAAAGTTGGTGTTTGATGAACTTGTAGCACTTGGTTCCACCTACAATTTTGTCGCACATTGTTTTGCTCTAATTTTCATGTCTACGGCATGGGAGGATTATCTTCGTCTTACAATTGCCGTAAGACTCGCTGCGAGTCTTACGGCGAATGAAAGACAAAGTATCTTTTTTCCAGCCATAGATGTGAGTGTTACAGCAGTGAATTATTTGACAAGGTTATACATAGCAGCATACTTGTTACAATTCGGTTGCGGTAACTTCTTTGCAACTTATTCCGGTCATAATCAAGTTGTTACAGCCATATTTGATGGTTGTGTGTTGCTTGGGAGCTGGAACCAAGTGCTACAAGTTCATAATACCTCAAATTTTAATATTTAGCTTTTGAAATGAGCTATACAAAAACGATTCAAACTGAATCCAAATGATTAGCCGAGACCCTGTTTTGTGTTTGCGTTTTTGCCAATTGACCTAAGGGAGCCTGACGTTCTACTCCCAATCCAGGAGATCTAGAATTTTCATAATAGCTAACTCACATTCACGAATCCATCGGAGGGCAGCTGTATCAATGATGAGTGTTGATGATGGATAAATGGGTATCACTTCTAAAAATGATTGAGTATCATATTTTGTCAGCAGAAGATCGAACAAGTCCACTAGTTCTTAGAATTATTTGCATTGGAGATCCTTCCTGCAAATAGAGTTGATGAAAATCCTAGTTGATAAAAGCTCATGTCAACTTAGCAGCAAACCAAGTCGAGAATTTTGCTGTGTTGCCTTGGTAAACTGAAGAAAAATAAAGATGAAAGTTATCAATAACCAATCAGATACCGTTTCTATGAGATTCGCGAGAAGGCCGTTTTTTTCCACAAAAACGAGAGTTGCATTGTCTATATTTTCTAGATTTAGGCTTTGGAGAATGTTTTGACTACCTGTGTTGAGGTTAAAATTTTGAGAGTCGTTTTCAAACCAGATTTTGAACACTTATCTGGGATTTTGCCAATTTCGATTACATATTTTATTGAAATGCTGTAGCAATTTTTTGCTGTTTAGTTTATTCAGCAATCCACCACTATTTTACATGTCAACAGGCTTATTATTTACTCAAACATTAATGAAATGAGAAATGAGAACTCAACGTGTTATCGAATTGAAGAGACCTGGAGCATGAGAAAATCACCCATAAAATGAATGGAGTGGAGCGCTTCTTCGTTGTAAGGTTCTTATTTTCGTCGTATGTCCTCAAAACCTTGAAAGCAAAACATGTTCTTTAAAATATTCTTCAAAATTTCTTCATTTGTATTGTTATTGTTATTAAATTATGATTTATTTTCAAACATTTACATTAACCCGTGAAACTAGCGATTATGAGGATATGACAAAACAAAGCAGAATACGACAAAATTGCGCTCCACCCTACTTCTTAACTAACCACAGAATGAGTGGCGTGTTCAAGTCAAAGCTCGGCTCCTGAATTTTTCATTGAAAAAAACTTTCAAACAGAGACTCGAACTGCAGACCTTAAGATCCAGATGCGAAAACATAACATGCTAGTCTGGATAATGCAATTTGGAGTTGTTCCATACAAGGACGCAGCCAAAAACACTTCCTACGTCCTTCTGCATCATTTGGAATGTTTGCGTCTACAGTGATCATTGTCCATTTTTTTAATGGCCTTAAGGTATTTCTAGGTATCCTAAAATTATCGGAATTTAGCACATTGATATACTACTGACTCAATGTCGTTTGATACGCACATTCCAGACGTAAACTACACATTATCAGGGCCCTAAACAGCTGTATTATGGCTTTTATGTCCCGGAGCGATTGTAATACGATATTGAATGCTGTCGAAAGTATCCCAATGCTATGTTCTTAGAATTCATCCAAGCTTCAACAATTTACTGAAAATCTTCATAAGTTCAAGAAGTTGTGATTGTTTCTGTTGTTGTTTTGCATTTACGACCTGGACTCCACATATCGAACCCATCAACAGAGAGCCGGGAACAACGGCTTTACTTCCCTTCCGCAGGGAGACGTGATTAGAGATTTTTCCTCTCAGAAAATTCCAACGACACCGACTGGAATTGATACCAGATAGAATTTTTCTATCTTGGACAATGTTGTTCAGTGGAACAAAACCTTTTGCATGATGACCAGTAGTTCACAATCTTTCCGCCAAGCGGCGCTGGTGTGCTTATTATTTTCAGGAATATACTATATCTTGGGATCCTGAGTAATATGCATAGAAAATTTATTCTATTCTGCATCGACATACTCTCTTTCTTTATGATGTAAATTTTACTCTATTACCCATAGCAACGCATACTCGTTTTTTATATGATGTATGATATGTACTATCACCCATTGTAGCACGGAAACTAAGCCTGACAGCAATGGGCTCTCCTCTCTGTTAGACTTGATCAAGCTGATTATCCTAATCTTGCCATTTTATGAAGGCCCAAAAACGGGTTGGGTGGATCGATATGCAACATCACTTATACGTTTCCACAGGGATAAAAAGAATCTCTCCCAACAACAAGATTGAACAATTGGTCAAAAGAGCAAGCTATCTAACATGAGGATGCCCCAATGGGCGGGGAGAAGAGCCCGCCCTTTATTCACAAACTGTTAGCAATGAGGAGTTGGCATTCCCACTCTACCCATCCAGTTTGTTTCTATCGGGTGCCCTGGTGGTCCCTCCCATGCCCATGACATATTTATATAATGGTGTATACATTTATGTAAATGAAAAATACCACAAGCATTCGTATCTATTATATATGATCTTCATTCGGTTGATCCTGAAATGCAAGAAATGTTGTAGAGTGTTAAAGTGTAGAGTTCTGTGGCTCCGCGCTTAAGCACCAAAATCTTGATTTGATGTATCCTGAAAAAGTTTGTTAAATGTATTGAAATTTTACAGAACTAACATTTATACATTCTAATTTATTGATGCCATGGTCACTATTTGCTGCTTGATGCTGATTTTATAACAGAAATCCGCATTTTTGCTGGCCTAATAGTTATTGCACTTGAGTTATGAAAACAGGGAAGATTTAATTTAAAAGGAGTTACAGACAGATGGACATAAAACACAATAAGTAAATCAATAAAACAATATTATCAAATATAATGATATTGTGAGTTATGATAAACTAATGACAAAGATAGAACTGTAAAATCAGACACTAGTCAAATGGCACACGGCGCTGCATGAATCCGATCAGCTCAGATTTGGTCCAATGTCCATTGGCAAACCGGAAATGAAAAATACATTCAGCAATAAGTGCAAAAGACTACCACAGATTCCAAGCAACGTATACTCGTTTTTTATACTAGAAAAAGTATAAATACCACAAAAGAAGAAAAATGACGGAGATAAAAAGTATACTAACGCTACATACTTGGTTTTTTAATGAAAAAGGTTTCTGTCTTCCGTAAAATATTCTGAACTTATTTCCATCAAACTAATGGCGCTGAACTACTGAACAACTGACTTACTTTGTCGAAGACAGGAACCTTCCATATGGACAGGATAAGAAAGTACATTATGTTTAGGAAACTTAGCTGTGCACTAGCGTCGCGCCGCGAACGCTGAAGTTCTGAACTATTAATCAACAATGAAAGGCCTTGGCCGCCTGAGCAACTATGTCGAAGACAGGAACGTTCTATATGGACAGGGTCCCAAGATATAGCATATTCGGGAGATTTAATTACACACTAGCGCCACGTATTGAGACAACTCTGAACTTCTGCTCATCAATCAAAAGACCGCAACCTGCTGAACAACTTTGTCGATGACTGAAACCATCCTTTTGCTCAGGATCTAAAGATAAAGCATTTTTAAGAAATTTACAAGCGCCGCGTAGTGTAAAAGTTCTTAACTATTAGTCACCAATGAAAAGGCCTTGATCTACTGGACCCCTTTGTCGAAGACAGAAGCCGTCTAGATGGTCAGGATTACGAGATTTATCAAGTTGGAACCAGTTATATCAAACTTGATACACTACGTATTTTATCGCTATTTGAGAAATTTCTGTAATATGCGGTTTGGTCAGAACGAGTTTCCTTAGGAATACACGTTGGTTTTACATCGATAGGTGCTTCTGCATAAAAATGGTAAGGAAAATCTACATGTGTTGTACAAAGTACAACACATGTAGAGCTCAAAAATTAAGTAAAGAGCTTGCAGTTCTGCGGGTTCATTGAAGATTGGAAATATGTCCTGAAAGTTTAAATCAGTTTTTTAGTAATCAAGGACTTTCTTGATCCAAAGCATGCGCATCATCTAATTATCATCTAAATGTTGCAGTATTCAAGTATCGCATTACCCTCCAAAGTGTTCCGAAGCTAAAATATTAGAAATCTATTAGCTCAAGTGAGCCCATAAATTTTTATTTGTACTGAAGCTTACGATTCTGATATCATGACCCTCTTCGATTTGTGCTATCAGATATTTGCATGGTCTAAAACAATGTCCTAAAGGTTTTGATGAGTCCGAGTAGTTCATGATAGCCTTATAACAACAAATATGGCATAAAACTATATCTGTACGATATTTGATGCTCTCCAAAGCGTCCTGGAGTTCACATATTTATCGCAGATTTCATGGTAAACATTGTTAATGGTTCTAGAAAGAACATTCAGATAATTGCTTTAGGAATATGATTCGATTCCACTACATATTCCCACAAAGTAGTATGATAACAAGTTATAAGGCATCTCGTGGCTTTTAGACGACACTTGTAAAAAAAAATGTGAGTCAATTTAACAGCTTGATCATTTTTAATTGTTCAATCGAACATCAATCAAGGAGCTTTACATAAATCGTGACCCTATTCAAATAATTTGTGTCACAAGTCTTTTTTCTTTCTTTTTTTTCTCCTCAAATATTGATAAGCGAGCGAGCTTCCATAACGACGTACTTCAATTATTCTAATTGATGTGCTTGAAACAGAATAACAAATAAACAATTTCAAGTAGAAAGTGGTGTTAAAATTAACGAAAGCCCACTTTTTCGTTGTCTCATTATCGCTTAAATGCTCAAACACAAACAACCTCAATTATTTTAATATCTGGAAGGCGAGAGCAATCACTTGGCTCAATTTGAAGGATAATTTGAAATTGCGCGTAATCGCCTGCCCACCCCTAATGAAGCTCGGTTTCGATTCTCTTTCAAGCTTCAAGTCGCGGAAGAGAATGCATAGAAGACGAGAGAATGCATGATGCGGCTCACACACAACGTTGCTACATGGTTTTCGGCGCCAAGCATTCATTCTCTCCTCTTTTTGCACTGAGATTGTTGTAAAATCGACATTCTGGTTACACCTTAGAAAAGTAGAGGCACCATTCAACCATCTGAATATCTACCGAATTGGATTTATTACTGCGCGTTAGAACATGTTGCCTTCAACAGAAAATAATATTCTTCTCTATTAAAAATCTTCAATACCCATTTCGAAATGTTCATCGCCACTGGGCAAGAAACCAAAATCAAAGCAACGACAGAAAATCTACCGTACATATTTCTTACTGGAACAAACTCACTCAAATACAACAATAACTGTTGACTAAAATTGTTAATCGATAACTTTCGATAGAGTCTGCGTTAAGCTGATGGCAGAATATGTGGCAATTGGATCTTATTTTCTCGGCTTCCTCCTTTACATGTCTCAAAATGTAATTGAAATATCATATCTTTTGAAGAAGGTATTGTTCAAGTTTCCACAAACATAAAGACGAAAATAGAACCAAAATATTTGCCCAGGTATTCAGGATTTTCAAACATGAAAATAGCTTAAGTTTATTAATCCTGTGTGGCCACCTAGTGCTAAATCCAAATTTTCGTTTTCTACTCAATAAATTTTTCTTATCTTGGAGAAGTGCTTGATTTTGTAGAAAACTCAATGGTACAAATTGGCAGTTGTTTATTAACTACTTTTCTTTCTTTCTGAGCATTTCATGCTTATTGCTTTCCTAATTATCTTTTTGCTTGCTCTCAACTCAATGTACTTCAACAGTTTTCCAACTGTATCAACATGCCTACAAATTGCTGATTGTCACTATAAACTGATGTGTTTTTTCAATCTAACACCCATTGGCCGGCAATGATATTATTGTAGAAATCTATTTGCAATAACCCTTTAACGGGTGGCAACTGAAATTTTGGAAATTCTTTCTCAAGCTGTCGAAAAACATTCTTGAAGAAATTTGAATTAAAATTAAAGATACCTACATTGTCCATTGTTGAAAAAAAAATCAGTGGACATTCGAAAACGGTCCGTAATCGGCTGTTCGGTGTGGTTTCCGTTTGATGCTGGAACAGGAGCATTGTACGGCCTTCACGTAAACTTTGCGAATGCAGCTCTTGATTCTACCAATCAACTGTTTGCAATTCGTGGCTCTCCAGTTATTTTTGTACACCAAGGAGCTCAAGATCCGAAGAAATCTTCGGTTGGACGACACTGAGGCAGATTTTTCGGGTTGTGATTTTTGTGGTACAAGTGGGATCGAATGTGTTTATTTTTTTTTACTTTTGGCGTTATACGATGACGCTTGATCCGGCCAAAACACGTACTGTCCATCTGCAGGATGTTTTTACAGAAACGGGATCAACATTTTCTTCAAACATTCGTTTTGGTATACATCTTGATTGATAGCCAAACCAGAGGGCTTGAACCATGGTTTTGAAATACCTCTCTCGGAAATGGCAATGTACAGCATCACTTTCTGTTCAAACGCATATTTAAACTAATATTCTATGTTCGAAGGTGCAATAGAACTATCCATGGAATAGTATCGATCGTTTCCGGGAATGTACGTCTTCGAAAGCGGGTAGTTGCTTGCGTCGTCCAAAACAAAACATTTTCCGGATTTTTTTTATGAATCAGTGGTATTGGGATTTCAGCGTCGAAATCTGTTCCTCAGAGTATTCTGGAGCTCTTGTCTTATTTCGGCACTTTATTCCGACTCTTTTTAATGTTTTCAGATGTACTGGTGAGAACAGTTGAACTTTTGAGCGGCATTCCGTTGGCTCAGTGAATACTTGTTGTTCAAGGCACGAGAAAAAAAACGAAATCCTTTTGCGTCAATCATTTTGGTTGGTGCTCCACTTCCTTGCTTGCGAGTAGTTGTTGGGGATCTTTGGATATGGTAAATATTGTACCGTATACTTTTTTGTCCAGACCCAACAAACATCGGTGTTGAATTAGAGCTTGTTCAAGCAAATTTGGAGAAGCTATTCAGCCTTCTCTTCTAGAATAGCTGAATAGCTTCTCCAAATTAGTTTGAACAAGCTCTAATTCAACACCGATGTTTGTTGGGGATTTCTGTGCAGAGAGAGAGAGAGAGAGAGAGAGAGAGAGAGAGAGAGAGAGAGAGAGAGAGAGAGAGAGAGAGAGACAAAGCCAACCATTTCTCTCTGAGCTCGTTTGTTGTTAAGCATAGTGGCCTCGAAAAAAATCCAAAGTTTTAGTTACCACCCGTTAAGTGACCATTGAAAGCAGCTTTAATTAGGAGCTAGAAAAGGATATATGTACTGCAGATCTAGAAACCTACTTCAGAATGTCCGAAGAGTCACCCCATTCCGAGGTTACTTTCATATACAATAAGTCCCGCATGTAAACATTACCGATATCTCTTGGATAAGGGTAATGCAACACACTTCCAGATTTAGAAATGTAAAATGTCTAAACGAAGCACATATTTAGTATGATTTGAGAATAGTATTTTTTTTTCCTGTATTTATCATCAGATTGATCTCACCAATGGCCGCCTCCAAAATTAAACTTGTTTGTTGAGCCGTAAAAATGATTTTTTTTTGACGTTGATTTGTTACCTATTGTCACTTCCAACTATGGGTCCTCCCTTAGCTCAGTTGGTAAAGGCGCGGCAACACCCCCGTGGGAGGTGGCTGGATTCGATTCCCGGTCTGGTCGAGGAATTTTTCGTTAAGGAAACTTTCTCGACTCCCTGGGCATAGGGTATGATTGTACTTTCCACACAATCATACTAATGCGAAAAAATGGTACTTGGCATCGAAAGCTCTCAATTAAATAACTGGGGAAGTGCATTTAGAACACTTTTTGAACTAAGTTGAGGGTAAGCAATAAGCTAATTGTAAAAGCAATAAGCTTAAAAAGGGTTAAGGAAAGAAAAGAAGAAATAATGTCACTATCAACTGATATTGTAAAACATGTGAAGTTCAGGCGCCTCAATATCAGAGTCCATCTCAATAGCACCTACAGAGATTTCAAATATTAAACCAATTATTATTAATTGATTCAGTTAAAAACGTTAGTACTGTTTATCGATTTTGTGCGGTCTCAGTAAATAAAAGCAAAACTTGCAGCTTTTTCTACTGATATTGCAAAGGTCAGTAATGTCATTGAGGTTCCACATGGCAGCTACGAATTTCAACGTCGAAAGTGAATTTCAAAAACAAATTTACATTGCTGACAGCACACATCCCTGGATTCAGTGCATACTAAAAATTGTCACATGTCAGCTCCCTTCGGTGACATTTTGATATTTGATTTTGATTTGATTCGACTTGATATGCCCATTAATTTGGTTCACAGGTGTCTAGTGGATGAATGCAAATATATTAAATTTATGTGCATTTAAGTAAATGCACTCGCCTCAAGAATCCTATATTATTAGTTTCGACCAACTAAGCTTGATGACCGAGATACCTGCCAACCACGTAGATTGCTAAGAATAATTGATTAACTACAAATCCAACTTTCACAGCATCATGTTTCTCATTACTCAATCTTCTAAACCTGGATTTTCACGCTCGGCTTCATCCGTCCTAATGAATGAGCGCGATGAGGGCCCTACAAATCCACTTCTGGTTGAATGGTATTCGCTCATGCACCAAATACCAGCTCCCATTGCTGATGCATACCAGCGATGCTAAGGCATAATTCCTTAACCCACATCAACACGAACCTTGTTGTCGGTTTGTTCTAACATAGATGCATAACTCTTGTAATACGCTCGGTTCGTCCGTTCCTTCTCCATTGCCAGCTGATTGCCCCATCCAGCCTCCCAATAATCAGCTGTCTTATCACTACCCTTTGGGGAGAAGAGAACGTACCTAGTTTTCACACTCTCGCTCTCTCCTTCGCTCTGCATGCACAGCATCAGCAACGGTGTAGACACACGTGATGACAGGTAAAGTTCCGCATTTCGGAAAATTCTTCCCACGCGCTTACATCTACCAACCATTGCATGGGTGGGATGCTTCGGAGGGGGTGCGTAGTCAATTTTCCCTCGCCAGTGATGACTCATGCGGTGTCTGGTGTCGTGGAATTTCTCCCATACTGCGGTATTTTCGTGGCATTTCTCTTCATGACTCGATGGAACAGGAGCGTGGAGCTTTGTGTTGTTTACACACCGGTTTCCACGAGAGGAGGATGCTGGATTCTCTCGAAAGGATGCTGATAGCGAGAGGATGATTCGCTCGTTGTTTGTTTTTGGATGCATTTCTCCACTCAGAGTTTGGCCCAATGTTCTGGCAACATTGTCGATCGATATCAGCCCTGACAATCAGAACCAGCGAGACAGCTCATACGCGTGTTTAGGAAAGGGTGTCCGACTTTCACCGTAGCACCAAACTCGTTCAAGGACTCACACCGTCGACGTCGTCGAAAATCGCTCGGGGGGTGAAAAAGTGGACTAAATTAGGAATAAATCTCCGATTTTTCCTCTGCCGGAATCCGCGTCCAGGGTCGTCCCACATTTGTTGATGTCGAGTTTTCCAATTTCAGATTAACATTTTCCGTGGTGTGGTGAAACAGTGAGAAAAATCAATAGCAAACATTTCCCAACAACAAATCAGAAAGAAGCAGTGCCGTTAACGAGAAAAATAGTGCTTATTTTTTTGCTTTTCGCCGAATCAATTTTCGGTTGATCTTTTTCGTTCTTCGCCAGTAGCTGGAAAGCACACAACTCACAGAAAAAAAAAATAATGGCCACATACGCCGCATTCAAACACGTCGAGCTGTTCAACGTTGGAAACGCCAAAAAGAGGTAAGTGTTGGCCAGATTGGCAATTGTGCGGTTTTCATCCGCTGGGTGAGAGTGCTGTGCGAGGTGAGAAAGATGCACCTGCTGGCATTGCTGACCTTGAACAGATTGTGGTGCTGGTGGTTAGTTGGTTAGGGAAATGATGCACATGACCTCCTCTTCGAAAAACGTGTGTGTGTATGTGTGTGTGTTCTCATTAGAAAGCAGAATCCGGTGAGAGTGTATATAATGAATTAAATATCCATCGATTACCCCAATCTTGTCGTCGTCAATGACGACAACTGCAGTGCAGCTACACGAGCAGCGACAATGGAAAAGATTGCTTGGGAAATTCAGTCGATGGCCTTTTCCAATAAAGCTAGCTTTATCGTCCATAATCAGCATATTTGTTCGCTGGCATCGAGCGATAACGTAAAGGCGTTGGGATTTTCTGGGTTGTCATGGATCAGCTGTTGGCGTGTGGTCAACAGTGCGGAGGTTGGAAGGATCTAGGGCTGGATGGCAGTTTTGTGTTGATTTGGAAGAAACATAAATCGAGATTGATGGGATTCGGTGGCCTTGTGCTGGTTTGTATGTAGGGAGTTGGCAGTAGCTCTTGCAAGTGCAACTACATTGGGAAATAATTATGGAAGAAGTTGGTTGGGGAATAGAGAGTCAAATGAATATTTCGTTAGTTGAGTCAATTGAGAGCATTTGATTTGGATGCTTGCTGAAGTAACTTTAGAGTACACGGATATCCCTCTTCAATACGAGGTTGTAGTATCCATATGCTTACAGTTTTACCCTATTTGGACAAACGCATGTGCATGTTTCCTATGGAATCTTTTAACCCCATATTCTGTCGATCGTGACTCCATTTCTTCGAAAGTGGAGTTACTCAAAATTGTTTGGAATGATTAATCGAGATATTGAAACATATATCTTATTCAAGTTGATGTTGTTCTTTTGCCAACTTGACTATTTATAAATGATTTACTCAATTTTGAATAACTTCACTTTTTTCGAAGATGCGTCTTGTTCGACTCAATTTAAAGTATTTAACCACACTTTTCGAAGTGCTCCAAATGGTCATTAGTGGCACTTTTGACAAACTGTTCAATCTTAAAAACAATCAAAAGATCTCTTCTAAATAGAAGCTCGTGGGGGAAAATTTGTATTAGGACCCCTTCTTTTTATTATGTACATGTACTGGCACAACGAAATTTCCTCCCACAATAAATTTAAATATTCAAATATAACATCAAATTCCACTCGGTGCTCTAAGGTGGCCATTCAATATGTCTTATGCGACAGGAACGGATGAAAGCAAGAGTTGCCTTTGCTATGTGCTTAAAATCGTGTCCTGCTGAAATGTGTAGCTATTTTCCAGTCCCATTTTCAGCAACGACTCTTCTAAAATTTCAAAGCGAATATCGATGTACAGCAATTCACTAGAAAACAGATTAACCTCTCAGAATTTTATAATAATTGATAGTTTTGTTCCTTATAAAAAAATATCAGACCCGTATTTTTTTATTTTGTCATTAGAAATACCATTTCTGCTTTAGGGTGGTCTGAAAAATTGACTTTTTTTTAAAAAGAAATTTAAAAAAAAAACATAACATTTGAACTTGAACCATTGAGCCTTTTATCTACTCAATTCGCTGATGAAAAGTAAAGAAATATATTTTTTGGAAAGCATTTAAAACTGCACCTTAATTGCGAAACTTATTATAAAACCATGGATTATATTTTTTTTTCATAGTTTTCATTAGAAAATGAGAAGAATGATTAGTAATTTCTATTTAATTTCAACTACCTTTATTGCTTATCTTGACAGATACGCGTATTTCGTCTACAACGTGAAGACTTCTTAAGTGTCGTGTACCAATACTAATACACGATACTGAAGAAGTCTGCACATTGTTTAGACACATTACATAACAAATTAAAAAATTGCAATTTATGTATTTCAGCTTTTGAGCCAATTTTTTTTTTCAAAAATGCTATGTTCATAATTGTTTGCCCTACCACGCGTTTCCATTATTCAAAATAACTTGCCAACCGTACATCCTCATAAATCAAAAGTGATTTTTATAAGTTCATTTAGCTTTTTGAGAGCTATGGAATGGCGCCATAAACCACGTATTCTCGCGTATTTGGGGTTTCCAGAGCACTCCCTTCCCCTTTGTGGTACTTTGTCCATATATATTCTTTAAATTTATATGGAACATGTAGAACACATGGTCAACTCCTTCCTCTCTGCCTCTTCAAGAAAGAAAACGTGGTTTATGGACGGTCCGCAATGTTTATGCTGAATTGATTTATCTTTCAATTTAATTACCATGTGCCTATTGTGACCTAATTATACCTAACCTAATGTCAAAGGGTAACTATTCAACGCGTTCTGCGATTGCAGTACGGCCTCAAATGGTGCACATTTGGTGTTCAGAGTTATAAAAAAAAAACCACCTTACTCAAACTGCCTTGAGTTTGGAATTTAAGACCTATAGTAGTAACTGCTGGTTTTTCGGTTGTACTAAATTACAATTCGTATTCAACCATGTTAATTGAAGCTCGGTATAATCCAGTTTTGGGCTATTCTTTGTTATCTTAACAGTCCTGGAACGTAAAAATTATGTTCTAAACTTGTTGTTATTGGTTTAACGACTATGGAAGGTTGCCATACCCACCATGTTCATAAGGGTGCCAACGAGAATGACATTTACGAATTTTAAAAAACTTGTTTTTTTATTTTCATGGCATAGCGTCATTATAACATTACCTGATACATAATATCCCTCCAACGATCTCGGTTCATGGCTGCTCTTCTTCAATCCCGTGGGCACCTTGTACTCCCTAGATCATGCTTCACCTGGTCTAACCATCTTGCTCGTTGCACCCCTCGTCGGCTTGTGCAATCCATTTTCTCATCGAACACCATTTTACTGGTGTAATACGGGATTCGTCAGCAAGTTGCGCGAGCTCATGGTTCATCCTCCGGTCTCTTCCTGGTGTATTATTCGTTGCTGTACTTTTTGTATCGGTGTCGGCTCGCAGAGCCCACAACCAACCCCACTATCTCGCAGGAGGACCTTCGTGATGCTGTTCTTTAATAGTACCGAGCACCACCAGGACTTACGGCTTTTGTACATAGAGTCCTGGGCGCACTACCAAGACGGTAGCTCAGCCGCTCCTAACATGTAGAACAGACGCTGCTTTGAGACGTCCTTGACATGCAAACAGACGCTCGATTTAAAAAAAAACTACATTACTCAAAAGTTTCACTACCAAAAATATGACCCTATGCTAAACTTGAGCTCAATCAGACATGTTTTAGGGTTTCCTCTGATCGATCAAAGTTCTGGCATTTTTACACATGAAAATCTAAGGGAAAAAACGAACATCTAAATTTATATTTTTCGATGCCAAATGACTTAAAAATGCATAAAACTTTCAGTACTGATGTTATTTCGAATTATTTTTTTTAAATAATCGATTGTTTTTCTTAGAAAATTGTTTGAACCACCCTATTCAAAGAACCACTGCAATGAAATATCACACTCCAATTACAAGATGCTGTTTAGGATGATATATCAGGAATTTATACACTATAATGAACTTTCCCTTGTAATTTCATCAATTGCTCCGTTAATTAATCTGAACTCGAGAGTTTTCAAAGTTCCAAAAAATTCATAATTTTGATCGATTATAGACACCCGTGAACCATGTTCGATTGAGCCCAAATTTGGCATAGCGACATATTTTGGGCCAATAAAACGTTTGAGCGATGCCGGTTTCTTAAACTCGATGAAAAAGCTGAAAAATGAAAAAAAAATCAATGTTCAACATTTGAATTTTTTTTTTACAAAATTACATCAGATCTCGAAGTTTTATACACTTTAAAGTCATATGTCATAAAAAAAAAGGATCAATTTTCGATTTTTCCTCTGGTTCCTCTTGGGAAATTATTCATCCCTACACCCCTAAAACATTTCCGATTGAACTCAAATCCAGCATTGGGTAATGAAATTTGAGAGGAAGGTCATTTTTAGAAAGTTGAGGGAAATATTTATCCCATAAATTCCATTGACAGTCTAATGAATCTCTGGAAGGACATAATAAAATAGTTTTGAGATATTTTAAGTCATCCCAACTGACCTGGAGCTCCGAAAATCGTATCTACAGTTGTTACGGTGGATATTTCAGCTATATGCAGAGTTCTAACGAATTTTTGCCGTGAATAAGATGCGGATGTGATAAATTTTGTTAAAATTTTGTTCTCTACGCAATTACACTATTTTAGATCAGTAACAAATGAGCAACTAAGAAATACACGATTTTAAAATATGTTTTCTACGGTTTTTACAGTCTAAAATACATGAAACTTTAACATACGAATAGTCATTCTATTTCATTACTATTCATTCATTGAACATCTTACAACTTTATTATCGATGTGTTAATGTCCGTTGGGTGAACTTTGCTTGGTCGACAAGTACCTAAAAGGAGACTAATTAAGGAATTCTTATCATCTGTTTCAACTCTCTCTTGAGCCGAGTCTAGCGACCCACGGTTTCGGTTCTCTCGCCAACAGAGAGAATATATAAGAGATAGATAGAAAGAGAGCGTGGTGTGGCTCATACACAACATTGCCACATGTCGTATTTTCTTTTAGATCCGTTTTCGCCTTTTTTTCGCAGTTGCCCCAAAAGCGCCTTATTAACGTTCTTACATCGACAATTTGATTAAGTGTTTTTTTAGAAAAGCGGAGTGAGCTTGATTTTACTGTCTGTAAGTTGAACCATTTTCATGTCTTTAATGAGATGCTTATATGGACTTAGTATGGATACTTGTATGGACAATTCTGCTTCGTTCTACTCATTTCTTGAGCTGAGGATAGAAAGTGAGCACGTAGAGATATAATGACTTGGAAGGAAACAATAAGAAACAAGAATAAGAAAGGTTTGTTACAGAGCTAAAGGTACCTGAGGTCAGTGAGGTCCGTTTAGTGCATATGGGATGATAGAAGATTAAATCTATGTTTGGTAATCCAAAATTGACAGATACAAACTTTTTTTTCGTTTCGGGATCAGTCGTGCAGTGCAACAGGTGAAAATGAAGACAATAGTCCCCCGAAGGAGAAAGGAACTGGGTACCCATTATATGTCCGAATTTGTCAAATGTGGTCCGGGGGATTTACCATAACCATCATTTTACTTTTTTTAGATTTCTCACCTCAATCCTGAGGTGTCTCTTTGTGGGTTATGTTCCGAGTCAGAAAGTGGTCACTTCCGGCTGGGGTACCTGGCATACCATATGTTCCAATGTGGTCAACTCAATCCTGAATATACAAGATGATAACCATTGCTTTATTTTTCCGGTTCATATGTGATCTGATGTGATGTTACGATGAGTGTAACATATCGTACATAATGGATGTAACACGGTTAAAGCCAGTAAACTGGTTCCAAAAATGATCGATAACGTTTTATTGACCTTTCATTTGCTGGTTGTTGCGTTCAATTCGGTTCAGTGATTGCTGTGAACCACGTCGTTTATTAATCGATATAGCTGATAATTATTAGGATGGCCGTTTCACCCCAGAGAAAAAAAACCCGACTTTAGTGTTTATGGTATATCGTTTTTATTTCTCATCGGATTGACTTCCGGTTTGCACCACCAGCCTCGTTCCTAATTTATAAGCGATAAGTTCGCTGTGACCACAACAAAAATCATCTTCATGATGTTGTTTTGATGTTTTTTTAGTCGATTTTCTCCATACAAACTTCACACTTTTGAGCATCCTCTTAAAAATGGTTTAGCTTGAATTTTCACAGTAGCTTCATGGAGTCCAAAATAACAAATTCCAAGGTTGGGGACCTTGAATTTTAAGTTTGGCGCTTTTCATACAAGCGTGAACCACCCTACTGTGCCCGAAGAAAATCAATAATTCCAGACATGCACCAGCGGAACTCAATCCTTTCGAAATTAATTCACAAGGGTCGAGAACAAAGCTCATCTCCTTCTACATACGGCCCCTTGCACATTCGATGGTTTCCGTTCATGTATATGATAATACGGTAGAATGTAGAAATCACGGGAAAACACCCCATTGCCGTGAGTATTCATCATCCTCAACTATACAGGTACTGTGCATCGCAACGCGTTTAGTGACCCATTTAGGCACTATTCACCCTACTGCTGACGTTTGCACTCTTGTTTGTCGAATCAAATGAACGAATAATCTGATATTCGATTTTCCGAATGTGGCTGTTAGGAGAACGTTCCATTCACCTTATTTCCCGCATTCGTTCCCACCGGATTAGGAAAATTCTCTTCCTCAAACCCATGTTAACTCGAGAACCAATGATTCTGGCTCAAGGTTAACTGCTACAAATCCATAAGATCTGTATCGCCTAGAAACCACTCGAAAAAGGTTAGCCAGCCAAATTTAAGGCAGTATGTATAGAAAATCAACATGCAACCCTGCGACAATTGCCAGCGATGATTCAAAGCCACTTCGAATAGCTGTAGTAGTAGTCCAAATCGTCTAGCATGCGGTGATTCGGAAATCACCTTCAGCCGAAACCCATAACCACCCCTCCCTCGGCGAGGTTGGCCAGCACAACTTTGTTCTTTTGATGGTGAAAGATTATGACTCCCACAACTTCCGCTCTTGGGCGCCGTCCACTTTCTCGAAATCGGTACAGACGTCCGACAACGACGACGACGACGACGACGGTTTCTCATTTACATCTTTTATTAGGCACGATAGTTTCGTTATGTCAGAATGGGCAGTTCTGTATCCGCCACACTGGTCGAAAGCGGACTCGGGCTACGATTAAACCCCCTCCAAGGGAAATAGACACAAGGTCAAACAAACTTTAGCCAACCACCTCGTGGTTTCGATCGGTGAGCAATATGTAGTACACTGAGGTAGCGATACCGTTTTCGAGAATTCGGGAGAAAGGGCACGTGCGTAAGCAGCACGAACAAACAGTTCGATTGAAGAGGGTACTTATGAGGTTAAGAGCAACCATTAACGTCTTTCCCCGGTTTCGGGACCGAATCGATCGGGTCGGTAGGTTTGGGCCGGTATTTGGATGGGCGATGATGGACTACTTTTCTGGTGTATTATGAGAACCGGAATCAGCTGATAGGAATGACCATGGGGAGAATAAGTGACACAATTGTTGTCGATTATCGACCAGAAAAATATACGTGAATTATATTCTGTGACTAACTCTTTCCTTCCCAGATCGTTTTAAGGTGCAAATGCGTTCAATCCCAGTCGAGGTCGGTGGTTTTTCTGAGGCGAAAAAATCTGATCACGTCTTCCATCGGAAGGGAAGTAAAGCCGTTGATCCCGGCTCATGTGTTGATGTAGGGTTCAGGTGGTGGAGTAATCTTCCTGACGTCGGTGGTTGACACCACGTAGTAGGCTGACGGAAAATAAACGATTAAAAAAAAGGAGCAAATGTAAATCTTTGAAAAAATTCTAGCACAAAAATTGTTGTTGTTGGTTAGATTTTTGTTTAAATCCTTCAAAAAAAGTTTTTGTTTGCCTATTGTTTTTCAATATTTCCTTGCTTGAATTTCCTCTGATACATAATGGATCACGTGTGCTCCAATGGGAAAGAGCGGGACATAATAAATTTTGTTTTTAGGCTATTACACATTCTTTTCAAAGCTCTCTAATAGGCCCTGAAAAGCATGGATGAAGCAAGCCCTGATCTAATTACATTTCTATGCGAGATAAAATTCCAACCAAATGTGAATTTCTAGTACAAATCAACCATCTTGTCGATTACTTCGAACCTTACTTACCTTACCAATCAGACTAAGGCCGGTGTGGCCTCTGCTGTACACAGAAGTTGTTTCCATTGTAATCGGTCCATGGCTGTACCTCGCCAGCCTCGCTGTCTGCGGAGGGTCCGCAGGTCGCCTTCTACTTGATCAATCCACCTTGCTCGTTGCGTGCCTCTTCTTCTTGTACCTGTCGGTTCGTTTTCGAGAACCATTTTCACAGGGCTGTCGACATCGTAGTCGACCGATTTTTGCGATGTGTAGGATAGGAGGTTCTCCCAGCAACTGGTGCAATTCGTGGTTCATTCGCCTCCTCCACGTTCCGTCTTCCATCTGCACTCCACCGTAGATCGTACGCAGCACCTTCCGTTCAAAGACTCCAAGGGCGCGTTGGTCCTCCACTAGCAATGTCCATGTTTCGTGGCCGTAGAGAACTACCGGTCTAATTAATGTCTTGTGGATGGTCAACTTTGTGGTTCGTCGAACTTTGTTCGATCTTAGCGTCCTTCGGAGTCCAAAGTAGGCACGGTTTTTATTACCACTGGGTCGTATTACCGTAGTGGTTTTTTTTTCTCCGAGAGTCGATGTGAAATATGTCTGTAATGAAGTGAGAAAACCTACGGAGTAGTGACGTGACTCTTTTATGCAAATCAAATTAGTTTTTGAATGAGTAGTTTCTCAGAGAATCAGTAAATGGTGCATGGGACTAACATACAGCCTCAATATAGTGAAATTTTAGATAGTTTTTTTTTATCCAGCCGGTTTTTATTAACGGCAAATTCTGGGAATTCGCGAAATCTGAGGAAAAGGCTTGACTTGAAATGCGTCTTGTCTGCAAAACGCTCGTTGCTTGTCCTGCTCAGGACTCTGAGTGTTTCTCCTTCTGGGAAATGAGAGGATTTTGCTTATCATTATGAGCATATTTTGTGGCGAATCATACTGAGGAATCTACGTCTATCTTGTGCAGATTATGAAATAACTTTGTTTCGAGATTCCCAATCAGAAAACACTATTCGGGACTCCGTTTTGGGTCATGTGATTTTTCTATGCGATCCCAATTGAATAATTCTGAAATTCTGAAAGTTTTTAACAAATCATGCATGCTACTTGAGATTCTGTTTCAGTCTACTTCAGTTTTTTGAGCGTTTCAATCATTCGGTTGGGATTCAGTTCGAATTTGTATAGGGATAATGAGCAAATCTTGTTCCTCCTTCCATATTGAAAATACTCAAATGTTTTGCGAATCCTTAAATAGATTCTGAGCGAGCCTTTTATGGTTATATAACATGATCTGGTGAGTTTTTTTTTCTCAGGGTGTAGATTCAAAATTTCAAAACACGGTTTTTTGCAGAGTTGCGAACCTATCCTGTTTGGGATTCCGAACGAATCATATTTGTAAATATGTGATACGATTCAGACTCTTCTGACTCTTGGTCAAGATTATGAATTTAAAAACCATTACATTCACGGAGGTAAAAACGAACCTCTCCTGGGTTTTGGAACAAGGTATATTTTAGACATCAATCTTAATCTGGATTCTATGCAAACGATAGGGCTTATTCTGATCAGCATTCTACGCTAATCCCGCTTTGGATTGAAAGCGTATCATACTCAAGTAATGAAAATATCTTGTCGGTATTTCAAAGCATATTTGGTCGGCATCATTACCAATTTTTTCTCAGTATTTTGAACAAGTTTCCATTTGAAATTTGTACTAAATCTTTTGGGAAATTTACAGCAAATCTTTCTTAAGACTCAGAGCTGATCTTGCTTGGTGTGTTGACCGAGTTTCGTCCAATATATTGAGGCGATATTCCTCAGTATTTTGATCAAGATCTTAATCTTAATCTATAGAATCTTAATCTAGATTCTATGCAAACTATGTTCCGGACTCTGAACGACTGCCTCTTGTTGAAATACAGAGCTTATTCTGATCAGCATTCTTAGGATTGTAAACACGATTTTCTAATAGTAATAAAACTATCTAATAAACAAATTCTCCCCAGTATTTTTAACATATTTTCCGTTGAAATTTGAACTCAATACAGTTCAGAATTCACAGCAAATTTTTCACAGGCTTGATGTGTTGAACGATTTTCGTCCAAGAAATTGGAGCGATATTTATCACTGTTTTGGTCAAATCTCTATCAAAATTTTGTGTAAATGATACGTGGTATTTTGATAAAGTTTATTTGTCGAAAATTTTCCTTGATTAACCCTTTCAGGCCTAAATTTTTCCAAGCGTTATTATACAAACAATTTGGTGTATTCTGATTAATTTAGTGCTCAATAATATAGATATGATTGGAAAAAGTAGGAAATATGTTTTTGAGATGTGCTAGGTCGTCCAAACTGTCCTTGAGCTCAGAACTTAAGATCTACAGTTGTAATAGTAGCTTTATCCGCTACACAAAGTAACGATATGAATTCAATCATACTCAATGAACGTCTTGGCAGACCAACCGACATTATGAGATAATCTTGGGATATTCTATGTCAGCCAAACTCTCCTGGAGCTCAGAACTTAAGATCTACTGTTGTAACAGTAGCTTTATTCGCTATACAAAGTAATGATATGTATTCAAACATAGTTAATGAATGTCAATGAATTTATTGAATATGTTTGAATATTTATCGGAGCTATTCATAGCCCAAAAAGATACGGTTACTACTTTATATCTTAAGTTCTGAACTCAAGGTCAGTTTTTATGAACTTTTGGTTTTACTTTATTAGAGAGACTTTCAGCCCTGAGCTGGTTCGTCTCTTATTTTTGTGAAAAGTATTATAGTATAGTATAGTATTTATGAACTTGAACATTCCAAGATAATCTTATAATGACTGGTGTTTTTACAGTAGATTCATTGAATGTTTTTGAGTGCGTATCGTCATCTTTCATAGGTAATAAAGCTACTGTTACGACTGTAGATCCAAGATCCTTCTGAACTCAAGGGCAGTTTTTGTGACCTAGAACATCCCAAGATATTGGTATTGATTTATAATGGGTCACCAGTTTTTACACATTGAGGATGTATGTTAGTCCCAAACATCATCTGTTGGTTTTCTGTGTAATAACAGCTGATCTGGCAATAAGGGAATAGCATCTGTGGGCGGTCAATCATGCTCATGCTCCTAGAACATTCCAAGATATCTCATAATATCTGTTGATCTTCCCGAAGGCTCCTCTAATTTGGTCAAATACATATTGTAACTTTATTTAGTCCAGAGAGCTACAGTTACAGCTGTAGATTTTAAGTTTTGGACTCTAGGATAGTTTGGATAACCTTAATCTTCCGAAGATCCGAATCATTATGTCTGTTGTTCTTCCAATATGTCCAATGAATATGTTTCAATACACATCGTTGCTTTGCATATCCCAGATAGTTTTGATGACCGAGAACATGTCATATTACTTTATAATGTTTGTTCACCTTTAAGAATATTTATTTAATATGTTTGAAATTAATTGTAACTTTTCATTGACTAAAAAATACTGTTACAACTGTAAATCTTAACTTCTGAATGCCAGGACAGTTTAGATGACCTAGACAATCCCATGATTATCTTCTCATTTATTTTTACGTTTGAAACTATTCCCTTAATATGCTTGAATTCGTGACATGACTTTGTATAGCCCAAAATGCTTCTGTTACTACCGTAGATTTCAAGTTCTAAACTCCCGGATAGTTTGGATTACCTAGACGACAGTTATAAAATAGTGACTGTTGACCTTCCAGAAGATTCATTGAATATTTTTGTCACAAATCGTCACCTTATATAGCCGAAAAAACTACTGTTACAGCTGTAGATCTTATGTTCTAAATTTAAGGACATTTTGGAAAACCTAGAATATCCCAAGATTGTCGCACTATGTCTGTTTACCTTCCACACTATTTAACGAATATTGTTAAATATATATTGTCCTTTTGCATACTTCAAAAACTTATGTTCAGTTTGGACAGTTTGAATGACCTAGATCATCTCAGTTTATCTCATAATATTTTTTTTTACGTTCGAAAATATTCACTGAATATTGTTGACTACGTAGCGTATCTTTGTATAGCCAAAAAGCTATAGCTACTACTGCAGATCTTAAGTTCAAAACTCAAGTACATTTTGGATAACCTCCCAAGTAACATTGCCATAACCATCCAGCTTTATAAAGTTTTATTAAAGTTTTATGAAAGCCACTAGAAATCAATTTGGTTTTATTATGGCACCAAGAAGTGCCAATAGGTTTCATATTTTAGTCAGCTTTATGAAAACCTACACAGCTTTTTCACAACCTTAAACCTTGTTTTCTCAAATTCCATTAACTCCTATCAAAGGTTTTATTTCGTCTCGTTAAAAGCTGTTTTGACATGCTGTTTTCGGACTCATTCTTATTATCTTATTATGATCAGTTGAAAAAGCATTTTAAACCCATTTTGCCTCCAGTAAATGCATTAACCGGCAAATTGGCATTGAGGGTTCTAAAACGGCAAAAAAACATGACTAAATAGTTTTATAGGAGTCATTGCGAAGATAAATTGGCTTTCTGGCAAAACTGTGATTTTTTTCAATCGCCATATTGAAATTTAAGAAGTAATTGAAATGTGGAAAAACAAATGTACCAAATTTCAAATGTAATGCGAATGAACTGTAGACTGGAGACCAACTTCGGCATTCTTTTAAGTAACCTTATTGAATTCTATCAATTGTCAGGAAGTTCATGATTGATTTTCGAATATATTTGTTTTAATTTTGTTTTTGTTGTTGTAAACTCGACTTGTTGTCCGGAGCGCATTAATTTTCGGCCCATATCGTGTCAATATTCACCATAAAATTAAATGCACATATGATTTGGAGCGTTATACGCTGTAAAAAAAACCTCAATTTGTTTTGGATGGTTTGTTATGAAACAAAATTTTCCGTAACACTAGAACTTTTTCTTCGATATTATGTACTGCTATTAGCACTTAAAGTGAATCAGTAGAGCAGGGAATCGAACAAAGCAGAACAACAAAAACCAACTTCGATATAACAGTAAAGTTTGACAGCTGTGGCTTTTTGGCTGTATGTTGGTTTTCATGGCAGCCAATAGGTTTTATGAAGGTTCTCAAGTGGTCATAACATCTTTCATTAGAACATTTTCAAAATCTTTATGGTCTTGTAAAAGTTTTATCAATTTGTTTTCACAACCGTCTAAAGAGTGGGCCACTTTGTACAAATTTCGGTTTTAAAGAAGCATAGAGGAGGTCTTCGTAGACAAAACAGTTTTGAATGTAGTTTTATCAACAAAGCCGGGAGGAGTTTAATACGGCTTGAATAAAACTAAAATCGTTACTTGGGCTAGAACATCCCAGAAAAATACAAAAATGGCTAACATTTATCAACGAAAATTAATACGTTTGCATATGTACCATATTCTGAAACAACACTTTATAAATAATATAGCATTTATAGTTTCTTTCTGATTTTTTACAGATAGATGATGTAGTTTAAATTGAATTTGCCGAAGACAGTGTACACTTTAATTCAGTCTGTAATTTTATACAGCCATTTTCCTTCTGGGGTCACATATGACCTGTGAGGCCTGAAGAGGTTAAATCATTCTCGGGAATTCAAGTTAATTCTAATCGAGGTGTCGATTACATCAAACTCAGATTTTGTAGCAAAATATGCTTAACTTTTTTAAGGAACTCCGCTCAGCAGTCAGAGTAAAGCATGTTAAGCTCTAAACACAGGATTCAGTTGGTCTTCTGTTGAGAATTTTAAGAAATTACAGACAAGTTAATTTGCTGACGAATGTAAGCCAACCTTACTCAGGTTGTGAAAATGTCTGAATTGGAATTTGAAACGAAATGTGCTCTGAATTTTAAGCAAATATTAGGCGATTTTTCGTTTTAACCATGCTTAGATTTAAGAAAATTCAGGCAGACTGAAATCAAGCTCAGATAGTTATTTCTGCCTCTGATGCACTCGGAACCGAAAAAGCCCTTACATTAAGTTGCCAATAAATAGTGATGTATTGTGTTAAAGGAAAAATCATATCTTTAATTTGCGATATTAAACACAATCAGTAATCAAAAAAATATTTAAAATGGAATGATCTCACCCAGCTTCCATAGTAACTTGTCGTTACTATCAGCGGTGCAATACAAAGGTTTCATATATGTCACATACTACCCAACAAGCATCGGTGTCGAATAACCGCTTGTTCAAATAAATTTGGAGAGGTTATTCTGCTTTCTAGAAGGAAAAGCTGAACAAGTTTTCCAAATTTGTTTGAACAAGCGGTTATTCGACACCGATGTTTGTTAAGTAGGGTCTCATTTGGAGGGTGTTTTGCTAACAAGGCTTTGTGCACAAATTACGTAACGCAAAAAAAACGGGATTTTGCACCCCCTCCCTCCCTTATGTAACAATAAGTAACACGTGACCAGACTCCCCCCCTTTAATTACGTAACGCTCACGGACCTCCTCCCTCCTATTTCTCAATTGTTATAAAAACATCACAAAAACTGTTATTGTTGTTGCTTTTATGTTTAATTCTCATTTGATTCAAAATTGTAGTATCCAGACAACAGTTCAATCATTTTATTTGTGTAACTTAAAATTGATAAAGATTGCAAACATCAGGCCACTTATTTCATTAAAGTAACTTAGCCTCGGCTTTTTTTTTGCACCGATATTTCACCATGGTCAATACCGTGTGAAAAATGGAAATACTCATGTTGGTGCATCAAATTTAACGCCACTTGATGGAAACAGTTCAAATTTATTTCCTATACTTTTTTAGGCTATGGTGAAATTTTTATTACGCTACCTAAATTTTTCACAGAAGTACGTATTTTAGAAATTGGTATGTCCAAAAATGACTTTTTTTACATGTGTTATCAAATCTTCAAATTTATTAACCATACGAACATGAAATTTTGTTCACATGAGGTTAATACATTAGTTATAGGGCTGTCAAAAATGTTTCTAATAGACAAAGTTACAGGAGTTTGAACGTGACGTTTTTTGGAAGCAAAATTTTGCTCGGCTTTTTTTTGCTACTGAGTATACTACTTTTTATTTTATTTGAATTTCCATGACATAATCTTTTGAAAAGTAAATAAAAGTTTTTATTATTTCAATGGTTTTAATATAAATAACAATATATTTATATATATTTTTTGTTACAATTCCACCGCTTTGGTCGAGTCAATGCAAAGGTGCATTGCTTCCAAAAATCTAATTTTTTGTTTCAACAATAAGTGCTTTTTGTTTCCAATAGAAGCCTCCTTTGTAGCGCTTTTAGAAACAACAATATTTATCGTTGGTTCAAAAGTAAAATCGGTATAGTTTGAATGAATAAAAATGATGGGTAAACCGTGAGTCAACAATAATATTTGTTGTAGCTATACAGAACAATGCATTTCTCAGCGTGTAGATGTACCATTTATGGAAAATTGCGCCAATTGGGGATGCAAATCGTCATAAGATACATTTCGTTTAGTAGATCATATTTAAATAGTACGTCTCCATTTATCGAAGCTTTAGAATTTGGTCTGAAATAAAAAGATAGACATAATTCATTTTCCCTAAAATTGGTTATTTTGTTACGTAACGATTTTAAAACCCCCCTCCCCCATATGTCACAATAAGTAACGGTTTCTCAACCCCCCTCCATCCCCTTCATGCGTTACGTAATTTGTGCACAAAGCCCCAACAATACTTTTCCAACCCACAATATTATATCAGAAAAAAAACCAAATATCTTAAATACTCTTAAAAAAAAGTTTTGAAAACAAATATATCTGATTTGGTCAACAAAGAGGAAAAGTAAGATTCAAACGTAAATTTCTCAAAACTCTCAGCCTCCTAACAGAAAGTGGCATCACCATCATGTTAGGGAAATGTTATTCTGCGTGTTGGTGGTCCTAGTTTAAATGAAAGCACTAAGGGTTTCAAGAATTTAGTTTTTGAATCTTGAATCTTCCCCTCTTTGTTTACAAAATCAGATACGTCTGTTTGAAAAAGTACTCTAGATATGTATGTTTTGCATTTCAAACTTATCTGCAGAAGTTGAGAATAAAAATCAATATATTGGGAAAAATCAGTAAGTTAGTTAGTAAGAAGGGCTTCATTGTTAGCTAGTTATCATTCGAAAATCCTTAAATAAAAAAATGAATACACTTATTATTACTTCAATTACTACAAATATCTTGTAAGTAATTTCATAGAAGGTTATGACAACATCTCCCTGACAATGACGGTCCACTGTTTCAGTTCTCCTGGTTCTCGATGCAATGAGAGATCACATTTAAATTGGTACTCAGCTCATCCCAAGTAACATTGCCAAAACCATCCAGCTTTATTAAGTTTTATTAAAGTTTTATGAAAGCCACTAGAAATCAATTCGGCTTTATTATGGCAGCAAGAGATGCCAATAGGTTTCAAATTTTAGTCAGGTTTATAAGAACCTACACAGCTTCTTTACAACGATCTTAAACCCTTGACTTCTAAAATTCCTTTTACTCCTATCAAAGGTTTTATTTTGACTTTATTAACTCATAAAATGCTGTTTTGAAATGCCGTTTTAGGACTCATTCATATTATCTTATTATGGTCAGTTGAAAAAGCATTTTAAAACCATTTTGCCTCCAGTAAATGCATTAAACGGCTAACTGGCATTGAGGAAAGCTACCAAGCGACCAGATAGTTCTATAGTAGCCATTGCTAAGATAAATTGGCTTTTTTGGCAAAACTGTGATTTCTTGCAATCGCCATATTGAAATATATGAAATAATTGAAATGTGAAAAAATAAATACACCAAATTTTAAATGTAATACAATTGAACTGTAGATCTGAGACAAACTTCGGTATTCGTTTAGATAACCTTATTGAATTCTATCAATTTTCAGGAGTTTCATGATTAATTTACCGAATATATTTCTTTCAATTTTGTTTTTGTTGTTGTAAACTCGCATAATTTCCAAGGCGCATTAATTTTCAGCTCTTATCGTGCAAATATTCACCATAAAATTTAATGCGCATATGATTTGGAGCATGATACGCTATAAAAAAAACTCAATTTCTTTTGTATATTTTGCTATCAATCATAATTTCCCGCAACAGTAGAACTTTTTTCTTAGCCATTATTTACTGTTGAATGAATCAGAAGAGCAACAAAGCAAAACAACAAAAACCAACCACGATATCGCCGTGAAGTTTGACAGCTGTGGCCATTCAGCCCTATGCTGGTTTTGATGGCGGCCAATAGGTTTTATGATGGTTCTCAAGTGGTCATAACAGCTTTCACTAGAACATTTTCAAAATCTTTATGGTCTTAGAAAGGTTTTATTAATTTGTTTTCACAACCGTCTATAGAGTGGGCCACTTTGTACACATTTCGGCTTTAAAGATGCATAGAGGAGGTGTTGGTGGATAAAACAGTTTTGAATGTAGTGTCATCAACAAAGCCGGGAGGAGTGCTATACGGCTGGAATAGAACTGAAATTGTTACTTGGGAACACCCAATAAAAAAACACACCCCCCCACCACATACCCCCCCCCCGCCCTCCCATCCCGTTTTTTCCCCCCCTCCGCCCCCCACAACCATCCCCCACCCCCCCCCCACTAAAAAAAAAAAAAAAATTTACTGCACCCCCCCCTTAAAAACAAAAAAAGATTTTACCATCCAAATTTTAAAACCACAAAAAACCAATTTTTTATGCTCAAAATTATATCATCTTTCATTGTTCCCTCCATCCTTCAAATTAAGATTTCCATTTTCTACTCAAATAAGTTTAAAAATATTTGCATCTGTAGCATTTTAATCAACTGCCCCTCACAAGAACAGCTTAATAACAATCAAAACTCCAACTTCAACGCAGCTGGGAATTCATTTCACAAGTTGAACCGCATTTCGACATTCCTAAACCCCGTCCCCAGCGCAGCCCACCGCCTCATCCGCCGAAGACAATCGAACCTAACTGTTGTCTGTCCAAGCCGAACCGCCGCACCAACCGGTGAGAGGCACACGCCAAGAAATACAAATCACGATATCATATATACATGATTAATAATACACTGCCCGGGAGGAACAGTCTATCACGGTCGGTGTTCCGCTTGTTCCCGGTATTGCTACTGCGACGACAACGATATTGGAACGTGGAGAAAGGCATCTACCACCGATCGCCTCCGGCAAATTGGCGTGTGGCCTTCCATAAAAAACGGGCCTTCGATGTGGCACAGAGCTGCTGGATGGCACGTTCCAAACGGTCCCAGGAATTCAATTGAGCAATTAGCGAATGGCTGAAGTTGGGAGCTCATGTGTAATCACTAAACAATCAACGACGCGACGGGTCCGACTGAAGTTATGAGTTTGAATCGAAGTCAACGTGGCCGCACACACGTGTGCCGTTGTCGGACGATGACGATAACACTTTTACACCGTGTCGCGAACCTTTGAAGTCGTTAAATGTTTTTGACTCGTACAAACGCTTTATACATCGCATTATAATTAGGTTTATGGCCGAGGCCAGCATGTTTGTCCAGCGAGCTTAATTATGGCTTTCGAGATTGTGACAATTGCTTCGTTGCTCGTTTCCTGTTTGTCTAATCGAAATATTCAGTTTGACTAACCGTTTGCACTTTCTCCGTTCTCGTTTCAGGTACGTATCCCGTTCCGGACCTTTTCCGGTTGAGTATGTCGATAAAACAGTGAAACCTATACCCGTCAGCAACACTTAGCAGCTGTCAAAACTTCCTTGCACACACCGGAAAGAAAAACACGGTGGCAGAAGCCACGTAGCGCTCAGCACCGGATTGAAACGTTTAGTTATAGGGCGTAATGTGAGAAACCGCTCACACACAAGTCCCGTCTTCCGGCTTTTTAAAGTTGAAAAATCATAATGAGGCTCGTAAATTCCTTTTCCCAACCAGGCGCTAGCTGCCCCCACGAATGAACGTATTTGTGCGGTTAAGCGAGGTGCGAAATAGGCGCGCGCTCCTAAATGGATCCAATTTCCATAGATGCAAATGTGTCACTCATGCGAAAATCATGTTCCGCTGCGGTTCGGTCGTGATCGTGATCGAAAACCACCAGAATATGACATCATTCTCACGCACACCGGAGCTCGGATTTCCCCGGTCGAGGTCCTACCTAGGTGGTCGCATAAAACCGCACAATTTCTCCCACCCGCTTCCGGACGTCAGTCGTCATGACTGTTAGTTTTAAAGTGAAACTATGTGTTGAACATGACTTTCAACTGAATGAGCCGGCGGAGTTATACAGCAGAAATCAATTAATATCAACGGGAAAAACTAAGCTCCGATGTTCATATTTCCCAGAACATAAACATGCACTGGCACCTCTGCCGGGTAGCGTGCGGTGCGCTGAATGATGATTACCAACCGTGCTTCACCGCCGCCGCCGTTGCGGATGGATGGATAGACCAACCGGTCTGGGAGGTAGCATATCTCACATAAAACTTTCTCTGCATCATCCGAAAAGCGGTGGATGGCATGATTCAAACGCGATTGATGGGATCGGCTGCAGGACTCCTCGGGACCCCCTTTGTGGTCACATGGGCGGAAAATTTAAAATTTTGACATTCCTGTGAGCTATAAATCTTGTCCCAGCGTTGCGCTGAGCTGCATAGTAGTACTAGAGTACCGGTGCCAGTATCAAAACAAACGATTTCGACCAGATGGAATCTGTCCAGCAGCAGTGTGGAGGAAGAGAGGCGTTTTGGTTGCTTGCATAATAACAGTTTAGATCTATCTGTTTACGATCGCGGCTGGCCTTTTTTTCTTGTTGGCTGGGGGAAAAGATTCATCATCGCCGGGAGACGGGGGAGTCATTCTTGTGGCATATAGTTTATGTTGAGAGCATGCGAAGGGAAATTATTTATATTATGAGGGCTTAGGTAGCGTAATAGGATTTTTGGATAGTTCCAGCGAACTGTTTTACGACTGGGCTAGCTGGAAGAACGTTAGTCAGTTGGTACTTTGCTAGCATGCTTCACAGAATACATAAGATATGAGGACCGTTTTCATTGTCAAATAAGAACGGTTCTCCTAACACTTCAAGAAATCAGTTTTTGATTTGCATTCAAATTCCAGAAGACTTCTCAACTCCTTACATAAAAAGAACTCAAAAGATTCAGTCAAACTTTTTGTTGAGAAACTATGTATTCCCAGAAAAAATATCTCCAATTTCTTCCTGGAAGTCAGCAACTTTTTCTGCAAGCTTTTTAAATTCTTCCATCGGAAGGATTTTGTTAGGTTTGGTTCTATTTCCCTACATCCCTTGGTATGTTTCTCTAATACTTCTACGAATTTCCTAGAAAATTTCGCTTCCCTTTTTCCTTTTTTTTATACTAGGACATTTTACGAGTATAGTTATATAGGTCAATGAAGCTCGTAGTGATTTACAAAGTTGAATTATTTCTACACGTACAAAACAACTTAATGTCTACATTTATCGGCACGTAAGCAATCAAGTATGACAAACCTTACGCTAACTCCTACCGGCACTAACAAGATCGTGTTGCATACGTCTCATCGAATTAGCGGTGGATCATCCATTGATGGTACCATCAGGTACTGTTTGTAATTCGTTAAAAACAAATCCGCGCCCTAGACCGGTGTAATTTCTCTTTCGAGAAAACCGCCCTCCCCGTAAACTATCTGCAAGGACCACTATTCGGCTGAGTTTCGTTATTTAATCCTATTACCGTCGCATGGATGAGCTTCCTTGGCGAAAGGCAGCTATTCCGGGTAATTTGAAACCAATCGAGTGAACATCGCGATGACTCGTCTCCAATCGGTCACGCACGTCTCCCCTTTCAATTTATTTTCTGGAAATGGATCATGCATATTAACAGAGTTAGTTCAGCAGTGGGCCCCCTTCCCATCTCTCCTCACCTATATCGCATGTTTGCATAAGGAAGCCTATGTGTTTCGATCGCTTCTTTAAAATCGAAATTGCTTATGCATTTGTGGGGCTTCTGGCAAGGGGGATTATCTGCATTCGATGCACTTTTCCTGCGAATGGTATTAGTGCATTTCCTATGACGACTATGTCTTCGATGTTTTCGTGGAAGACATTCTCTGGTAATTAACGCAGGAAACCGTCTGAAATATAATTTATAGACTTTCGGAAAACCCTTGATCCCTTGAAGACTATAAAACGTAATTGCAGAACGAGAATTTGTTCACCCTTCAGGCGTTTGTTTAGACTTGTTATGACAGAGCGTACAATAATCAATAAAACTATATGCAAGGCACTTGCATATATGATGTGTGGCCCAGGCTAAAAGTAACTCTAATAAAGCTTAAAAAAAGCAATTCCGCCAGCTTACTGATAAAGAGTATTGAGCAGTCGGTAAAGGGGCAGCTATAATTCCCGGCCCAGCCTAGGCTGTTTTTTTGCATTGGACATTTTTTTTATATCTTCCGTGGCTATATAGAGTATAGTTGTAGTTATTATACTACATTATATTACATTAGACTTATACTATTATAAGTATTGGAATCAGAAATTTTTCATTAATAACTATTGAGTGTATCTAGAACACTAAACTGAGAACCGGTAATATATGATGCAAATCGGTGTTTCTCAATCTATTAAATCTTCCGTTCATGTTTCCAAACTTTTGTTCGTGTATCGTCTGATTTCGTAGTTCGAGTCTATAATGTTATTTTTCAGCTTTATTTCACCTCTTTGTAGTTATTTTTATGATTCTAGACTGTTTGTTAAATCAATTTTAGCGTAGGACTTTCGGAGTTAGATTCGGTTTCTAAAAACAAAAACAAAATGTCGATGTTTATGCATTTTAAAGGCATTTGGCATTTTAAAAATGGAAATAGGGTGCGGGACTTTCAAGTATGATCTACAAAACGCGTGTCTTTATAATTCTGTACATTTTTCATTTACATAACTTTACATAACAGAACATTTTTATTTTATTATTATTTGAATGAAAATTTAAAAGAACTAGCGTATTTATGGTTGTTTTTCGGAATAAGTTTCGTTAAAATATTTTTCGTTTGCTAATGTGTAACTTCAATTATAGAGTTTAATGTTTTCATTTGGTGTATGTTTTCATTTTTGTTTGTGTTTTTAATTTAAGACCCATTGGATCGGTAGTTTCTACCATGGTTTTTCTTTTTGTGTAGTAGCATTTCATAGACAATTTTTTTAAGCTCGCCGTATCATGTCAGCTTGAACTTAATTTACTCTTACATAACCTTAGATTAACTTCTTGTGCATAATGTAGCACTTAGAGTAGCTCAAACATCCCCCTTTTTTTACTAAGAAGGGGTTCAAACTTTTATCAGAACATGCTTCTTACCCGAGCAATACACATTTTGAGTTTAAGTTGCCTGGATAATCCTCATGTTCGGCGGAAATTTGGGTTTAATTTGTATGAGAGACCCCCCCCCCCCCCTTTCAGAGAGGGGAGGGATCTCGAACCACCATAGAAACATTTCTTGTCTCCAAAAACTCCCATATGCCAAATTTGGTTCCATTTGCTTGATTAGTTTTCGAGCTATGCAGAAATTTCTGTTTAATCAGTCTGAGAGCCCTCCCTTCCAGAGAGAGGAGGGGTCTCGAACCGCCATAGAAACATATCTTTCCTCCAAAAACCCCCGTATGCCAAATTTGGTTCCATTTGCTTGATTAGTTCTCAAGTTATGCAAAAATTTGTGTTTCATTTGAATGAGAACCCCCCTTTCATAGGAGGGGGAGGTCTTGAGCCACCCTAGAAACATTTTTCGCCTCCCAAAAACTCCACATGCTAAAATTGGTTCCATTTGCTTGATTACTTCTCGAGTTACGCGGAAATTTGTGTTTCATTTATATGGGATCCCCCCCTTCCAGAGAGGAGAGGGATCTCAAACTGCCATAGACACATTTTTTGTCTCCAAAAACCCCCATAGACACATTTTTTGTCTCCAAAAACCCCCATAAAAATTGTTTGGCCCAATATGGGAATCGATTATTTGACCATTTTTCATCAAATATATCTAATGACGTATTACACTGTTTGCGAATGATTGCATGTATATTTTTGGTGGTTTGTTTGTCATTCGATCGCTGCTTTTGTTTGACAGTATTGTGATTAAGTGGAGAAGTTTTATTAAAAAAAAGTATGAATTATCCCGAGTTTACTACTGTTATGGGAGCAGCACATCCGCTGTTGGAAGAAGACTAACCAGAAAAAATCTTCCGTAGTGTTTGGGTTGAGAAGTGGGTTAAAAAACGGCAAACCGAAGGATGCTACGTGAAGCTGCTAAACGAGCTGAGATGCGACCATCCAAATCTTTTCCGAAACTTTTGAAACTTTGAAATTTAGGGAAGTTCCAAAAATTTCAGAGAAGTTCCGTGTAATTCAGAAAAGTTCCGAGAATTCACAATGTTTTGAAAACTTCCGAGAACTTCAGAGATGTATTCGATACTTCACAGAAGACCTCGAAACTTTAGAGCAGTCCACGAAACTTCAGAGAAGTTCACGGAGCTTCTGAAAAATCGTCGGTACTTCAGAGACCTCCTTGGAATTTATATAATGTTCAGGAGATTTCCGATAATTACATGTATGTCCCCATACTTTGAGTGTAGTTAAAAGGACATCAGGGATGTCCTTTGGATTACAATGTAGTTAAAAGAATCTCAGAAAAGTCACAAGAGTTTAAGTGAACTCCAGTGAATCCCAGGAAACTTCCGCGAATTTCAGAGAACTTTAGTGAAGTCACGAGAACTTAAGTAAAATTCCAAAGCTTCAAGGAATTCCCAAAAATTTCAGATAACTCTCTTTAAACTCAGAGAACTCCTTTAAACCTTAAGATATCTCTCTAGAGCATCTTAGAAGTTCCGAAAAACTTCAGAGAATTTCAGAAAAATTCAGAAAACTTCCGAAAACGTCAGAGAATTACAGGAAAATTCAGAAACCTTCAGATAATTACAGAAAAATTCCGAAAACTTCAGAGAAGTTTCGAGAATTTCAAGAAGTTCCGAGACCTTCAAAAAGTTTTGAAAACTTCCGAGAACTTCAGAGAAGTCCTTGAAACTACCGATAAATCCTCAACACATCAGAGAAGCCCTTGAAACTTCAAAGAAGTTTTCCATTACTTCAGAGAAGTCCTCAGAACTTCAGATTATGTAACGGAACTTCAGGAAAGTCCTCATAACTTAAAAAGGAAACACCAGAGAAGTTTACGGAAGTTCATAGAAGTTTCCGAAATGTCCTCGATACTTTTGAAAAGTCCTTGGAACTTCAAAAAAGTCCTCGACACTTCAGAGAAATTCACGTAACTATAGAGCAGTCCTCAGAACTTCATATAACTTCACGGAAATTCAGAGAAGTCATCAGATAAGATTAAGAGATAAACTTTAGAGAAATTAGGGAACTTAAATGAAGTTCACGGATCTTCAGATAAGTCTTCGGAACTTTAGAGAAATCCTTGGAACTCCAGAGAAGGCTCCAGAACTTAAGAGAAGTCCTTGGATCTTACGAGACAATTTTTAGAGAAATTCACGGAACACCAGATAAGTTCACGGATATTCAGAGAAGTAAACGAAACTTTAGAGAAGTCCTCGGACCTTCAGAGAAGTTCATGGAACTTCAAAGGGGTTCATGAAACTTCAAAAAAGTTCCCGGAATCTTAAAGAAGTTCGCGGTAATTCAGAGAAGTTCACGGTATGATTGAGAAGTTCGCGGAATTTCAGGTAAATCCTCGGAACTTCAAAAACGTTCTCGAAACTTCAAAGAAATTCTCAAAACTTCAGAGAAATTCTCGTAACTTCAGAGAAGTTCTGGAAACTTCAAAGGAGTTTACGGATCATCAGAGAAGTCCTTCAAACTTCAGATTAATTAACAAAACTTCAGAAAATTCCTCACAACTTTAAAAAGAAACACCAGAGAAGAAAAAAAAAAAAAATTTAAAAATTAAAAACAAAAAACCCCCACACCTCACAGAAAACACGTTACTATGGAGCAGTCCTCAGAACTTCATATAACTTCACGGGAATTCAGAGAAGTCATCAGATAAGATTAAGAAATAAACTTTAAAGAAATTAAGGGAACTTAAATGAAGTTCACGGATCTTCAGATAAGTCTTCAGAAGAAAGTCCTCAGAACTTCAGATTATATAACGGAACTTCAGAAAAGTCCTCAGAACTAAAGAAAAATTCACCAGAGAAGTTTACCAGAGAAGTTCACGAAACTTCAGAGAAATTCACGAGAAGTTCACGAAATGAGAAATCATCAGAAAACGTTTGAAAAGTCTTGCTTAGAAGAAGTCCACGAAACTTCAGAGAAATTCACGGAACTTTAGAGAAGTCCTCAGAACTTCAGATAACTTCACGGAACTTCAGAGAAGTCATCGGATAAGATTAAGAGATAAACTTTAGAGAAATTTTCGGAACTTAAGTGAAGTCCTTGGATCTTACGAGACAATTTTTAGAGAAATTCACGGAACTTCAG
Organism: Aedes koreicus; assembly: GCA_024533555.2. Lineage (NCBI taxonomy): Eukaryota > Metazoa > Arthropoda > Insecta > Diptera > Culicidae > Aedes > Aedes koreicus. The sequence continues at coordinate 144,347 of JAHHFK020005933.1, read as the reverse complement.
AGAAGTTCACGGATATTCAGAGAAGTACACGAAACTTCAGAGAAGTCCTCGGAACTTCAGAGAAGTTCACGGAACTTCAGAGGAGTTCATGGAACTTCAAAAAAGTTCACGGAATTCAAGAAGTTCAAAAAGTTCACGGTAATTTAGAGAAGTTCACGGTACTAGAGAAGTTCACGGAATTTCAGATAAATCCTCGGAACTTCAGAAACGTTCTCGAAACTTCAGAGAAGTTCTCGAAACTTCAGAAAAGTTCACGAAACTTCAAAGGAGTTCACGGAACTTCAGAGAAGTTCACGGATTTTCAGAGGGTTTATGGAATTTCAAAAAAGTTCACGAAACTTTAGAGAAATTCACGGTACTTTAGAGAAGTTCACTGAACTTTACAAAAGATCACGGAACTTCAGAGAAGTTCACGGAATTTCAGAGAAATCATTGAAACTTCAGAGAAGATTACGGAGAAAAGCTCACGAAACTTCAGAGAACTTACGAGAGATTTTTACGGAACTTACGAGAGATTTTTAGAGAAATTCACAGAACTTCAGAGAAGTTCACGGATATTCAGAGAAGTACACGAAACTTTAGAGAAGTCCTCGGAACTTCAGAGAAGTTCATGGAACCTTAAAGAAATTCACGTTAATTTAGAGAAAGTTCACGGTACTATAGAGAAGTTCACAGAACTTCAGAGAAGTTCACGGAAATTTCAGAGAAATCCTCGGAACTTCAGAAACGTTCACGGAACTTCAGAGAGATTCACGGATCTTCAATAAAGTCCTTGGAACTTCAGAAAAGTTCACGGAACTTCAGAGAAGTTTACGAAACTTCAAAGAATTCACGAAACTTCAAAGGAATTCACGGAACTTCAGAGAAGTCCTCAGATCTTCTGATTGATTCACTGAACTTCAGAGAAGTCCTCGGAACTTAAGAGAGATCTCAAGATCATTGATATGCTGAAGGTCTTTGAAATAATTTCTGACCAACCTGGTAACATAAAAAAATATCAGAGATACGTGACTTGAATGGATGATACACACAAGATCTTCAAAATAATTCCTGATCGTTGTGAAGTCTTAAGAAAATATTCAAAGAACTTTCCCAAGATCTTTGATATCCTTAAGCTCTATGAAATAATTGCTGAGCAATCTGGTATCATGAAACAATATCTGACAGGCGTGATTTGAATTGATGGTTCATCATCATCTTCTTGGCTTTATTACGTCCCTACTGGGACTTTACGCCTGCCCTCAACTTAGTGTTCTAGATGCACTTCCTCAGTTATTAATTGAGAGCTTTCAATGCCAGGTACCATTTTTGCATTAGTATGATTGTGTGGCAAGTACAAGCCACCTCCAGCATGGTGTTGCTTTGTAGCTGCGCCTTTGCCGACTGAGCTAAGGGAGGACTTTGATGGTTAGAATACTGTATTAAATCGCTGTTCATCTTGAAGTCTTAAAATATGCATAGGACTTTCTTAAAATCTTTGACACCCTGAAGGACTTGGAAATAATTTCTGAGCAAACTGGTATTTAAAAAACAGAACGTGATTTAAACTGTTGATCAGCACAAGACCTTCAAAATAAATCCTGAGCATCCTGAAGTCTTGAAAAAAAATATTTAGATGACTTCCTTAAGATCTTTGATATCCTTAAGCAAGAAATTATCTGATTATCGAGGTGATTTAATTAATGTTGAATACCTATCCATAATTTCACCCACCTGAAAAATATCCAGAGAACTTTCCGAAGATATATGACATCCAACAAAACTAAGGAATAATTTTTAATCACAAAAAAAAATATCTGAGACACGTGACTTGAACGGTTAATAATCACAAGATCATCAAAATAGTTCCTGATTGAAAAACCCACGCTCCCCCGCGAGCCCCCACACCCCACACACACCCCACCCCCACAAAAAACCACCAAAACCCCCGCCGCACCTAAAAAAACCCCCCCCGTATATACCCCCTAAAATTAAACTCCCACCCCCCCCCCACACCTTTACCAAGCGCCCCCCCCCCCCCCCCCCCCCCCCCACCCCCCCCCACCACCCCCCCCGCCCCCCCCCCCCCCCCACTCCCCCCCACCAAAAAAAAACACACCCCAAATTTCCAGAAAATTTCTGATTTATTGGTAGCCCCAGCAACTCAAATTCACAACCAGTCGATGTCGATTAGTGGTAATAGTAACTCCCGCGTCGATAGCACATAGTCGAGCCGGGCGGTACCGTTTGTAACGCGTCATCATCAACTGCTCGGCGTCGACTGAGACGCGGGGCATAACCATGTCGCGTTGTGGTCGACATCAGCTGAGTTTAATTTACCTCACACCTTGCCTCCCAGTCAGAGCGGCCGGCGGCGGCATGGTTGGTCGTTGACCTCAGCCGAGGAGTTGCACATCGTGGCGGCATGCACTGCATTTCATGCAGTGCAATGCATCGGAAGGTTGGAGTTTTCCCATTAAAATATAGAGTCTATTTTAAGACTTTACAGGACTTCTACCGTACAATCAGTTCGATTAAGACTGGGAGATAAAAAAAAGGTTACTCTTCGGTGGAGTTCGAGTTGGTCGGACTCGGAAGAAGGTTGCAAATGGATGGAAGACGGTAGGGTTCCTAAAATTACACAAGTTTTAGGCCCACCCGCGCGCAAATGGCAGCTTGGAAAGTTGCATGTGCTATTCTATAGTAATTTCATGTGAAATATGTAGATTTTGTACTGGCAGGCGGGGTTCCCTAGCACATACGATTGCCGAAGCATGTAAGCAAAAAGGTAGTAGTTATGGCTAGCCGGCCGGCCGGCCCGGTAAAAAACTGTCTGAAAACTGAAGCAAACTAAAAAAAAATCACAGGCACAGTTCTCGGACGTCGTGTCATCTGGTGGGTCTCGTGTGTTGGGTGGTGTATAATTTGCTAGGCGAGAACGATTTACGTGACAATGAACTTTCGCCTAGTGAGTAGTGAGTTAGTTGTCCAAAGGGGTTCAATACGATGTATGTTTGCTTTTGATTGGATTATTCAATCGTAGCGCAAATAGTCGATGGAATGAGATTTGTGTTAGTTTTGACTATTTTGACCAAATGGAAGCTAAAACCATGACTAACCCATTTTTAAATTACATTCGGGATCCTAACGTTCGACTATATTTATAAGTACTTATGATCTTTCGGAGACCAACTTTTCTTCGTGGTTTCGTATCGTTGGAAGGAGCGTCTTAATTTTGCGTGAGTGTCTCTGCTTACGGATTCATCCCTCTGTTATTGGCCCTTCATACATTGTGATTATTGTGAATTCAAATCGGTGCGGTGGCTCTATTTGATCATGTTATTAAGTGGAGCTGCATCCAAGACGAGATCTCGATTTTTCGTTAGGAAAATAGCAATCTTTGGGGGCCCTTGTCCTCATCATACATAACATGTTCACCGGTTTCAATCCTCCAACCGGAACACAAATAATACATTTTGGCAACTTTTGAATTCTGATGACGATGATGACGCTTTGTTGAAAAACAATTACGTCTGTTTGAATCTTGAAATAGAGGAAACATCATTTTTAACATGAGACAACCATAACGCATACACCATCAACGCAAAACGCAATAGACGAATGGTGCACGCTGTAGATCTAAGTTCATGCACCATCATGCAATATTCGTTCATTTGATGTCCAGTTTTAGTAAGCATTGCCCATGAACTCGAATTCCCCCGGAGACTCTCCTATGTCGATGTTTGCTTTTCCATTGTCTATTAAGATTTTCCAAGGTGACGCAGGGCTGGTAGCAAATATCTTTTTAGCGATTTGGTCGCTATTTTAATGCTAGTCTCTATTTTTAATGAAAGGTATCTACATTTTTAATGAAAGGTATCTACTAACAAAATCGTCTCTAAAGCCACTTTTTCAATTTCTCGTTTAAATTGTCTTATGGTAATTGGCAGCTGATTATTATCAGTGTATAAGTTGACAGTTGATGCTCTTTTTTTGCCTCGCTTTTCGTGTACTTCGTGTAGTTCTTTCTATTCGTGGTTGGAACAGAACAGTTCTGTGTAACAAAAACGAGAAAAAATGGGTGATTTTATTACGAAATTTTCAGATTTACACTACCAGTCAATTGTATTGAATAACTTCGAAAAGTATTGCAAACACATTTGAATATTGCATCCCCCAAAAAGTATCGACTCACCTAAAACGAATTCATAATATTATATCTCTAAATTTTGATAGCCTAGAAAGTTTGAACCTTCAGCAAAGTTGTTCAGAATATCAAGGGCTTCCCGGAAGGTGGACTACACGGAGCTAGTGGGCATGAAAAACAGAGCATTTTTTAACGATTTTATATCGTAATCCCGACCATCTAGAAAGTTCGAACCTTCAGGAAAGATGTTCATAATGCCAAGGAATTTCGGAAAATGAAGATCATGGTTCAGAATCCAATCACTACATGCCGCTAGTGGGCATGGAAAAGATAGAATTTTTTAACGTGTTTATATAGTGATCCATACTACCTAGAAATTTCGAACCTTGGGCGAAGGTTTGCAGAAGTTCAAGGGCTTTTGGAATCGCTCGCGCTACAGTAGACTAGCTAGCATTTAAGGAACGTGCAATATTTCGAGTCGAACATCCTTTATGATGCATCAAGTCTAAAAATATAAAATGACTAACCGCACTATTTTCAAAGCTTCATTTAGATTCAAAAGCTTACCGGTGATGCTATCAGTAATACAATATAACCTTTGTATTTATATTCGCAATGATTTTGAATCCAGGATTATTCTAAACGATGAGCAACTTTCAGAGAACTAAAAAATATTTATCTGATGGTTGAAAACAAAAGCAATTTTGGAAGAACAAATGTTTAAGTCTATGCTCCTGAGAACTCCTTAATCGCCTAAAAATTGTGTGAATCAAGGCTCTTAAGTTTAGTATCACTTGGATATAAAGTGAATCATCATTGAATCACTTGAATGTGCGGTGTGCTAGTCCTGAAACATTGAAATCACTTGAAAATCAAGTGAATCAGTCTTGAAAAGTTTGGATTCATTTCAATACGAGGTGAACCATTTTTGCAAAGCGTGAAATCATAAGAACATTATGTGAGTCAGAACGGAATAACTTGATTGTAAAGTTAGTGAATTCTGAAAAAATTGGAATCGACTCTTAAATTAAAACATTTAATTAAACGCTCTAAATATAACGTAAGTCAGTCCTTAAAAGTATGGAATGACTTGAAAACAAAGTGAATTGAACATTAACCTTTAAATACCTTGACAACAAAGTAAGTCAGCCTGAACAGCTTGAAATCACTTTAATATTAGCTTTGCAAAGTTTGGAGTCCCATATGTAAATATGAAGTGAGTCAACCCAAAATCACACAAACACTAACTTATTTAGTGCTGGCTTGAATTTAGCACTGAAATGCTTAAAATTACTTGAATATGAAGTATGTTAGTCCTGGAATGATTCGAACCCCTTGAATATGAAGCGACTCAGTCCTAAAAAGATTGGAACCACATGAATACGAAGTAAAACATAATTAGTATTCAAGCTAGTAAGTTCTCAAGAATCTGGAATCATACACTTGAATATGAAGTGTTTATCTCACTAAGAAGTTGAGAATTACTTAAATATGATGTTAACCAGCCATGAAAAGCTTAAAAGCATTTTAATGTGAAGTTTATTAGCCGTGCAAAGTATAGAGTTACATGAATATCTTGAGTCAATATTGAATCTCTTGAACACTCAAGTCCTCAAGAATTCGGAATCAGCCCTGAAATGCTTGAAATTACTTGAGTAAATGATTGAAACCATTTGAATATGAAGTTAATTAGTCCTAAAATGTTTCGAACCACTTAAAGACGAAGTGAATCGAACCTGTAAAATATGGGATCATATGAATATGATGTTAGTCAGTCCTGAATCACTTGAATATAAAGCTAGTCTATCCTGAATAGTTTGAAATCACTTGAATATGAAGTAAATCAAACCTCAAAAGTATGGAATAACTTAAAAAAAAGTAATGAATCCTTAAAATGAAATACTATAACAAATTCTTGGCAATTTTTTCCCTAATGAATCAAGATTTGTAAGAAAATCGGCAACCAATTTTTTGAGCGGGAAGGAGAGGGGTGGGTGGCGGAAAACACCCTAGTTTGTAAAAAAAAGACAATTTTCACTACATTTTTCTACAATTTTGTTTTATCCATTTCTAGGCTATAAGTAGACTTATCATCAAAAATCATGACGTTTGAGCCGTCGAAAGGCATGTTTCGGCGAAAATCCGTGTGTTTCCCCTACCAAGCGGTTCCTCCGGGCCCGGGTCAATATGGTCATTTGTCCTATATTGGCTATAAGTAGACTATTTATGAAAAATCATGAAGTTTGAGCCGTCAAAAGGCATTTTTCGCATTTGTCTCCTCCTAAAAGGTCCCCCGGGGGCATCCGAATTGTCCCGGAATGGCCAATATGGCTAAAAAGGCCATAGGTCAATTTCAAGGCTAGAATTAGACCACTCATGAAAAATCATGAAGTTTGAGCCGTCGACAAGCATTTTCGAATGAAAATTTGTAACTGTCACCGCCTCACGGATCGTGGCAAAACATGCCCTCTTCCGGCCCAGGTTCCTTGTGGCCAATCGGGTCAAAAGGGGCAGTCCTCGCCGGAAACTGAAAATTGGAGCTCCAACAGGCATTTTGACTGCAAATACTTTAAGATTTGGTCATATAAACCTTCCGCAATGTGAATTTGAAATCCGGTTCAATATGACCCGAAACGCCTTTTTTAACAGCCCTTCAGAAATCTAAAAAAAAAATGGGTGGCAACTTTATATGATTTAGGCAATGTCAAGGAAATTCAAACTTCTAGTGGCTTATTTTAGAAAGTTATAGCATTTTGAAAATCCATTTCGGGTCATATTGACCCCGACACCTAAATAAGGTCAAGTTGGTCTCTTTTAGGTTTATATCTGGTCTCTTTCTGGTCTCTTTAGATGAAGGGTGTCCGAAATTTCTAATTTTATGCAACAGAATCGCTACCAGCCTTGCATAATATATGCATTTCTGTGTTCACTGTGATGAATGAAGTTCACTATTTGACAGGAATCATTGATCTGTTTATTTTATCAGCAAGGCATGAACATGTTATGCCTGGCAAACAACATTTATTCGGAATATTATTATGTGAAGTTATGTTTAGTTGGTTGTGAAACCTGATCCTATGATACGCCTAAAGATAAACAATAGGTCTGAATAAGCTGGATGAATTGCCGAAATTGTCGATAATTAGATGTGTACCATTCCTTATCCGACTAACCTGCAGCCAATATCACTTCTAATAGTCTCCAAAAGAAGAAGATCTTTTGTTATTTTCATACGTTACCTACGAGGAACCAAATCTATCAGAAAAAAAATGCTTCTCAATCTGATGATTATTGCCGAAGCTTGAATCCTCGTTTTGGTATGTGCTCTTTTCTTAAGATTAATTATACAGAAAATAAACAAATCTTTGGCGAAGTAGTTATGGGTCGATATGAACTTGGACATGTTTTTCATAACTGGAATGGTCTCACAAATCTCTACTTTTAGATGAAAAATACAAAAAAAAAAACAAACCCCTACTTCAATCACAGACAATGAACGATTCTGTAAAGCTAACTCGATGTAACGCCCCATATACGAACGAATTTTTTTTTTTTAAATGCCTTCTTTCTGAAGCACTTTTTTTGTCATTCTTGGTATTTTTTAAAATGAACCAATAAATAACAACAAAAATACAATAAAACAATATTTCCTGAAAAGCGGAATATTACTTCTGTAGAGACATAAGTGCATCATTTAGCATCAAAGGGAAGCCGTCCAAATGAAGACATCAGCAACAATTTCCGGTGAGATCTATCTGATTATAACTAAATTTGAAAGATATTGCTAAATACGCGCAATCCTCAAAACAATAAGATTTGATGATGGAAGTGTATGCACAGTACCTATATTCATTTGATGTTTGTACTGTGTTTATGCGTGGCTTGTTGTAAATGGAAGTGACCTCGGAATGGACGTGAGTAACCCGGCATTCTGAAATGGGTCACTGGAACCCAACAGAGCTATCACCTTCCAACTCCCGGGCTAAAAATGTTTGTCGAGTCGACAATAGTTCGTTCAACTGCAAACATTTTTCTTCCATAAAAACACTGCCGGACGGTGGGCGTTGGATTGTATATACACACACACACACACTTTTAAAATAAAACAATTATGTTTACTCCACTAAGCGCAGTATGTTGCTCATAGAATATAAATAAAAATGTTGTTACCCGAATATCCTTTGTTTACAAAATTTCTATCAAAGCCCTCAACACATCAACCGGATTAATTTCATATTATTCAAGTTACCGCTTGTATTTGAAATCCTTACGTTCATTAGAATCAAGTTTCGTTTAATCTCAAAACCGTGTTGACTGTGCCTATTTTATCTCCAAATCATCATTCAACAGCACTTCAACCGCTCCTGTTACAGACAAATCTAATTTCTATGATGATGACCCATTTAATTTAACAACTACCGAGAACACATCACCGACCGCCCTCGAGAATGACAAATATTCTACCAGGCACCTACGCCGAAAATAAAGAACCGCTCGGCTCAATCCCGTAGAGCGAGAATTTCACAATTTCGGACAAACTTCCCGGGAAGAACAGCTGTTTGAATTACCGTCAACCGTCATGTTCCATTCTGCAGCGCGGAATGTTGTCAATCTCTCTCTGGGCATCACTTCAGTTTCTTAATCGAGAAAGTCTTGCCGTCAGTTTCTATTTTCCTGTCGTTAGGGCGGAGAATTGCTTCATATAGGTCGCCTCGGTGACGGTCCGTGTCGTTTTGCATTTTCTCTCTCCATTCGCATGTCACTGGCTCTGTTTGTTGTCGTTTTTCATAGTGCAATGTTGCATAACCTTTTCGGCATAGTGGAATCTTCACAACACCGATTGCACCGAAGGAGGGAAAATTGTCCGTGCTGTGAGACAAAAGTGGTCTTTTCCGCGACACGAAACGATGGCCCTCAACGTCGCTGTAGGTCATCACAATTTACATGCCAAGCCTTTCGGTGTCTTGACGAATCTCAGCTTGCTGCCCAAGAGTTCGACGAACTCGCCCGGCCGGCAGCACACGAGATCGGTGGGCACTGATTACGGTAGTATCGCGCGGGTTAAATGGCGGTTATTAAGAGGTGGAGAACTACACGCTGCGGTGATGGGTGCGGTGGGGGTCATTATCATTCGGGTGGAACACACCTGTCATAGGCAATCATCGTCCGTAACACTGGGGAAACGTGTTCGTAGCGGATCATTACCGAATTACACCAAAAACCTAACCTCATCGTCAACATCCCAGTTTCGGTTCTATTTCAGTTTATCTATTTCGGCACGCTTCTGTTGCTCGGAGTGTCGAACAAAACGTAACCTAATTATTACGATAACCGACAACAGTACATATACACCCAATTCGGCTGGCCGCGCACCGCCATCGATGTAATGGTCGCAATTATCGCTTGTAACGCATCGTTGATTGTGGGAAATGGGAAGAAAGCCGCCCTCACCCCACTCAATTTTCCGCCCCGTCCCAGTTCGGTGCTATCATTGAGCACACGTTTGTAAAAGGCGACTTTGCTCTTGATTCGTTTCATTTGGTGCGGAAACAAAGCAAGTGGTCGTGCGCCGCACCGGTGCGTCCGGATATCGGGGATCAAACGAAGTGAAATCGGATGTTTAGTTTGATGTTGCCTGTATCGGTTGATCCCCTCATTACTCACCTTTTTTTTTTTGCATATGAATGGCCTCGCCGTCATCGATCGTTTCGCCGGGCGAAGTTCCGGAGATGCACTTGAAAATTTTCGGGATTGTTTGTTTGTTTGGTTGATTGTTGAATTTGTTGTTTATTTGTTTGCTTTGCACAACAGAGCTTTTGTTGAGACCTGTTGAAGTGTTACGTTTCAACGTGAATCGATCTAGTCGGTCGATTGGATCGGTGCGTATCCGGTGGGAGACTTGTTCATGAATAGAGTGAGTGTTGATAACTTCCGAGAATGGGAAAGTGTCCAGAGCTACATTGAGCACCGGTGGATTTACTGACTAGCAGTGCTTTTAAAAGTCATTTGAACTCAAAGAGATTCATTTGGCGATAACTCGTACTAGAAGATTATTTCCAAAATACCATGTATGATAGAATTGTTGTTTTTGATTTGTTGATTGATTGATTGATTTCGTAAAATTGTCTCAAACTGTATTGGTGTACCTTGAACATCTAAGGCGTGTGAACCGGATAACCGAATATTCAAATGACATTCACCATTGAATATCGGTTTAATGTTATAGTGAATATATTACATTAAATATTACAGTTATGGCAATATACTATTAGAAAAAAATAGAATTGATTAAGTGCTACACTTTCATCAAACTCCATATTCAAAAAATCCACTTCAGAAACAAGTTATCGGTAAATTAATCCATCTGAGTCGAAATGAAAATTTCCAGCACTGTTGGCTAGTGTTTAAAATACGCTTTTCAGCTGTAGGCCATCTTACAGTTCAAAGGTTCTTAACTCAACTATGCACCATCCAAATGCAAAGAATATTATCACAAAAATAAAGTCACATGATGTGTGCAATAATCGCTAAAACACCGTTTTCAAAAGTAGATAGAAATTGGAATACATGTTCAGGACCGCAAGTTCCATCTAACCGATAAGTCAAAGCAATTTGAAAAGTTAAACGGCAAGTTATTCACATTTTAGAATTTTATTAAAATCATCTAATAATTTTCATTAACATGAAATTTTGAAGAAACATCGTCGATCTGACATCAACATTCTACTCAAAATCGCTACTCCCTGAGTGGATAGACATACTTACAACACTGAGTGAAATTTTTCTTATATATGAGTTAGTGTCACCAATTGTATATGAAAAAATGAAGATACTAATTGCTTTATATACTCGTAAAAGTTTATTTCAAATTTTTAATTTTTTTTTAAAATCTCGATGATCAATTTTAAGCCTTGAACAAATAATTATTAATAGTCAACAATCGCATTAATTGATTATTATTTTTCTTTTCTTTACAGGTATGTAAAAATAATTACGGAACAGTCAAGGTTATTTGTACCTATTTGTAAGTACTATTTAAATGTTCATACTTCGGCAAAATCGATTTGAGTTGTCTAAAGCAGATGTCAATTAATAGTTACAACAGTAGTGAAAACGTCAACAACTAAAGATGCCTTGCCAAATAATCCACATGCGAGGGAAATTATCGGCAAAGACAAATATGACCATCCGTACTTTATTTACTTTGGCTAGGTTGGAACTTTTTGGCGTGAGATTTTTCCAAAATAAATGTTTGCGTAAGTTTCATCACTCATAAATACATATCCGTTATACTTGGTCAGAACTCGCTCGTGCGGTTGTCGGTTTTATAAGCTATATAATTGTTAAAATTATATATTATGTATAACTGTACTATGCGCCGCATACCTTATCAATCAGGCTAAGACCGGGATAGCCTGTGCTGTACACAGAAGTTATCTCCATTTTATTCGGTCCATAGCTGCACTTTGCCAGCCTCGCAGTCTGCGAAGGTGTTGGCGCTTACCACAAAATTGTCCTACGTTGTGTCAGAAAATTTAATTTTATTGTCACTTCAGTGGGCACTTGATTCACTTTGCAGGTTGACTTGAGACTGACTAAATTTCGTTGTTTGTTGAGTCTTATAGGTTGAGTTTATACATAAATTTATGCTAAGAGCAAAACTGCCAGTTTGAACGGGCGAAAATCCCTAACCGTACGCTAAACTGGTCGAATGGTGCACGTTCTCTATTGTTATTGCATGCAAGTGAAGTCAATTTTCTATGCGGTGACCTAACGCGTGTTGACCTAATGCTATTCGCTTCAACATACCCGCCGCCTTGAATGATTACGTTCAACATGATTGATGTAAACAAAACAAACATCTTTAGCTTAATCTAACAGGTAAGTACAATTTGTTTAACAATAATTCGATTTCTTCTTCTATTTGCAGGCAAAAATTATTTCTTATAAATGAGAATTGGGATCGATGAATGTTTCTTCTCGTTGCTCCTGACCAAGAACCGGCTCGAAATTTGGAAGTAAACAAATTTTGGTTATTGGTCGGATGATGAGACCTCTCGCAGTGCGAAGGCTAACAACTCGATGCAATTGATCTCTTCCAGGATGTACTTCAGTGATGCGCGCAAGTGGCCAACGGGTTGTTGGTACCATTTCGTCAACCAGGATGACCATCCTTCCAGGCTGGATCTCGTCGTTTCGTGCTGCAAGTTTCGTATCTCTCATCATCTCCTGCAAGTACTCTGTTCGCCAGTGAATCCAGAATTTTTGAACGTGATGCTGGAGCTTCTGAAGATGTCCAAGGGCGCCCACCGGTGTGTGCTGAATGGATGGGTCGGGCAGGGCTTGCATCGAGGTACCGATGAGGAAGTGCGCTGGTGTTAGGGCGGCGAGGTCATTAGGATCATCGGACATTGGCAGAAGAGGACGGGAGTTCATCGCAGATTCGATTTGGTGCAGAATTGTGTAGTATGCTTCAAATGAGAGCAGTGTATTACCTAGTTGTCGAAATAGATGTCGTTTGGCAGTCTTGACCGCCGCTTCCCATAGGCCACCGAAATGTGGTGCCTTGGGAGGAGTCAGGTGCCACGTAATTCCCTGATCTGTGCAAGCAGAAGTAATAATGCTCTGCTCGTTCTGGCTCCTAAATCTGGCAAATAGCTCGGCCAGCTCTCGTTTTGCTCCTTCAAAATTCTTTCCGTTATCCGAATAGATATGGGCTGGGATTCCGCGTCTTGCAATGAATCTGCGCAAAGCCGCAATGAACCCTTGGGTAGAGAGGTCCCCAACAAGCTCTAGGTGGACAGCCTTGGTCGCAAAACATACAAATATGCACAGGTAAGCCTTTGCAGGAGCAGCTCGTTTATGGATGGGTTTCATGTATAGAGGGCCGGCATAATCCACGCCGGTATTGGAGAATGGACGACTTGGTATGACTCTCGCTGCTGGTAGCTGTCCTATCTGCTGGTGTGCGGGCTGCGGACGTTGACGTATACACCGGAAACAATTTCGAACGATGCTGTGGACTAAACGGCGACCATTCAATGGCCAATATTCTTCACGAACGGATGATAGCAGTAGACGCCCGCCGCCGTGGAGCAACTTCCGATGATAGTGCTCTCCGATTAACCTGGTGAATGGATGATCTTTTGGGAGGAGGGCAGGGTGTTTGGACTGGTATGGAAGCTGAGACAAGTTCAATCGACCTCCTACTCGTAGTATTCCTTCCGGATCGATGAATGGACACATCCGACGTATTTTCGATTTCTTCATCACGGCATTACCTTGGTGTAGATCCTTGATCTCTTCCTCGAAGGCATCCAGTTGAGCAAGGCGAATTAGGAGGGCATTAGCGTTGGCAAGCTCCTCGACGCTGAGTGACTGTACGTTGATTTCATTCTCTAACAGAGGTGCAAGTGGCTGGGTTCTTGTCTTTGAACGTGTTCTTGTCGCGAAACGGAGGCAATACCCTACAGTGTGAAGCAGGCGAGTATAGGACGACCACCGAAGAAACCATGGGTTAATGCTGGGTTTTGTTTGGATGGATGCAACGACACTTTTCGTTTCCAGAATGTCCTCCGAAACGACAGGTGGGTTTGAAGTTGGCCAGGACGATCGCTGGTGTGCCAACCATGCAGGACCATGCTTCCAATACTCGCTTTTCAGAAATTCTTCCACTGACATCCCTCGTGACACCAGATCTGCAGGATTCTCGGAGCCGGATACATGATTCCATTTGCAACCATGGGTGAAATGTTGCACCTCGGAAACCCTATTGGCAACAAACGTCTTCCATGTGCTGGGAGGTGCTCTAAGCCAATACAAACAGACGGCAGAATCGGACCAAAAATACGATGCGCATACATTGATATTGATAGCTTCTTTGATACGATGATGCAGGTGGGCAGCCATGACACAAGCGCACAGTTCCAGGCGAGCTATTGTCAGTCTCTTCAGCGGAGCCACCTTGCTTTTTGAAGCAAGTAACCTGATTCGTACGGTTCCCAGAGCGTTTTCACAGCGGACGTATGTGCAGGCCCCGTATGCAGACGTTGAGGCATCGGCAAAAGTATGCAGCTCAATTTGCGCCTCTGGGAGAAAGGCGTAGCGATCAATTCGATAGGTAGCAATCTTTGGAAGCTCCAGCCGAAAGTTTTCCCATTTCATCCGAATTATTGTATGTACGGGGTCGTCCCAGTCGCAGGAAAGCGACCATAGTTCTTGCATAAGGATCTTAGCTCTGACTACGATGGGTGCAATTAAGCCGAGTGGATCGAAAAGCCTAGCAATGTCGGAGAGGATTGAACGCTTTGTTGGAAGCTCGTCACGGTGTTGTATTGGTGAATCGAAACGAAGTGTATCAGATTCTGGCTCCCATCGAATTCCTAGTGCTTTTATGGACTCATTCGGTAGGAATTGTAGGCTCGATTGCGTCCCAATAAGGTCATCCTGGAGTCCCTACAGTACTTCAAGGCGGTTTGATGTCCACTTTCTCAGAACGAATCCACCTTTCGAGAGCAAGTTCGCTAGTTCTTCTCGGAGCTGGATAGCTTCTTCGATGGTCTTCGCCCCTCCAATAAAATCGTCCACATAGAAGTTTTTTAGTAGTGCTTGGTCGGCTACCGGATAATCATTGCCCTCATCCGATGCAACTTGCTGGAGTGCACGCGTTGCCAGAAAAGAGGATGGAGATAGACCGTAGGTGACGGTTTGCAATTCGTAGGTTTGAACTGGAACGTCTTTTGTGAATCGGAAGAGAATGCGTTGCAACGAACAATCATCAGGATGTAGACGCACTTGCCGGTACATCTTTGCTATGTCGCCAACTAAAGCCACGGGATGCGTCAGAAATCGTAGAATGATAGCAAGAAGGTCATCTTGGACCACCGGACCCACGCAGAGAGCTTCGTTCAAAGAGAAGCCGGTCGAAGTACGAGCGGAGCCGTCGAATACGACTCTTATCTTGGTGGTCGTACTTGCTTCCTTCATTACGGGGTGGTGAGGCAGATAGTATGTATGGGAGTGATCCGATCCATCGTCCGGCTCGACCAATCGCATATGGCCGAGGGTGAGGTACTCCCTCATGAAGTCGTGGTATTCTTCTTTTAACTTCTGGTTCCGATCTAGTCGACGCTCGAGTTGCTCGAAGCGATAACGAGCGCTGATTTTGGATTCACCTAACATCGCATCGAAGTCAGGTTTTCGTGGTAGACGAACAATGTAGCGGCCTGTCTCGTCTCGAGACGTTGTAGATTGAAAATAATCCTCACAGTAGCGTTCCTCGATTGAATAATTGTTGATTACGGTCAATTCTTCTGTTTTCCAGAATCGTTCTATGCATTCCTCAAGCGTTGGCATACAAACAGCGACGACACTGGGAGTAATAGACTGCCGCTGAGTAGGGTGCTCTGTGCTTGCTGATCCCGTTACAACCCATCCGAAAACACTGTCTACCAGTATTGGAAGATTATCGGCCAACTGAAGACGAGCAGTGCTTGGGAAGAAGGAGTGGAAGTGTTTTGCGCCCAGAACCATGTCAATTTGTTGACGCTTGTTGAACATCGGGTCGGCCAATGACAAGTTTTGAGGAATTTGCCAGTCTTTGATGTATATGTCTTGTGCTGGAAGATCAGCGGTCACTGTATCCATTAGTAGTAGGTCCACACCGCATTCGAAACTATCGTTCCGAGATTTGATTCGAGCGAAAATTGATTCTCTCACCTTCTTAGAAATATTGCCTGCTCCCTGAATTGTCACGTTTACTGGAGTCCGTTTCATTTGCAACCGTCGTGCCAAGCGATCTGTAATGAGATTTGGCTGAGAAGCACTATCTAGCAGCACCCGTGCTATGTGGTCTTGGCCATATGCATCGACGACCTTCACCAGTACTGTTAAGAGAAGAACGTCTTCTCGAGATTGTGGAGTGGAGGCACTGGCAACGATCCTTGGAATTTCTTCGGCATCTACGATGGGTGATCGGGGAATGGATGAAGTAGCTGACTGAAGAGCTTGCGTCGGCATAGACGTGCGAGTGGAAGGCATATCATTTACTGATCTAGTGACGTCACTGGAATGAAGCATGGTGTGATGACGTTTATGGCAATGTTTGCAGCTGTAACTCGATGGGCAATTACGAGCAATGTGGCCACCCTTCAGGCAATTGTGACACAGGTTCTTGCTAGACACTAATCGCAGCCGTTCGGAGTGGGACAGCTGGTTGAATCTTGCACATTTCATAAGCGGATGATCTTGGCTGCAAGCAGGACATTTGCTGCCGGAATTGGAAGTAGAAGCACAGGATGATACACGGAAATTAGGAACTCTTCTGGTGGAATGAGATGATGCATTAGGAATAATCGCGGGCTGATGATGGTTCACCAGAATAGACTCCAAAACGCGCATACGCCGCTGAAGAAACTCGATCAAGCAGTCGTAATTCGGGTTACTAGAGGTTGAAGCGTGTTCTTCCCAGGCCTTAAGCGTGTCGTCAGGGAGTTTCGTGCACAGCAGATGTTCCAGGATGGTGCTCCAGGAGTTCGTTGGTTCACCTAGTTGACACAGGATTTTAGTGTGACGCTGGTATTCATCCACCAGCGCGTGTAGAGATGCAGCGGTTTCCTTCTTAGCCGAGTTAATTTCAAAAAGAGCCTGGAGATGCCGTTTCTTCAATAGGTATTCGTTGGCGTACCTGTCCACCAACGTTTGCCACGCTAGGTTGTAATTCGCTGAGCAGATCGCAATGGACTCAATGAGCTGAGCCGCTTCGCCTTTCAGGGCTGCTTTCAGATAATGGAACTTTTGGATTGCTGCAACGTCGGAATTGGAATGAATGAGCGCCAAAAAGGTGTCGTGAAACCCTAGCCACTGCATGTAGTCGCCGTTGAATTCAGGAAGCGAGATCGTAGGTAATTTCAACCCAGCGAGAGCGGAAGACGGCAAAGAAGAAGATTCAGGGATGCGAGCTTGATTAAGAACAGGTAGTTTCGAAATTAAGGCGGCCTTTATTTGAAATAGCCGAGGTTCAAAATCTGCGCGAATATCAGCGTTAGCTTGCCTACCTTCTTCACCATACTCAGTATCTTCCAACTGCCCTTGCACCTCCTCCAGCGTTGCCCACAAGTTGTTCAGGTACTCTAGGCGTATCGTTACCTGCCCTCGGTCGCGTTGTTCGTCGAAATTAGCCACAAATGCCTCTGCCCGACCCAACGCGGCGATCATCGTAGCTCTCCGGGAAGCGAGATATACTCTTTGCTGCTGTTGCTGCTCCATCTTGCAATCCAGAACAGGGTGATCGGTACTCAGCAATGAAAAACGGATCTGTCGAAGACGAAAAGACCACGGTAGGCCTGGAGCGAGCAAGTAAAACACTTGGAATGGTACTCACCAATTCCAAGGCAAGTATGTGCCTTGAATTTATATAAATCAGCCAACAGGAACAATAAGCAAGCACCGTCCGTGCTAGTCGGTAAGATGGCGAAACAAATCAAGAACCAGTGAATTGGTTGGATGGTTGGCACCGCCTTTCGGATGTTGATGTCAGGATACAGATGCAGAAATGGTTTGGCCTGTGAGGTAGCATCTGTCCTTCAGAGGATGGCGCTGGACAGCCGAAATGCAATGGCGATATCCAGCAGTGCTCTTTAACCAAGCGAAGAACCGAAGAACGATGGCGGGAATCAGCATACGGATGTGCTCCAAACGGCTGTATACCCAATTGTTTGAGCCTTGTATTGTTTCACTACGAATCCGGAGTAATGGCGGGAGAAAAATGGTAGCGCCCAGTGGATCGTCTAACGTGGCCAGAAAATTCAATGGCGTCGAAGTATCCTGGTCACGGCACCAATTTTATGTTGGCGCTTACCACAAAATTGTCCTACGTTGTGTCAGAAAATTTAATTTTATTGTCACTTCAGTGGGCACTTGATTCACTTTGCAGGTTGACTTGAGACTGACTAAATTTCGTTGTTTGTTGAGTCTTATAGGTTGAGTTTATACATAAATTTATGCTAAGAGCAAAACTGCCAGTTTGAACGGGCGAAAATCCCTAACCGTACGCTAAACTGGTCGAATGGTGCACGTTCTCTATTGTTATTGCATGCAAGTGAAGTCAATTTTCTATGCGGTGACCTAACGCGTGTTGACCTAATGCTATTCGCTTCAACATATATATTCAAACGCGTTTTTACCTGTTTAAAGATACAGGGAAGAACTATGAATGGCCAGTTAAATAAACAACCCATGAAAACTAGAATATTTATAATGAAAAATCTAAAATGTACAGTAAATATAAAATAAAGCTGATAAAGTGTCGTAGACATTTGTCATTACTTTGATAAGCCAATGTGGTTTCAATATAAGTTTCAAAGTTTCGGGTAAACGAAATTAGTAGGCTAAGTTTGAACATAAGAAGAAGTGTTGAATTTTTAACAATATTTCAACGGTTCGTGATTCCACAATAATTCTGAATGTATAAAAAAGTAAATAAATTTAGAATTCTTCTATAGTAGAAACAAATTTGTTGTTAAGATCAGTTTGAGAAATGTGGGCAAACTGTTAGTTCAGCATGTTTTTGTCAACGCATAGGAACCTTGTTGAATACTACAAAAACAACCCGAAAAGTAATGTAGAACAGGTTAGGAATAGGAAAATTATTTTCGATATTTTTTTACTTGAATGAAACTTTGCATCTGCGTTTGGCTTAGGAGACTGAGTATTTTCAGCGCTAACATAGATTTTTGTGGCTCAAGAGTCAGTTTTAAAAAAGGCGTAAGCATTTTGAATAGCACTTCAATTAATAATTTATAGATCTAAAACCTTTGGTTGTACAAAAAAAATGTCTAAGAACAAGTTATTTCCCTATGTGTGAAGGTTTTGAAAAAAAAAACACTGAGAAAAAAAATTCGGAAAAAATCGACAATTAACATGAAAATTTAAATATCTCAAAAAAAGATTGTTTGATTTATTTTATTTTTTGACTGTGAAAACTTGAAGTTATTAAGCAAATTTAAGCGAAGATTTTAGGATGAAAAAATGTCAGGGAAAAAAGTTTCTACAACATCAACTTTCTGTGCATTTCTCAAAATTATAATATTGACGGAAATAAACGTATTCTGATTATATTATCTGATTTTTGAAGTATTTAAAAAAAATTAAGCTCCAATAATGACATTCGTAAGAGCATCTGTTCTCGAGATATTCGCGATTTAATTTTATCATACTCGAATAATTTTCAAAAATACGACCTTTTCATACGTTTTTCTAGACTCTCCAACAACAAGAGTTGGTTTTTCGAAATGTATAATAAATGTTACGCTACTCTCTCTTTGACCGCAAGATGATTGAATGAACCGTTCAAATAAAACAGATTATAAACTATAGAGGATGCATAGCGCTACAGTTCGTCTTGGTCTCACACGCGAACATGCCGGGAACATAACTGTCCCATATACACAACATAATAACCAGGAAACGATATTTTGCCAACGACGTCAGCGCTATGGGTCCTCAACAGTTTCAGAAACCTTCAACAGGAATCTTCCAGAGCGCATAATATCGAGTTGTTTAACAAAGGTATAGCTGGAATCAACGTTTCACCGGTATCATCATCAAAACTGAAGCAGGTCCTCGGAGAAAATATTTGAATATTACTGACGGTTTAAATAAATAACAAATAATAACTAATGCAAAATAATTATATGATTGGGCCAATCAGAAAAATAATGATTGCTTAACGAAAATGTCATTTTGTTATGCATCTTTTGAAGACTATGAACAGGAAGTTACAGAATGGAGCAATATCTTTCAGCAAACTAAAATCATTACTGGTACAGAAAAATATCATTCTTTTGTTCCACGTTCAGATCATAGAGGCAAAATTGTTTTCAAATGATTTAGCATCAAGCCTTCATAGTATATATAAACATGTAAAATGAAAGGGAACTTCTCTAAACTAATCCAAATGTAGAAAAAATATATCAGCGCCAACATTTGATTAGGGCGAATCTGCTTTTGTAAACAAACACTTTGTCTGAGAATTTATCGGAAGTTGAATACAATTCCTTCAAATTAAATATTTCAGCGGATAGAGATCTAATATTGGTGCTGATATGTACTTTAGTATGCGCATAATAAATTGGAAATACAAGTAAACTAATATATAAGAAAAGTTTTTTCAATCATTTTCCCCTATTTCTTATGCTGTTTATAGAATCGACTTGCTGGCTAAGAGTGAGTTGTGGGAAACTAAACGCATATTTCGAAAAAAGGTATTTTTGTGATGCTGGTGAACCGCGAATAATTTATGAAAAGGCCGTATTTTCAAATATTATTCGAATATGATAAAATTAAATCGGAAATATCTCAAGAACGGACGCTACGAAGATCATCATTTTGAGCTGAATTTTTTTTTAAATACCTCAAAAATCAGATTATATTATCAGAATACGTTTATTTTCGCTAACATTAAAATTTTGAGAAATACACCAAAAGTTGATGTTCTAGAAACTTTTTCCCTGACATTTCTCCATTCTGGAATCTTCGCTAAAATTTGCGTAATAACTTCAAGTTTTAACAATTAAAAAATAAAAAAAAAACAAAAAATCATTTTTTGAAATATTTAAATTTTTATGTTAATTTTCGATTTTTTTTCCAAAAAACTTCTTTTTTCAGTGTATATATTTTTCACAGCCTTCACACATAGGGCCACAAGTCGTTCTTAGACAGTTTTTTTTTTGTACAACCAAAGGTTTTCGAGCTACACGTTATTAATTGAAGTGCTATTCAAAATGCTTAAGCCTTTTTTAAAACTGACTCTTGAGTCCAAAAATTTTTTACATCAGTGGAAAAAAAATACTTTCGTTGGGTTAAACGTGTGTACAAATTTTCAATTAAATCGGAGACACTCGAAGTGCGTCGGTAGGGCATTTCGGCTGGAAACGCTCAATAGTAGACTTAAAAAAGCGTTTGCTCCTGAACTAAATGAAGCATACTAGGTTAGTAAATAAGTTTTGAAAGTGACATCTATGGAGCAGTAGAGTAACCAAAATTTCTATGCCATTTTAATATTTCATCTATCATAAGAACGTACTCAAAATTTCATTTCGACCTGTCAATTCATTCTTTGTTTTACAAGCCATTTGAAGTTGACGTGTCAGTGTATTTTTTAACAATAGAAAAATCCGAATACCGTGCAGTGATGAAATTCTTTGTTATGAAAGGTTTATCGGCTACTGAGATCCATGCAAAGATGGTGAAAGTATTAAAGTAGTCTTCTCCTTCATTTCCAACCGTTCACCGATGGGTTTTGGAGTTTTAGCGTGGCCGTACAAGCGTTGAAGACAATCCTCGCTCAGGACGTCCAAAAAGTGCAACAACACCAGAAATCATAGCGAAAATACAGGATATGGTTTTGGAAGATCGTCGATCGACTGTGGATGTGACAGCTGACACCATAGGCCTATCACATGGAACAACATGGCATATGTTGGCTGAAGTTTTGGGTTTGAAAAAAACTAAGGTCTGTATCCGCAATAATCCGGACACCTCAAAACATGCATAAAACATAAGTTTCGCATTATATTTCCGTCGTAGTTGTTTATTTCAGATTCATGAGATGTGTTTTAACAATTCGTGAAGACAAAACATAGTTATTCGGTATTTGCATAAAATTTTCGAACTTTGCGCTTAACTTTGTCCATTAGGGTTTGTACAGACTCTTCAGAAATCGTAGAAGCCGTCTCTATCCAAATTTGCTGGAAGTGTTTGATGTCTTTGATTCTTTGCTTCTTTCCAGAAAGCTTCCGCTTCATCAGAGCCCAATATCTGTCGATTGGCCGTAGCTCTGGGCAATTTGGCAATTTTGGGGTTTGAGGTTTTTGGTACAATGTTCACTTGATTTGCTTGGTACCACTCCATCACAGTTTTAGCATAGCGGCATGATGCCAAATCGGGCCAGAACAAAGGTTTTTCTTTGTGACTTTTGATGAAGGGTAGCAATCGCTTCTGCATACAATCTTTCTGATAGATCTCCTTGTTGATTGTGCCTGTGACGAGTGACGAGAGATTTACTCTTTTTGCCACACGTGCAAATTGCTTGCCACCCAAGGTATTTTTTGGGAAATTTCTTTGCCTTCTTCGTTCTGAAATGCTCAGCTGTAGCATTTCTGGCCATAACAGAATAAAAAGCCAGCCCTGAAAGCTGCTTGAAATCCTCCAGGACATAAATTTCATCGTCCATAACAACGCATGAAAACTTCGTCAAATATTCGCAGTACAAACGTCGAGCCCGTGATTTTGCTGCCAAGTTCTGTTTGTCGTTGCGATTTGGAACTGTTTTTACTTTATACGACTTAAGTCACAAACGTTGTTTTGATTTTTGGACAAAACCAGGCGACATCCCTATTTTACGAGCCACCGTTCGAATGGAGAGATTTGGGTTTTTCGTTAATATCCTTTTCACCTTTCGGTCCATGACAGGATCAGCGCCGTCCAATGTTTTTGTCACTTCTCGGTTTCCTCTCCACTGTCAAACGTTCCGAAAATGATTTGAGCACATCGTGAACAGTGGATATATGCAAATCCAATGTTTTTGCAAGGTCCCGTATTGACAAGTCAGGATTTGCCGTACGCCCGTACAAAATTCGCTCGCGCACTTGTTTTTCTTTCGTCGCCATCTTGAATACTAAACATGAAATGTAAACATCATTCATAGTCTTTTTCATCATAGACTCTCAGCTATACCACAGTGAAATTTTTCATTCCTATGTGCAATATTTCAAAAGTTACAATGATTTGAAGGTGTCCGGATTAATGTGGATACAGACCTTATGTGCACAATGGGTGCCGCATTTGCTAACAATGCAACAAAAACACGTTCGAATGAGCCTTTCTGAGCAACATTTGGAGCAGTTTCGAAAGGATAAAACGGATTTTCTGCGTCGATGCATCACTATGGATGAGACTTAGGTCTACCACCAAGGTCCTGAATCAAAACAAGAGGCTAAGGAGTGGTGTGAACCAGGCATCTCGGCTCCGAAGCGAGTTCGTGTCCAGAAATCGGCCAAGAAGGTGTTAGCGTCAGTTTTTTGGGATGCAAAAGGAATTTTATTGATAGATTATCTCCAAACTGGTAAGACAATCAACTGTGATTATTATTGTGACCTTTTGGACGAGTTGGATGAAAAAAATTGTGAAAAAAGACCCGGTTTGCAGAAGAAAAAAAAAACATTTTTCATCAAGACAATGCACCTGCTCTCACAGCTCAAAAACCATAGCGGATATCAGTGAATTGGGGTACGATTTGTTGCAGCATCCACCATATTCGTCAGATTTAGCTCCCTCTGATTTCTGGCTGTTCTCACACCTCAAAAAATGCCTTCATGGAAAGCATTTTTCATCAAACGAAGAGGTTATAGCCGTCGTAGAGGAGTATTTTGCAGGCCTTCCAGAAAGTCACTTCCGTGATGGGTCAACAAAGTTGGAAGATCGGTGGACCAAGTGTAGTGATGATTTTCATTTTCGCTTTCAAAACTTTTTGACTAACTTAGTAGAATAAATCAATCACCTATGATTACAAACAAATACATAATCACATAAGTGCCGGCCTGTACAATTGAACGCGAGCCTGAAATACCAGACCACCACGACTACGCATTATTATAACGAACGTCACGAGCCTCATCGATAATTCTGTGTATACTACCGGATCGGGTCGAGCGAGGTTACATCGATTGGCTCGTGGCAATTGCATCGAATTTATTTTCGGCAGTGCAAGTCCACAAATTATGGGTTCAATTTTCATTCTTCAGCTCCGTTGATCACAGTAAAACTATCCGAGGTGGGCGGCGATGATTGCCGGCTGAAGAACAATCATATGATTAAAGCCCAACCTTCTACGAAGAATGTCGAAGATAATGTATGGGGTCGAGCTTTTGATTAACTATTGTTTTCCTAGGTGGTTGAGATCAGTCTCGTTTGAGAAAAGTGTAATTGGAATTGAAAGCGAAACCTAGTTGTAATTTCAGGAAAATGGCATTAATTCGCGGTTCTTCTACACCTTGAAATCTCCTAGTTTAAACAATACAAATCACCGGTCGTATTCATCGTCAAGGTGCTCAGAATCTGCTAACCTGGTAGCTTTATCAGATCGGGACGTGATGCGTGCTTCAAAACACTATGTTGCAGTGTTTGCACACTGAATCGGATGGCTTAATTCGCACCCGTTATCCACGTTGCCATGTGTGGCTTAATTCGACGACCCGCCGTAGCAGCACACTTTGGACGCAACTAGCAAAGCCCCCAAATAAGACCTTCTAACCACCCCAATAACCATGATTGAGCAAACATAGCGCGTGATGCCTTAAATAACGCAAAAACGAAGCAAAATCACAGCGTAGAGAAACCTAGGAAACAAGCAGGTGATTTATACCCACCGAGATCAGCTTAATTAAGCTAACTGCAAACGCAAAAAAAAAGAAAACTCCCCACGCTAATCCAACAAAACGACGTGAAGGTCTACTTTTACCCTGATAATCCGCTATCGCGCGTCTTGAGGCAGCGAACCGTTGAGCAACTTTCTTGCAGTTTTTCGACATTAACGGGTTCTCGCCGCATCGTAGCGTGCTGTGTGCTTAAGCGATGTAGAGCGATATAAATTGATTTAATTTTCGCAAACACACATGTACGTTAACCGGGCAGAAGATCGCGAATATTGCCCCGCTTGGAATTAATTGAATTGTATCGGGGGGTTTTTTTTGGGCTTTCGGTACCGGCTGAACGGAAATTCGTTACCAATCGGGTAGGTGGAAGACTGTGCAAGTCATTGGGTCTGATTTTTTGTACGGGACGAACTGACGCGTGACAACGAGATTCCTGGCTTATAAAGCGATAAATCACACATAAAATAAGCACCGTACTATTAATTGCCGCTTTCGGCTTTTACCTGGGGAACAGATCGCAGGATGTATGTCTGCGATAGGTAGTTTTCTTTTTGTTTTCCTAAGTGGTTAATCTGCCTTGTTGTTGAAGGCGTGTAACAAATGGCTTTATCATCGGTGCGACGGCCTGAGCTCCTAACTCACGGCGATGCCGTATGTTCTAAGTGTGAAATTTTTGAAGTAACGTCGACGGGATCAACGTTGGTTGGATCTGGAATCTCTTCGATTTATTTCCAAGTTGGGTTTGAAATCTGAGATCCAAAAGTATATCCATAACAATTGGTTCATGACCAAAAGTATACCTTTATTTGAGCCTTCGACCAAAATTTAGCTTATTCATTTGAATAACTTTTTACAACATCATACAATTTGCATCGTATACGCTTTTATTTCATCTCACCTTAAATATACACGAGTGCGGTACTGAGCTGATGCTTTTGCCTAATGACCAGATTTTGAAAATATTTATGTTTCTTTGTTGTTGATGTTGTGCACGTAGATGACTTTCAATAATTCCAAAACTTTCCCAAGGTTTTCCAAGAATAACGCATTGGCCATATTTATCATATTTAGTAATGCTATCATATCTTTCCTGATAGCTTAAATTGTTTTAATTAGTTTGGCCATTTTTTCATCTTGATCATCTTCCGTCTACGCATGCATTAGCTGCCATCAAGACGTGTAAGTAATTCCATCTAATTTACTGTAATTAATTACACACTCTAGAGCCATCTTTACCCGTTGAGCAGTACGTGTCGAGCTGATCCGCACCTCATAAGAAAACGAGGTTAAGCGTTTTTTTCTCTCCAGAAATGTTAACCATTTCGTTCTGTTCGTTCGTTTTTATTTTCGTTTTCCTTCCCCTCCCCATATACATCAACCGGAAGAAATATTTCCTCCCGTAGACCTTTTGAACTTTCAAGCGCCCATTAAGGCAATTTGTTTTCGTCAGTATCGCGCTGCCTTAGTAGCACAATTAAAAATTTCGCCCCTAAATGATGCCCAATTTAGATTAGCTCTATTCTAACAAACCATTTCCCTGTTTTCTCTCCGTTTATTCACAGGTAAGTCGATACCGCCCATCGAAAAAATCAACCCACCAGCCAGGTGCAGCGGAGTCTCTGAAAACGGAAGCTTTTTTCCATGCAATTTTTCCCATCATCATCCCAATGACATGTAGGTCATTCCGCTCAACTCGGCGCGTTTCTAAACTATCAAGGTGTAGTAACCATCGACGGTCGATAGAGTGGAGCGATTCAATGCCACCCCACAGAGCCAAATTCCACCACACTGGTTTGTTTGATATATTTTCCAATGAACTACTTACCCAAAAGTTTCCTAGCTGTGCGCTTCGTCATGACGACAATCGGTAAATAAATAAAATCCTATCTCGGGCCCTGTGTTTGGCACTCGTAGAACAAACCCCTAAACAGCAGTCGTCATTATCGTGCACCGGTGAGGGCGGAGAACTACAACTTTCGTTGAATTCGAAATTAAACTATCGAGCTGGAAGCCCGTGAACACCGCTGATCCGCGGGCTCCAAATAGCTAAAAGTATATTAATGATCTAATTCGGAGTCGCAATCGCGAAATTTTGACCTTAGTAACAAACAACTGTGTGCACGCAACGTGACCTTAGTTGTTCGGGAGTTGAAATGATGCCATCACACAATCGTGGAATGTGTCGTGATCCATTTCTGATTTTTGCTCGAATCATCTAAATGGAGCCAATTTAGTACGAATCAAAGTTGGACGATTATACCTAGCTAATTTGCACGCAACACGATAGCAACATTTGTCATTATCTGGAACAAGTCGAGCTACGAATGAAGAAATTTGTTCCCTTTAGTTTGCAACCGGGTCACCCCGGCCTGACGAAGCTTACACGGTTCAATATATTCGGGATTGTGTAACTCCAACAAACGTCGTAATCGGCGAGTCCAGAATAAACCGCCGCGCTAATCCATCGATCCATCGTCGCCGCTGCCACCACCCGAAGCATCGACCAAGGATTGAAGACCCATCCTGTTTGCGGTGTGGCTTATTTTATTGCACGTTTTCATATTCTTCTTTTCCTTCTTTCAAAGGAATGGAAATAAGGTGACTGCCTGCGAAGGTGAATGTGGAATTATTTTATCGATACTTGGACTTGTGCCGCACTGGGATTGCGATGGTTTAGTAGTTCTGTGTGGTTGAGGATCCTGCTCTAGCGTGGTCAGTTAAGTTGCGGCAACGTAGGGAGGACGTGGGTTCGTTTTCTTCTAACCCTTTGGATTTCAAATTTTCTTGGAAGAAGAGTGGAACGGATACAAGGTAAGATACCTTGCAAATCTCAATTTTTATAAAATTGGAGGCTTGCAAGGTGGTTACGATAATATCAGACGTACTTCAAGTAATCTCTATGGCTTCGAGACCAATTTCAGTGCACTCAAATGGTACATTAACTTTTGGCAAACGGTTTGGATGTAATCCTCGGATATAACTATTCAAATTTCATTAATTTTCATGAAATATCGATGATCTGTGGATATTTCGGTGCCCTGAGACCGACACATACAAGCGTCGTTTAAAGTGTGTACGGAATCAAATTGCGATACACACAAATATTCGGCAAAATTCGCCCGTTCAACCAATCATCTTCAAACTTTCAGGGAGTAAAATAAAACATGTTATGAATATTTTCCCATGTTTGTTTTATTCAATTTCAATTCCATATCCAAATGCACGAACCTTCTTCTTTACACTACTCATAAGGTCCTGTACAACATTTGGACAAACTTTATTTTGCGTGGCAATCCATTTTTTCTTCATATCTTCCTCCGATTTCACTTCCTTAGGATGCTTCCGAACTTTTCAATTGGCCGCAGTTCCGGTGCGTTCGGGGGGTTGAGATGCTTCGGCACGAAATTGACCTCCTTAGCCTTGTACCACTCCAAAACCTCTTTCGAGTAACGGCACGAGGCTAAATCCGGCCAGAAAATCGTAGGACCATCGTGTGACCTCAGAAGAGGAAGTAGACGCTTTTGAAGGCATTCCTTTATGTATACCTGCCCATTGACCGTTCCAGTTGTCACGAATGGGGTGCTCCGCTTTCCACACGAGCAAATTGCTTTCCAAATCATATATTTTTTGGCAAACTTTGACATCTTCTGCTTTCTAACGTCCTCAGGGACATCGAATTTATGATGAGCAGTGAAAAACTGGAGCCCCGGAGCTGCCGGAAGTCTGCTTTTACATACGTCTCATCATCCATAACGAGGCAATGTGGTTTCGTCAACATCTGGGTGTAGAGCTTCCGTGCACGTGTTTTACCTACCGTATTCTGCCGTTAATCGCGATTAGGCGCCTTTTGGACTTTGTACGTGTGTAGTCCTTCACGTTTTTTCGCATCTTGCACGAAAGTTTTGGTTAGATTCAGTTTCTTCGCCACATCTCGAACTGAACTGTTGGGATTCCTCTTGAAAGCTTGAACTACCCGCTGGTGATCCTTAACACTATACGGAGATCCATTTTTGCCACTTTTTTCTTTCCGATCGATGGTCAAACGTTCGTGGTACCGATTTAAAACACGAGACACCGTAGAATGTACCATTCCCAGCTTCCTGCTGATGGCGCGATGAGAAAGATCCGGATTTTCGACGTACGTGCTCAAAATTTCTTTGCCCCGCTGCTGTTCTTCCGACTCCATCTTCGCAACGATTGCACATCTATTTTCGACATTGAATGACTATCGAGTTTAGATTTAATGTTTTCATAAATCTTATGAATTCAGATTCTTAAAACATATCTCACGAAATCGTAAAAGTTCCAACAGGTCTGAGATTTTATTTTCAATTCAACACCTCAACAATAAAATCTAATAATTTTGATTTCGAAAAAAAAAATAATAATGTTAGGAGTGATTACCCTTGTCGCACGTAAATACTTTCAAGCTCAAACATAAATACACACTTGGAAATTATTAATTTTAAACGAAACGTTATTCAAATATGATTTACGTCAAGCAACGTAAAC
The DNA here is from genome assembly GCA_024533555.2 of Aedes koreicus. NCBI lineage: Eukaryota > Metazoa > Arthropoda > Insecta > Diptera > Culicidae > Aedes > Aedes koreicus. Next base: position 115,277 of record JAHHFK020005933.1, on the reverse strand, counting down.
AAAGATTCCATGTAAATTTAAGTGTTCCGAAACAAAAACAGATTCATGCCGAAAAACGGTTTGTTTGATTGAATTGATTTTCTCGAATCTTTTGTCCTAAAAGCTGCTCGCATGGGTTGATCTCAAGGCATCGAAATTTACATGCCTTTTTGGTAGTGTGTATAACTCAATTGTTTGTTCTATTTGATGTTTTGTTAAATACTTACTTGAAACCTAACATAATAAATACTGTCACATTCAAAATGACGTTCTGAATGCTACACTTACATTTTCTATAATATATTTGGCATCCTCAAATCTATGTCCTTTACACTACCAAAAAGTCATGTGAATTTTGGTGCCCTGAGACCTATCTATGAGAGCGTCCTTTAGGACATAACAATACGTCAAAAGAGACAAGAAAATCATATCAATCAAACACACATCTTGTCGATTTTCGTTTGTTTCTGTTTCAGGACACTTAATTTTACATGACAGCTTTGTTTACATTCCATGACGTAAATGAAATGTCAAGCACGCCTCGTGTAAAATTCATAATTTCTAAGTGTGTTCAGCCGTTGAAAATAAGCCTCTAGACTGAATACTTGGATTTGCTCTTTGATGTTATAACAACGTCAAACCTATTTTAACGCAGTCGATTCCTCGGCAAGTCACCCGTTCAAATTCGCTCTCTTCCGTCTGAATTCCTTCTAATTGAATCGGTTATCTTGATAGCTACATGATTTTGTTGATTATCGCTGAATTAATGACATATTTGGTACATACGCCGAATGAAGGAGCTAGGCTAACATTACATCCCCTTACCCTAGATAATTAAACAATCAATTCATGTTACGCACTTAGAAATTATAAATTTTACACGAGGCGTAATTTATGTTTGTAAAAAGTCGGGGAACGTAAAGAAAGATTTCGTGAAAAATTATGTCTCCTGAATCTGACACATAAGCAATTCGACAAAAGATGTGTTTGATTGAATTTATTTTCTCATCTCTTTCAATTCATTCTGATGTGCTAAAGGACGCTTGCATGTGTCGGTCTCAGGGGTCGGTCTCAGGTGCAAATGTGTCGGTCTAAGAAAAACGAGACGTTTTCAAATTCATTTTTTCAGTGACAGACAGTTACGCAGCGCTACAAACGGAGTTCTTTTGCTTATAATATTCATTAATCTGAACATTGCAACAATTTTTAGCATCCTTAAAATATTTTTTGACGAAGATCATCGGCCGGGATGATGGTCACAAACATTTGGAGATGAAGTTAATAAATGAATCTTGCTGGATAAGACTGAGCTAATTTTTACCACAATAGATCCTTGGGATCAAAGCTGGCATAAAAAAGCATTTGATTTTGCATTAACAGTAGCAGTATCAGGGAAAAGTCATTTTGTGTACGTCAGTTTATATTTACGTCATGTCATGTGAGTTACCATTTTGCGTTTGTATGGTCTTGTGAATATAAGAACAGGCGCAAATTTCTATCAATTAAGCTCCTTTTATGTGCATCCGAGGAGACTTAAATTTATAAGATTTTTTATAAGGTGTAATTTGATAGAATTCACGTTTGCGTGGATGCATTTGGTAATCACGACCAACATTCAAACTTGTGGAAACATTTAACATTTCTGCAATTTCACCAAACCTTCACACTTAGAAAATTTCATGTAAAATTAGGTCTTTTCAGATGTACCCAAACGAAGCGACTAAAATGACGTAAATTAACGTCTCATTCAAATTTACATGTGTCAAAAACTGATCACTTAATCTTACCTGTCATGACGTAAATTTCAGTCACAAAACTTATTCTCATAGATTTTTATGTGCTTCGTCTTAGACGTAACGGGTGGCAACTAGAATTTTGGAATTTCGATAACAGACAAACATACTTGAAGAAGATCTGATTAATTGAAATTAAAGATACATTGTCCATTAATGAATTGTAGTGAATATTTGAATGCGGTCCGTAATCGGCTGTTCGGCGAAGTTTCCGTTTGATGTCCGAACAGGAGCGTTGGACGGCCTTCATGTGAACTTCGCGAATGCATCTCTTGATTCTACCAATCAACTGTGTGCAATTCGTGACTCTCCAGTTATTTTTGTTAACCAAGGAGCTCAAAATCCTGAGGATATCTTCGATTGTACTGAGGCAGATTTGTCGGGTTTTTGGATACAAATGGGATCGGATGAGTATTGAGGAACAACTGTGTTTTTTTTTTTGGGTAATTCGATGACGCTTTACCCGGCCAAAACACGTATTGTCCATCTGCATGATGTTTTTGTAGAAACGGGATCAAAATTTTCTTCAAACATTCGTTCTGGTACACATCTTGATTGATAGCCAAACCAGAGGGCTTGAATCATGGCTTGGAAATACCTCTCTCGGAAATGGCAATGCACAGCATCACTTTCTGTTCAAACTTATATTTGAACTTATATTCTATGTTCGGAGATGCAGTAGAACTATCGATGGTACAGTATCGATCGTCTTCGAAAGAGGGAAGTAACTTTCGTCGTCCAAAACAAAACATTTTCCGAAACATTTTTAATAAACCAGCAATATTGGGATTTCAGCGACGAAATCTGTTTAACAGTGTATTCCGGGACTTCCTTCGGCACTTTATTTCAACTCTTTTAAATGTTTTGCAGATGTACTGGTGAGAACAGTTGGACTTTTTTGCGGCATCCCGTTGGCTCAGTGAATTCTTGTTTTTGAAGGCCGATAAAGAAAACGAAGTCGTTTAGCGTCCATAATTTTGGCTGGTCTTCCACTACCTTGCTTGCGAGTAGTTGTTGGAGATCTTATGATATGGTAAACAGTCCAAGCTGCAAAATTTTCGCTTTTAAAATGTTGTACCATATACTTTTTTGCAGAAACTACTGTGCAGTTCGTAGAACTGTACAACGCACTTGTGAAATGCTTCTGATTTGTTTTGAGCAAAACTGAGCAAGCATAAACAAAACAAAACATACAAGCAGAAAGAGGAGAGAAAGAGAGCTAACACATACACACTCTCATTTCTCTCTGATCTGTTGAGCATAGAGGGCTCGTAAAATTTCCGAAATTTTAGTTGCCACCCGTTATTTATCTTCAGTTCAATCTTCACTGCTTCGCGCTTTAGTCTGTTGTGCCACCGCCTCAAACGTTCTGCTGACTATGTCAACATCATCGGCAAAGCAGGTAAATAGACTGAATCTCTTGATCATCGTGCCCCGCGTGTTGAATGCCGCTCGGCTCATAATACCTTCAAAAGCAATGTTGAACAGCATTCCATTACCCTGACGAAGTCCCCTGCGGGATTCTAATGAATTCGATAATCCATCCGATATCCTGCCATAGCACTGGGTTCTATGTATCGTTGAAATCCGTTCATGTCCATGATCGGGTTTCAGCTCTTTTCGGTTGACTATATCATATGCAACTTTGAAATCGATGAATAGATGAACGGAGGGACTCTATATTCACGGCACTTTTAGAGGATCTGCCGCGAATTGGATATTTGGTCCGATTTACATTGTCCCTCGATGAAACCGGCCTAATAACTCACCACGAAACTTTCGCTGGAAGATGATTTGAGATAGCCATTTCTAGGCGGTATTAATGATGGCGATTGCACAATAGCTTTCGCAGTCCAGTTTGTCGCCATTCTTGAAGATGGGGCAATTTACCCCATCCTTCCACAGCTGTTTGGTATCCCAAATCCTGGCTATCGGTCGATGCAGGCAATTGGCCAACTTCTCCGTGCCATTCTTGATCAGTTCTGCTAAAATGCCGTCACTTCCAACCGATTTGTAGCTCTTCAGCTGCTTGATGGCATCCTTAACTTCACCTATCGTGGGGGGTGGCACATCTCCGTCATTTGCTGCAAAGCCTCTAATAAGCAGCTCTTGATGTCTCCTGAACTCTTGCTGCTGATACATAACCTCTTAACTCTTAGTTTGGTTTTATAAATAGCTCCGTCACAAAATCCTGCTGCTATGGATCAGCTTACATTACCTGCTGCGGCTACTGAAGAACTGGACGCTGCTGCTACTGAAGAGTTGCTGCTGCTGCAGCTAGGCTAGGTTATTTTCTGGTAGTTGGTGGTCATTTCCGAGATTATGGTTCTCGCTATTCGAAGGATTCATCACTTTTTCCTGATTGCGTGGAATACGGTTTTAATAACCTTTACTTGCTTAAAACACACATTAACTCCACTTCGGATGTCCAATAATCCTCGAAGTTTTCGATTAATCCCAACAACATGGGTTTATATAGGCTCCTTAGATTCCGCCTTATCAAAACCCAATATCTATCGATTCCTCGTGATTTTGAACAATTGGGCGAAGAAGCGGTTTTTGGTACGATGTTAATTTGATTCGTTTTGTACCACTCCATAACTGCTTTGACATAGAGACATGCTGCCAAATCGAGAGATGGAAAGGTCTTTTATCTGAACTGGAAAATACACAACCACATGTATTCCAGTCTTCTCACCTGTCGAGAGTTAGGCAAAGAAATACTTGTTTGGTTGTACTATCGACATAAAGGTGTTTTTCGCACGATTTCAAATTGACTCCATGTACAATTTCCTCATTACCGTATGGAACTACTCTAATGGAACTATCAGTTCTAAACGTTCGTAGCTCATTCTATCACAATCATGTTCACCCTAAATCAAATATTGATATTAATTTAAACTTTTTCCAACCCAATCAGCACAAAACGGTCATGAAGGGTTACAGAAACTTGATTGTTACTCAATTGAGTCACATATGGGTTACTTAAACTCCTTTGCAACAAGCGTGCTGCTAGGGAAGTAATTCAAATCTCACTAGTAAAATTTCCTATCGCTAATGTGGCAACGAAAGAAAGAGTTTTCTTCATGTCCAATTTGCTTGGCGAACAAGCTATTTTTGGGGAACTTTGATGCCTTTTTTTGTCCTAAAAAATGCCACATGAAAACTTCGTCAAATCATAGCAGTGCAGTTTGGCTGTCAAATTCTAGTTGTTATTGTTAACAGCCTAATCTGTTTCCATTTTGTACGACTTCAATCCCAAATGTTGGTAAATTTTTAGGACAAAACCAGTTGATAATTCTATGTTTTGAGTCACTATTCGGACACTGGCCTCCAATCTTATTTTCAAACTTCTTTCTGTAACACGATCAGCATGAAAAACTTGCTGAATTATGGAGAGTGTGAGCTGTTTAGTGGAATACCTGTAACTAGAAAATAAGAAGAATGATTAGTAATTTCCATTTAATTCCAACTACCTTTATTGCTTATCTTGACAGATACGCGTATTTCGTCTACAATGTGCAGACTTCTTCAGTGTCGTGTACTAATACTCGATTGTCAGTACTCAGTCGAGTATTAGTACACGACACTGAAAAACTCTGCACATTGTAGACGAAATACGCGTATCTGTCAAGATAAGCAATAAAGGTAGTTGGAATTAAATGGAAATTACTAATCATTCTTCTTATTTTCTAGTTATGAAAAACTTCTTTGTTTTAAATCGAGTGTCAAACGAGTTACAAATAAATTTAGTGCATCGTAAACAATATACAGATAGTAAATTCAGTATTTTTCCTAGTTCCAAAAATAGAAGAAACTAACGATTGCACGATTTACTTCAGTGAAATATTTCGATCATGACGTTCAAAAGTTACAGTGTTTTGAAAGTGTCCGGAAAATCGCTGATACAGGCCTTATGCGTAATTTGGTTGTTTTGTATTTCAGTGAAAAACGATGACTTCCGCAGATCCTTGATATAGCCAATTCTAAACAAGATGATCTTTGCAATGAACTGTCTGAATTCCGGTAAATCCCCCTCCCTCCGCACACAAAGCACAACAACAAACCACAACCATCATAGCAAGACACTTGATTTAAAACTTCTCCGGCACTAATTAGTCTCCGTTGTTGTTTGTCGCTCCAAACCAGCATCAGTTCATCTTGTTGGAAAGATGCCGCCGCCACCACCGCCGACGCCGCTTTGGAGCTTACCTCCGTGATCTGTTTGGATTGTTTTTGTTTACCTCATTTGTCATCGTCTTCGTCCAGTGCTGCATCATTTCAATCGTGGGGCTTTCGTGGTTAATATTCCAATACACACGCAGCAATTAAAAGTGCGGTTTCCAAAGACCTCCGCACCTTGAGTTATTTTAATTGAGCGGCTGCGCTTCGGTTTTCGGTCGATGCAACTCACTTTCTACACGTGAGCAGCTCCTAAGGTTAATGTCAGACTTTATTTCTAAATTGTCAGAAAGAGAGAGAGAGAGGTGGGGGGGAGAAAAGCAAATCGTTTTGCTAGACAATTTGTTGGTATTTTGATGAGAAGTAATTAGATTTAATTGAAGATTTGAGAAAAATGCAAGCTGAGACGGAGGAAGTACGTGTGAAAATGATGTTGGTGGGCGTTTTTTTGCTAGGTTTCTTATTTTTCTGGATTCGAACATGTTTGTTGAGAAAGTTTGGCTCCCGCAACGAAAAGGTGTGTAAAGGTTGATTGAATTGTTAACCTGGAAATAGCAAATGAATGTGCTTTGTGGGGTAGTTGAGGTGGGCGACGATTGACGGTGGGGGTGTTCCTACTGTGCTCGATTTATGATTTCTTCCCTGAGGTCATGTAGAAAAGTTCGATAATAAATAATGAAAGCGATTTACATTATTATGTCGATACACGGGGTAGGAATGCTGCCAATCGCTAGATGTGGATGTAGCACGTGAATAACAAATTAGGACACAAACGCGGGTAATATTCTAGTTCCTTTCGCTCAACTGGCAACCCTTGCTTGTTCATGCCCACATGCCATCACCAGTAGTGTTCGTTCGTTGTCTTCGCGTTCAAGTTCACAAATTAACCATTATATTTACATCGTGTTTCTATCGGTCCGCCAACAGATGTCGCCCCCGTGGTAGTTAATATTTTTGTCTGATGTGGGGAAAATCGTCAAATTCTTTACAACAACAACTAACTAAACTGAAAATATACTAACTTGCCGTGCTGGCCACCTGGTAGTGAGTGTTGGCCGTAGCTCGACAAAATGGTTATTTGACGTTCAACTGGGTTCTCCAGTCATGCTGATTTGCACATTAGACCGTTCGTGTTGTTACATCCATTCAAATCGCCAGTCGATAGTCAACAACGCCATGCTAGTTAGACACCACACAAATCGAGCGTATAATGAACGGTTTTACACACATCGTTTGATGAATTGATCCGATTGAAAAGCTTTCACTGCCTCGATCTGCTGCTTACCTCTGGGTTGCCTTCAATCGCGGATAGAGAGTGTGACTTCCGTTCGGGTTCCAATCGAATCGTCCGCATATGGGAGCAGTAGATGGGTGGCGTGTGGGATTTGCGCTGTCCGTACTGGAATGGAGCTCCCAACAAATCTCAGTTCATCTATTCAAAGTCAATTGACCTTAGCAACGACGTGGTCACCACCAGAAGACTGAAAGGCGCTTAACATCGGTCCAAGGGGAGGGGGTTAATTTATTGTCCCATTCCACAGACAGTACCTAAGTCTGCACAAAACTGCAATAGCTACAAATTTTAATTAATCAACTTAATAAACGTAATAAATTCAACCGCATGCCGAGAGATAGCATCGAGTGAGTGCCTTTTGAAATCCGAGCATTATAGAATAACGTGCTTCCCAGCCGGTTGACCGCAGTAAAATTACTTTGTCACCTGGAAGATAACCACCGTAGCGAAGAGTCGCGAACCAAGAGTTTTCTTTTTCGACGACAGACATCCAGTTATGTCGTCGCCTTCCGTATACCTGCCGGCAACATATGTTCGGTCCGGCTCTAATTTGCATACCTAAGTGAATGGGCGAACGCGAACGACGCGTGCCTGAATCTGGGTAGGCCTCTCCATTACCTCGAAGCTATTGCTGTTCTTATCTGCAACGATTTTCGTTTGCCCCGGGACCGGATGATCAAGCGGCGAAGGATTTTAATGAAATGGCTTTAATTGAGCGTTTCTGTAATTGCCGTCGCCGCAGTGAGTGTGTATGGGTGTCTAAACCGGCGTTTAACAGCAGAGGAGGTCCAAGAGAGAGATATGAATAAGGAATAAATGTAGCTTGCATGATAATGGCTTTGACGCATGATTTTCGGAAATGTTGCCAGAATGTTTGAAACGGGCGTTTGATGCTTCTCGGATCTCAGCCATTTATCAGTATTATGAATTTAAAAAAAGAAAAGTGAAAGATTTCGGTGTAAACAAGCAATTTTTATGATTCCAGTGTCTTGAAAATGTGTTGCAATTAAAACAATATTGGAAACTGTTATGCAATGAAATTTTGAACACCTAGTAGAGAACGGGCAATAAGGTAATTGTGATAAACAATTGTTTGCAAAGCCACCAAAGAAGAAAGAAAAGATAATTTGTCTTGGAACTGTGCATATTTTTCTCAGGATTGTGAGCGTATTCTTCTATGAACTATTATGCTCAAATTAAGTTACGTTCAGATTTTAAAGAATATATCGAAAAGTAGTTATAATTATTTAAAAATTGAAATAAAACTTAATTCGTAAGTTTGCATTGAATTTTATTACAGCTTAACATGTTAAAATATCAATTAAAATAACAAATTTATCAGATTGCTGATTTTGTAAATATGATCTTACCTTTATACCGTCCATCATGTTCTGTACAGTGGTTTTTTGTGCATTTTCTGGACGCTGCTGACCAGTTTTACTTGAAATCTGACGTGCTGGGGGCTACTGCTCTTGCCTTTTTGAGGTTCCGCCTGACGATTGCCTAGTAGCGTTCGATCGGTCGCAGTTGGGGCAAGCTTGGAGAGTTGATATCTTTTTCAACAAATCTAACATTAAACCAACAGCTTTATAGAACTTTTATTCGGGGAATTTGCCCATAATCCATCTTCACGTACGTTTCGTCGTCCATGAGGATGCATCCTTCCTACTTCGTAATAACCTCATTGTAACGTTTGCATTAAAAAAAATGGACTTTTTTCGGATGGTGATAAAAAAAAGCTAAGACAGATAATTGCTTTTGATCAATTTCCCATGGAAGGTAATTATTTAAGCTTACTTGCAAAAAAATTCTACGCCCTAGCGAGCGGCCTTCTGGCAGTTAACCGGAACATTCGCCATGGCGGACGAAAACATGCGTGTAGGCATGTTTTTGAGTTCTTTCTTCGTTTTATTTATCAATTCCCCCTCAGTTTTCGCGACACAATTGTTGGAGTAGATCTTACGCTTCAAGTTGGCCCAGAAATTCTCGATAGGACGCAGCTGGAGGACTTGGCTACCACCTCGATATTCAGCCGCTCCATCTCCTCCAACGATCGTTTCGAGTAGTGGACCGACGCCAGATCCGGTCAGAACAACGCGTCTTCGCCCTTATGGTATTTCTTGATGAACGACGCAACTTCCGGCAGGCATTTCGTACTATAAATTTCCCCGTTCTCGGCCAGTCTGGAGCGAAAGAAAAGCGGCTTTGACATCCCCTTCTCGCTGATTGTCAGCCACAGCAAGAAGGTGCTTGGGGGTGTGTGAAATGAACTTCACCTCGGAGCTCACTTCCTGCGTGGAGGAAGTAAAATACGAAGTGCCCTGCCAGTCGTTGCCATCCAGGGTGAGATAGGTCTCATCGTCCATCACCACCGTCACGTCCCGAGTCGCCGGGAAAATCGAGTTGACCATCTTATTCAGCTGCTGCCGCTGCGTCATTGCCTGCAGCTTCGAAACCAGTGGACGCGACTTCCGCTTCCTGACATGTATGTTCATGCTCGCCAGGTACTTTTTCACTGTTTGGCCGGTTGAACCGACCGCCCGGCCTAGCACACACAGCGATGTAGCCACTTTTCCCTCGGTCTTTCGTTTCAGTATCCTTTGGAGCTTCTTGTCGCTCAGGGTCGTCGGCCGTCCGGAACCGGGCTTTCTTTCGATGCTCTGATTGTTGTCTAATAGTGCCAAGATGTTGTAGATGCCGGAACGGGCGTATCCGGCGTCCACAAAGTGCCGCACGATGTCCGTTTTCGACGCGGCGGGGTGCTGGTCTTTGAACGCGCACAAATCTGAACGGAGTTGCTTCACTGTTTTTGCCATCACGGTTAGAGTTCGACTGATAGAGCTTTCAAATTTTGTCTGCTGACTCATGGGTTACTATGATTGATGCTGCATGGGTAGTTTCGTCAGTGCGGGTGAAAGTAAACCCATGAAAAATCAGCCGTTTTTGTCCATTTTTTTAATGCAAACGTTACAACAAGATTCTTAATCATTTCTTAAATAAATTCTTTGCAATGTTTTGCTTAGCATTTCGAGTGAATCGGGATTAGTATTAAGAACTACGAAAATATTTTTCCTGATAGTGTTGAGCATATTCTACCCCGAATTCCGCATGTATCTTAAATTCTAAACCAATTTTACATAGGTTCAATTCAAATTAGTCATGCCAACAAATTCATTGCAATTTTGATTCTTCTTGGTACTGGATTATGAAAAAATCTTGCTAGTGTTATGAAAACAAGAATATCTTGAGGTTTGCAGGGTAGAGTACTATTTCGGTAGCGTCAATCATCGACCAACGACTTGATATTTTGGACATCATTAGTGTAAGTGTGGCAACTTTATATGAATTCCATTTGGGTTTCTAACTAGAAACAAAATGTTCAGCACAGATTGCTGAGAATTATGAGAGAAGCTAGCTAGAATAATTATAACTACACAGATAAAAAGAACCATTGAATTTTCTGCGTTATCTAGTGCACATAAAGGGAATACTAGATTTTGCAGAAAGTAATGGGATATTTCATGTAAATTTAAGCCAGATAACGCCTAAATCTAGCCTGTTGTGTGAAAGATTGCAAACATTGTTGTATGGCACATGAAAGATTGCAAACAATTTCGTTGTTTACGTCTCCTTTGGCTTGGAACTAAACGAGGGGAAATTTTAGGCGCCTATTAAAATTAATTATTTTTTTCTGTGTATATGCACAGAGAATCGACATCCAGACTCGAACTTTTTTTCCCCAATTTACTGTGTAAATTTTTAAAAGCAACCCGTTGGAACATCAGCGCCGTCTAGTCTAGGTTTCACCAAACTTAAATTGCCAGTCAGTCAACGACTATCAAATCTCGAGACGCGCAAGTGGCGCCATCCACATACGATTCACCAAAACTAACGGAAACGAGCTGTAATTTTAAAAATGGCAGTTACAGAAATTTACTCACGGAGGGCACTCCTGCTTGGATGTTTGTTCTCTGTGCTATTACGCGTGCTGTTACTAGTGCTATTCACTATTTTGAACAAATTTCATTCTAGCTTTGGACTGAATGCACGTAAAACAATCCGTGCCTAGATCCGTGAACTGCAGTCATGAATTCGAGAACAATATATAACTAAATAACGTTTAAAGGGAAAAATCCTGAAAACGTGAAACGTGAACTAGCTATCACTAGATCAATTGGAATTATGAAAACAACTTAGACTGATCTAGTAAAAAAATCTAGTGCCCCTATGCTTTTTTCAGGCATTCTTCGATGTAAACTGAGGATGTCATCGTCGAGGATGTGACGAATGGTTCCGTTTTCTGGCCACAATTGCAAATCGCTTGCCAAATCATGGCCTTCTTCGCGAACTTGTCGGCAATCACGAACTTGAATCTTCCCGGCACATTGACCGGGAAGCTGCTTAAAATCGAGTTTGACGTATGTTTCGTCATCGATCAAAGTTTCCCAAGGTCTATCTCTATCCTCACCTCAAAATTTCACAGAACTTCAACATGCACTACGGGAACTGAAACTATTTGACTCACTACCACGACCGCTGCTCTTCACGCGATGCTGCTCCTAGTGTGACTCAACGTGTTCAAAGTAGAGTTTAGAGATGACTGGTAACAACGACGATGACGAACTTTTTGTTACAAGGAGGAATTTTTTTTTTTTTTCAATTTTCACGATATTGGGATGCATCTTTCGAAAACCACAAATGGCAACACACGCCGGGAACACTCCAAGATTGTAAAACAAAAATCACATAAAAAATATTCAACGGTGGTAAAAATCCTGTAAATACCTGTAATTGTAGTGCATTTTAAGAAAAGTTGAGATTCCATCGTTTGTCACAAAGTAAATACCTCGAGTTAGTAAATAATGTTGTTCTTCTATTTATTTAACTTATTCCTGCTCTTAAATAGGTTTCTCTAAGTACGTTTCTACAATAATTAATTGAGAGGTTTCCGAAACCTTCTAAGAACTTCCAAGACCAAACCGGAAATCAAACCCAACCGCCTTTATCTTTTGGATGTTTTGAGGCTGCACCTTTACTTTACCGATCGAGCTAATGTTATTTTAAAATAATCATTTTTTTCCTATACACAGTTTGAAGGAAACATTTTTTTTCTGTGTTATCCAATCCAAATAAAAGGAGTGTCAAATTTGGCATAAATTCATGGGATATTTCCTGTAAATTAAAGCCAGGTGTAGCTGAAATCAGGTATGTTGCATGAAAGATTGCGAACAATGTCGTTGTTTACGTTTACTACAAATAAAAAAACTAGATTTAACTGGATCGGTGTTATGTTGGGAGTACGCGTGTACAAATTTTATTTTTCGCTCACTCATTATTCCTCTTTGTAGAATGAATTTTTAATTTCTGATACACAGAAAAAAAAATGAATTTTAACAGACGCGTAAGAGTTCCCTTTCAATTGCACGCCAATGCAAACGTGAACAACGAACTTGTCTGCAATCTTACATATAAAAGACAAGATTTAGGCGATATCTGGCTTAAATTTACATAAAATATCTCATGAAATTTTGCAAAATCTAGCATTCCATGTGCATTAGAAAACGCAGGAAATTACATGTTTCATTCAAACTGTGTAGAGATGACCTCCTAGTTTATTCACTTTCCCACACTTACGTTACCTTTAGACAAATTGTAACTAAACTAAAAATGGTTGAGAATTGATGTATAGTCCAAGATTCCTACTTTTCTGTTTGGCTGAACATTTATTGAAACACCATTTGAACTCATTTTGACCTATTAAGTACATGTAAAATGGATTCTCATTCTTATATTTTTAAGAAAAAGTTTTGGATAAAATCTCGTTTACTGTTAAATATGCAGAAAATGGGCAACTATGCTTAAGTAGTTTTGGGTCTTATTGCATTTATTACTAAAATTTCAAAAAATACCTACAATTCATACCTCAGAAAAAATTTCATTGTTAAAATATAATGTATTTGCTTAGAGGCAGAAAACCCCACAATCCACATAAGTTAATTAAGAACTCTCTCAGAAGAGAAAAAAAAAGCGAAAGTACATCCCGGAAGGCATCTTCCATAATGCTAACAAATGGTACAATTAATAGCCTGAAGGCGAAGAAAAAAACTTCCATTACCAACTTCGCGTAGCCTTGCGGCGGAATCAATAGAAGGAGAAATGAGCAAATATATTTGCTCAACCTAGGCAGCGTCCCACGACGCGTACTGTGACTAGTAGGAGGATTGAAAAAAGAAGTGTATTCGCACCAGCAGTCAGTGTGTATGCATAAGTCGATGCAATTATTTTAATTTACACTCAACTACTGGAAGAAATAGCTCGAGACTGCAGAAGAAGAAAATTGCAACAACATTGGATAGAAGAAAAAAAAACGAAGTAAACAAAGAGAAAAACGACGACGCAATGGGGCATGAAAATGATGGAAGCAAAATGATGGGCCAGGGCAAAAAAGAAGGAGGTTAATATGCTAACTCCAGTGTGCTAAGGAAAGGGAAATTAGACATAGAAACTGCTGTACAGCTAACAACAGCTGCGGATAGTTGCCGCAAATGGCATTCCATGTAAGAACAATACAGCAAAATATGCCAACTTTCAAAACGGCGAAATGGCAATCTGGCGAAGGGAGGAATGTCGATCTTTTGTTCGACGCTGTTTCGTCACTATGCTCTGCCAGCGATCCCCTAAATGGGAACTCGGATTTTCACATGCCGCAAAAAGTGTTGCAAAATTTACTTTTGCGCACTCTCCCGGCCCCATTTTCCCACCGACACACACTCGCTCACCCACTCGGGGTTGTTTTGTTTACAATCGAGTCAAGCACTGCGAACAAGGAGTGCCTAACAAGAGCGTGATCAACACTACACACGCGATTAAGTGCTTTCGGATCAGCTCGCTCGCGAGACCTAAAGTGGATTCCCCCGAACGGTCCAAAGAAAAGCGAAATTGTTCAGGTGTATCAAATATGCAAACTGTTTCTCACCTTTTCCCTCATTCTTCTGCTGCCCCTTTCTAAATGGCACAAGTACCTACGAATGATTTCTCGCCTTCTGGACCAAAAATTTCCTCCCATTCATTCAAAGTCCAACCCGGTAAGAGTTTGGCGCAAACGCCTTCTACTCTCTTCCTCCTTCGGGCAACTTCTTTTGCTGGACGATTTTGAACAACATTCAAATTAACCACTTATCACCGCCACTTAACTGCTTTTGAATCGAAACATGAGTAAACATGGCTGCAGTCGTGATGATCGGTTTTCCGTTTTCACACGTTCGTTGTTGTCTTCCCATGTCACCTCTCTCTATCTCTCACCCTGTCTGTCACTGGTTCAAATTGATCCAAGCCGGAAGGTGGCGTTGAATTCAGAGGCATCGTACAGGTCAACTGACCACCAAATGGTTGACCGTTTGTCCCAAAATGGGATTCGTCACTCTCTCTCTCTCTAATTTAAGATCCAAAAGTGCTAAACAATCTCTGATCAGTGATCATCGAATTTGGCGATAACAAGCTGGTTACTTCCTTCCTCTGACTGCCTAGCATCAGGTGTTCCAAAACGATGTCAATCACCATCCAGTCGCCAGAGAAGACCAAACCTCCGGTTGCATTCACAGCCATCCATAATTTATGTAAATTCCACGTATCTCTTTGCCCGAAACACACTTCCTAATGCAATTCAAAGTCCGAGGCTTGAGAGCGATCCCCTCGTGGAACTGCACCATCATTTGCTGTCGCATAAAAGTCAAGTGGTTGATACCAATAACATTTATCTAATCTCTCATGTCTTAGACTAGGCCTAGAGTGTTGGTGGTTTTGGGAACGTTTGCTGACGACAACGACGGCGAGATTAACCATTTTCTCACACTTTTTTCCCGACGTCTGCCCCGAAACGATCGACGACGTTGGCGGAGGTGGGAAACTGAGGGAAACCGTTTCGATTGTCAGGCGAAACTTGCGTGTATATCCAGCCCATTTTCGGTGGGATTTATGTGCACTATGAGACGGGCACAAACGGTGCTTGTTGCACTGGCTGCGCTTCGAGCGACGGTGAATCTCATGAATTTTGATTGGTTGGTTTGTTGTGATCTGTTAGATGGGGGCAATTATGTTTTGCTTAATTTTCACGAATTGGATGTTTATCGATCGTAGGTGATCATTGTTTCATCAATTTTACAGGGATTGATTTGGATATGGTCTTTTACTGGAGAACTTACTTAGCGACCAGTTACTGGAAGTAGATTTATTTATTTCTAAATGAGTAAACCATCATCACACTTTGTGAGTGTTGCCAACAGCATCCTTACTAATTGTCTCGATAGGTTCAAATGTGTCCTCAAGTTTTATAGGAAATTTCCTTTTTATCCTTCTTAAAACGCACCATTAAACTAAATTGACCTCTTATCCGTATCTTTTGCCGGAATCCGCACAGCTGAACGCTATTAACTGATATATCAGCGATAAAAATAGTTTGTTTACAGCAGTACGAATACAGTTAGTTTAAAATAAAATTAAATATTAAAAAAAAAAAAAAAAACCAAATATAAGGAAGAAAAAAGAATGTAGAATACAAAATGCATGAGTACCCAACCCCCCACCACCTTTTTTTTTAAATTTATATTTATGTATTCACCGCCCCCCTCGTTCTCTTTTTTATTCAAAAAAACAACCCCCCCCCTTGCTTTTTTTGTGGTTGTTTTTTATAATTCTCCCAACCCAACACCCCCCAACAAAAAAAAAAAAAATTTTTTTTTTCCCGAGACCCCCAATTTTAAAAAAGGGGCCCACAAAGAAGTCCCAAAAAAAAAAACGAGTTGTTAAAGCGGTGAGGTTTCCCCTCTTTGGTATTCCAGGCTCTTTAGTTCTCCCACCCAAGTAACATTGCCAACACCATCCCGCTTTATTAAGTTTTATTAAAGTTTTATTAAAGTCACTTGAAATCAATTTGGTTTTATTATGGCACCAAGAGGTGCCAATAGGTTTCATAGTCAGGTCAGGTTTATGAGAACCGACACAGCTTGTTTACAACAATCTTAAAACCTTAAATCTTAAGTTTCTCAAATTCCTTTTACTCCTATCAAAGGTTTTATTTCGACTTTATGAACTCGTAAAATGCTGCATTGAAATGCCATTGAAACTGATTGATTTTATCTTATTATGGTCAGTTGAAAAAGCATTTTAAAACCCTTTTGCCTCCAGTAAATGCATTAAACGGCAAATTGACATTGAAGGAAGTCACCATAAGACCAAATAGTTTTATAATAGTCATTGCGAAGATAAATTGGCTTTATGGCAAAACTGTGATTTTTTTTTTCAATCGCCATATTGAAATATAAGAAATAAATGAAATGTGGAAAAATAAATGCATCAAATTTTCAGTGGTATGCCAAAAACAGTAGTTCTGAGACTAGTTTCGCCATTCTTTTAGATAATTTCATCCAATTCCAAACACTTTTCAGGAAATTCATGATTAATTTATCGAATATATTTGTTGTAATTTGATTTATGTTGTTGTAAATTCCCATAATTTCCGAAGCGCATTAATTTTCTGCTCTTATCGTGCCATATTCACCATAAATATAATTGCGCACATAATTTGGAGCATAATACGCTGTAGAAAACACGATTTTTTTTGGATATTTTGCTATCAAACAAAAATTCCCGCAACACTAGACCTTTTTCTTTACTGCTAAATGAATCAAAAAAGTAAAGAATCGAACAAAGCAGAACAACAAAAACTAACCTCGATTTCACAGAGAAGTTTGACAGATGTGGCCATTTGGCCACATTCTGGTTTTAATGGCAGCCAAAAGGTTTTATGAAGGTTCTCAAGTGGTCATAACATCTTTCACAAGAACATTTTCAAAATCTTTATGTTCTTATAAAGGTTTTATTAACTTGTTTTCACAACCGTCTATAGAGTGGGCCATATTGTACAAATTTCGGCTTTAAAGAAGCATAGAGGAGGTGTTGGTAGACAAAACAGTTTTGAATGTAGTTTTATCAACAAAGCTGGGAGGCGGCTATACGGCTGGAATAAAACTAAAATTGTATCTTGGGCAAAAAAAACAAACAAACCCTTTTCCCCCCCCCCCCCCCCCCCCTCATACCTCCACTTCTCACTCACAAATAGCTATTTTTAAACCATCAGCATGAAAAACGTTTAATTTTATACATAAAAATGTCCAATTTGTTAGTTATAAATGCCAAGCACCGCTGGAGAACTTGAGAACTTGCTTTTAATGTACTTAAGGCATAGCAAAACAGGAATGTGCGGACCTAACCCTATTTACCTTTGGAGCACTTGTACACATTTGCACCTTGTACAACACATGTAGATTTTTCCTTACCATTTTGATGCAGAAGCACCTATAGATGAAAAACCATCGTGTATTCCTCAAGAAACTCGATCTGGACTTAACAGCGTATTCCTTATCAACTTTCCTCAAATAGCGCGGTAGAATGCGATATTGCGAAACGTAGAACTGGTTCCAACTTGGTATATCTCGTAATCCTGACCACCAAGCTAGCTTCTGTCTTTGACAAAGGGGTCCAGTAGATCAAGGCTTTTTCATTGGTGACTATTAGTTAAGAAATTTAATCACTACGTGGCGCTAGTGTGCAAGTAAATTTCTTAAAAATGCTTAACTTTCAGATCCTGACCAAATTATTGGTTTCAATCTTCGACAAAGTTAATCAGCAGGTCAAGGCCTTTTTATTGATGAGCAGAAGTTCAGAATTGTCTCAATAAGTGGCGCTAGTGTGTAAATAAATCTCCCGAATATGCTATAGCTTGGGATTCTGGCCATATAGAACGTTCCTGTCTTCGATTGCATTGATGATTGATAAGTGCACAAGTGAGTTTCCTGAGCATGATGTAGTTCCGTAGTTCAGCGCCATTAGTTTGATGGAAATAAGTTCAGAATACTGTACAACTTTTCCGAAGACAGAAACCTTCTTAACTGAAAAATCCAAGTATGCAGCGTTAGTGTACTTCTTATGTCCGTCACTTTTCTTCTTCTGTGATGTTTATACTTTTTCTAGTATAAAAAGCGAGTGTGCGTTGCTTTGGGTGGAAACAGAGATATAAAAATAGAGTAAAACTTACAACATAAAGCTATGTCCATTTAGAATCCGGAATAATAAAATCATCTGTATCTCGGCAACGGATTGACGTACAAATAAGTTAAATACATCAAAACAAAGGTTATTCACTGTCTTAAAACACCAAAAACACCAATACAAATCACTTCTCTTCGTTTCTAATGAAAACTCGCACTTTCTTCTTTATTCCTCCCATCAAACGCTGCACACCTCCGGAGTCAACTTCCTTGGCACATTTGTTCCACATTTTGGTCATCTGAGTTGCGTTCCGAGCCGTTTTTCCACTTTTCTTAAGCTTCCGCTTCATTATTGCCCAAAATCTCTCGATGGGCCGGAACTACGGGCAATTGGGTGGATTTATGTTTTTATAGATGAAATCTACGTTATTATCGCGGTACCACTGGATGACTTCCCGGCTGTAGTGGCAACTCGCTAAATCTGGCCAAAACTTCACGGGACCTTTATGGGCTTTAATGAAAGGTAGTACGCGGTTTTTGAGGCATTCTTCCTTGTTCAGCTTCGAGTCTATCGTCTTATTCGTCACGAACACTTTGGTCTTTGCTCCACAGCTGCATATCCCTTGTCAAATCATCAGTTTTTTGGCAAATTTGTCCATAAAAGCAAACTTAAACTTGGAAGGACCATCTCCTCGTGACGACGCCATGTAGAATTTTTGGCCCAGAAGTTGTCCAAAATCCATTTTGACGTAGGTTTCATCGTCGATGAGCAGGCATCCTTGGTACTTCGTCAAAACCTGCTGGTACAATTTCCGAGCTCGAGTTTTGGTGACGAAACTTTGCTTGAACGTTCTGTTTGGTTGCTTGCTGGCTCGATAAGAACGATATCCTGCTCGCAAACGAGTGCTTCGAACGGTACTGCGAGCAGCAGCGTATTTTTGTGCGATTTCATTATCTGATATTCCAGGGTTTGCTCTGACGGTTCTCAACACCTTCTGGTTCAGCTTGCGGTCATATGTTCCACTACGACGCTTACCTTGAGGCACTCGATCCACGCTCTTTCGCTCCCTGAAACGTTTGAGCACACGGTTGATTTGGCGATTTTCAACGTTTTTGCGATTTTTATTGCGGATCACATTGGATTATCAACCTGGGTGTGCAGAATTGTTTCTCTCCTCTCGGCTTCCATCTGAAATAACTTTTGACTCACTGCACGAAACACCGTGAAGTTTATACCACAGAAAGTGGGCGCCTAGGTTAACAAACCGCTGTAAAAGAATTCTTGCAGCGGTCACTTTCCGTGCCGCTGCAACACAATACGGGACTCCGGATTCTATCTGGACAGAACTTTAAGGAAAGAGAGGAAAATTTAGAAGCGCCGCGTAACGGAAAGATTGTGAACTGCTGGTGATCAATGAAAAGGTCTTGTCCCACTGAAAACCTTTTCCGAAGACAACATCTTTCCAAGTGGTCAGGATCCCCAGGTACGGACCCTTCTGGAAATATATTGGCACACCAGCGCTGTGTAGCGAGAAAATTTTGAACTGCTATTTACCATTCAAAAGGTCTTGAACCACTGAACAACATTGTCTAAGACAGAAACAATCTAACTGGTCAGGGTACCAAGATATAGCATATTCCTGAAATTATTAGTACACCAGCGCTGCGTAGTGGAAAGACTGAGAACTATTGGTCATCATTCAAAAGGTTTTGTTCCACTAAACAACATGTTTTAAGACAGAAAAATTCTATCTGGTCACGATACTAAGATACAGCAATAATTAGCACTTCAACGCTGCCTAGTGGAGAGATTGTGAACTGCTGTTCATCAATCAAATGTAAATTATTCATCGATTACGCATTAGACGGTCAATTCAAATGTTCCATAGTTGGTAGTAACGCCACAGGTGGCGCACATAGTCGATTGCCTTACGTTTGACGTTAGCACACTTCCGCCATCTGTTCAGCTTTATCACCCACCACAGTGTGCTCAACAGATGGCACAGGTGTGTTAGTGACGATGATTTGTAGTGCAAAACGTTCCATTTGTTATGTCTGTTTTCTGTGATATAAATGTTAATAAATAAATTGAGATAGGTAAATATAACAATATAAACATTGTCATAAAAAACTCACATTGTTACGCTCTTAGATGATAATTTTTGACGCTGTTGATCGAGAGTTATGCAGAAAAAATGCAAAACTTCCAATTTTTAAATGACTTTGCATAGATTTTGCATAGATCTTGTAGATGGAAGTTTGTACTTTCAGTTCACTTATTCTGTGTTTGCAAATATTAGTAAATAAGGGAGTAAGATATCTTGAAAAATTGTTTTACACTTCAACCTTTATAACTTTTTTTATACAATAACTAGCAACTATCTTGCATCTTGTGCGTGATGCCGGATGACAAAAAGTAATTTTAAGGATGTTTTCAAATTCAAATTTAAATTAAATAATTAGAATAAAAATACAATTTTTTTAAGTCCCAACCTAAGGAAAAAACTGTTATGAAACGATACGTAGTCTATCTCATCGTAAATTTCTTCAGCAAAGTTTCATTAAATTAAATTATCTACAATTCTGTAGGAGCATAAATTCCTCTATATCATAAGAATAAAAAGTTAGAATTTTTATTATGAATATAAAAGGACCACCCTAGTCACCAATCAGCCCAAAAGATAGATCTTATTTTTCATATTAAATCTTCCGAAGACATCATATGTCCAAAGTTAATCGTTTTTGAAGAGTCGATTTTCGTCGCAAAATTTGGCCATTCGTACCATAGTGTAGCACCGCGTAGTGAGAAAATTCTAAACTGTTCGCCAATGAAAAGCCCTTGACCTACTGAATTACTTTGCTCATAACAGTAACATTCTATGTAATCCGTATCACGCGATATTCCGGGAAGGAATGTGTTGTACAAGGTACAACGCGCGAGTACTCGTGTTACAAAAGTTGGCGCGAAGTGCTAACAAGTTAAGATCTGGTTGAAAAAATTTTAAAAGGAACTTTCGGGAAACAATTAACACTAGAAACTCTTACTCATGAAACATAGAATTATAACCAATCTAAGTCAGGAATATTCCAGGCGGAGTCACGCCTAGCAAATCGCCGACTGACCCCAACTAAAGGGTGAGTCGATAATTATTGCGACACTTAAGAATGCTTGGTAAATCGGCGATAGTTATCAGAAATGAAACTAATTTTTACAGTAGTTCAGTATATGAATTTATTTCAGCTTGCATACGTCGGTAAAGTTTTAGGATGAGTTTGAGTAAAATTCTCGACATTTTCGATTGACGCCCTCCATCAGAGCCTTTACAGTCAATGTTTTGATCACTCTTGTATCAGGAACGTTTTGATCACTCAATCTTCTACTTTTTCATAATTTCCATTTCATCCTACGCCTCTCCTTTGGCCTTCCGAAGTTCGCGCATCTTAGGTTTCGATCGGACGGAGCTCAGGACAGTTTGATGGGTTCATGTCTTTCGGTACAAAATCCACAGAATTAGCCGCATGCACGGTTTTAGAGTAGTGACATGTTGCCAAATCAATCCAAAACAACTGTTTTTGATTAAGCTGTCTGAAAAGCCATTTTTGAAGGTACTCAGTTTTGCAAATTTCACCGTTCGTGGAACCTTTGATCAAGGATGGTTCACTCCGTTTTCCACAAGTGCATACGGCCGGTGAAATCAGGTACTTCGAAGCGCATTTTGACAGCTTCTTCCGTTTGAAACGGTCATTCCCAGCAAACTTTTCCTTACCCGTGAAATATTTCTGCCCCGGCAACTGCTTAGAATCCGCTTTTATATTTCCACCGGCAGCTTCGTTTATAGTTTCTAGGCGAAATTGAGTGTTTAGAGAAACTTCTAATGAAATTTCGTATTAAAAAAAAAAAAAAAATTACAAAAAAAAAAAAAAAAAAAAAGAAAAAAAATAAAAAGCTATCCAGAGCAAAATGGAAAATAATAAAAAAAACAAAAGAGACGAGGAGTATCAAACTGCTGCAGTAAAGAATTCGTTAAAATGTCAGCGATAAGAAGCGCCGCCTGGATTAGTTGGAGTGTGAAGAAATTGAGCTGCTTTATCGTTTTCAAGAAACACGAAAGTCTTGAATTATTATTCATCCATTGAATTACTACTATTCATCCATCTCGCAAAGGCTGGTGAGGTGATTGGAAGGTGGAACCAGCACTATGATGAACACCTGAATGGCGCAAAGGCGGAACACAAGAATATCAGGAGGAATGGTTTCATCGATATGGTGGATGAGGGAGACGTACCAACTTCCTCGATGGAGTTATGTTAAATAGTTAAAGAGCAACAAATAAGGTCTGTATCCGCAATTATCCGGACACCTCAAAACATGAATAAAACATAAATTTCGCATTATGTTTCCGCCGTAGTTGTTTATTTCAGATTCATGGGATGTGTTTTAACAATTCGTGAAGACAAAACATAGTTATTCGGTATTTGCATAAAATGTTCGAACTTTGCGCTTAACTCCGTCCATTAGGGTTTGTACAGACTTTTCAAAAATCGTAGAAGCCGTCTTTATCCAAATTTGCTGGAAGTGTTTGATGTCTTTGATTCCTTGCTTCTTTCCAGAAAGCTTCCGCATCATCAGAGCCCAATATCTCTCGATTGGTCGTAGCTCTGGGCAATTTGGCGGGTTTGAGGTTTTTGGTACAATGTTCACTTGATTTGCTTGGTACCACTCCATCACAGTTTTAGCATAGTGGCATGATGCCAAATCGGGCCAGAACAAAGGCTTTTCTTTGTGACTTTTGATGAAGGGTAGCAATCGCTTCTGCAGACACTCTTTCTGATAGATCTCCTTATTGATTGTGCCTGTAGTGACGAAAGATTTACTCTTTTTGCCACACGTGCAAATTGCTTGCCACACAAGGTATTTTTTAGGAAATTTCGATGCCTTCTTCGTTCTGAAATGCTCAGCTGTAGCATTTCTGGCCATAGCAGAATAAAAAGCCAGCCCTGGAAGCTGCTTGAAATCCTCCAGGACATAAGTTTCATCGTCCATAACAACGCATGAAAACTTCGTCAAATATTCGCAGTACAAACGTCGAGCCCGTGATTTTGCTGCCAAGTTCTGTTTGTTGTTGCGATTTGGAACTGTTTTTACTTTATACGACTTAAGTCCCAAACGTTGTTTTGATTTTTGGACAAAACCAGGCGACATCCATATTTTACGAGCCACCGTTCGAATGGAGAGATTTGGGTTTTTCGTTAATATCCTTTTCACCTTTCGGTCCATGACAGGATCAGCGCGTCCAATGTTTTTGTCACTTCTCGGTTTCCTCTCCATCGTCAAACGTTCCGGAAATGATTTGAGCACATCGTGAACAGTGGATTTAGGCATATCCAATGTTTTTGCAAGGTCCCGTATTGACAAGTCAGGATTTGCCGTACGCCCGTACAAAATTCGCCCGCGCACTTGTTTTTCTTTCGTCGCCATCTTGAACACTAAACATGAAATGTAAACATCAATCATAGTCTTTTTCGTCCTAGACTCTCAGCTATATCACAGTGAAATTTTTCATTCCTACGTGCAATATTTCAAAAGTTACAATGATTTGAAGGTGTCCGGATTAATTTGGATACCGACCTTAGCATCGGAGCGGAACTAATAAAAATGGGATGAGCTAAGTTGGCGACTTATCTGCACCTACTAATAGGTAGGATCTGGGAAACTGAACAACAACCGGAAGAGTTGGAAGAGGGAGATATAGTTATGCAAAATCTACATTAAGGGTGTGCTCTCCCAGATCATCTTTCGCCGGGTGCGTTATCGGACTCGTTTGGAACACGCAAAGGACTTCGTCAGTTGTGTACTCGAGGTGGCGGATGAATTTGTGTTCCTCGGATCGTTTGTGGGTAGCACTGCAACAGATAAATTCGGAGACGGATTATTTCCGCAAGTCGTGCTTACTATGGACTCCACTAGATCCTCCGCTATAGTAAACTTCACCCTCTTACGAAGTGTTCCATGTAAAAGACACTGATAAACCGGTTGTTCTTTTCGGTTATGAGATGTTGACAATTTTCGAGAAAGCCTTTGAAGCATTTGGAGTTTTGGAGTTTTTGAACGGTTTTTTTTTTTTGCGTAACTTACTTAACGAACGTTCCCTTATCCAAAGATCAAGTCTCAAAATTAGCAAAAAATATTCTTAAATTGTCGGTCGATGAAAATAACATACATTTTTGATGAACATTTTTTTCTTTATTTTGAAAAGAAAAACTCTTCACAACTTATGTTCAGTGTAGTCCTTATCATGGGAAGCTAAGGGAAGAAACTAACCTCAAACATTTGCTCAAATTGATCCAACCAGCACTTTACAGCTCATCAGGCCGACGATCCCAGCTTGACCACAATTTTCACCAACTCCCCCTTCTAATTCCCTTCCAATCAGCTCGGATAATGCCACAATAGCGGTTATCCGACGAAGCGTGCCCAATCGATCAAAAATCACGAAAGAGCGCTTCGGATCAACCATCCAATCATGCCATGCCTCAACTGATCCATCGCATCCATCGCGCATTGTCAGTACATATCAGCGAGGGGGCCACCACGTTCAAGGTCGATCAAAACCTTTTCCGCATTCCTCCACGATCCGCGGTGAAGAGTCCGCCGTTGCCACATAATGGGCCTACTTACCGCCGTTGATGATGATAATCAACAGCATCATCATCATCATCATCATCACAATCATAGCCGTCGTAGGTTAAGATGGGTTGATGCAGCGCAAACCGATAATCTTGCAGGAGAAATTGTATCTGCTCTTCTTGGTCATTTTCACAGCATCCACCACAGCAACGGTGTGCCCTTAATTTACCACGTAACGGACTGGGAATTATGTAATGCCCGTCTCTATTGGCAATCGATTTAGCGTGAATGGATCAGTGGGGGTGGGGGAGGATGGGAGGATCATACGAAACTAATTTATTTTCAGCCAAGCATAACGACATGCACTTTGTTCTATGATTGGAGGCTTAATCAGATTTCCACACTCCTAGAGCTGGGCTCTTTGGTTCGATGGCTTTTGTATTGTTTGACTGATGTTATGATCGGGTATTGTCAATCGGTAGACGAAGATCTTGGGTGACCCCGCGAAAAAAAAAAAATTTTAAAGGGTTTGGGGGGGTGGGGCCCAAAATCTTAAACCGCACCACCCAACAACCCAAAAAAACACCCACAAAAAAAAATAATTTTAAAAAAAGAATTGAGGACCTAAAATTTACAACAAAAATGCAAAAAAAAAACCACAAAAAAAACAACAAAAAACAGCGAGGGAGAGAGAGAAAAAAAAAAAAAAAAAAAAACCACCAAAAATATACCCCCACAAATTTAAGCTTGAAATACAAAATGAAAAATTTTTAAAAGCCCACCCCCCGAAAATTTTTTAAAAGGCCGGTTGTTTGGGTATACTTTTCAAAATTTCATTAAAAGGGTGTCCACAGTTAAATTGCATCACTTTCAATAAGCTGTAACATTTCGCCCTTTGGGTTGATTTCAACGAAATTTTGGGTGAAATGACCTCAGCGTGTATTGTTTACACTGCGTGAGTTTCATTGTGAAATGTGTCATAGCTTCGAAAATGGAGTCGAAGGAACAGCAAGTGCGCGAGAACATTTTGCACACGCACTTCGACAACCCACTTCTTTCGCACCGAGCCATCGGAAAGATGTTGAAAATTCACCAGTCTATAGTGTCTCGTGTCATAAAACGTTTTTGGGAACGTTTAACTGTCGATCGGAAGAAGGTGAGTGGCAGAAAAAGTGTTCCGTACTGTGTGAAGGATCACAAGCGAGTGGTTGCTGTCTTTAAACGCAAACCCAACTGTTCCGTTCGGGATGTCGCGAAAAAGCTGCACTTCACCAAAACTTTCGTGCAGAAAGCCAAGAAACGAGCCGGGCTCCGTTCATTCAAAGTTCAGAAAGCTCCAAATCGCAATGAAAAACAGAATAGGATAGCTAAAACCCGTGCGCGTAAGCTGTACACACAAATGTTGACGCAACCACACTGCTGCATCATGGACGATGAAACACACGTAAAAGCGGACTTTAAACAAATTCCCGGCAACCAGTATGTGACTGCGAAAGACAAGTTCGATGTTGCAGAGTCTCTCAGGAAACAGCAAGTGGCAAAGTTCCCCAAGAAGTTCATGATTTGGCAGGGGATTTGTTCGTGTGGTAAACGGAGCAAGCCTTTCGTGACAACTTCAACTGTAAATGGTCAAGTATACATAAATGAATGCCTGAAAAAACGACTGCTTCCGTTTCTCAAAACACACAACGTTCCTACAATTTTTTGGCCGGACCTAGCCTTTTGTCACTACTTCAAGGATGTTCTGGAGTGGTACAAGACGAATGGTGTCAATTTCGTGCCGAAGGATCTTAATCCCCCAAACTCTTCAGAGTTGCGGCCAATTGAAAAATATTGGGCTATAATGAAGCACGAACTTCGCAAGGATCCTAAAGTTGTCACTACAGAACAGGAAATGTTTAAGTCATGGTTGAAAGCGGAAAAAAATGTCGGTTCAAGCGTTGTACAAAATCTTATGCGTGGTATTAAGAAGAAAGTTCGGGATTGGATTTGGTAATGAAATAAAGTGAAATAAAAAAACCTAAACCAAGATTATACATTGTATTTTATTCCCTGAATATATCATGACAATCGGTTGAGAGACTTGTTTTTGAGGACGAGTTTAAAGTGATGCAATTTAACTGTGGACACCCTTTACCTGAGAAGGTTTATTGTGTAAAATTCTTGTGGGCCAAAAATAAACAGGAGTAATCGTATACTTTGAAAAATCAAATCAGGACCAGCGCCTCTGATCCAGCGATCTCACGGCCATAATGCGACAATGAAAAAACTGGCCATCTCAGTATCATGAGAAGAAACAAACTATCGTGAGCTTTTTTGTCATTCTTCAACACTCGCGAAATAAACTTTCGATATTGATAAGATTGCATTATGACTATTTGCCATAAGAAATCAGTATGAATTTCATAGATTTACCTTATAAAATATAATGATGTTGAAAAAATAAAAATATGGAGCAACCTGGATTCGAACCTTGGGTCCTGTGACTTGCCCACTAATATATATCACCACTTGTAATCAGGAAAGCTCAAAGGCGTACAAGAACCACGACGTGTGAAACAAAATCCATTCCTACGTCAGCCTTATGAAATTCCACAGCATCGTTCATAAGTTGAACCTTATGAAATTCTTAAGTTTATTTGCCTGAGTGAGCCATCATGCAATCACGAGATTTTTTTCTCACAGGATTTCGACTCCTAAATTTCTAAACAGTTTATATGTAATTAGCCAAGCAATCATATGTAATAGAGTGAAAATCCATTTCGAGGTTTGCGTTGAAAGTAACAATAATATCAATAAAAGTGAACTGCGGTGTTCATTCATTCGTGTTCTATCATGACCAAAAAGTCGATAACATGTTGAAGAAATCTCAATAACCGTTTTTGACATGTCTCTACCCGGGCATACCAAGGCAAGTTATAAAGTTATTCGTTCCTCCTCGGGATGTAATTTCAATCGCTCGCGAATCCTACCATCGCGCAATAAGAATCTTAACTGTAATACCCAACCCCTGTCAGCATCTACCTGGAAACATGTTCCAACAGGATTCAACCTCGTGTCGCTTTTGACACACCACACTAGAGCAGATCTGTGTGCACGTGTGCGTGACTTCAAATTCAAATCAAATCGCAGCATTGCATTGCTTTCTCGGCTCAAGCTCATGTTTAATGGATTACATGACGTTCTCCAGTTAGCAACACCCCCACAACGTCAGCATCAATTTGTAGATCATCGACTGAAGGCCAAAAGCAACGACTTGAAAACCTATGTGCTCTGAATTGCTGTTGATCTTTAAGCATGTTTCTCACTACGCCGTGTAGTTTCCGGGACGTGGTCTTCTTTGCGTTGGAATGAAAGAGCCAGTCGACTGTTTCAAACCAACGCAGTACCATCCCGGCCCGGCCACGGTGCAATGGGAACCCTGCTTTAAAGAATCATTCAACCGACAGATATCCACCTCGTGCTTCTTTCTTCCTACGATGGCACATTGCTCAAGCTCAAGCACTGGCATTTCCTTTTACACTCTTCTCTTCCTTTTTTTTTTGCCATCGTCGGCAAATCAGGAAGACCAAAACAAAGTAGCCCAACCGTCTGTGACTCATTCTGCAAGTCGCCCGTCGTTACCTACACAGCAAGCGCAAACGTCTGTGGACGAGAATCTGACAGATTTTATTTACTTTTCGCGTCCTTCTTCGTCGCCAGATACGGACTTCTTTTCCACGGGGACTCGCTTCCACGGTTTGTATTGAGAATATCGCGTGTGTTGTGTGTTCTGCTGCCGTCAGCCGTTGTGTGTTCCGTACTGCACCCACACACACATACACACATACTCTTCCGTTCCATCCGTCGAGCAGACGACGACAACGACCTCCGGCAAGGCTCCATTGTAAATACGGTAAAAATACTGACGCGATTGTCCTCCTGAACTAGTCCTAGATTGGTGCTGCTGTGCACACTCAGTTTAGTTTGTGCTTCTCAGCTGACCAAAGCGGAACGCCGTTCGTATCCAATCTCAGCTGCTGTTAACTGCCATTTCGGTGCTTTGTGTCCTCAATCGGTGTAGTGATTTCGGTGGAAAATTCAGGTCAAGCCCTTTTGCCGTCTTTTCGAAATCTGATCAATTTTCCCGTGGTGAATTTATTTTCAGTTGTAGGTTTCCCTTCGGCCAAGCAAGAGTGTTGTAATTAGACTAACGGTGGGATTTTTTTTTCTGTGTGAATTGCAGAGTCCTGAAGCCTCCAGGTGGTGGAAGCAGCGATCTTTTCGGAGCCGACGGTGCCGAACCCCAGACCCCACGCAGCATGAACAAGAACCGAATGCAGTCCAGCATCTTTGCCGCCCCGGACGGACAGAAGGCCGGAAATGGTGAGTGTTTTGTGGTTCATTTTTCGGTGATGGTAATTTTATTTTCAGTTTGGATATTTTTAGTGATCTAGTTTGTTTCTGTGAGCTGATTATGTTCACGGTAGAGGTTGACAAGTTTTTGTTTGTGTTCAAAAGCAGTGCAGATCAACATCAGTTAAAAGGCTTAATTAGAAAGACTTACACATAATTGGAATATTAAGTAACAGATTTAACTTAAAGGCTTGCATTTTGATGAACCATTTTTTTCGCTGGTGCATTCTGATTAATTAAAAGTTTTAATAGACTTTCTAATTATGAAATCATGAGATGTTATAGTGATTTCTAAATTGTATTACATTTAACGAATATTGACAAGAGTGCGTGTAACTGTATATCTTCCAATAATGAAAAAATGCAAACCGAGAAAACGGTCATTACAGATGAACTCCATTTCCATTGAAAAGAGTATCCGTTCGAAGTTGGAATATTGGTAATGTTCATCACCGAAATTTTGCAACTGTGTACTGACAGTACTATGTTTTGTTCAGAAAAAAATCGTTTAAATACCAAAACTAGGTTGTCCCGTCCATAACAGCCTACTGAGAAATAAATTTTCAACAGCGTTTTTCTCGACTTGGGGATTTTCCAGATGGGGCAGATATACTTTTATGGACAGTGTTTGCAAGCATTTCTACAGTTGTTTTCTTCTTCTTTATTTTTAATTAATTCTTAGGGTAAACTACGTGTAATATTATGCATTATTTACTACACCGTTTAGCAATAATTTAAAAATGTAATTTTGGGGAAAATTCCATACGTGAAATGCTTGACATTTTATTTTACCTGTCAAGCTTGAACGAAAGCGCATATCAGTCCGATTCTGTTTGTTGTTGGTTTGTTTCACGTGAATTTATCATTTCTTCATGCAATTATAATGTTCTCTGTAGAAATAATCAATAATCAATTTTTATTTTGATGAAAGTTCCGAATGCTCATCTGTCGATTTGACGTGGGAGACATGAAACGATGGAAAATATGCACAGGTCGTATTTCGCTTTTCTTTGCTGTTTGGAGAAAAAGAGAACGATCGTGCCAACAATAATATAGGCGAAGGCCCATCCTAAAATGCAAAGCAGAAAATAAATTTGGTGATGATGCAACAAAGGGTAGTTCTGATTCCACTGAGGCGAATGTTATGCCCTACACAGCAGAACAAATATGAAAAGTACACGTAATGTAAACCGGTTCGATTTGAAAAAAAATACATCAATGTATCACCTTATATCAGTTAAAATCATGGTTGAAGTGGACTAGGCGTTCTTTTCGGATGAAGGGTAACTTATTATCTCCTTCTGAATTGCGAATTGTCAAATTTCATGATTTTGAGAAACAAGTTCTTTGGAGGACATTTCGAGGATTCTTGATCACTTTGGTCACTTTCCGGGGTATCCCGTATGTTTGACATTTGAGACTTCGGAAGATAGGTTCCAGAATCGATCGAAAAGAGGTCATTTCTCCAGGGGAATCGGATCTCCGGAATATGACCAAAGTGATGGCCAAAATACTCACAATGGCCTCCAATCAACTTCTTTTGTAAAATCATAAGGTTTGAAGCGCCGCAAGACAGGTTACAGATGGTAATACTAAGTTACCCTTCATCCGAAAAAAAAACCTATTCCACTACACGCCGGTTTAACTCCGGAACCATGTGACCAATTTAACATTTTCATCCAGAATGTTAAATTTGAGACATGATCGGTTCTTTTGGGGCATAAATGATGAAAATCGGTTCTGAAACAACAGAGAAATGATTTTCCTTATCATATTCTTATTGCCTTAAAGGTACGAAGAATGGATAATGCTTAAGCAAAATAAACATAAGAAATTTATTAGGGTTATCAATTTATTGAATTTAAAATAATGCCTAAAACCACGAAAAAGTACGGAAAGCGCTGAGGGCACAAACAAGAATCCATTCGTTTTTCCAAGGTTTTGCCTCGGTCTGTAAACATTTCTAAAGTCTTACATTCTCACCAAAAAATTTGAATCGGAACACTAAGCAATACAAGACCCACAAAAATGTTGGCCTCATCCAGAACGAGGGAAGAGTAATTCAAGATAATTTGGACACTTAAGGTGAATGTACAAGTGTAATATTTTAGAGAGTAACAGTTTTCCAGCTTACTTTAATTTTTTCACCCTTTTCTTATGTTGTTAGACCATAGCATAAGTAATCGTATTACAGTTTACTTGGGCAAATGGAGAAAAACGCAAAATTAAACGAAACCACCGATTGGAAAACTAATCAAAGTTAATTTTTCGTTCACAGTTTCTCTTAAAGCTGTTTGTATGTTGATCAAAAATCCACGTTGTTTGAGTGTCAGCTCTTATATGTCGTGTGAGTCGAAACGACTCGCTCTCACTTACGAGGTGACAATGGTCGAATCGAGTTAGGTGATTACTCTCCTTGCAAATCAAAAAGAGAGTCACGTCACGCCGTGCGACAATTGTCGTGCCATATTTAGATCGGTTCTTAAGCCTAGCTTGCGACGTCTCAACCTTTATGATTTTGCGAAACAAGCGAATTGTAGGGCATTTCGAGGATTCTTGGTCACTATGGCCACATTCCAGGGTATTCCGGATACCTGATTCTCCTGAGGAAATGGTTATTTTTCGATCATTTCTGATACCGTCTCAAACTACAAAAGGGGAGGACGGGATCTCCGGGATACACCGGAATGTGGCCAAAGTGACCAAGAATCCTCGAAATGTCCTCAAATGAACTTGTTTTGCAAAACCAAGAAGCTTAAGACTTCGCAAACTAGGTTTCAGAATCGATCGATTCCCCAGGGGAATAATATTTAATCCCAGGGGAATCAAATCTCCGAAATTTTTGCAGGGGAATTAGATTTCCGAATGTTCAAGCCTAGAAAACTGATAATCTTAAAATTTTTCAGGAAACTGACTTATGGTTTAACATTTACACACTTAATTTAGATTACTGGGCTCGGTAGTGAATTACAGAACTCACAACCGCTGAGTTGGCTCGGTGTATTTTTCGATTCTGTGTCAGTAATTTTGACATTTCCTTAAAAAAATTCGGAAATATCTCAACAAAGTTCAGCAAGTCAGATCACTGAGCTGGATCTGATGTTGAGAGTTCGGTGAAAAAATAACCGAACTGGAAAACCAAAACTTACTTTAGCCATACCTTCATATGAAGTAACTTTATTTTCGATTTCGATAACTTCGTAACTTCGATTTCTCGCAAACCACAACCCGATCACGAAAAATGATGAGATCTCTTTATAGATGAGTCAATTTAGAAACTATTACCGGTATCATCTATTTGTATGATTTAGTTATACTGAGTAAAACATTGTTGAAGAAAGGCGAAAAATAATGTATAAGGAAGACGAAAAATAATGCAACAAGGTAGATTGTGCTGCATTTCTCTTGACGTTTAAAAGTTGGATGAAAATGATCTTCCATAAAGTGAAATCTGCGGCTTTGTATAAGAGGATGGTCTTCTATGCCTAAGAACAAAACTGTTTGAAAATTCATTGTATGGTTTGTAATACTTCCACACAACATCAAACGCTGTCCATAGTTTCGAGTTATTAAGATATTCCACCAATTTTTGCATCGCAGTCCAAGCGATGAATAACACATACAGTCACCCTAGTATTATGGGGCAGTCGTTAATTTATGTATTTTGATTTTAAAATAAAATTCAGTAACTTATAGCCGTCAATTACAAATTCCATGGCTGCGAATATGTTGGTCCTCCTTTAGCTCAGTCGGTAAAGGCATAGTTACAAAGCAACATTATGCTGGAAGCTTGGGCTAAGAGTTTTTCGTTAAGGAAAAAATCTCGACTGCCTGGGCATAGCCCTTACACTGAAAATAAAATGTAGTGTTTACTATATAATTGTTTCTTTAACTCGCCAATGTATTTGTTGTTTTCTGCAAAAGTAAATGATTTGTACCATTTATGAAGCTGGGTTTGTATGCAATATCAGATACGCTGTCAAAAAATGAAGCATTTGTAATGTAATAAGTGCAAAGAACTACAACAGTGTTGTTAAAAAAACGATGTGTCTCGCTGGCGCGAATCAGCTCGTGCTTGTTTGATAGAATAACTTCATGGACTCAAAATGAACCTCGAACAAATGTGCAACTGTGGGGGAAGGGAGAGGTTTCATCGTATATTTTTTTAATGTTTCTGATTTGCATAATGTGAAGAGCTGTCACTGAATCCGTGGTTCATCTCACTAGGCTATGGTGACCCGTGAGAAGTCGAGAGATCTAAAATTTTTGACTCGAAGCGTGTGATGTTTTAATTTTCGTACAAGCAGTACGAATAGTGCTTACAATGCATGATACATGTGCTAAATGTTTTGAAAACTTTGTTTGCAAAACGAGCATGAGCGAATTTAAGAAAAAATATTTTCAATGTACTCAAAAGATCTCAATAAACAACTGTGGCAGTGCATTTAGAACACTAAGTTGAGAAGAAGACTCTAAGCTAAAGCTGTGATGAGCAACAAGCTTAAAACGCCAAGAAATAAAAAAATAGATTTCTTAAATTTTGATTAATATCAATATAAATCAATGATTGGCCCATATTACAGGGTGGCCATTAAATCTGTGATGACTGTAGTTCTTATGATAGAAAAAAACTGATTAGTTTTTTTTCTCAAACAAGTCATTCATAATTATTAGGAATAATGGCCGTAACTCAGTTAAGATAACTCCAAATCGTTTATCTGAAGGATTTTCCGAATTGCTGGGCCTTACATTTAACTCTTGTCATCAGAATCTGTACAGCCACTTTTGCCTTAATCAGCCTCTCGCTTCCAACCGTTTTATGGGTCTTCTTGGGGTTCCGCGTGAGGATGACCGAATATTTCTCGATTGAGCGGATCTCTGGTGAGTTGATCAGCATTCCATCCCACGGCCTTTAATCCATAATGGCAGGATGCCAAATCCTTCCAAAACAGCACGGAACAATCGTTGACACGACAGTCCCGGTTGCAATGTAATGCCTGGGACAGACATACAACGTACAACGTTGTACTCCTCAGTCTAGTACGTGTTTTTTTGTACTGGATTAAAGTATTTGACAGTTCATACAACGGTCAGCGTTGTATGTCTGTCATAAGCATAAAGGTCGTTTTTCAAGCTACATGTACAGCTACCCTGACAAGCCAGATATTTCTTTGTAAACTTTGACAGTTTCATAGGCTTGAAAATGACTACCAAGTTTCTCCTGCCGGTTGCCGTAGGTTACTTCTATATCGGAAGCTGTTTGACGTCTGCCGTGACGTCGGTTTCACTGTCCAATACCACGCAATCGGACTTCGTCAGCTTCGTTGTGCACAGCTTCCGGGGTCGAGTTTGGGTCGACTTTGATTTGTTTACGGTCGTGATTTGGAACCACCTTCTACTATTTCGATATGTCCGGGTCGTTTTTAAGCTCGATGCAGGGTTGTTGACGACACTCCTTGCTTGTTTGCGAAATCTCGGAAGTAGAGGTTGGCCTTCCATTTGAAACCACTGACCACTCTGTTTGTCGTCGCTGCGGCCTCCGGTATTCGAATTACTCCCGATCCAAGTTTTCTGGATATCAAGAAACGTTCCCCGAACACCTTATCCCCCCCCCCCCCCCCCTCCCAAATCCTCCTCTTATCCCCCTACTATCCCCCTAAACTATCGGTTTTCATCAAAATTACTTAGGATGATTACTCATTTCAATAACAATTTGGAAATGTGTATTCTTTTATACATTTTCCTCCTTTTATGCATATTTTTTTATTTTATTTTGATGCTTCTCCTCTTGCTACGACGCCATTTTTAAACTTTCGAGCAAATTCCGAAAAAAAAAACATCATTCTCATAGATTTACAATTAAATGTATTGTAACCATACAATAGAATCAATAGTGTGTACAATTAATATTATTGTTCATGACAATAAAATGACAATAGAAGATATTGTTTCCACAATAGAATTTAATGTTAATTGAGACATCGACAATAGAATAAAGGGGTTGTTATGTATCTTAACTATAGAAAAAATCATTTTTTCCCGAACAAATCTGAGTCAATTATTATTGATTGTATTGTTTCACAATTGTTGAAAATTCTAGCATGTAGGATGAATAGTAGATCTATTGTAATGACAATGTGCATTTTTCATTTATCCAATACGTGAACAATAAGATTCATGTTCAGCAATAGATTTTAATGTTATTTTATATTATTGTAATGTCATTGTATGGTTATTTTCTCTTCTTTTTTTGGGGTGGGTGGGGGGGCGTGTTTGTTTTGTTAGTGCGGGGTCTTTTTGGCTTATAATTACCAGTCGCCTCTGGTCTGGTCGGGCACCCCCCCACCCGAAATTAAAAAAAAACACAACGCGCAGCCCCGAGGTTGGCTTTTTGTTGTTGTCAGTTTGTAAATTCGTCGCTTCTTCTGTCTCTTTTTTTTTTTTTTTTTACGGTCTTGCCGCGACAGGGGGAGTTTTTTTCTCTTTTTTTTTTTTCTTTTTTTTAGCTGGGATTCCGTTCACTGTCTCTCTTCGTTTGCCGTAGAAGCAATAAACAACGCAATGAAATTAGACAGTATATTTGCAATTCCTCGAGTGCGCCTTTGCCGTACTGTTCAGTGAGAAACGCTTTCTTAGGGGTCATTAATTTTTTTTTTTAATAACGGCCAATTAGGTTCGAATGATGATGTTGATCTGCAATCTGCTTCAGTTTTCACACGAATCCCATAATTTAAACCAACCATTACGAACAGCTCTAAACTAATAAATCACCCACACCCGTTCAACTGCGTCCGATTTCAAACGCCAAATTATCACTGTAAATCTTTCCCATCTCTTTTCTTCTCTCCGAAACCGAAATCATCTTACCCGTCCTTGGAATTCAATAATCGCGCTTTTCACTAACCCCTCCGGTTGATTGCTCCAAAATCGAATGGTGGACCACTTTGGAAATCCGATAAAACAAAACCCACTTCGCCAGTATTCCGACAAGGCGCCCATAGATACTATTTTCTCGGTACATAATCGTCCCTCTTTCAGCTAGTGTTGTTAATCGTTTCTATCTATTTGATTGTTGCATCAGTTCCAAACTATCTCCCTACTTAGCGCTTGGTGGTTACGTCAGTAGTGTTTGAATGGATTTTAAAAATCTTGTTTTCTTTTCATCGCACACTCTTTAGTATAAGTGTTTTGTTGTTTTTTTTTTTGGTTCCTTCGAATCCGCTCACTTTACTTCTAGATCGAATCGCGTAGATCAAGCGGCGTAGAAAAGTAAAAGTTTATCATGGCGAAAAAATCTTAAATGGCTGTTTCCTCTAAGGGCTATTATCTGTTTTTAATTTGTGAGAACAGTTTCTCCGCCACTTTTACAATGTTTAGTTTAGACGCTGACTGACGCATGGTGGGATACCTAATTTGCTCTGCATTGTTTGTATGTTTTTCTTCTTCTTCTTTTTTTAGTTTGCTTAGAGCTGTGTGGCGCAGCTGCGCCTTCTTATTCCGAAAATTACGCGCCCTTGTTTGGTGATTGGGCGGTGGAAGTTGCCATTGTGCACTCCGTAGATTCGCCGTAGTTTGTTGAATTATCATATATCTCGCTCTCCGTGCATGGAAGACATTTGTGGTTGATTATATCCGTCAGATCCAAAATAGGTGAAAGAATGTGGGAGCGCTTTTGAGCAGAATTAATTCCGCGAGATTTATGCTATCGAGTGAACCAATGTGAATAGGTGTGGATGGTTGACTTAATGTAAGGTGCGAATGGAACAGAACGAATCCCCGAGTCGGAACACACCCTTTTAAGTTTTTTCGTATCAATGGTATTCTTTGATTTTCTGATTTCCGATGAGGTACTGGTACACGGAAAAAAATCCGTGCCCAGATCCGTGAACTGCAGTCATGAATTCGAGAACAAGCAAAAATACACCGTGCACTGAATCATGTAATCATGAACTAAATAACGTTTAAAGCGAAAAATGCTGAAAACATGAACTAGTTCATGGTCCGTTTTAATTTTCGGGAACGCTTTTTTTTTAGTTCCAGTGTGAAACTAGAAGAACTAGTTGACAAGTAAGTAGTTGAAATCAGCGCCAACATTTGATTTGGGCGAATCTGCTTTTGTAAACAAACACTTTGTTTACAAAGTCTGCTTTTGTAAACAAACACTTTGTCTCTGTCTAATTTTTCGGTAGTTGAATACAATTCCTTCAAATTGACTGTATCAACGGATAGAGATAAAGCTCCTCTTCCTTAAAGAGTGCTTAATTTGCATTTGTGACCTTTTGTTCAAGAGAAAATGACTACGCAAGCCATTGTTTACAAAAGCAGATTTGCCCTAATCTAATGTTGGCGCTGAAATACACTATAGAAGCCACGAAAAATACAATAAAGCTAACTAAAACGTTTGATCCCTGTCGGTGCGTTCTGTTCGTCAGATACTACTGGACCCTGATAAAAAATTACCTTAAACGAACGATATCACAAATCCTTCAACCATTTCTTTAATGGTTTGGATGATACCCCAAATAGGTCGTTAAGAAAAATAACCATACGACATTTATTATGGTACTTCTATTTGTATCGTAATCTGCCGTTTACATTTTCCCTATTTTTTTCTTTTTCCCCCTTTTATTTCTTCATTAATATTTCATTAATTTTTCATCAATTTTTTTCCCCAAAATCCCCCCCCCCAAAACTTAGGTAAAACACAAGTTTAGCTTTATATTTCAATTTTTGTTGATTGTTTCAATTTAATTTAATTCATCGTATATGATATCACAATTCATGAAGTCAAAACAAATTATTCGGTATTTGCATACAATGTTTAAACTTTTAACGCTTAGCTCCATCCATTAGGATTTGTAAAGATCCTTCAGATACGGTGGTGGCCATCTTTGTGCAAATTTGTTGGAAGTGTTTGATATCTTTGATTCCTTGTTTTTTTTTTCAGAAAGCTTCCACTTCATCAGAGCCCAATATCTCTCGATTGGACGTAACTCTGGACAATTTGGTGAATTTGCGGTTTTCGGTACAATATTTACTTGATTTGCTTCGTACCACTGCCTCAGAGTTTTAGCATAATGGCATGATGCCAAATCGAGCCAAAACAAAGGTTTTCTTTGTGATTTTTGACGAAGGGTAGCAATCGCTTCTATGGACACTTTATCTGGTAAATCTACTTGTTGATTGTGCCTGTAGTGACGAAAGATTTACTCTTTCTGTCACACTTGAAAATTGCTTGTCAATTTTATTATTTTTTTTGGAAAATTTCGATGTCTTCTTCGTCCTGAAATGCGCATCTGTAGCATTTCTGGCCATAGCAGGAAGCTGCTTATAATCCTCCAGGACATAAGTTTTATTATCCATAATAACGCTTGAAAACTTCGTCAGATGTCGCAATACAAACGACGAACCCGTGATTTTGCTGTCAGCTTCTGTTTGTCGTTGCGATTTCGAGCTGTTTTTACTTTATACGACTTCAGCCTAAAACGCTGTTTTGATTTTTGGATAAAGCCAGGAGACATTCCTATTTTACGAGCCACCGTTCGAACAGAGCGATTCGGGTTTTCCTTCAATATCCTCTTCACCTTTCAGTTCATGACAGGATCAGCACGTCCATTGTTTTTACCACTTACCAGTTTCCTTTCGACTTAGGTAAATCCAATTTGCAAGTTCCCGTATTGACAGGTCATGGTTAGCCATACGTCCGTATTCGCTTGCGCACGTGCTTTTCATTTGTCGCCATCTTGAACACTAAATATCTAGACAAAATAGTCAAAAGGTCGAAAGTAACATTTGTTAACAATGACTTCTTGCGTATTTTTCTGGGATCTGCTTGCTCCCACAAACAAAATAGCACCAGAAACAGATACAGAGAGTTATTACCTTCCCGTCGGTAGTGGATATAGATGTTAGCAACCTGGAATTTCTAGGAAATTTACGTGTTAAGTCATTGTTTACAATTATTACTTACCACCTTTTGACGATTTTGTCTAGATATGGAATGTAAATGCCAGTCATAGTCTTTTTCACCAAAGACTCCCAGCTATACTTCAGCGAAGTTTTTAACTCCTACGTGCAATATTTCAAAAGTTATAGGGATTTTAAGGTGTCCGGATTAATGTTGATATAGACCTTATTTCCTTACCTCGAACCATGTGGCTACTCTGCTAAGGTAATGCCAGTTGCTGTTTCCTAGTTTTCAGTGGGATTCTTATTTTTTATAAAACTTACAGCTGAAATTCAATAGTTCTCTTAGTACAATCGGTAGTGGCGCTAAGTTACTAAGCAACTCCATGATTCCTAATCTAGTCTGGAAATTTTTCGTTAAAGATAATGTCTAGACTCCCTGGTTATAAAGGGTGTCTCACATCAAATTGCATCACGGAAAAAACGCTGTAGAAAATTAGCTAGTTGACCGATCCTTTTCAAACTTTCAGACAATAAAATATAACCCATTAGTAAGCTTTTGGCGAACTTATTTTATTCAACTTCAATACCATAACCGTACGCTCGCACCTTACGCTTAACTCCACTCATTAGGTTCTGTACAACATCTGGCTGCAGCTTCTTCTGTACGGAAACCCACTTTTTCTTCATGTCTTCCTCAGATTTGAACTCCTTGGGATGCTTCCGTAGTGCCGGCTTCATAATAGCCCTGTATTTTTCGATAGGCCTTTTTTCCGGTGCGTTGGGGGGGTAAATGTTCTTGGGTACGAAAGTGACCCCATTGGCATTGGTGACCACTCCAGGACAACATTTGAATAGTGGCACGAAAATCCGGCCAGAAGACCGTAGGGCCCTCGTGTTGCTTGAAGAGAGGAACAGACGCTTCTGTAGACACTCCTTGAGGTAGATCTCCCTATTTACAGTCCCGGTAGTCACGAACGGCACACTCCGTTTGCCACATGAGTAGATCGCTTGCCAAATCATGTATTTCTTGGAAAACTTTGAAAGTTTCTGCTTCCTTACTTCCTCCGGAACATCAAACTTGTGTTGAGCGGTGAAGAACAGTAGCCCCGGAAGCTGCCGGAAGTCCGCTTTGACATACGTCTCATCATCCATGATGAGACAATGAGGCTTCGTCAGCATCTGGGTGTACAGCTTCCGGGCCCGTGACTTTCCAACCATATTTTGCCGTTCGTCACGATTTGGAGCCTTCTGCACTTTGTACGTATGCAGTCCCTCTCGGTCCTTGGCTCTCTGAGCGAAAGACTTGGACAGATTCAACTTTTTGGCCACATTCCTGGCCGAATCATTGAGATTCCGCTTAAACGCTTTCAGGACACGCATTCTGACCGCATTTCCCCTTCCGTTCGATGCTCAGAGTTTCGTTGTAACGTTTAATCACACGACACACCGTTGACTTCACGATTCCGAGTTGTTTTCCGATGTCCCGATGAGAGAGTTGAAGATTTTCCAGGTGCTTGCGCAAAATCAATTCGCGACGTTGCTTTTCGGGTGACGCCATGTTCCAAACATCATCTCTAGACAAAATCGTCACAAGGTCGAAAGTAACAATTGTAGGACAAAGTAACAAATCATTGCGAATACAAACAATCGATTCACCCTTTATTCCCAAAAAAAATATAATTAAACGTCAGAAAGTACAGGGTGTCCGAATATTATCGGTACAACAAAGTGGTGTTAAAACTATTTTTTATTGTTGGATTAAAAAATCAATTATCAAGTATTGTTTGATATAGTAATGTGTTTGAAAATTACAAGTTTTATTTGTTCATTTCAAAATTGCCGCATCGTGCTGAGATGCACGCCTTCATACGTTTCGGGAAGTTATCCACGATGGCCGCGAATTCTTCGACAGATATTTGTTCCCAAACCTTTAAAAGAGAAGATTTTATATGTTCTAGTGATTTATATGGTGTACTGCAGGCTCTTGACTCCAAGATGGACCATACCGAATAGTCCATCGGATTCAAATCCGGTGAGTTAGAAGGCTATTCATCTTTCGTTAAAAAGCTTGGGAAAATGCGTTCGCGAAGGCTAATAGTCTTTTTTGCTCCATGAGCCGGCGCCCAGTCTTGTTGAAAAATCCATTCATTTTTGCCGAAATGCTGCGATGCCCAAGAAGCTACTGTGTCAGTGAGTAGCTTCTGATATACCGCTTGATTCACTTTCACCCCCTTGTCGATGAAGATCAAAGGGTTTTGGCCGGAATGAGTTATTCCTGCCCAAACCCTGACAGAAGCGGGATGATGACTCCTTAAAATACTTCCACGTTTTTTGGAAGCAGGAGGAAGCAACTGCCGATAATTTTGGTGGTTGTGATGCTGCTCGATTGTGAAAACTTTTTCATCGGTGAACAGCACTGACCGATAGCGGCCCTCGGATAAGCGGTTCAGGATAACCTTAGCTTTTCTCAATTCTTGCATAGTTCTCTGATTCTTGCATAGTTTGTAGACCTTTTTGACTAAAATACGCGTTGACAGCTTTTGGGAGGATCTATGACGAAACTAGTTTTGAACTAGAAATTCAAATGAACTTTTGAAAAAGAACGATCCGTCAAATGTGAACAATAACTTCAAACATCGATTGCACACGATTGAGAATAGATTCAGACAAACCGATATTTGGAGCCGATAGAAGAAGTTTGTATTTGTAAATTTTACGTGGGTGTTTTATTATTTATGAGAAATTTACGTTTGAAGTCGTTTAAAGTTTAGTTACAACTTTAACGTTCGAGTTTAGAAAGTTCGGTCTTACTGCCAAAAGATAGGTATAAATGTCATGTAAATGTTAAATGTTCTTCAAAACATGTCAGTGCTGGGAAACGCGTGGAAGAATTAAAAAAAACTACTTTTATAAGATAGCTATAACAGTCTTTAATATTTTGTATAATCGAACTAATACAAATCGCCTAATATACGCAGTAGCGACGATATTATAAGGCTTATTCGCGACAATATCTGGAGATCTCTAAACACATATATTCTAAAAGATCTCTTAACGAGTGAAATATTTTGCTAAGTGGTGGACGTAAATCTGTTCTGAAAATATAAATTTTGTTAAGAATAAGCAGGTTTGAGAAGTTATTGTGTGTGTGTAAAAATCAGGATCTCTCTATCAGAAAACTTGTTAAAAAGTTTAGTTTTCTCCAAGCATTGTTCACAGTGTTATAAAATCTTTCGATGCTGGTTTGACAACAGCTTGGAAGACGCTAAGTGGAACGAAAGCGGATGTTAGGATCCACCAGACGAATGCGAAGGTGAAACAAATATTACGCAGGAGGTCAGATCTTTGGGACACGAGTGGTACAATCTTCATGAAGTCCGTCCAATTTTTGGGCTTCGCCGACGACGTTGATATCGCAGCACGCAACTTTGAGACGATGGCGAAGACGTACATCAGACGTACATTTGCA
Organism: Aedes koreicus; assembly: GCA_024533555.2. Classification (NCBI taxonomy): domain Eukaryota; kingdom Metazoa; phylum Arthropoda; class Insecta; order Diptera; family Culicidae; genus Aedes; species Aedes koreicus. The sequence continues at coordinate 72,583 of JAHHFK020005933.1, read as the reverse complement.
TAAGGCTGAATCAAGTAGGATTGGGCTTGTCACTAATGCGTTACTGACAAAATACGTGTGGGGCAGAGGCTCTCGAGAAGACAAAGCTAGCCTCCCACCACGAATTCAAATCGACGGTGATGAAATCGAAGTGGTAGACGAACTCGTGTATCTGGGCTCATTGGTGACCGCCGATAATGACACCAGCAGAGATATACAAAGGCGCATTATGGCTGGCAATCGTCCTATTTTGGATTTCGAAGATCGAACTGAGTTCGGCGAACTACGCATTCGCCGAACTACAAAGATGACCATCTACAAGATGTTATTTAGACCGGTCCTGTACGGGCACGAAACGTGGACATTGCTCGTGGAAGCCCACGATGGTGTCTTTGAACGGAAGGTGCTGCGTACAAACTACGATGAGGTGCAGATGGAAGACAGAACGTGGAAGAGGTGAATGAACCACGAATTGAATTTAGGAGAACCTTCGTTCACACTGCAAAAAACAGTCGACTACGGTGGGCTGGGCCTACTGTAAGAATGTCCAATGACAGCCCAGTTAAAATGATTCGACAAAGATTCGACGGGCACAAGAAGAAGAGGCGCGCAACGAGTTAGGTGGATCGATCAAGTAGAAGGCGCGGATCCTGTCGAAGTGTCGCCGTGGACCGAATAGAATGGAGACAACTTCTGGGTATAGCAGAGGCCACCCTGGCTTTAACCTGATTGGTGTTATGTATCCCAGTTCTTTCGGTACGAATTGTTGCTCGTAAAATTAAAATGTCGCTAACTTTCGTTCATACTTCAAAGCATCGAAAAGGAATGAAGTCGTTCAAATTGAAAACTGCCGAACCATGCAATGATAATCAGAATTTTACGACTTAAACACGTGCTCGTAAGTTGTATCGCAAATATCTGACTATATTTTCTTGCGTGGTAATGAACGATGTAACTATCTCATAGAAGACTTTCAATAGTATCCTTGCGTGTTTTTTACAGTTCCATGCAAAAGAATGGCATTGCGGAGCATTGCTGGGCGTGGGAAAAAGCCCTTTTTCCCAAATAACATATGCAGGAACCTACCCTACCAGCACACTTGTTATAAATCGGTTGAACTAACTTCAATGTGACTCAATTGCTGCACAGTTGCTGCAATTATGACGGTTTGGTGTTGCTTGAGTATGCAGGATATGGTCGATCACCGGCATGGTAAATAACTGCACTGACCTTCATGACTGGGGTAAACACAAAAAGTCGTCAATTTTGTTTGCAGCCCAATTGAGTAATCCTTTTTTTGTTTTTTAGTGATCAACTTTGCATAAATAAATAATTAAAAAATAAATCTAACTGACGACATTTGTTTTAATCAAAAATTAGTGTGTCGAGATTTTGTCACACATTAATTAATTACATTAATTAATTTATTAAATAAACGATTATTAAAGCTATATATTTACCTAAATTAACAAGGTTGATTCTTATGGGGAAATGGGTTTATTTTAAGGCTTAAAATAGCGCTCAAGTGTCTATTTTTCTTTTAAACCAACCAATAATTTATAGAGTTATTGCTAAAACCGCCATCAACTTTACTATCTTTGATAAATTTATAAAATAATACAGATTATTTCACAATTTTTTTATGCTTATTTGAAATTCGTCTCTAGTATAATGGCTCGTTGGATTTATATTTTATGCTGCTTACATAATCGCTAAGTATTTACAGTTATATTGATGTTCTAGTATAAACTCATTTGATATTAAACTCATTTCATGAAATGCGAATTCATTAGCGTTCAGTAAATCTTGCATCGAATTTGACGCTTCTTACAAACATAATGCATAGAATATCGTTACTTTTATCGTTCGTTATTTCCAATCAAGTAGTTACTCATTAGCCAGAACTATCCCTCTGCATCTTCAGCCGTTGTTGTGCATGGAGACCCCTCCCCACCCCATAATGATGTCCGCATCAACCCTAACGCTTAATCACAAACGCTTGACACTAACCTCACACGTTCGTTCACAACCCCTTTTCCAGGATCGGAAACGCCACGCCGTAACGTCGCCGGCCAGGACTCGCATAACCGTCTGTTTGGCGAAGCGGACCGCCCGTACACACCGGCCAAGAACCACATGAAGAGCAATCTGCCCATCGGAAGCGACGCCACGGATTCGGGAAAAACCAACGGCCACAGCAATGGCTCCAGCAAGTCATCAGCTTCGAACGGACATCATCAGAATGGAAACGGAGTCGCTCATACCAACGGCCATAGCAACGGCAGCAACGGTACCACTGCCAATGGACACAGCAACGGTACTTCCACATCATCAGCGCCATCCCAGAATGGATCATCTCACAGTAAGTTTTTGTTTTTTTTTTTGTTTTCGGGGTTGCAGTTCCTTCTTGATAGAACCCCTCCTGTGCTCTAACACGGTGTAATTGGTTTTGGTTGAAGTTAGTTTTTGCGGTCTAATAGTTTGAAGCGAGCACGGATTTCTTTGGTCACGGAGGAAGCACGTTAATTATAAGTTCCAACAACACTAACCAACACCAATTTGTCTCGCATGCTTGGGTGTAATTTTATATCAATTTCCCAGTATCTGCTGTCTTCCCGCCCCCGCGGCGGTGTCCACCACTCCTTGTTCGGCATGTCTTAGGAGTGACAGAAATGACGTTCGACATGACTCGCCATCTCTACGGGCCTCATGGTTCTTAGCTTTGATCCCACTTTGTGTAGACTTCATCATAACTTCAACCGAGGAGCGTCGCGATCCGGAACGACATAAGATAAGAAGCGTCGTCGTTGAGTCAAGCCCTGCTGCCAGCACAGAAATCTTGTTTCTTAATGAAATAAATGCTGCACGGTATCGGGTTGCAATGTTACGGGGAGGAGCAGAGAGAACAAGATCACTATCGTTTCACCTTCAATGTTTCTTCGTCTTTCGATTAATTTGTGAGTGCTTTGGAAGTTGGTTTATCCACAGTACCTACTATGACATGGCTGAGACAACACACAGACCGGAGGTTATCTCTTGCAGTAATTATTCCATTCATCTGTTTGTCACGGTGCACTCCATGTCTTGGTGGCACGGTCGAATCGAGTTGTTGGATCTAGCCGGAATGCGGTAATTGATGCTCGCGACTCGCCTTCAGCACATTCTTTTCCATATATCTAGGCCCATTTCTTCAGATATCTTGAAGATCTACGCTGCCACAAAGCCGGAAATTAAACAAATTGCGTCTTCGTCTCAAACCCACTCAGGAAACTCGAAACCCTCGATTCGATCTTGATCGATTTTTACGCTTTTTTGCAAACAATGACACAATCTGCTGAAATGTGATGACTTTCGCATAGGTTCGTTGTAAATAAATCACTCATCGACTCGTTCGGCTGTGACGGTGATCTTTGCAATTCAGCTCCGCCCAGCTCCCTTCTATTCGATGGCTTTCCTCTCAGCCCGGCGATGATCCAATTCAGCACGGTTCACGGCCAGAATGTTCGCTCTTATTATCTGTCAATTGCTCGGTTCCCCCGTTCCGGGAAACCTTCCTTCCAACATTTTATTTCTCACGTCGTTGTCGTCGTCGCTGGAAGTTAACATCCACTAATGAAACGATTTTTAATTTCATGCAGTCTTCCTGAGGAGATTAAGTAAGTCCAACAATGTTCATACAATGCCACAACAGACACTCAGGGGGTACGATTAGCGCACAATCATCCGTCACCTCATCGCTCAAAACGCCTCCGCCTTTTTTCACATTCTCACATTAAAGCTTTCGACTCATTGACTGGCTACTGTTCCCCTAAATAACCGACACGCCTTACCCGATGGACGCAAATCGTTTACAACCTTGTACGAACGCCATGTTTCAATTATCATGGACATTTTCTTCGACTTGCGGACTTGAAGACAGAATGGACGAAACACGTTTTGTGCAAATTGCACGCCCATAGCAGCTCCCATCAGTTCCTCATCCTCACAGATATTGGAAATGTAGAAAAATGTGTCACCTCACACGAAGTTGATTGGTGTAGAAAAGTCAAAATGCACGAATCTTTTTCCAACATCACTGTAGAATGTTCGTATGCGCTGGTCATTGGCTTATGGCCAACTGAAAGGGGACTAACGGACAACATCATTGACGGGTGCGGCGGGAAATGATGAGGAATACTAGATTTTTATTGTTCTCGAGATTGGAGTCAGCTTTTAGCATTAGGTTGTTATTTTTGCTTTTTGGTTTGTTTTTTTTTTTGCCTTTCAAATCCAAGTTTGTTTACAATTATTGTATTATAGATTTTATAACCCATTCAAAATCTTATAAAATCGTGTTGATTATTTTGATTGATTCGGCAGAACTGGGCTTTGTCCGTTACTTGAAAATGTCGTTCCCTTTGCATTCCTTCAAATCGTACTATTCATGCAATAATTAACTGAACATCAACATGGATGTTGAAGCTATTTGACCCTCCAAGAAGTCTGTAACAAAGAGAGCTCAGAAGTATCTCGACGAATCCGAAGCGGTTCTAGATTGAAACAGAAAATGACACACGTAACTTGGCAGACGGGACGGGACACGGAGCGTACCTTGCTAGACGGAACTGGAGCGAAGCGTAGAAAACTAGTTATTCATAAATTGACCGCACCATGTGTAGTTCAGGGACTTCAAGCATGAAGAAACATCGGAGATGTCTCTGGCCTTTGGAGAGCCTGGAACGTTGGGAGGCCTATTTAAGGTGTACTAAAGAATGCCCCAGAAAGTACCGACGCATCCAGTTTTCAGTAAAAATATAACAAAAGTGTTGGAAAATTATTTTTTATCACATATACTGTTAAAATTAGAGTAGCACATCAATTGCAATATAGCGATTGTATGCTAGCTGGCGCACCTGCTTGTGAACGTTCTCATAAGATTCACCACAGACTTCTTAGCGACAAGTTTTGACACTTTATTCCTTTATTTGTGAATGGTATCTGCTGCCGAGACATGTTTCCTAAGATGTGCCTTCGTCAATGCCCAAAATTCTTCAACTGGTCGAATTTGCGGGCAATTAGGAGGGTTCATGTTCTTTGGAACGAATGAACCATTCTTGATGGTATACTATTCTACACAGCTAGAAAAAGTAGTGTGAATTTCTGTTCAATATCATGCACATAAATGGAGCGTCACAACATGGTTGCTGCTCGCGTTTATCCAATAAATGCACTCGTTGACCGATAGCTCTTCTTATACAATGTTTTCCGTGACGCGATGTATGACAAAGTGATGGCATTTGGAATTTGCTACCATTTCCATCCATCGCATCACGACAAGTGATTTGTTTTGATATAGATAATCGCGCTTTTCACCACTCACTCGCCGCGATGCATCGCATCGCATCGCCGTAACTTAACTTAGATCGATAGGACATAATACAGAGTGTTGTAGGAAACAAATCGATATTTTTGGTATTTCTTTCAAATCCCCTTTTCAACAATTTCCTTGAAGCAAAATATCAACATTTTTGAGTTCAGTTATTTTTATTAGCTCCTTCCTCATCGGGTAGGAATCGGGTGTCCTCCATTTTTATCAATGACATCCTCAAGACGACGCCGGAAGCTGGAATACGCCTTTCGACTGCCATGTATGTGTTATGACAGACTTCAGGGTCTTCATAGAGAGAGAGCGAGAGAGAGAGAGAGAGAGAAAGTGTGTGAGAGAGAGAGAGAAAGTGAGAGAAAGAGATAAAGAGAGAAAGAGAGAGAGAGAGAGAGAGAGAGAGAAAGAGAGAGAGAGAGATGTTTTACAGGCCTGTGGTTTGGACTGCTAGGGGCCACCAATCTTCCGGCCAATACATCATGTTTTTCATCATGGAAAAGATAGCTCTCAATCTTGTTGTAAGACAACGTATTGGTCATCAAAGAAGTTGGCCTTCACCCAGGGATGCACTTGGTCCTTTAAAATACCGATATACACTTTAGTATGTATTGATTTTAACACCAGCACACTGAAAATTTATCTTCGTAAATTAGCTTTCACTCGCGTAATCATGGATTTTGTACATAGAACAAGTGTCTCGTATATTGTATGAAATATTCATATTGCTTTTTGTCTAGAGAAATGCTATCCTTACGCCTTTTTGTAACATGCACGAAATGGATTTCGTGAAGACCAGCCAATCACTGCTTCGCTGATGTTGCTGCTGGGATGGGCGGGAATAATTTATTTATTCCAAAATAAAAATTGAAACGCTGTCGAGAGTTATAACTTCATACTCATTATTCAAGTATCATCTCACGAGTCACCATGGCCTAGTGAGATAAATGTCAGAAACATTTAAAAAAAAGACGCTGGACAACTCCACGTGGTTTCGCTTTTTTGTCAATTACATTTTGAGTCGATAAAGTAGATCTCTCAGTCATTCAGGCAACCATCAGAGAGACATTTATTTTTAATTTGTAACGAAATATTCATAACTCTTTGAATTGTTTTCGTACAATGCACGAATGTTGTTTCTGTGTCAACAAATGCTTCGTGCTTTTGACAGTTGCACGTGTGTCATTAATTACGAATGTATCTTCATAAAAAGAACACATCAGTTTCGTTGCTGAAAACAACGAACAGTTTTGTTAGTTCTACCTTCGATTTCGTAATATAAACTAAAATTAACTTTCAGTGCATTAATGTAAACATGCGGCATTTTCAAACCGTTGGACGCCACCAAGTCAATAATCATGACACCAGCCAGATGTTTGATTTGAAACTTAAACTTCACTTTATCCGTCACATCCTCAAGTTTCCGGTGAAATGAACCGGTCTGTGCGGCTGTTAGACACAACATCGATGCTCAACTGCTTTTCGTTGGAGACCAGGATTATCATTTATTCCTTCTTCAACAAAAAAGCAAACTCTTCGAACGAGTCACTCGTGTTCCTTTACCCACTCCGTAATTAAGTGGCATTTCTCTCGAGCACTGGAAGACGCGTGCAAGTCTTCTCTAGATTCTCGTGGATTTTCCAGAAAAGTTTGCATCCTCGGCAAGTTTCCTGGTGGATCGTACTGGGTTGCGAGCAATATTTGCACGGACCAATTTGATCCGCTTACGTGGAAACCGCGGACCTCGAAATCCCGGTTTCTGCTGTTTAAGACCATCCTTTAGAGGCTTTTGGATGCGATAAACTGTGACCAAATGACATTCTTGGATGTACATTTTCACAAATTTGCAAAAAAAAAAAAAACTATTCCGATGTTCTGATGTAGCACGTGAAAGTTAACATAAACAAATACACTGTCAACCGACATAAGTCGTTATTTACACAAATTAACTCAATATTAAAGTTTATACATTTTCGCATTGTTTCCTGTCGCACCCTGTATCTACGACTTTTTGCTCTTTTTTATCACCAATGACTACTAGGCAGCTCCAAAAACAATTTTCACCGAGTGCCATCTACAATGCGTAACATCACCTTTGCTTCACCTGAATTCCAATTAAATCGTACTGGTGGAGACCAGTATTTGCACCACTCACCGTCGTTCCTCTCCGAGGTCTATAAGTGTGTGAAAGAGTCGGTACATTCCAAAAATAAACCCAACAGCAGGAGATAATTTCTCACTTATGTTAGGCATTGGGAGAGGGAAACAAACAAATCGCTAGAACTAGACCAAAGCAATAAGTAGTATAAGAGCACGATCGGTCGCATACTCTTTTACCAGTCAAGGGGTATCCTCCCCCTTGCCTACCCTGCATATGGGGTAGCTTGGTAAAAGACTATGCTATGCGCCCGATCACTACCGTTCAAATGCGCTCCGCTTGTTTTCAATTTGTATCTTTCAATTTTCATAGCCTGTCGTTACGCTACACGGAACTATCAATACACTTTCTCTTCAATTCTGTTCGTTCTAGCAATAAATAACAGTCCACTCCTAGAGCCTCTCATGTTGATGGGAGATTATGTGCTTCTGACAAATTTCATCGTTGCACTTGATGTTCTGTCAAAACAATGAAAATAAAAATGCTTTTCTCAAAGGAAAGTGATCGCAAGATTACAGCAAGATAAAAATTAAGTTGATATCAAATTTAAAAATTGTGAAATGAAATGAAATTTTGATTTCAATTTGATGTTTCTATTTGCTATTTTTACGATGTTAGACTTTACTCGGGTTCATATTTGGGTTCACGTTCTAGAAAAATTAATAGAGAAAACCATTGTTTCCTAACGTAAATTCGTCCTTTCAAAATTTTGGCATTCACTTAGGCAAATAAACTTAAGAATTTCTTAAGGTTCAACTTATGAACGATGCTTTGGAATTTCATAAGGCTGTATGCTTTTGAGCTTTCCTCGATATACGTTTTTAAGCTTTCCTGGGTATAAGTGTTGATATATACTAGTGGGAAAGTCACTAGACCCATAACCTCAACGTTCAAGGTTGGAATCCAGATTGCTCCATATTTTTATTTTTTCAATATCATTATATTTCATAAGGCATGTTTATGAAATCCATATTGATTTCTTAAAGCAAAAAATTATAATGAAATCTTATGAATATCGAAAGTTTATTTCGCTGAGTGTTGTATAAATATAAAAATCGTTGATTGATCTGTCATCGGGAAGCCATTTTGACTCCCATCATTTTTTGTGGGTAGATGTGCAGAATGGATGCGATTTCGGACGGTTGCTTGTCAGCGGGAAGTGGCCAGCATTTTTAACCTGTTTGTCAAGTTACTTTTGTTACAGGGGTTTTCTTAAACCAATGTTTTTAGATGAAATGAGAAAAACAGTTGAAGATTATGTGCATAGTCTTGGTCAATACGGCTTGTTTCGATTAGGCGAACGCAAACTAGGGCCACCAACACATGGAATAACATTTCCCTAACATGATGGTGATGCTACTTTCCGTCAGGGTGCTGAGAGTTTTGAGAAATCCACGTTTGAATCTTACTTCCCCTCTTTGTTTACAAAATCATATACGTCTGTTTGAAAAAGTATCTGAGAATTGGTTTATGTCCGTACAAAACTTATGACAATGGGGAAGGGGAGTTATCATGACATTGGCAATCGAACGAAACTTAACCCTCTGAAGCTGAACATCAGAGTTGTTGGAAAATTCGATTGTTACGAATCGTGCCTAAGTTCGAACAGAAAATAGCGTTTAAATTTGGAATAACTAAAAGTAATACAGACGAAAATATATATACCTACCTCTTGATCGAAGGTAAATCGTCAACGGCAATGATGTATAGATGTTATCCACATACATCATGTGATTTTTGAGATTGGGCAGTATTTTCATTTTAGTGGCACACATCTTTTCATCCACGCAAAGATGTTGGAATTGAATTTGATTTTTTTTTTTTTGTGAGATGATCAATGCTGGGCCTGATGTTTAACAATCGATTATGTTTCTCTGAGGTCTTCGGAGCAATAGTGCCATTATCGTTGAAATGTGAATATCGGCGAATCTCATCAAATCTGTTCCGGGTAATGGCATTCTGAATAGGTGAAAATGCGAACTCACTCCAATATTACCTCAAACCAGAGTTGGAAATTGTTGAATTTCTATTTTGAAAATTACTTCGAAATACATTTCAGTGCAAAAATGTTCACTTGTACACGCAAAAAAAAAGTAGTATAAACTACCATTTCGAGGGTTAAATTAAGCGCAAACACCAACAATTTTCACCTGACTATAAATGCGTTTGATTTTACCATGCCTGCGATTAGATCGACCATGGTGCGGTTGATATCAATATGAGGTTTGTCAAATATACCACAAATGTTGAAGGTTTTACCATAAATGTAGTAAATTTGACTGAAATTTCATGGTAGTTTTAAAGATAGGCACAGTCGGGTAAAAATGTAGTTTTTACTACAAGAATTTTTGCTGTGTATTCATTTCCTTGTTTTATTATGTACGTCACTGCGAGTTGACGTATCCTCAAAATTCTTATTTGTGATTTGTTTTGTTGTTATTATTTTCATTCAGTATGCGTAGGATCTTTACCCAAAGAGGTATTTAAGTAACAAAGACGGGAGATGAACCAGCCCGAGGCTGAAAATCTCGATAATCAAGAAACAAAAAAAAATAGTATTAGCTATCTCTTTTACTCATTCTCTAAACAAAATAATCAGTTCATCTTGCAACCAGTGAATACGAATTTTAAAAAACTCACAGTCATTTAGGCACATAGATTTATTTCACCAGTTTCGGCTTGGCCAGGTACGCAGAGCGAAGCGGGTCTACGATACTTAACATTTTTGGCGAAATGTTAAGTGGATGTGGATTGGCTTATGTCGGTGACTGTCCCCACGCTATGTGTAAATGTTCTATGCTATTGATTTTTTTCACCAATTTCGAAAGTTCTGCCCTATTTCTTTGAATCCGTGTCAGACTAATTATTAATCCTATATAACCCATCCTTGCTCTACTCCATCATCACCTTACAATGGCCTCGAAAAGTGAACAAAACAACAAGAAACGTAAATGAACGCACGTCGATATAGCGTCCACGTTTTTCTTGAGGGATGGAGCAACATCTTTCTGCAACGTCGATCCCGAAGGCAGCGGGTAGCTGCAACTACGTTTAAGTCAGGTTCAACGTGAGAAATTTCACCCGTCAGTGCCGACATCGACAAGACGAGCTGGCGAACGCAAATGGCCTGTTGAAAGACTTCGATCCAATTAGAGTGCGGCTTTGGAATCGTGTTAAAAATTCATTGCCTAAATAATCAGTGAAATGAATGGACTTCTCATTCCCTGTGATGTGGCGAGATGAACTTGAATTATTTTGTTCATTGTCATTGAATCGAAAAACGAATGAGTGGAACGATTGCGTGAAATGGCAAGTGCAGAAGAAGATAATGCTAAAATCATTACCGAAATAGTTGTTCAGTAGGTTGAAGTTGTCGACAGATGGACTATGAATTTATTGTTGATTCAGTTCGTGTTGCATCAGTAAAGTAAATTTGATTTATTTTTCAACTCTGCCACAAAAATGGCTATCGAATAACAGACATGTAGGGTAGGGAACGGCTTCAGCTCCCGGGACCCTATTTCAAGCACGGGGTAAACGATAACGTACATTTTTCGCAGTATGATGCTTCACTACACACATAGAAAATTTTACAGTATTCAGTAATTTTTTACCGAACTTTCAACAGCTGAACGTTCGGTAATCCGATTTAGCGGATTTCGGTGAAATTTTACAGTATTCCGGTAAAAAAATTACCGGAACTTGTCAAATTTTACCAAAATCCGGATATCGGATTACCGAACGTTCAGCTGTTGAAAGTTCGGTAAAAAATTACCGAATACTGTAAAATTTTCTAAGTGTGTAGTTGAATAAGAATCCCAACAAAATGTCCTATTTCCAACGCTGTTGTGGAAAAACCTGGGGAAAAACTGCTCATGATGTTCTTTTGCTTTGCATAGAGGTTGGTCTGAGTAGCAATGTGTTCCAGAGTCCCATCGAGAAGATCTGAAAAACATGTTTACGGTACTTCCAACCTGCGATTCCTGAACTTATTGTCAGTGAAAACCTCAACTTGTATCGACAAGTTACAAATAAAGACAAACACACCGACGTTCGACAAATAACAAGTCGACCCAATCTTGACACCTGATCCAGGTTGGAACAGAATCAATAACGAATTCGTTAATAGTAATCTTTCATAACCGTCGCCTGGGTCTTCCTCTCGTCTGTATCGAAGTCAACATCCAGCGAATCAAGTAGTTCCTGGGCCTGCCAGTCGCTCAGCAATGGCAAATTGCCTCTTCGGTGTCTTTCCATACTGTTCCGAAAGATCAAAACCTATCAATCATCAGCTTCTGCAAATGAAAAAAAAACAGTCCTTAAGAATTTCAAAAAATCTGATTCATGTTAAGGTCCACTACCAAACTCAAAATGGTTTTTTGTCCACTTATCTCTCGAATTTTCGACTCACAACATAAAATGCGTTTTGCAGAAAGATGTCAACATACAAATAATGTGTGTGTATGATAGGTGTAGTGAAAACTTGTGAATTTGGGTGAAGACTAGAAATCAATTTTCTATATTTTCACAAAGTATTGCTTCAGCCCGTCTAAAGGCGCTTAAATTCGGTTATAGCGCTCAGTCAAATAACTTTTTAAATTACAATCATTTATTCGAAAATAATTCTTTAGAAATAAGAATAGAAACTAATTACTTCGAGTGTATCAGTTGCTTCTATTGGAGGAAACGTAAGACAGCAATCCGCATACATTTTTATTAGCTAACCTCAAATTCCACACTTAAACAGAGTATGAACCCAGCGGGAGAAACATTCATAAATTTCACAACAAATAAATCAGCGAGCTTCACAAAAATGTGTCAAATTACACTCGCAAATCAAGCCCGGTATGGTTTGGATCGATCCCCGCCGGTAATAACGACCTCGTGAAGGCCAACCAGCTCTCACCGGTACTGCTCATAGCAACCGTGTAAACGTCGTCTTCTTTCTTTTTTTTTTTTTTTGTTGCATTTTTGATTTGATTCACTTTTCCACCGGTCACTTCCCTCTTTCACCCATCAAACCGGAGACAAAATCACGCCATTTGTCGTGACCGAAAACAACTTGTAAGTAGTACTCGTTTCCCGAGGCATGTCATCGCAAAAGTAGTTCATTGCATGATTTCTAGATTAGGAACTTCTTTCGGTGATAATCTAGGTTTTTGATTCCACAACTAGACAGCCTAATACATTCCACCGTCGTGCGTCGTCAATGATGTTGCCCGTCCAACAACTTGCACCCCTGCAGCAAAAGTAGCTAGCGACTTGATTTTGATCACATCTTTTCAGTTTGTTGCCGTAGCGCGTTGATTAAACTTGGTTACAATGTGTGAAAATATTTAAAATTATACCTAATCTGTTTTCTTTCCTAATCGATAAACCGCCCTCTTGCTATGTTCGACTACCCTCTCTGTGTCGTTTGACCCCGTCCCGAATTTCCAATAAACTCGTCTAACTCAGGCAAAGAAGACGCTACACCGGATTCAGCAGCATACTCGTCCGGTGCTGCTGGTGGTGCTGGGAACTCGTCATCCCTGGCCGGACTGCTAGGTTCTCCGGCCCGGCAAGCAGCCGGGGGTTATCATCACCATCCCCACCATCAGTTCTACCCTAGCGGTGAGGCACTGAATCCGACCTATGCGTCCAACATTAATCTCTGTATCAGTGACGACATCATCATCAGTGTGACAGATCATGACGAAAGCGACTTGCCACAACAGCAGCAACAACAACAACAGCGATTTAATCCTCCTATTGCTTCTTCTTCTTCCGCTATCAATACCACTACTAACACCAATTTTATAGCGTCGCCCAAGTCGTCATCATCGTCCACGATGTCATCGCCACGCTCGCCCAGATTTGCCCAGCGGAATCCGGTCACCGGCAATGGCGTCGAAGACTACGCCGACAAACCACGCAAGCCAAGCTCAAGGGGAGGTCACGGTGGAGGTAACCTGGTTTTTCGTCATTTAACCTACTAACTGTTCTTTTGTTGTGATTCTATTATTTTGCTTTTAATTTAATTACCCTTTTTCAGCTCCTAACTGTTCTGTTTGCTTTCATTGTTGTTGGAAGAAAACTTTGATGCTTTGTTTTTAACAGTAACCTTATTATATGTTCTCTATGTTTTCTTTTGTGCAATACTGGGCTGCATGGATATCATTGATGATGCGTAATTAATACCATAAATTCATGCAACCCATATTGCACCCTACCGATTCTGATCCAGCAACTAACCGGCAAATTTCAATTTTTATCGTTCCACAGAAAATGGCAACCCGGTGACCGGTGAGGGTTACAAATCTGGCGGTGCAGCGGAGATCAACACGACCGTCCCATCGCTGAACGGTGCCGGCCATGTCATCAACAAGAATCGCATTCCACCCGGTGGTTTCTCGTCCGGGCTGTGGTAATCTGTAGAAGATTTCCGGCCGACAGCGGGGGCGACATCTGCGCCCTGCCGCTCTTTGTATTTCATTTCAAGACACACGTTAAAACCACATTTTGGCTACAGAAAGACACAGTCCGCCATCCAATCGTGCGAACCAGCTGCCGCCCGACCGAATTTATTTGATTTTCCGATAATGATTTATCGGCTAGAGGAATTAGAGCAAAATAAATCTTCTTGGGCAGATATTCAATGCAAATTATTTAAACAAAAACTGATAGTGATAGCACATCATATGCATGTATGCAAAAGATTCTGATAACCATTAAAAATTAACGAAGAAACAATATATCTGATGAGAAACGAATTACGAAAAACCAATTAACCTTTTCTGTGTAGAATAGAGAGGAACGATGGATTTCCAATTTGTATGAATACATAACAGAAACAAATCTCTTTAGATTCCTGTTCGAATTTTTTTTTTTGGAGATTGCCGAACAAATTTGATATGAAAAATTTACGAAAAGCGAACTGAAAACGACCAGACCAAGGATTAAGGACAGATAACAGCGATTAAAAAACGCCACACGGAGTACTATTAACAGTAGCACTTACACCAACACAAACGCCGTGTGCGAGCTGTTGTCCGTATGGAGCAACAAATTAAAAAAAAAAAAAACGATAAGAGCAATTAAAATACTTATCACAAAACAACAATCCTTACTGAAAATATAAATAAACGAAGCAGGAGAACATATATTCACATACACGTACATAAATATTTAGAGTGCATCTGTTTAAATTATAATCTAAATAAAAGAAAACAAATTGTGCATAAATCGAAAAGAAAGACAATTGAAATCGTCAGTTTTCCAGCGAGCGTTTTCCCCCTACCCCCACAATATCTATGTGGTAGTGATATAGTGCAGTTCGATTGTATAATGTCAACAAATATTTCTGTCCGATTTGAGTGTACGTTTTTTCAAGTGTCGATCTTTTTTCTTCCTCCCCTCTGGCCTTTCCGTTTCCCCGATCAGTGGAATGTAATTTTGATTAAATTAATCAGAAATTTCCTTTGCGACCATGATCACACATTACAAGCACATACTTAACTATCTTTCTTTCCCCCTTGCTACTTTGATAAATGAGTTTACATTTAGCCCGACATCTTCTATATTTGTCTTATATTATATTATGCGAAGTGAAAAAGATTTGTTTTTTGATTTGAACTCTCCTTATCTTTATTGAAATTTCTTCTTTTCCTATTGTTAAAAACACTTATTTGATGATTTTTATAAAATTATTAAATACGACTATATGAAACCCAAGAGAAGAAAACAAGTAGCGGTTCAAAATTATATTGTGAACGAATGTGGCCTCAACTAGAATACCTTTGCTATTATGATAGGAAAAATGGAAGGAATTAAAAAAGAATAGAAATAGGGAAAGAAGAAAGACCTTATAGGAAGCCTATATTTAGCGCGGGAGAGTCAAAATTATTATAATAGTTGTAACGATTTGATATAAATAAACGGTTGGTTATAGATGGAAAACCGATTGCCGAGAGCGAACGAGTTAGAAACACCCACTATAAACTCATACACACACATACACAACCAGAACAGCGGAAGGGAGTGAGAACAAGAGAAGATAAGCGATGTCGATAAACATCTTTGAATTTGCAATAGAAAAAAAAACAACCCTAAAGGAGCAACCAATCCTACAATGAGTGAAACGAAGAGAAAATAATAAAACATCAAAAAGAAGGAAAAAAAAATGACAAACGCATCTTAATAATTGTACTTGATTAATTCACTCTTATTTTCATTTGTAATAATAAATTTTAATTTAATAATGCAACAGTGTGTTGAATGAATCCGAACCAAGTTTCCAGAGCTCATAAGGGTTAATGACCTCAACGATGGCAGCTAAGAGGCTATTCATAAACCACGTAGAATTTTCTGGGGGGAGGGGGGGGGGGGTTGTCTGACCAAAGTCTACGCTCCATTCAAAATTAAAAAAAAAATGAAGAAAAGCCTACGAGGCACAGTGATCGGAAAAGCCTTTTTTCACGGCGAAATTAATAACTCCTAAGGCTTACGTTTCCGAACCATGGTGTCTTCTACAAACTTGTACCGTAACAAGTTGTCCATCTATTGGTGATAGTTTTGTAGTAATATATTTTATTTCTAGACCACTTTTTCTCAAAATGAGAAACAAAAAGTTATAATAAAAGAACTCATTTGTTTAGAGACAACCTGATTTAAAGCAGAAAAATACCCTGATAAAAAAATACCTTAAACGAACGATATCACAAATCCTCCAACCATTTCTTTAATAGTTTGGATGATACCCCAAATAGGTCGTTAAGAAAAATAACCATACGAAATTTATTAGGGTAGCTCTATCATGGTCTAATGAAGAGCTAGGAAAATGATGTCTTTGGCAAATTTGCTTTAAATTTTATTCCCTACAAACTTGTCTTTGACATCATCCTTCTGATGTGTTTCGTTCAAAAGCTAGCAACAGCGCCGCCCTAGAGGTAGAGTTTGGAACTACGAAACTGTCACCAAAAGATGGACAACTTGCTTAGGTACAACTTTGTAGAAGACATCATGATTCGGAAACGTAACCCTTAGGAGTTATTAATTTCGCCGTGAAAAAAGGCTTTTCCGATCACTGTGCGAGGAAGAGGGGTTTGAGATTTTCAAAAATGAGTACATGGTTTATAAAAAGGCCCCAAGGAGAAGAAACATTGTTGCCTTAGGCCGGTTCCAACGATAAGTTTCATGTTTGTTGCAAACTGCTTGCCAGTTTTAAAATTTAAAACTGTCAAAAATAAAACTAGAACACGTTAATCGCAATGCGATGATTTAAAAATATTGGTTGCTCATTAATTCGTGTTTACGAAAATCACTTTCAAAACAAACCAAAACACGCTAATTTGCCAATCATCAGTCATAACAACTGGCCTAACTACAAAGAAACCCATTTTAAAACAATAGATCGACATGGAGTTTTCATAAGGGCCAATATTTTTTTTTTTTGTCTTGATTATCGAGATTTTCAGCCTCGGGCCATCTCCCGTCGTAGTCACTCAAATACCTCCTTTGGGTATTTTCGTAACTTGTCCGGGGGTAAGATTCGAACTCGTGACTTTGGCGTGAGAGGTATGGATGTTAACCACTACGCCGGGGTCGCCCCCCGTAGGGCCAATATCGCAAACGTAAACAATGGCTTCTGCCGCAAATTTCTCGAGAATGCTAACTTAATCATAGTGAGTTACCATGATGATTGTACAGAAGAGGAGTTCCCCTTTACAATAGAAGTGGTAGTTTACTTGAGCGAGTTTGCATTTTCAAGAAATTTGCGGAAGAAGCCATTGTTTACGTTTGCGACATTGGCCCTTATGAAAACTCCATGTTGAGATCATTGCACGGAATGTATTAACCTCACTTTTTTGACCGCTCAGGGAGCTTGTGTACAAGGTGTTAGAATTTGAACCGCACAGACGAAATTTGTCATTGCCTTTGTCCGAATTATGTACTATTAGATTCAGGAACTGGTCTGTTTTCCGGCTGTTTTACTTTAATCGTAATAAATTTAGATCACGAAAGCTAAAATCGATCTTACCGAAAATATTCCAAGTCCGCGTAAACAAGCTCCCTGAACTGTCAAAACTGTAGTGATGATGGCGTCATCACAATGATCTATGTTGCATCAATGGGGTTTCTCACTGGAATCGAACGCACCGAATTGCAATCGATTTGCAGTACATTCAAAGCGGAAGATTCTGATTTAGTACTTTTGATCAATTTCGCAACACACTCATTACGTCAGTTGCACCGATTTAACATATGAGTGTAAGACAACAGCAGCATTTTCTGTCAAGCTGAATCATTTCGATTTGCAGCGAATTTTAAATTGATTCAGTTGTTTCAGGAATTGAAATTGATCTCAACATATAAATTTTATCCAATCCATGTGAGGCACCCCTCGGTTGCATCCGTGTTTCACGTATAATTCTAAAAAAATAGTGCAATGGAGAATAATTTTAATTTTGAAGTGCTTCAATCCTTGGAGATTGAATTTGCGAATGCAGCGGACAACCAGGAGCTGTCCACAACTCAACTGCAACGAATGGTACTGACTAAGCAGCTTGAAGCGCTGGATCTGCAAATGCGCATTAACACTAAGCTGGAGACAGTGTTGGGAAAACCCCTTGGTTGCATCCATGTTTCAAATCGCGGTGAAAATAGAACAGCTGTCGAGCAGTAGTTGCTCGAAAAGTAGAACTCTAGGGTTTTTTTTTCATTAGTGCGAAATTTAACATTGAGAGACTCTCTTTGATTACTTTCTCTTTCATTCATATTACAATCACCTTTACGTATTTCATTCTACTATTTGTAGAGAATGCTAGCCAGCACTGTTGTGTTTCGATATGTATTAACCGGACAGAATTACTCGAAAATTTAATAATGGCGCTGTAACAAATGAAAGAGAGCGAGACCGGAGAGAATCTCTCAATGATAGATTCGCCCTAATGAAAAAATACCCGAGAACTGCAACACAGCATTGAGAAAGGCTGCAACAGCCATTCAAGCTTGAATCTTAGCGTGTGTAAAATTCCGCAACCGTCAATTTGAAACAAATCGCCAAATGACAATAAGCAACTAGCAAAAAGCAAATCTGTCAGTGTTGTTGCCGCTATGTGGCATCTATTTGCACGTCAAAACATCGTGTCAATATCGGGTTGCGTGTGGCGAACGTTGGCGTGATATTTTGACATGCTAGCAGATGCCGCAATTTCGCTACACGCTATTTTGAATTTACCCAGTGGCTGAGTAGATTACGCCTAGGATTACGCTCATTTTTGCTAGCAGTATGGAGTTGTCAAAAAATGGGTAAACTGGTTTTCCTTCGATGAGCGAAATCCAACCAGATTCTGAGTAAATGAGTATGATAGCATTTTTTTCCTAGTTGAAAATGGCGGACAGTTATTAGCGGGCGATTTTTGCGCAATTAAAATTAAATTAGTGAAAATGGAGTCGCTTAGCCACAAAAATTTCCCTCTCGTGTGACATAAAATCAAACATCATTTCGACCATTCCTGTGCTAATTTTGCTCAAAGAATTATGCAGGCTCATTTGCGAATATACACCAATGTAGACTATCTGGGTTTCGAAAGGTATCAGCAACATCTTGGTAAGTGGTTTCTTATATGTTTATTTATTTAATTTCAATAAATTAATGAAAAATTATTCCAGCATACAGCACCGCATCTCGGGAATTGGAATTCCAGCAATTTGGATTTATACATGGATATGTTTGTTCAACCTCGTGTTCAATATTATAGATCATTTGCTGGATATATTTTGAAGGAGTTTTGAAGTGGATGGAAGAAAAACTAGAGTTTTGAAGTGGATGAATGATGTTTGTTTCAGTTTTAAATAAGCTATTCAAGCTGAAAAACTTGAAACAACTTTATGCTCTGTATACTCAATTGATTATATATATGCAAAACTGATTTTGTCATGTTTTTTCACATTCATCTTAAAAAAATAATTCTGGGAAACTTTTTCAAACAGACGTATGTCATTTTGTAAACAAAGAGGGGAAGTAAGATTCAAAAGTAAATTTCTCGAAATTCTCAGTACCCTCACATAAAGTAGCATCACAATCATGTAAAGCAATGTTATTCCTTGTGTTGGTGGCCCCCCAAGTAACCACCAGGCTGTAATAGCATGCATATATAGGGCATATGTCTTACGTCTAGTGCATCATTGAAGTTGTATTAAAGCTGAAAAGGGCCCCACTAAGATCGAACTAATGTTATATCTTTTGTAATGCAAAAAGACATTGCTAAAGAAGAATAATTGCATTGGTAATGCATCACTACATTCTTAAGCTAATCTAACGCTTCATCACTTGACAACTGTTGAATTGATGCGATCCTGCATTACCGATGTTGATTTTGGGTTCAATAAGTGCAATAATATAATGCTTGTGGTGACTTGGGCCAAGTTTGCATGAAAGTGCTAAGGGTTTTGAGAAATTTACGTTTGAATCTTACTTCCCCGCTTTATTTACAAAATGACAGACGTCTGTTTGAAAAAGTACCCGAGAATTATTGAAGCATTAACGCACACTACCAGGGACCTGGCGGGCCGTCCTTGTCCTGTAGCTAACATCTCTTACAACCAAACGTCAAAAGATTCATTGTTTGTAAACAATGCTAGCGTTCGTACCCGTAGTAGCAAACGTCAGATGGGCCTTATTCAAATAAGGCCCGCGATATGTTGCATACTGTCAATCGCTAGTAAATAGGATAGGGTTGCCAGGTCCCTGCACACTACCGTATTCCGTTCAATCAAAATGAGTAATGTTTACCCATTCAGCAATTGTCCACCTCTGAGTAAACTTTACTCAGATTCGCCCGCAGGCACGTTTACTCATATTTGAGTAAAGTTGTGCTTACCCATTTCTGGGTAAGTGCCCTTTTGACCAGACTGAGTGAATTTTGACTCAAAAATGAGTTACTTCAGAATAGCGTGTAAGGTAAATTTTATGAATTTAAATATTTGGTTACGCCAGGCCTTTTTCAAATATTAGGCCAAATTTTAACGTCAACGTTTACCTCAATACGGCCCTGCGCAATCTTGCCAGTTCTGACAGCGAGAAAAGTCATAGCATAAAAATAAAAATAACATAAATAGACCGGCCGTCAGACTTTTTCGATTTCTTCGTGTTTTTTGCTACTTTAATTTTATTTTCTAGTTCAAAATCATTTGAAATTAAGTTTTGATGAATTAACATGTTTTGCTGGTTTTGAGGCGGTCACAGGTTACGAAAAATGAAGGCTATCATACAACGGGTAACAGCAGAATATTTTACTAAAAAAAAGAACACTCTTTGGATTTGGCCAACCCAAAAATTTGCCCCCCAAATTTTTTAATCCGCCCCAAAAAAAAAAACTTTTTAAAAAAAATAAACCGCTAAGCTCCTAAAATGACGATTACTCGTAAAAGGAAAATTAATTTAACAAACGGATTATCAATAAGTAGAGGAATGTCTCTTCTGTCTGATTGATTTTGGTATCCCGTTTTCGAGTAAACAGTATTGGCAGAGCTTTGTATTGTGAATATCCAATCGAAGTAAACTAGTATTATGTTCAATGTTCATAATTCTCTGGTAAGGTTCCAGTGTCCAAGCATGCTTTTGAAACTAAATTATATGTGTCTTGGCGTCTATACTTTTGTTCTTTTTGGGCCTATGCAGCTTTGTTTTGGTTTAGAATTAGTAATTTGTAATATATAAGTTTAATGTCACCCTGTTGGTCACACCTTTTTTAGGTCAAGGAAGTTTACATATTTATTTACGGATTTATTTGTAGGTAGTTCTACTTTAAAGGTCCCGTTACCAGAACATTGTAATCCCACAGCATTCAACTCCCCAAAGGTATTCCTATGGGGAGTTGAATATTGTGGAATCACGCAAATCTGAACGTGTTCAAGTTGTCGTATCGAGGCAAGCACCCTTTGTGCCCATGCCCCATGAAACAGCAGATTTTATTCCGGTAGTTGATTTCAAGTTCATATTCTAGTTGTATAGCTTTTACGGAAGTACAACGATGATCCAGAAAGCCAAGTCATTTTGAAATTATGTACGACAAAGCCCTCGGCCAAGTCAGGAATTGAAACGAGTCGCTGTCCTGTAGATGTAGATGTAGATGTAGATCCTGCCACTATGTATCGTGAATGTCTTTCATTCTCCGTTACGGGTGGTTTATATTCTATTTTCATTTTGACCTTTCGTAATGAAAATCGGTTGAATTCTGGCTGTAATTTTATTATTTCCGTTTGGTAGCCAAATGGATATTCGATTCCTTAGCCGTTGGTTCCGGGAGGTAAAGCCTTATGTTAAAGGCTTATGTGTTGATAAGTGCGATATGTAGGGTCCAGGTCGTGGAGTGGTCTTCCTGGCGTCGGTGGTTGTCACCACGTGAGATAGGTCGACGGAAAATAATCGAAAAAAATGGCACGTTTAATCTCACTCTTTGCCCATTGAATCGAATAATTTTCCATTAAAAAAAAAGTCCCCTGACCAGATCGGATGTTATAATATTGATTAGAGCTAGATTTGGAATCGATTGAAGGAGATGAACAAAATCAATTGTTTGAACCACGTTCTGTGTCGAAATGGTGTCTCGGAAAAAAATCGTAAACCGTTCTGAGGCAGCAAAGCTGAGTATTATTCGTCCCTTCTCAGGAAGGCGCCTTCCCGGTAAATGTATAATATTTCCGGTACAGTCTCTCAAAAAAATAGACAAGACCGATTTGACACCCTACTACTATAATAGAGTATCTCAAAGACTTTGATTTGGTTGGCTGATTGGCTGATAATGTTAACCTTTCATCTGAAAAGGTACTCTGATAGTATATGATAAGTAGTAGCAGACTGATACACAGAATAAATTCACATGTCGAGCATTGATTTGTGGTGGGTTTCCGTATTATCATCAAAAAGATTCGTCGGTTGGATATCAATAAGAAAAATACCTACTTCCAACTATTCCACTGCTAACAATTTCCACGGTTTTAAAAGCGCTTAGAATTTGATTTAAGCCGTAAAAAGCCATGGAAAAAAGTATGGACTGATGCGAAATAGAGAAAATCTTATTAAGCATGGTTGTACTGCTATACTTTTTTTTTATAAATACCACCAAAGTCTCTAAAACATGTTTTTCAACGGACTTGGATATTAGGAATCACCGTTTTCTCATTATTATTTTTTTCTTCTTTTCAGTCGGCGAGGAATTAATCAGTTCGATTGGGAAAGGGCTATGCGTGTTAATCGGTATATCTAACGAAGACAATGCGAACGATGTTGACTGGATGTAAGTGGCCTAACACGGATAAACTCTGCAGCTCGTCCATTTTCCGATATTTTCCAGGGCCAAAAAACTTCTTAACATCCGTCTCTTCGAAGACGAATCCGGCAAACGGTGGTCCCAAAGCGTCCTGGACCAGCAGTTGGAGCTGCTCTGCGTCAGCCAGTTTACCCTGTACCATCGGATGAAAGGTAACAAGCCTGATTTTAGCAAAGCCATGCAGGGAGCAGATGCACAGAATCTGTACAATACGCTGTTGGCAAAGTTGGCTACCCTGTACCAAGCTGATAGGATAAAAGATGGCAAGTTCGGCGCTATGATGCAGGTGCACATACAAAACGATGGCCCTGTGACGTTGGAAGTCGAATCTCCCCCGCAGAGCCAGCAGGATCTGGACAAACTGAAACGAGCCAACGAGCACAAGGCCAAAAGTAAAAAAGGGGGTGGCGAGGACGATTAAAAGGTAATGGTTTTGTCTGTTTGCAAATCCGTTTTTATTTGGAAAGAAAGTCATCCATTAGAAAAAAATAGTTATCATATTAAGATTTCTGAAATATTTTATTTTTCTCTAAATCAACGTGATTCTTGCTGTCAAGAATTTTCTTATTTATTCATAGTAAATATACAATCGAATGTTACATTTTCTCTTCAACAAGATTCGTATGTTTTCTGTATTCTTTTTTTCTAGCTGAGTAAATCTTAGAACATAAGCTAGCACACTTAGTGCTGGAAATTTCCTACTTAAATATAACAAATTGCCTTTCAAGTAACTAAACTTATATCAGTTAAAATTAAATTAGTCTGACCACTTGCGTTTGTTTTGACTTTCAGTATTGTTCAGTAGTGGCGGGACTGCAAATTCAAAGTAGAACTACATTAAGTACGGAATCGAAAATTGCATATGTCTTCAAAATCACTATCAAGGCAAGCACACACTGCTACCGCAAAAGGTTGTACAAAATAAGGTTTGATTGCAACTAAACGAGAAGGTAACCTGAACGGCTGAATTATCCAACGGAATCACAAAAAGGGTTCGAGAATCTACTCGTTAGTGATGGTGGGTTGATTTCATGATATGGTGTACTAACATGTGAACGATTGGATAATTCTGCGGATCAAAAAAATGTGAGAATAATTTTATTGGTTTTCTAGTTGAGAAGTATAAGTTTTGATATGAAATATTTATTTAATCACTACTAACGATAAGGTTCGAATGTTGATGCAAATAAGAGGTGTTTGTAGAGCACTGAATGTGTAACATCTTGCCTTTATAAACAACAACGCCTATGAAAACAGAAAAAAAAAAAACCAAAAAAAAAATACAAATAAATATAATTTAAAAAAATTAAAAACAACCTCCCCGCTCATGTACAGCTCGTTTTCTTAGTAACAACTGGTTCACCCAATCTGTACTCGTACTCAAGTCAGCACCTAGCATTTTAACAAGTTCCATTCGTCAATAAGAACATTCACAACATACTTGGAGCTTTCACTGGATGCAACGGCTGGTGGGTTGAGGCATTGGCAATATTTTATAAACGAGTTCTGAAACCAGACTTTTGACGTAGGACTACGTCTTCGTTATCTATACTGGGGTACAATTCATTAAAAAATCGCATTGCGACCGTCACGAAAAGTGGTCAGGTTTTGAGTATCTCAGTCATTTCTCAAAAGATTTTCAAAAAATTTACAGCAAGATAGGAAGTATTTCTACGCATCAATTTCAATACAGAACATTGTTGATTACGGATCACATACTTTCATAAATGTTAAACCTTGCCTTAAAAAGTATATTAACTCCTTCAGGCCAAAGTGGTCAAAAGGATAATGGCTGTATACAATCACACAGACTGAATAAAACTGTACACTGTCTTCGGCAAGTTTATTTTCCATCACTTTTTCTATCTGGAAAATATTTAAAAAAAAAACATATAGTTTAAGGCCAATTGAAGACCTAGAACATCCTGAATGTGAAGAAGTTCAGGAAGAAAAAAAATGCCTTATTAATAGTTTACACCATTGTTTTAGCAATATTTTACGTATGCATAGTATTTTCGTTAAATATTTTTGTAACTTTCTGGGAAGTTCTAGGTCATCAAAAATGTATTTGAGTTCAAAACTTCATATCTACAGTTGTAACAGTAGCTTTTAGGTATATCAGGTTACGATATGTATTCAAACATATTGAATGAACCTTTCGGAAGGTCAACAGTCATTATTTGAAGAACTTAAAATCTACAGAAGTAACTAAAGCTCTTTGGGCTAAACAAAGTTACGCTACGTATTCAACCATATTCAGTGAATATTTTCGAACGTAAAAAAACACTATGCAGCGTAAAAGGAGAATGTGATAGTGTATTCTGTTGTGATTGGAATAAAGTTGGCTATGTTAGTAATTGAGTCTTCAAATGATTTTAAATTAACTGTCAGTGGGAAGGCCAGAATAATGTCAATTGGGTATTCAAGGGACTCCAAGCTGTCCTTAAGTCCATAAATAAGATTACCGTTGTACCGGAGTTCTGTGCAGCTTTTCTAGGTGAACATGATCAATATATTCAATGAATCTTTTGGAAGGTCAAAGTCATTATTAACTTTGAGATCCCAGGTAATCCGAACCATCCTGGAGTTCAGAACTTGAAATGCAGGAGTACCGTTGTTGAGTATTCAAGTTACGTCACGTTTTCAAAAGTATCATGAGAGTGATAGTTTGAATGGAAAAATACACAAAAAAAATCTTGGGATAGTCTAGTCATCGCAGACTGTCCTGGCTTCAGCACTTCGATTTACAGTTGGAACAGCACATTTTAGTCAATACAAAGCTACAATAAATATTCAAACATTTTCAATTAATATTCTTAAATTTAAAAAACAACATAGTTGGATATGATATGTTCTAGGTGATCCAAACTATCCTTGAGATCGAAATAGGACCTTCGGTTGTAAAAAAGCTTTCTGGGCTGTGCAAAGCTACGATGTGTATTGGAACATATTCATTGAATATTTTGGAACCGACATATCGGATAATTTTCGGATGTTCTAGGTTATCCAAACTTTCCTGGAATTGCAAACCCAAAAACTACAGCTGAAGATTTTAAGTCTCGTTGTAGCAAAATCTACGCGTTTCTAATAAAAGTAACAATATGTATTTGACTGAATTAAGTGAGTCTTTTGAAAGGTCAACGATATAACGAGATATCTTGGGATGTTATAGGTCATCAAAACTGCCCTTGAGTTCAGAATTTAGGATCTATAGTCGTAAAGTTAGCTTATAATCTATGAAAGACGATATGCATTAAAACACATTCAGTTGAAGCTTCTGTAAGCTCACCAGTTATTATCAGATTGTCTCGGGTCGCATAACTGGTGAGTCCGAACTTAAACATACGGTAGTAACTGAGCATTTTGGTTTGCAAAGCTACGATAAACTATCGAAACATATTCAAGAATATTTCTGAAGCGTAACAACATCATAGGATAACCTTGTAGTTTCGGTCATCAAACTGTCCTTCAAAACTTAAGGTAAAGTAACAATAGCTTTATGGGCTAATAAAAAGTTAAGTTAGTTTATTTGACATAGAATATCCCAATATTATCTCATATGAATAATGTTTGAATGTACTTATAGTAAACAATGAATAGCGGATAAAGCTATGTCACAACTGAAGATCTTAAGCTCTGAAACTCGGGCAGTTCGACATTACACATCTCAAAAATATATTTCCTACTTTTTTCAATCATTTAATGTTATTGAGCACCAAATCAATAAGAATTCACCAAATTGCTTGCATAAACATTGAGTTGTACCATCTAAAGGGCTTACATTATCGCAGTCTACGTCATCATTTCGAACAACGTAATGGGACTGTACTTTGTAATTTTTGATTACGTGCTTACCAGCAGCAACGTTATGCTTATTTGCATTGTTGAAAAAAAGTTTGTCGATCTCCTTTAATTTGTCCAGCTCTGCCATTGCTTCCTCCTCAACATAAACTTTTTCTGCTGGTATCAAGTTCTCAATATTGTCCAAAATGTCCTCTGAAAGTGAAGTATCGCGGGCCACATTGGGCTTACAAACTCACCGACGATGGTTCATCAACCTTTCCAGATCAGCGTACATTAGATGTATGAGTGGTTCTTCCCTCTAGAAGAATCCCTAGAAAAATAGCATTGAAATAGATCAATTCGCATCAATAGCTCAAAACACCCACCCACCCCCCCCCCCCCCCCCCCCCCCCCCCCCGATTTTGATGCGCCACTGTTTCTTCCAGATGACGTTTAAACAGCTGATCGTTACTGTGTATCATTGTTTACATTTCAATCTATAACTCTGTGAGTCTCAAGTGCCGGTGCATTTACTTTTCATGAAAATGCGAAGCATTTCCCCGGAAAAGCGCAAACAGATCCTCCTCTGGCACCGGGAAGGGGCGGGCTGCGGCGGGGGGGGGTATAGGCAGGCGGCGACCCGGCACCCCGCGGCCCGGGAGCGTGGGGGCGGCGGCGGAACGGACCGGCCGGCCGACAAAAAGCTAGGAAGCGCAACCAAGAAAAGCACACCGCCCCCCCTCGAAAGGCGGGGGGAACGCATCGTAATTATGGATGATGAAAGTTACCACCATGGCACGGTACACCAGCAGAACAGATTGTCGCGACCCAGTGCACCGAGCCGCGGACACATTTTATGCAGTATTCAGCAGCATGGATTGGTAGTTGCTAGGTACAAAGGTAGTGCAGGGTAAGTTTATTTTAAGGTTCGATCGTGTGATCGATTATTAATGAAAAGTAGAATAAATCACTTTCAGTTTGAACTCCGTACGGAGCAGTTTAGGTTTTTTTTTTAAATACCTTCAAACGACTCCGGACGTAACTGGCGCCCGAAAACGGGACCTTTTTAGCAACAGTATGAACTCAGTTGGCTAATACTGAGTGAAGCCACCTTCAGCTGCCTCCAGGGAGAATTCTACATCCGGATCCAGAGCCATCGCTAATCAAGTTAGAGATTTTTGGTGTCGAAGCGCGACGAGGTGCACTGATAGGAACCATCTACCCCGGAAAATTGGACTTTTCAGGACATAAGCGTTGTCCCGCGGTACACATGTACTTCCTGCTGTTTTAGAGAGCAACGATTGGGTCACGAAATGGTTCTAACAGAACATGAAATAAAGACTCTTCCATATGTTGAGGTACCCACTTCGAAAGAAGCTATTAGAATGCTCATAGATTGTGGTGCCAATGTAAATGTTATTTCCAAAAAATGGGCTATCTTTTCGGGATTCCCAATATTCACACTCACACGTGAATAAAATGTTAAAGTAGTCACAGGCAGTGAAAAAATAAAGAGTGCGTCAATCTAAATATTTTCCAACCGCTCTTAGGACGATGTTTCAATTTCTTAGTGTTCGATTTCCATCCTTTTTTGATGGAATAATTTGCACTGAAATACTTTTTGGAAAGCGACCTCAGACAAGTATCCGATGCCGAAAATTGCCAATACAATAGACCAACTAGGTGGCATTATGTCCATTATGGCAAATACGAATTTCTTCGTATGCCTTTTGACCTCAGAAATGCTCCAGCTATCTTTCAGAGGTCTATAGACGACGTGCTGAGACAACATATCGGAAAACGGTGTTACGTTTATATCGATGATGGAATCGTTGTACAAGAAACACTCAAAGAAAATCTCGAAATTTTTTAAATTGTTTTGAAAACACTGAATGAAGTTAACCTCAAAGTCCAGTTAGATAAATCAGAGTTTCTACCAAATTCAGTAGAATTTATGGGTTATATAGGAGGGAATCTCAGGAACCCTATCCACGGATAAACGATAACACGCCATTTTTGCACCAGGTGATCACAGAAGCATCATACTGCAAAAATGAGCGTTGTAGGTTAACGTTTAGCCCTTGCTTGGAATAGGGTCCCGGGGAGCTTAAGCCGTTCCCTACCCTAATAACTGTAATAAAACTCAATTCCGATGAAAAAACATGTTTCGAAAACATGAAACAGATTCTGACCGGTAACGATATCTTGACATACCCAGATTTCTCGAAACCATTTTGTTTGACTACGTGATAGGTGCTGATTTGACTCAAGGAAATTCTAGAAATGACAGACCAAAACATGTTGCGTCTAGAACTTCAACTTCAACATTTTGCGTCAAGAAAGGGGAATAAAAAATATAGTAATACAAAAAAAAAAAGTTATGGGTTTTTGTGAATAAAAAAGTGCAAAGGGTAGGAGAGAAAACAAAAAAAACAACCCCCCCCACCCCCCCCCCACCCAAAAAAAAAAAACAAAAAAAAAAAACACACAAAAAACAAAACAGAAAACAAAAACAAACCCGAAAAAAAACAAAGAACCACGCTAACCCCCCCAAAAACCACCCCCCCCCCCCCCCCCCCCCGAAACCCCAAAAAAAAAGAAAACACCCCCCCCAACCCCCCAACCCAAGAACAAGTCCATTTTCCCGGTTATCCCAGAATTTTAACCCGAGGACCAGATTCAATGAACAAATGTTGACCGCGTTAGGAAATGCAGTGGGCGCATCACGCCACGTCGCCCACCAATAAAGCACCAGGTAGCATAATGCACATTCAGCAGTTTGATATTATAAAAGAGTTCGCACCATGCAGCTCGATCTCTTTTTTCATCAGGTAGTCGGTGCAGTAAGTAGTGTAGTGTGAATTAAACCTAGCATTTAAGCAGTGAAGTTTAGTGCTTTTTAAAAAGGAAACGAAAGAAATCATTTCCGTTACTGGCGCAGCCGGTAGGATTGAGCACATCCGGAGTGTACTAAAGGAGGCCCAGCGACAGAGATTCTGAGGAACGAGCCACGTTAACCAACTGGTGAAGATTATCATCGCGGGACGACGCCCATCCCCAGAGGACGACAGCTACGGCCCGCTCCGGCGTTCATACCTACGCATCAGCGAGCTACATGCTCAAATTTATTACGTGAGTAATATTTTTTATTATACCTACTTGCTTACTGTGGAAAAATTGTGCGGTAAACATAATGCCAAGCAACCGACAAGAAGAAATTGAGCAGCTCAAGTCCACAGTGGCTGAGCTTCAGGAAATTCTTCAGGGCAATGGGAACTTTGACAAGTTCAAATTGCCCGACCCAATTCGAAGCATGTCTGAATTTGCAGGCAATAAAAAAGAGTTGGCCGCCTGGCTCGAAGAGCTAGACGAGCTATATACAATGTACATTATAAAAGGGGAAGGAGGTAACCCCGATCAAATGCCCAGTCATTATATGCGGGCAATCAAAAATAAAATAAAAGGTGACGCACGCATAATCTTGTGTGCGAATGGAAACCCATCCACGATACCTGACATCAGGAGGGTCCTATTGGAAAATTATGGCGATCAGAGAGACCTAGCCACAAATCTATCGCAACTATTCCACATGAAAAAAGGCGATAGGAACAATCTGAAGTTTTTCACGGATATGAAAGAATTATCCGCGAGATTAAAGACAAATTTACACCTCAACCCCGTACAAACAAATGAGCTAATTGATATGCTCATTATCACTAAATACCTTGATAATATCGGCGAACCCCTTTCATCAATAATAAGACAATCCAAACCTGCTACACTCGAGCAGGCATACCAAGCCGTTTGGATTAATCAAAATGCCGAGGCGAGAAATCGCCCAGCCCACACAAACAAATTCCCCAACAGGAAAAATTATACCAAGAACAAAAGCAACCCAGACAGCAGTGGCGAAGGCAAATCCGATTCCCGTTCTAAACAAACTACGAAAACCCCATATCAGCATAAATATAAAGTTAAAGCAGAAATTCATAAAAACATGAACTGACATGAACTTTATTCCCTACTTACGGATACCCACTACGAAAGGCTACTTGAATTTCCTAGTGGATACCGGCGCAAACAAATTTAATATCTATCCGAAACACATTAAAAAATCCAAAACTGTGGAACGGCCAGCAGTCATATGTAATAAGAATGGCAAGTTTATTATTGATCAAATTGCGCATGTTAACTTATTCCCGGAGGCTTTTACAGAAAAGCTCCCATACAAAACAAATTTATCGAGAAATGCCACAATTTGAATCACCGCGGATACAAGCTAACGTACGAGGAAGTACAGAAGTCAGTTTTCTTCCCACGTATGTTAGCAAAGGTAAAAGAATTTGTCAAGAACTGCGAATCATGTAAATTTGCTAAGTACGAGAGGAGACCCTTTGTAATACCTCATTCGAGGCGAATCTACCATAAACCTTACGAAAACGTTTTCATAGACGTTTTTGTAAAGGAGACGGAAAAGTTTCTTACAGTGGTAGACTCGCTTTCGAAATTTGCGCAAATTTATAAGATTGCTAACGAGACAACCGACGAAATTATAGAAACACTAATAGAATACTTCAAAATATTTGGCACTCCGAAATTAATAACTTGTGATCAAGCCACAAGCTTTCGAAATTCAAAATTCAAAGATTTTTTGGAATCCTATGGCATAACCTTACATTTTGCGAGTTGCAGTGACAGCAATGGTGTTGTGGAACGATTCCACAGTACGCTGCTGGAAATGTATATGGCCAATAGACAAAAGGTAGAAAACCTGACGCTCTATGAAGGTCTTGCCATGGTTACATCTATATACAATGAAACCAAACATTCTACAACTAATCTAAAGCCACGGGAAGTCATTTTTGGCACTTGCGCTTCCCTCGACCCATTCGAAATAAACCTCTCAAAACACAGAACACTACAAGACGCTAAAGACGCTTTGAAAATGCACGTAAACAGCCAAAACTCGAAAATGACAGTAATTCTTAATAACAAATTCAAAAACATCAATAAACAAAGACTCTTGGTGAAGGGCAAAGCAAAACCCACACCACGAGGACACAGATATAGACTTATAGACGTCGCTAACGAGGTAGATAAAACAGTTACGGACCAGACCGGAATTAAAACGCACAAAAAAACATATTAAGAAAAACTTTACGTTAGACTAAGACATAGACATTTCATTACAGACTATGGCTGTGGCTCTGGACAACGACGAATGGCAAAATTCTAGTACACGACCTGGACAAGAGCCCCGTCGTAATTATAAATTTAGGAAAAGCTCATATAAGTAATAATTACTTTAGGATACTGCACCGCATAGATCTATCAAAAATCCAAAATTCAGTCGAAACATTAACTTACCATGCTAGAAAAAACATAGATTCGAACGATTTTCTAAGTGTAATCATCCAAACAAAAGTTTCGAAATTGGAACAGACTTTCTATAAATTAAAACCATTCACCCGAGTTAGGAGATGGGAAAAGCTAGGATCATTTTGGAAGTATATCTCAGGCAGCCCTGATGCCGAAGATTTAAGAATTATAAATTCAACCTCAAACAGACTAATAAATGAAAATGACAGGCAGATTAGTATCAATCATATATTCGAGAATAGGATCAACAATATAACAGATAAGGTTAATGACATAACAAGTACATTGAATAAAACGATATTGAAAGACGAGAAGGATTTTAGAACCGTAGGATTACTTTTTTGTTTAGATGAACTTATACGACAATTGGAAGATCTACAGGAAGCAATAGTTTTGGCTCAACATAATATCCCCAGCAGCAGAATCATCAACGCAGAAGAGACAACGAGAATTCATCATCTTCTAGAAGGAAACGGTCTCATAACAGGAGCTCTGGACTTCGCCAGTGCCTATGTGATTCTTTCCAAAGAATCAATCGCCTACATCCTGAAGATTCCACGGATCAAAGACGCTGAATACGATCTTAACTTCATTGAACCAGTAATATCTAATGACTCCCGTATATCATCGTTCGCGCTGAAAACAGTATGCGAAACGAGCAGAAACCGTTATATATGTGCAAGCTCGCAGCTGGAACCAATCAGTAGTTGCATTCGACAGTTGATGAGAGGTGAATCAGCCACATGTCCGATGGAAAGAACCTACACCAAAGGCATTATAAAAAGAGTCGATGACTCCAACGTAATCATCAATGATGCAGAAGTATCATTAACTTCGAACTGCTCATTGAACAACAGGAAACTCAAAGGATCTTTCCTCGTACAGTTTTCAAACTGTACACTCTTCATCAACGACGAAATGTACTCAAACATCAACCAAGAAACTCAGCTAGCAGCATTCATACCCACAACAGGACTGAAGGTAAATTCTACAATAGTCACGAATAAATTTCCTATCGAATATCTACAGAAATTGCCACCCTTATTCTTGTTTACGGCCGTATTCATACTTCGTTCGAACGACTCTATACGAACGAGTTCGAAAAAGGTATTCTTGTTTTCGTTCGACCCCGTTCGTACGAATCCTTTTTCGAAATTAAATAGTGTTAGTGTTACCCGATGCACATATCATATCAATGTAAATAATCAAGTTTTCACTGACATATCTGGTGGTACTTGAGATTTGAGCGAAAATTGTTTTAAATGAGAACATTTCTAGGGTTTTTTTTTCATTAG
Source organism: Aedes koreicus (assembly GCA_024533555.2). NCBI lineage: Eukaryota > Metazoa > Arthropoda > Insecta > Diptera > Culicidae > Aedes > Aedes koreicus. The sequence goes on along the minus strand of JAHHFK020005933.1, from coordinate 39,316 downwards.
GGTGAATCTACAATTGAGAGATTCTCTCCGGGCTCGCTCTCTTTCATTCATTACAGCGCCATTATAAAACTTTCGAGGGACTCTTTAGTACAGATCGAAACACAACAGTGCTGGCAAGCATACTCTACAAATAGTAGAATGAAAAACGTAAAGGTGATTGGTTTATGAATGAAAGAGAGCGAGCCCGAAGAGAGTCTCTCAATTGCAGATTCGCCCTACTGAATAAAAACCCTAGATTTCTGGTGAATTGAAGTTCAACTTCTGAAACAAATCATACTGCATGATAGAAGTACAACATTGTGGTGTTATTAGTATTCAAGATTGGTTGAAAGAAACATGGTTAAAAAGCCATTAAGCTGGTACAATGCCATTTTTTTAATTAACCCTTTCAGGCCTAATTTATACAACCAATTTGGTGAATTCTGATTGATTTGGTGCTCAATAACATGGAAATGATTGAAAAATTAGGACATATTATTTTTTTGAGAGCAGTCCAAAGTGCCCAAGAGTTCAGAATTTAAGATCTACAGTTGTAACAGTAGCTTTATCCACTATACAATGTTATTATATGTATTCAAACATATTCAATGAATGTCCTGGAAGACCAACTGTCATTATGAGATAATCTTGGGATATTCTATCCCAAACAAACTAACATAACTTTGTACAGCTCATAAAGCTATTGTTACAAAAGTAGACCTTAAGTTTTGAAGGACAGTTTGGAGGACCTAAAACTAACAAGGTTATCCTTTGATGTCTGCGGACGTTTCAGAATATTCATTGAATATATTCGAATATTTATCGTAGCTTTGTATAGCCCAGGAAGCTACGGTTACTACCGTATATCTTATGTTCTGAACTCAAAGTCAGTTTTTATGAACCTGAACATACCGAGATAGTCTGATGATGACTGATGAGCTTACAGAAGCTTCACTGAATGTGTTTGAATGCATAACATCACCTTTCATAGATTATATAGCTAACTTTACGACTATAGATCTTCAATTCTGAACTCAAGGGCAGGTTTGATGACCTAGAACATCCCAAGATATCTCATTATATCGGTTGACCTTTCAAAAGACTCTTTTTTTTTTGGTCGAATACATATTGTTACTTTGTTTAGTCCAAAAAACTGTAGATTTTAAATGTTGAATTCCAGGAGATTTTGGATAACCTAGAACATCCGAAGATTATCTCATAATGTCTGTTGTTCTTCCAAAATGATCAATGATTGTTTTAATGCACGTAGTAGCATTGCATACACAGATAAAAGGAACATTGAATTTTCTGCGTTATCTAATGCACATAAAGGGAATGCTAGATTTGGCAGAAAATAATGGGATATTTCTTGTAAATTTAAGCCAGATAACGCCTAAATCTAGCCTGTTGTATGAAAGATTGTAAACATTGTTGTATGGCGCATGAAAAATTGCAAACAATTTCGTCGTTTGCGCCTGCTTTGGCTTGGAATAAACGAGGGTAAATTTTACGCGCTTGTTAAAATTCATTATTTTTTTCTGTGTAGCCTAGAAAGCTTTTGTTACAACTCTAGGTCGTTTGTTCAGATTTCAAGGATAGTTCAGATGACCTATAACATGTCATATCCTTAGTTCTGAATGCCAAAACAGTTTGAATGACCTAGATCATCTCCAAATTATCTACTTGTGTATTTTTACGTTCGAAAACATTCACTAAATTTACTTGATTACGTGACTTCACATTGTATAGCCCAAAAAACTACTGCTACTACCGTAGATTCCAAGTTCTGAACTCCAGGACATTTTGGATTACCTAAAATAATAAGTATTGGAAGGTTGGATTCATTGAATATATTTCAATACATATGGTACCCATATATAGCTCAAAAAACTACTGTTAGAACTGTAGATCTTATATTTTGATTTTTAGGACAGTTTGGAGTACCTATAATATCCCACGATTGTCGCATTATGTATGTTAGCCTTCCACACTATTCAATCAATATTTTTTAATATTTTGTCCCTTTGCACACTTCAAACACCTACTGTTACAACTGTAGATCTTATGTTCTAAACTCAAGGACAGTTTGGATGACCTAGATTATTCCCGTTTATGTCATAATGTTATTTTTCCGTATGAAAATATTCACTGAATATGGTTGAATACATAGCGTAACTTTGTATAGCCCAAAGAGCTATAGATACTACTGAAGATCTTATGTTCTGAACTCCAGGACAGTTTGGATGACCTATAACCTCCCAGTTCGATACAAAAATGTTAAACGTTTATCAACGAGAATTTAGAGAATACGTATACATATGTACAATATTCTAAAACAACGCTGTACACTATTAATAATGCATTTATTTTTTTCTTTCTGAACTTATTCATATTCAGGATGTTCTAGGTCGTCAACTCGGCCTTAAACTCATGTTTTTTTTTATATTTTCCAGATAGAAAAAGTGACGGAAATTTGCCGAAGACAGTGTACACTATTATTCAGTCTTTTATACAGCCAGTTAATATACTTTTTCAGGCAAGGTTTAACATTTATGAATCCCGAAATCAACAATGTTCTGTATTGAAATTGATGCGTAGAAATACTTTCGATCGATCGGTGTAAACATTTTGAAAATCTTTTGAGAAATGACTGAGATATTAATTCTCAGAACCTGACCACTTTTCGTGACGGTCGCAATGCGATTTTTTTTTAATTGTACCCCAGTAATGTATACAAAAACGTAGTTCTACGTCAAAAGTAATGCATATTGACAATCCAAAAAGATAATCTGCACGTTATGTTATTTTTAAGTGAATTTAAAAAAAATCCTCAAGACATACTACTAATCCTTAGTCCTTAAGAATCTGTAGGAACTATTATTTCTTGAATTTTAGGATCAACCGAATCAAGATAATATATAATACACACGAATGCTTGTAGTATGTTTCATTAACATAAAAATATACACTATTATATAAATATTTCATGGGAATGGGAGGGACCATCAGTTAACCCGATTGAAGCACTCTGGATGTGGAGAGTGGGAATGCCGAATCCCCCTCGCTAACAGTTTGTGAATAGAGGGTGGGCTCTTCTCCTCGCCCATTGGGGCATCCTCATGTTAGATAGCTTGCTCTTTTGACCAATTGTTCAATCTTGTTGTTGGAAGGAGATTCTTATATCTCTGTGGAAACGAAGAAAGTGATGTTGCCTGTCGATCCACCCAACACGTTTTTGGCCCTTCATACAATGGCAGAATTAGAATAATCAAAGCTTGATCAAGTCTTACAGAGAGTAAAGTCCATTGCTGTTTCTAACTTTTCTAACTTGACATTCATAAGAAACAAATTAATCGATTTTAAAACGCTTAGGTCAAAAGTTTATTCTCAACTATTAACTCCTTTGCGGAATAAGTAAGACCAGCAGAAATGCATACATTATCTGGTTTTCCTGGATCAAAATTTCAAGTGATAAATACATACATACATAAACATTTCAACACAGGTATTCTCCTACAGGTGACTATCGACCGGGCAGAATCGACTGCCATCATCAAGTTAACTGTAATGTAATCTTGGTTAACTTTGTTCGTTTCAATTATGGATTTTCTTAAGTCTTCCCGGTTGAGTGGCCTACTCTGATAGTTTAATTCAAATCCTAAATTCTGATGTAACTTTGTGTCAAATCCACATAAATAGGGAAATCCACACTTCATTCCAATAAAACAATTCATTTCGTTTACGAGATGCGCAACTAACGAGTGACGTTTGTGAGACAGATCAAAAAACGGATACAAACGAAAACGGGAATCGCGCAATTCGTTCGAACGAACGATGTTCGAAAGTTCGAATGGTTAAAAACGGTTCGAACGAAAACGGGAATACGAATGTGACATTATTTCGAACGTGTCCTCTACGAACGTAAACAAGAATAGGGGTGTGCATCTTGAACAACGTGATCATATCGACCATATAAACCTAAGGACAGATAACATACAATGGAAACTCAAACTCATTGGGTGGACATCTTTCGGACTCGGTTCAACATCATCAATAGTTTTCATCGTAGCAGTATCGTTATGGATTTGGAAAAAACTCACACTGAGATCATCAGCATCGCATCCAGAGGAACATCAAGATCATCATAGGGCGGATGAACCAACGGAACCTAAGAGACACGATCAACCGAAGATCATCATGGTGCCACAGGCATAGCACCAGTAAGCAGAAAGCCGTTAGGAAATGCAGTGGGCGCATCACGCCACGTCGCCCACCAATAAAGCACCAGGTAGCATAATGCACATTCAGCAGTTTGATATTATAAAAGAGTTCGCACCATGCGGCTCGATCTTTTTTTTCATCAGGTAGTCGGTGCAGTAAGTAGTGTAGTGTGAATTAAACCTAGCATACACTCCTCAATACATGTGGAATTTCTGACCGAAAACTAGTTGGCTCATTCCTAATCACATACCAAAGCTGCACAATTTCGATAAGGAATGTAACGTTTACAAACCAAACCATATACACCGCTGAACACCCTATTTTCGCACTTACAACAGGATTGAAGGTTACAAAGCGAAATATTGAACAATCAACGGATATCCACACGTTGAGAAGACTTCACTTCAAAAACTTGGAACATCTGTAGAACCTGAAAGTAACAACAGTCACCCGTCAATGGACAATAGTCGGAGGATTTTCCTTCACAACTTTCATGATCATAACCGTTGCAATTTACACTATTTTTAGACTCAGAAATCACTCGAAGAAAGTACACATCAACCAACAAAAACCACATAAATCTGAGGATAGTCAACCCACCGATCCAGCACCAATACATTTTTATCAGCCACCATCGTTGAGGATGTGATATCGAACCAGGAGGTTCAACACCAGGGGAGGAGCAGTTACCACCAAGGCACGGTACACCAGCAGAACAGATTGCCGCGACCCAGTGCACCGAGCCGCGGACAAATTTTATGCAGGAGTCAGCAGCATGGATTGGTAGTTGCTAGGTACAAAGGTAGTGCAGGGTAAGCTTATTTTAAGGTTCGATCGTGTGATCGATTAATAATGGAAAAGTAGAATAAATCAGTTTCAGTTTGCACTCCGAACGGACCAGTTAAGTTTTTTAAAAAGCTCTTCGAACGCCTCCGGACGTAACTTGTATACTATACATAATCCAATGGCGATCGAAGAAAATACAAATGGTTGTAAATTCATTTTTTTTATAACGGGTTTCAACTTGCAGCGTCACTAACCTCACGGTAATAGGGTAGAATGAAAACCTTTTTTTTAGGAATGGCCCATGGATTACAATCTTGTGAGATCACCATCGTCATCATCAAACCCTACCCGCAAGAGGAGATCATCGTGCAGGAGCGACTACAAGACCGAAGAGGACTTTTTCAAAGGGGATGGCTAATGGTAGTTCTGAACAGGTGATATCGAAGAATGATTTTAAGGATTTTTGGAAATCCTGTTCGATTCCCACATGCATTATTTAAAATGAAGATTAAATTTAGTGATCTCGCCACTTACTGAGTTGCATTGTATATTTTTTATTCGTGAATGGAAATTCCAGTAGAATGCAATGAAGAATAATACGAAGTACATAAATTTACAAATTAATTTGCATACTGACGCATATGCGTACCATAGAACTAACAAATAAATTTCATAAGGTTTTACAATGAAACTCATACAATTGCAATGAGTAAATCATTAGGAGTGGTTATGACAATAATCAAAACTTTTCATAAGGTAATATTACGAAATTCAAACTGTTTCCTTGTGGCTAATTTTCATTTCATGAACTTCAATAGGTTTTTTGCACTAGTGCACAGAAGACCAATTTATGATTTAAATAAACTTCCGAAATCATCGAAAAAATTACTACTTCTCCAATCTTCGAGAGTAAATGGCCAGCATGGCCATGTTATGCATAAAATTAGCTGGAATCCATATTTGTCATGCTATTGGGTTTTGTCTGATGACTGATATTAACCAGAAATGCGGAAAGGAATCAAAGCAAAGGCGTCCGGATCATTGAAGTATGTTGTTTGAGTGTCGAACTACCGACATTAAGTACTTATTTGCCCCGGATTGGTAGATGCATCCGTGGTACAAATCTTTGAAGTTGTGAATTTAACCGGTCAAATTTTGGGAATTTCTACCCTGCTATTGACTGGAAACGTATTCAAGCAGAAAATCTTGAAAAACTCACATCTAGGTCGTTTAAAAATCAATCAGAAAAGTAACAGTTAACAATCTACAAATCTACTTAAGGCACAAATTGTCCGAAATAGTTTCAAAGAACACGAATTAGATGGATCGAGGGGTAGTTGAAGTTTAATGACTAATTAGCGCCAAATCTAGTATGTCCACATGCGAAGAGGGTGCACAGAAAACATAGCCAAAGCGACTAACATCCTAAGTGAATTCATTACAGTGAAATCTTTGTAAAGAGAGCTAGGTGCAAGTAAATAATGTAGTACAATGAAACCGTCCAGTGTTAGTTGCCGTATTGTTTCTGTCAATATTTTAGTTTAAGTAGATAGGTTTATCGTAATCAATCCTCGAGATAGAAGATTCCGGTTAACGTGGGTGTTGAGTTTCCTGTGTTCGGTGTGTGTGCTATTATTATCTGAAATCTAGAATGTGACCAAATAGCGAATCTCTTCTGTTTTTTGTTCGACATAGTTATAGAGAGTATAGATGGAAATAGTTATAAAATATACCACATTTTCTTCTCATTTCAATAGCACATTACAATTGTTATTACTCGGTGTAGGTGTGTGTGTGTGTATGTTTGTTAGTTTTCTCAAGTGTTGCGTGATTGTATCTTGCGACTGGTGTATTCAATTATTTAACATGGGCTAACTATCGGTGCTCCGTGTCGTGTTGCTTCTTTCGCTTGAGTATCTGTGTATGTGTGAGTGTCGGTTTAGAAATATATAGGTGGTTTAAGTTGCATCAATATTCATCATTATTGTGTTTAGCAGTGTTTCTCTCCTTTGCTCAATAACAGCGTGAATCCGAAGGTTTGCTTTAAGTACCGGCTTGGTATGTTTGTAACATGTTAATTTCGTTTAATTAGTTAATTCCTTTACCTACTTTTGTATTGTATCAAGTAGTTGCTTTTGAAATCCTTTCGTGTTTAAGTTTTAGATTCTCTTTACATATGTTCTGCATAATATCTAAGGGAGCTGCAATAGCAAAAAAAATATTTTGCAATTCTAAAAACAATGTGCTAAACAGAGTGTCGTTTGAAAAATGGCATTTTCTTATCTTCTATAGCTGGGTTGTAATAAAGGTAAAATAAAAAAAATATCTAAAACCTAGTTGCTACTTTATAATCTGTTCAATCAACATTTACAGCTGCTCGGGATGCATGGCGTAGAAACCGAATTTCACCGTCTTCCTTGAAGGTAGATTGTAAAGGACGGTTTCAGCAGTAAACTATATGACTGCCGAAGGGAATGTTTCGACAGTAAAAATCTAAACAATGTAACTGCCGGAGGAGGAATGTTCGATCTGTGTTCACAGTCAAAAATGTACAACTAACTGTATAAAACTACAACAATTCAGCGCGCATTTTTCGTGAGGCCATTATTGCGTTGTGGTGTTTTTTTTTTCGTTTGTTTATTTTTCAATTATTATTCTTTGTTTGTTTTGCTTCGCCAAAACGAAATGTTGGAATGTGATGGAAATCAAAGGGAACATTTTAATGTCAGAAAGATGCGTGTGGAATTTGATTTGATCAAATTTAACGCGCCACGTAACGCAATTGATTGGACCCTTGGGACTCGGAATTTTGATTCTCGTGTTTGAATAAAAACTTCTCTGTTTCTGGGTGTTAATCTGATGGTGGCTGCAGTTTCTCTCGTCACAAATGAGAACTTATCTGTACCAAAAAACAGTACGTGAAGTAGTTTAGAAAAAGTAGTTTCAGTAGTTTAACAGTCTATAATAGGTGTCTTGTCTACGCATGTATAAAAATAAATCGCTTTGTGTGTAGAAAATATGAGGCCATTTTTGATGAAGGTTCGTATTCGTTTGATGTGGGTTTTTATGCATATGTGTAGGTATATGGCTCTGCAGCTTTCTAAATGCTTCAAAGCCCGATAATCTATAGCAATTCCCTTATTATTTTTCACTTGAATTTCTTCCTAGCAGCTCTCGTTATCGCCCTGTCTCTCTTGTTTCGATTTCTTAAACAACAATATCACAATTGGTTGATTAACTTATTGCATGCCACTAACTGACTGCTGTGTCGCAGTCACGCTATCGGTCGAGTCTTTCCTCGTTAGACCCAAACTCCGTGAGGGTTCTTACTGGTAGGCACCGCATTTTCCAGCTGTCTCGGCGATCCGATCATCCTTCGGGTACTGCCGGGTTTCACCGAACCAACTGTGGAGGAAATCGAATAATAGAGAAAGATTTAGTATTCAGTAATTAACATGAAACATATGATTTTCGAGATCGTAGTGTGCGGTGCTCGAAAGGTAGAGGCCAAAGTTTTTCAGCTGTCATTTTTACCCTATTTTATTTTTCGTGACATTTAAAGTTATAATTATTATTGTGAATCATGAACCATTTCTTCAACCCAGTCTTTTCTTCAAGAAATTATGAAGCAATTGAATCCAATTGTGACGATGGCAGGGCACTTGAGGAGCAAGAAAAAATGGCGTCGTCTGGACCCTGTAACTTTCCGTCGAAAGGTGATTTAGGAAATTCAATTATATCATTTCAATGGCAGTGATTGACGCTTTGGGTGAGCATTTTCTTGAATGATTTTTTTTTGAGGGACAACAGCTAGGTTTTCAAGGCTTGCAATTTATTTACCGACGAACTAGGCTACGATGGCAGTTTGAAGCCCGTGTTGTGCATAACGAGAAAAAAATTATATTCCCCAAGTATTCCAACCTAAACAATAAATCCATATAAATTGAAATATGTAAATCAAGATGATTATAAACGCCAGTTAATAATTGTGACTTAGAGAGTGTTATAAATACCCCAACAAACATCGGTGTTGAATTAGAGCTTGTTCAAACAAATTTGGAGGAAGCTATTCTAGAAGAAACAGCTGAATAACTTCTCCAAATTTGCTTGAACAAGCTCTAATTCAACACCGATGTTTGTTGGGACGATATCCTATGTTGGAATGTTGCCCCATTTCGGAATTATCTCCAGAAACATGCAATTGCCCGAATTGAAACGGATTTTGCAAGCCAATTAGATAAAAAAATACCGTGCACGTCGAACAACTGTATCTGTCGGTCTGTCTATGATTTTACCACCCGAGACACAGTTGTATGGGTGATTCCCAGTTGTCTTCCGATCCATCTCATGGTCGCAGTCGGATTTTCCATGACGGCGCGCAAAATTCTCCGGCGATTTTCTTCTTGTTTCGATGACATCTCAATAATCATTGAACCGATTGTTATGACACATGTAAACAATTCACTCCAAACTAGTTATAACCAGATTTTTTACCCACGGACAAAAAAGTTACACACGCCTTAGTTCGACTATGAATGATTTCGCAAGAATAATTATCAAAAAATTTAGGTGTACCGTCCGGTTGGTGCACACCTATAGCCTACCTTTAGGCAAATTATAGCATTATAAATTAAAGAAATCCACAACTTAGTGTTTTGCTCATCCGCGATGGTTAACACTTTGTGTGATACTATTGTTTCACCTAAAGGGAATCAAAAAGATTAATGATCTAACAACAGGTTGAACATGCGGACGAGACGCCCCTGAATTCATGGTTGCCATGGAAACTAGTCTTGCGACAAATCAAAATTCTTAGGATTGCATAGGTAATTCAGCAATCAAGACAATGGTAAAAATACCCTCGAGGAACCTTGGCATTTGTTTTGAAAAAAAGTTGCCCATGAAAGTTGCAGTAAGACTGGCTCCTATTCTTCTTCTTTATTAGCGTTTTAAGCTTATTGCTTTCGCAATTAGCTTGTTGCTTGCTATCAACTTAGTGTTCCACTAAATGCACTTCCACAGTTATTAATTGAGAGCTTTCGATGCCAGTTACCATTTTTGCATTAGTATGATTGTGTGGCAAGTAAAATCATACGCTATGCTCAGGGAGTCGAGAAATTTTCCTTAACGAAAAATTCCTAGACCAGACCGGGATTCGAACCCAGCCACCTCCAGCATGGTGTTGCTTTGTAGCCGCGCCTTTACCGACTGAGCTAAGGGAGGACCCTGTGGCTGTGACCCTGACTGGCTCCTATGGCTACCATAAATTAGCCTCATTTACGGGGCTTTTGAAACCTGCTGCGGGGTAACTGTGTGACTTATGATTTTTATGGCCATTGTCTTGATCTCTGATGAACTGCCCGGAAAATTCTACAAATTTAGGTATGCCTGTAAACAAGTTTCTGTTGAAAACATAAGTTGATCACTTCTACGGGGCTTCCACAACCTGCTAAGGGTAATCGAGTGACCCATGACTTGGTTGATATCACCACGTACTCATTAATTTCAATCAAGAAAATATATCATTTTCGCCGCGGAAATTCGTCCGAGGTTCACTAGAGATTTAAGAGAACCAAATAATAAGCAGAACGAAAAGAAACAGTTGATGGCTTACATAATGCGCTGCACTATTTGTCCCAAAACGCTTCATGCAAACGAAATAGAAAACACGTCCACACACCGTTAATGAGTGGGTGCGATAATATTAATACTTATTTCTTCCTCTTCTATTCTTAAGCCAAATATAAGACTTAAGCGCTACAAATGTTGCTATCTTATCTTAAAATTTAGTTTTTAGACCCGAGTTACAATAAAAATAGGGAAACTGCCCCCATATTAATCTCATTGTTCCTAAGGAGTGTATCGAATATAAGCTATCCACATACATTTGCGTTGTACGCATGTATTTGTGATGGTTTTTTATGCTCTGAACACTGCATGCTGTGCGTTTGACTGTCAGCTTTCTTTTGTTTACTTGTTTGTGCGGTTCAAATTCTGCGTTTTCAAAATGTCGCGTATTGAAAAGGAAGTGAAAATTAAGGTTCTGGACACATGGCTAAGTGAGAAGGGTATTACTATGCGAAAATTGGCGAAGCGGTTTGGAATTCATCATGCGAGTGTTAAAACCATCATTAATAAGTTTGGGGAACACTATTCTTTGGATGAGCTACCAGGAAGAGGCAGAAAACCCGGTTCTTCCAACCCGAAACTGGAGCAGAAAGTGGTATCTCTAATCATGAAGAACAAATCAATGTCAATACGTGATTTGGCCAAAAAAGCAGGAACGAGTGTCGGAATGATCCAGCGTATCAAGAGGCGAAACCACCTGAAGACCTACAAGAAGCAGAAAATCTCGAAACAAAGTAAACAGAAGAAGCGAGCAGCAACAAGGGCCCGGAAATTGTATTCGCGTCTTTTGCAGCGTCCGGATGCATGCGTTTTGATGGACGATGAGACCTATGTAAAGGAGGACTCAAAAACCCTTCCAGGTCCACAATACTTTACTGCCGTCGTTGGGGAGGATGTGAGCGATTCGGAGTGGAGAAATTCGGTCGAAAGGTACTGGTATGGCAAGCAATATGTTCCTGTGGTTTGAAGTCAACCATTTTTTACATTACCGGAACTATAAATGCGGAAATCTATCGATCTCAGTGTCTCCAGAAGAGATTGTTGCCTTTATATAAGAAGCATAGTACACCTCCACTGTTTTGGACGGATTTAGCGTCGGCTCACTATGCCAAAACCACTCTCAATTGGCTTGCGGAAAAGGGTATAGATTTCGTTGAGAAAAATAACAATCCACCAAATTGCCATCAGCTTCGACCCATCGAACGTTACTGGGCAATCGTGAAGAGGGTCTTCAAGAAGACTGGTAAGGCAGCTGGGAACATGCAGGAGTTCAAAAAAATTTGGGCTCAAGCGTCCAAAAAAAGCGATGCAACACTTGTCCGGAACTTGATGAAGAGCATTCGATCCAAAGTTCGAAAATTCGTGAAGGAATAACTTAAATTTCATCCGGTCTTCATTATGTTCAAGTTTAACCTCGTACAATAAAGGATCAATTTTTTGTATGAATAAAACATCGGTTTTCAACCAAATTTGAAAGAAAGTTTGTGGATAGCTTATTTTCGATACACTCCTTGTATTCATCCTACGATGAATCAAACAATTGGGCAGTTGAAGGATCGGTTTCGTTTTCTAATAATGTTTGCTTACGTTAAATAACTACAACAAACATTACTAACTAATTCTGTCACGTGTATATCGTTTTATTTCAAGTAGGATGAATTGCATAGTGATGAGATTAATATAGGTACATCCTCCCTATAACGTGAGAAAATAAGTTAGATTAGCCTCCTGAGTTCCGGACCAAATTTCGCCCCAAAAATAAGTAGGTATTGTCTAAATAAGTACATAAGAACTTACACGTAATTATAAATGGAGAAATCAACCACTAGACGTAAGATAACTATTGTTCAAATTCGAATTTCACCCGCTGCTTCTATCTTAGAATTCGAACATTCTCTTAAGGAATCCCGACCCAGGACATTCGCTTTAGTTTGGACTTGACACTGGTCTCGAGTAATCGCGAACAAGGACCTTCGAAAGAGTCAGGACAGGTGGTTGAAAGTAGAGCGAAGTCTCCAGAAACTGGAAAATAAGCTTCAAAAACTCAACCCCGAACGAGGGGAAGAAAGTTGGCTTTGAAAACGGCAGTTGAACATTATGTTGAATTCTTATAAATTGCCATGAAATCCTGCAAATGTTCATAGCCGCAAGACTGGTTTCCATTTGTACCATAAATTGGTCACTATTACGGGGCTTCTGAAACCAGCTTCGGGGTAACCATGTGACTCATGGGTAGCTTTACCAATGCAAAGACGGTGTTATTTTAGAAAGAAATTCGTAGAGTATGAAGCTTGAAAAACCAATCGAACAATCAGTGAATAGTACATGGGGAGTATTGTTATGTATATTGTTTAATTTTAACTACCAACTGCGAAAATCATTATCACCCCTCGGATATGTGATCTGGTCGCGATGGGTAGGACTACGCCGATGGTATCCTAAGACATATCCTGTCGTGGCAGTATCATATGTAGACTATTTTATTTAATATCGCGTCACATATCTGGCATTTATGCACTGGTTTTACAGATGTGACCCAACGGACGTCCTGTCATGAAGCCTTGAATGAAATTGCCTTCAATAGCTTCCTATGCGTTTCATGAGATGATGTGCCGTAGCCACGCTTAAATCGAAATCTAGCTAGACAGGTATATAATGATAGACAATGTGTTCAAGATTATACAAGATTTATTATTAGTAAAAGACAAACAAAATAATAATAATCGAAAAAAACGTCAAACATTAACAAAGCGCAAGAAAATCCGGTCCGGTTTTAATTTGTCTTGTAGCTAAACTTAATAAAAGGATATGGTCTATATGATTATTCCAATCGGTTCAGGATCTCCAAAAACGACATTTGAGCTTCCGGTAACACTTTGCCCTGGTAGTACAGGGATCTTTGTCCGTTTTCTCTGGTCGTAAACGTTCTTGTTGGTCCATACTGAGCATGTGAGTTCCCGAGCGGGGTAAAGATTGTCGGGTTCGCAGACGACATCACCCTGGAGATATGTGGTGAATCCATCGAGGAGGTCGAGTTAACGGCCTCACACTCCATTGGCATTGTGGAGAGATGGATGAGCTCCAGGCAATTGGAGCTAGCCCACCATAAGACCGAGGTCACGGTGGTGAACAAACGGAAATCGGAGCAACATGCGACGATTAGTGCAGGTAACTGCACAGTAGAATCGAAGAGGTTCTTGAGGTATCTTGGGGTTATGAACGACGATAAGCTGTCCTTTGTCAGTCACGTCGATTACGCTTGCAAGAAAGCCTCTATGGCTATATCGGCATTATCCCGCATGATGTAGAATAGCTCGGCGGTGCAAGGGAGTAAGCGTAAACTCCTGGCCAGCGTCGCCCTGTCCATACTTAGGTACGGCGGGCCGGCATGGATCACCGCCTTGAGTACCAAGAGCTACGCAAGTAAGCTAGAGAGTGCACACAGGCTTATGTGCCTAAGAGTGGTGAGTGCATTCCGAGCGGTATCACGCGACGCGGTCTGCGTCCTAGCGGGGATGATGCCAATAGACATTGTCATAAAAGAGGACGTAGAGTGCTTCGAGCAACGTGGAACAAGAGGTATTCGGAAGACCACTAGAGCCGCATCCATGGTTAAGTGGCAAAGGGAATGGAACAACTCCACCAAAGGTCGGTGGACCCACCGACTAATCCCGGAATTAACCGGGTGCGTCGGTAGGCGACACGGTGAAGTGAACTTCCACTTAACGCAGATATTGTCTGGCCACGGCTGTTTTAGACAATACCTGCACAAATATGGGCATGCACAGTCCTCCGCATGCAGCGAGTGCGCGGGAGTTGAGGAAACTGCGGAACATGTGTTCTTCGGATGTCCTCGCTTTGACGGCGCGAGATCCGGCATGATTGCCGTAAGCGGTCACGACACGACTCCGGATAACTTGGTCCAGAGGATGTGCCAGGACCGGGACGCGGTATGCGTAGCAGCCTTCTAGATCGTCCTCAATCTCCAACAAAAATGGCGAAACGACCAAAGGCCGAAGTAGTTAGACATAGTGGGTGCTTAACAAGCACAATAGCCCCTTCCCCGAAGTAATACCGCAAGGTGGTCCCGGGGAGGGTCTAGGGCTTAAGGCACGGGTGGGTTTTTAGTGGGTCGAGGAGTTGGCACCCTCATCCCCACACCCTGAGTTCTTCAGGTGTCCGGTAAAAAAAAAAAAAAAAAAAAATACCGAGCATCACGAAGCATGGAAATCAAACTTTCGTCAAGCTTGCGTCCATCTCCGGTAGCGCTAAACATCACCGATACCGATGCTTTCGTACTGTTCATTACCCGTTCTGGATATTTGCAGCCACGTCTGGTTATAACCTTCCTTTTCCCTGGGTCATCACATAGATTGGTTTCGTCATGGTTCACAATATTCGAAGGTGATACATCTTGGAGCTCAACCTATAATCTGTCAAAGTAGTCGTTGATGATATTGTGTGAAACAGCAGATCGATTCCGTTTAATATTCTGACACATCCTGTACGATAACTCTTGCTTATGCCTTTTCAAAAAAGAATAAACAAAATCCGGTCTTGGTAAGTTCCCTTTGAAGGTTGAAATGTTCTTTCCCATTCTATTCAAATACTCTTTAACAATGAGGCGTAACATCCGAGTGTTAATAAGATATCCCCATTCAGATGATAGTTTCTACAAGCAATCTACAAGCAAATTTTCATCTAATGCAGTCAAGCCCGTTTGTCCGCCGAGGTTTGATAAAGTTTCCTTTCTTGGCATGCCGGTAAATCACGGAATAGCTGATGCCATACTGCACAGCCAATTGGCGAAAGGACATTTTTTTTTATTAACAACATCCCCAACGGCCTGTTTCAGAATCTGAGGATCGAGTCTTTTGTACGATTTCAGCCCTTTCGATTTGTAGTTTTTGAGCATTGTTTTTCTGAAAATACGGGAGAACCTTTTTTTTTGTCAACTGAGCAAAAATAATAAATTCAGAAATAAAGTTTTGCATAGAATTTGACACAAGCTTCATCAACGCAATTGTTTCTATTCGCCCCGTCAAAGTGAGAATAGGGACAAAGTATGAAAAATAAGTGATGATTTGATAAGTACCTGGTGCTGATTCAAATTTCCACCGTAGAAGTTTAGATTATTAAATTACCGAACTGTAACATACACGGAGAGGGTATAAATCGACTGAACGCGGCTTACACAGGTGAAGTTTTCAAGCATACGATAACACTCGTAACTTGTAGCTCAACTTTGCGAATTTAAAAAAAATGACAGCAGTGCTGCCACCCAAACGTTGCTTGGTGGAAATTTGTAAGAAGCTAACTGACAGGAAAAAAAAATTAGAGATGCTGTTTCAAAATTATCCCCGTGCAGCAAAAAACATAAGAATGGGAAGTTTTGTTTCTATTCATCCCACTGTTTCTATTCGCCCCGTTTTACGGTATTAGGGGAAACCTTTTTTGTTTTCCCAGGAGAAATTTTACCAAAACTAGGAACGTGGCACCAGGCTTATTTTGTTATGTCTCTCTTCAAAGAGCCAATAAGAATACCACACTTCATTACAATAGTATACAAACAATCTTATAACGGCTTCATTCTCGATAATTTTATAATAACAGATAGGGAATAGGCGTGATGAAGCTTTACTCTGCCACCGAAAAGTGAATCTTATAGCTGACCACGACTCAAATAATTATTGTTTGGCTCCACATGCATGTAAGACTTTGAAGACTTAGAGATTAGTATTAGACAAATAAAAAGTATGCATTGGTGATTTTCAGAGCACCTAAGAACTAGCCATCAATTAACTAAATTATAAACGATTGATGCAGTTACGAAGACACAATGAAATAAAAACAAAATTGAATGATGTAAAACACATGAAAAGAATAAGGCGAACAAAAAGATAAATGTATCAGAATAGTTAAAAAGAAACGACACCATACAAAACAGTGGACATGAACATAATTGAGAGAAAGGGAAAGCAAACTTGAAAATGTAACACCTTTTGAGGCAGTGTCAACAGCGTCTCTATGGACGACTTGATCCGGACAGACAATTGAATAAACAGACGAAAGGACTCAAAATTCTCAAACGTGGCTCGTTGCAACAGCGTCTTCTTGGACGAAATGTCCCATGTGCGGCTGGCAAAATGATTCGAAAGGATTTACGCAACGATATCATCAAAGGCCTGGCGTAGAGGTTTCTACTCTATTCAGAGTCCCGCCAGTAAACTATAAAAAAAATCCACTCTTTAGATAGTGGCTATTCATAAACCATGTAGACTTTTCTGGGGGGAGGGGGAGGTTTGATCAAAGTTTACGCTCCATACAAAATTTCAAAAAAATGTATGGAGAAAAGTCTACGAGGGGGAGGGGGGGGGTCGGTCTGAGATTTTCAAAAACGAGTCTACGTGGTTTATGAACAGGCCCATACTAAGCTCTTCCAAAACCAATTTCTCGAAAATGTGGTGAAAGCGACAAAAGTCTTAGATAAAAGAGACATTAAATGTCTAGAAATTTTCTCTATTTATAGACTGTTCCAGAAAGTATAAGCACACTTTCAAAATAACAAAAAAGTCATGTTTTTTTAGTTTTAAAAATTTTATTTGGCAAATGATATTTGTATTTGTGTTTTTATATGATATTTTACTCTCGTTTAATCAAAATATATAATCATAGCCAAGACTCCTAATTTTTCCTCGAACATGACCCATTAGCTTCTGCACAGTGGTACTTCCCACCATTTTGACCACTTTTGGCCAATCTTTTTTAATTTTTTGGATGTCGTCCGCTGGTTTTATGAATTTTCGAAGCTTTGCTTTGGTTAAAGCCCAAAATGTCTCGATTTGCCGTGCCTCCGGGCAGTTCGGCGGATTCATGTCTTTCGGCACGAAACATACATTTTGACTTTTGTACCATTCTAAAGTGTCCTTTGCGTAATGACATGACACCAAATCAGGCCAAAACACTACTTGACCTTCGTGCTGCCTGATCACCGGCAATAATCGCTTCTGGAGACATTCCTTAACGTATTTGTGTTCAGTCTCCGTTGTGTTGTTCGGACTAGATGTTTTACCACACTCGCATATTGCCTGCCAAACCATAACCTTCTTACCGAATTTTTCGGTAAAAATTGTCGGGGATGTCTTTGTCTTCGCTTACAGTATAGAATTGTGGTCCGGGAAGCGTTTTGTAATCTAGTTTCACATACGTTTCATCGTCCATTATTATACACCCAGAATTTCTACACAATAACGAATCGTAGAGTTTGCGGGCCCGTGGTTCAACGGACGCGGCCTGTTTTGGGTTCCTTTTGGGTTTTTCTGCAACATCCCGAACGGAAGTCACTGGTTTTCGCTTGTAGGCATCCCTGATCTTTTTATCGATATCCGAACTAACAGGACCGGATTTCCGACCACTCTTCGGCGCATCTTCAAACGTACACTGTTTTCTATATTTTCGAATCGCAGATCGTACCGCTCTGACGCTTACATCCTCTTCCTTGGCCAATTTTCTCAAGGAGAGTCTGCTCACAGTGCACCGTTTGTGCACGATACTTTTTCGTTGTTCCGGAGTAAGACCGCGCATTTTGATAGGTAACACAAAACTGAGCACTTTTTTGATGCTATGTCATTCAGAAATGCGCAAACAAAAGGACGCAGCCAAAACATGTTGAAATATTTCATTATATTCAAAGTGGCCATTAAAATAAGGTTTGCTTATACTTTCTGGAACAGTCGTTATATTAAAAGTTTGTTGAATTGATTTAACGTTTACGAGAGATCGTCATTTGAAGAGCTTAGTGCCGTGTACATATAATCAAGGTATACCTGTAAATAGTGCGGAAGTCATAAATGCAACTGCAATAATTTCCTAGTTTTCACAAAACAATATCCCCACCCACACCCCGGTACTCACCTTCCAGCAGATGTCGCACCTCATCGGCCGGTGCCACCGCCAGGCTCTGCAGGTTGACTTCCTTCATCTCGTGCACCAGCTGTTCGACCTGTTTCTTCTTCTCCGCAATGTTGCTCTCGATGCCGGCCACCTCGCTCTTCAGCTTGTCGGTTGCCTTGCTCGCGTGGTCCGTGCTCTGGATGGCCAGATCAATCTCCAGTTGAATCCTGTCAACTTCAGACATTAGATGGCGTTCTAACTGTGCACGATTAGAGTCATACTGTCGGCAATACTTGCGCTGCTCAACCTGGATGTCGTCCATCAGCAGGCGGATCTTGTTCTTGCACTGCAGCAGTTCCGTCTCGCAGTTGGCCAGCTTCGAGCGAAGCAGGGTGATCTCCGATTTGAGAGTCTTCTCCTGCTGTCGCACGAGCTCGCCTTCCTCCTCGACGTACTGGAGCGTTTGCAGCTGCTCGCTGCCCTGCCGGTAGACCTGGTCCGTTTTGTTGATCTCCTGCGTGATGGCTTCGAGCTTCTCCTGCTGCTCGCGGCCCTTGCTCTCCAGGTACTGGATCTCCGAGTCGAACTGTGTGTGGAAAAGCGGAAGGAAAAAGGGGTCGATTACAATTGG
Organism: Aedes koreicus; assembly: GCA_024533555.2. Taxonomy (NCBI): domain Eukaryota; kingdom Metazoa; phylum Arthropoda; class Insecta; order Diptera; family Culicidae; genus Aedes; species Aedes koreicus. Next base: position 20,178 of record JAHHFK020005933.1, on the reverse strand, counting down.
TGAAGCGATTAGTTCCGAACAATTACATGGCAATGATTAGTGTTATTACCTGACGTCGGTAAAGCAGAAAAGGTTAAACGGAAACATTATTGTAAATATAAAAACGGAAAAGTTGCGTGTGATCATTCCTATAGTTGTGTTATATATCTTTCGAAAACATTTCAAATGGCAGTCAACTAAATGTGAGGCAGGTTGTGCCGAATATTGGTCTAGTAAATATTTCAACTTCTAACAATGAAAAACAAGGATTTTCCCTAGTCAGGATTCATTGACCTACAACTCGAACAAAGAAATGCCAACAGAGCGCGGTGCCCCTGAATTTATTCCCAATAACATATTCAATGCATACTTTTCCAAGTCCACCGAGCGTTCCGCCGAACGAATGTGCCACATGCCATGAATAATAAGGTTAAAGCTTGTTTTATTTTCTTTGGCTTCTTTCCGATCAGCATAATGCGATATGAAGGGCGTGTGTGACACGCGTCTTTTAACGCTCGGTTTCGATTTTTGTCTGCTTCCGTTCCGGGAGTGAGAAGCGGGTGGCTGGTTAGAATGTCAAACCTCGCTCCAGGACCAGGCATCATCCGCGTTGTTTCCGTTTTCGGTTGATGCTATCACATTTGATGCGTGCGTTCTCGAGCATAGCGTGAAACGATCATCGGATGAGACACCCCCGCCGGTCCAGGAACGGCCACCAGGCATCGCCAACAAGTGAGAAATAGCATTTTCACGCCTCGACAAATAGATTTCCCGAGTTATTCGCTAACGTTGCTTCTGGTTGGCCTTTTATGAACACGGTCGCAGGGTAGCACCTAGTATTGAGTTTTATTTGCGGAGAATCGTTCTGAAGAAGGTTCACCATGCACAAATTTAAGACATGTTACACTTCGGAGTGTCTAATGTTATTTCACTTGCGGACAACTCAAGCTGATACGGGACGAAAGGTTATTTTTGCTTTCTTGTAATTATTTCTAGGGCTTATTACGGTTGTCACATCACCTCACTGTTTTTATGCTATTACTGATATCACCGTAATCAACCGTGGTGAAAGTGATAGTGAAAGGAAAAATCGTAGTAGCCCTCCGAAAAAAACACGATTTGCGTCACTTTTTCGTTGGCGTGATGGTTCCGTGGAAACCATAATAACTCCTAGTTCATTAGAATGGTCACCTCGGATGAACTCTTTCCTGTTTTTCCACTTGGCTGACATTCGAAATAAGGTTTTTTTTGTTTTCACTTCGTTTTGACAGTGAAGTGAAAACCGTAATAAGCCTCACTACCAGGGATTTTAGAAATCCTCATCATGGTTTCTAGTGGACCCGTCCCGAATTCCCTTAATGTATCTGACTTGCTATTTTCGTGTTTATTATCATGGAGTATGTCACATGTTTGCTATTTTTTGGAGATTGTAGGTTAGGAAAAAGTTTCTTCAAATTTAAACTGCTTTTTACAAAATGATATCGAATTTATGTAATTATTATTTTAAAGTTGGCAGTATACTTAAATTGATAAGTCTCTTTATTTGTATAGAGATGTTTTCAATGATGACTTCAAGCTATATTCAAATCATTTGTGAGAGGAGATGTGTGATGAAATGCTAGAAGAAATCCACGTTTTTAGAAGTTTAACTCACAAATGAGTTGGTCAAATCGGACGTGCGATAAGAAGAATGGGATTTTTCACTGAACAGACCATCGCCGGTATAGCCATAGATGGCGAAGGCTATCCGCCAACGCAACTAAATGGTTGATAGGAATGCAAAAGAATCCACTCTGTTGATTCCTTCGACCTTCTTTGGTAACGGTCGAGGGCATAGGCGTCTGTAGGTTTTTTTTTCCAAGCAACCACAAGTTTGACATTTTATCACTTGTGACCTCGCGTAACATGAAACTTAAATGAATTCCGAATAAGTTTAATCGAAACCCACGTGAGAATCACTTCGTGCAGTTTCAATTCTGTTGATGTGAGATGCGAGATCGCGTGTCAGAAATTATACCAAATGGAAAACGAGAGAATATCATATTCAGCTAAGCTTCCTTTTTACCGAATGCAAATTGCCGGGTCTTTCGTTTAACACCTGCCATAAGATTTTGTACAGTCTCCTCGTCCACTTTATTCGCCGCAGAACGCCAGTTTGCCTTGAACTGTTTCTCGCTCACAACAGCTTTTTGAGTCTTCTTAAGGTTCCGCTTGACGATGGCCCAATTTTGTTCGATTGGGCGGAGCTCTGGCGTGTTGGGAGAGTTCTTGTCCTTGGGCACCACTTGAACGTTGTTGACAGCATACCACTCCATGTCCTTTTTTCTGTAATGGCAAGATGCCAAATCCGGCGAAAATAGAACGGAACAATTGTGTCGCTTCAGGAAAGGCAGTAGACGTATTTGTAGGCACTCTCTCAGATAAATTTCCTGGTTGACGGTTCCGGTCGAAAGGTAAACGTTGCTCTTCAAGCCACAGGTACAGATGACACCAGATATTTCTTCGCGAACTTCGACAGTTTAATGTGCTTGAAAATATCTGCCACCTTTCCCCGTCCGGTTGCCGTATAAAATTCCTGTCCAGGAAGCTGTTTAAAGTTTGCCTTGACGTACGTTTCATCGTCCTGTACCACGCAATCAAACTTCGTCAGCATCGTCGTGTACAACTTTCGCGATCGTGCTTTGGCCGACGTGTTGCGTTTATCGTCGCGATTTGGAGTCACCACTTTCTTGTAAGTCGACAGTCCAGCTCGTTTTTTAGCTCTATCCACGGTTGAAGGCGCCACTCCCAGCTTCTTTGCGACATCTCGGACGGAGAAGTTGGGGCTCCGCTCGAAACAGCGGGCAACTCTTTTTGTCGTCGCTGTGGCCTCCGGCTTTCGATTTTCCCCCGATCCAGCTTTCCTGGCTGTCGACAAACGTTCATCGAACACTTTTAATACGTTGGTAACAGTTGATTTAGCCACATTCAACAATTTCGCCAACTTGGCGTGAAAGTAGTTTGGATTTTCGCCATGCACGTGCAAAATTTTGATGCGTTGCCGCTCTTCTTTCTTTTGGTACTTGCGATCAACGGGGAGATATACAGCACGAAGTGCGTACTGGAAGTAGCGGCTTTCATTGAAAAATCCCACCCGAAGGACCGATATCGTGTTCTTGCTAGATCGTGTTCTTGCCTTTGCACATCACGCGAAGCGGTCGCAGGAGGAGATGCAGCGTTTGAGGATCCCAGTCGTTTCCAAAAACGCCAAACCCTCAACGTGCCCAACCTGCGCGGAATTGTAAATTTCTGGGCGAACCTGAACCGGGGGATCTATTTGAATATTTCGTGGCGAAACCGAAAAGCAACTGATCAATAAGGCGACCAGAGAGTTGAAGAATATGCCAAAATCTTTATTTTCGACGGCTAAGGCCACAGTTCCGGACAAATTAAGGAATTAATACAAGAATCAATTAAAATTTGTCCATTTCAAAATTGCCTCTTTTTTAACCGCTATGCCGCCAACTCAATAAAAATAATAATAATGTACTTTGAATAATCCAATGTGTTGCAAGTAACTCGGTTCAACTGAGTTACTTGAACGACAACTGAGCCCACCGAAAAAATAACAAACCAGCATAAGAATTCCAAATGGTTTTATCATACGGTGTACTGTCGATTGCAGAAGTAAACAATACATAAATAAACGCCCAAAACATGATTAAATCACGCCATGAGTTGTAGCCCACAACCTGCACACGCCATTATCCACCCACTGCTGGGCGCATCAACGTCGGTGGTAATTCATTTTATCTCATCTCCTCCTCGGATCGTTTTCCATATTTACGCCTTTCGCATTCACTATCTGCCAAGCAAAAGCGAGCAACCGAAGGCAAACCCAACTGGAACGACAGGCGGTGGTAAATATGGTGGTAGAACGACGCTGAAGACGACGACGACGTCCTTGGGATCCTTGGCACCGGTGGAAAACGGGCGAGCAACCAATGACGAAGGTTCTCCGTCCTCCCACGAGCGCTCTCGTTCGCGCATTTTTTTTTTTCCAAATGAAGGAAAACAAATTGGGGATGTAGAGTTAAATTTGTTTGAAAAAAAAAACAATTTATCTGAGCAGATATTTTATATCCAAACAAGGTGCGAGAAGCCAAAGTGTAATGATGCCGTCACGGCGAAGAGCAAAGAATAATAAACCGCGTGAGGATGAAGCTGTTTACTTTGCAATGGAGTGTATTACCACCACCTTTCCGGTCGTTGTTGGATCGGTTCGGTTGCGTTTGCGTTTGGGGTGAACCGGCAGGTTGTCGCCTTTTCGCGGCAACTCTTTATTTTTCACTTTCCCGTGGGGACGTGGGGATAATCGGAAGGGAGAGGCCTATAAATTTTGCACAGTGATTGGGTACGGCACCAAATCCGACAAAGGAAAGGGATTAATTATAGATGTCAAACACATCTTAAACAAGTGCTAAACATCTCTCTGCCCTCCCGGGTTAACGACTATGTGAATACCACCGATAACGGTTGATGGGACAATTTTGGGTAAATGGGCCGTGACTTTGTTCTGGCTCTGGGTGAATGGCTTTTGATTGCGATTGTTAGCTAAATTACCAGGTAGTTTTCAGATGGATGTTTACGTGGGAGGAAGCAATTGGGAAATAATAGCATCTGTTATGCAGATTGTGCTATGATTGATGGTTCGGTTGAAGGAGATGCGGTTGGAAATTGGAAGGTTTCATTGCTAAGGAATATGGCTGGTCGGTGGAGATTTTCTCGCATTCAACGAAGTGGAAACAGATCGATTTAAATGCAAATTGATGGATTACAACTTGGATCGCTTTGTTTCGCTTCCAGAAGATAAAGTGAGATGAGCTGCTTATGCACAAAAGAGCCAGGATTATTATGAATTTGTGCATAATTGAAAACAACAAAATATAGAGCTGTCTGAGCTTTGGAAATGTTCAAATTTGGCTATTCAATTCAGGATAGTGGAAATATGTTTGAGAGCATACACAGTTTGAAAGAAACATGTATTTTTCTGCGTTATCAAATGCACATAAAGGGAATGCTAGATTTGGCAGAAATTAATGGGATGTTTGATATAAATTTAAGCAAGATTACGCCTGAAACTATTCTGTTGTATGGAAGACTGCAAACAATATCGTTGTTTTCGCTTGCTTCAGCTTGAAATTAAACGAGAGAAAATTTTATTTAATAAGTTTGTTTTTGTTTCTTATTTGTAATAAGGTTCAAACTCTAGATTCAAAAGATTCAAAGGATTGCTAATGATTTTCAATATTTCCTGTAAAAAGCTAAAAAGCGATGCAAGTGAATGCATTTGGTCTCTTCGGGAATTTTATAACCATCTAAAAATAATCTTATCTTAGTTGAGCGATGTAGTAAGAGGATGGCAAGATTGGCGTCTGCCAAACTTTTTCCATTTAGTTTCAGGAATTTATTGGGCCAATCAAAGAAGACACTTATCACTGCCTAGTCGAGCAGAATTGCGCATTGCAGAAGTCGACTGAATCTGATCGAGTCGACAACCGAACTTGATTGTCAACTGTCATGTTGATTTTTTTTCTAAATGTCATTCAAATATTACATCATGCAACAATTCAGGACTTCTATCAATTTAGCTGTCATTTTTGACATTCGAAAAACAAATGTTTAAATTTTTCAGTCTAGTTTCGTGAATTACATTATTGCTTTTAAAATAGGAAATTAGACGTCGCAGAGAGCTTAGAAATAATCAAACAACAGAACACAAATCTACTAAACAAAGAGCAAGGTAATGGGTACACATGGCTCTTTAACTTAATACCTAAACGACAACAAAGCCGACGCAGTGGAGCACCCGCTGCTACAAAATAATAAGGTTAGATATAAGGAAAAGGCGACGTAGATATCAAGCATAATATTTGTTTTTTTTTTACTCAGGATAGGTTAGGTAAAAAATGTTAGCCGTAGGTACAAGTGTTTGTATTTGGAAAATAGGATAAGTACGGCACGTGGCGAAGGTTTTCTTTCAGTCGAATACACGACACTGAAAAAGTCCGCACATTGTAGACGAAATACGCGTATCTGTCAAGATAAGCAATAAAGGTAGTTGGAATTAAATGTAAATTACTAATCATGCTTCTCATTTTCTAGTTACAGGTATTCCACTAGACAGCTCACACTTTTCAGGATTCATTATTTCTGCCAAATCTACAATAGATCAAATTACTGGTCGCAGTGGTTTATGTCCCGAAAAAAAAAGAATATTGTAATCCGTTTGTAAAGAACTTCGTCAAAATACAATCTTCATTTTTAAAAACAAAAAAAAAGTAACATAACCATACAAGAAATAGTCAACACAAAACAATCCGTTTTATAACAATAAAACCATCGTCAGTTACAATCTTCATAAATCATTAAAAATGAATCGCTTACTTTTAACGTTAGCATACAATTTTAACGTGTGAAATACATAGTCTTTAAAATTCTGAAAGTGTATAATGAGTTTTGTGAAGCACATGTCAAGAAATTTGGTGTTCTTATTTCATCCGCGTTTTTAGTATTATATCTATGAATATCACTTCCTCTTTCAATTCGATCACACAAATATCGAGGCAGCAAACCATTAACTACTTTAAAAATGAACACCATAGTCAAATATATAATTCTCTGCTTCACCGATAACCATTGCAACGCGTCTAACATAAAAGTCGAGGAAGTGAACCTGTTACATCTTAAAATCAAACGCATTATTTTATTCTGCAAACGCTGTAACCTCAATATTTGTGTTTGATTGGCCAAAAATAAAATGGTAGGGCAGAAGTCCAAATGAGGAGAGATGATTGATTTGTATAGTTGTAGTTTACTGCAAGTAGTTGAATCGTTTTTCAATCGGCATAGAATTCCATACTTCTTCGCAATTTTCTTGATGACATTGTCAAAGTGAGCGTTGTACTTTAGCTTGTCATCAATAATCACCCCAAGATATTTAATCTCCCGAATGCCTCATCATCAATCGTAACTGAGACATCCTCATTTACTCGATTCTGTGAAATTACCATACATTTAGTTTTCCTTAGATTCAATTTCACATGCTTACATTTCAACCATCTACTTAGAAACCGCAAATCTTCGTTCAAATAGGAAACGGCTTCATTTAAATCCTTAGCTGCAATGAATAACACTGTGTCATCTGCAAACAGATTAATGTCAAAATATCGTAAAACACGTCGCATGTCATTAATATACATAATAAACAAAAGGGGCCCTAATACACTTCACTGGGGCACTCCGAGATGGGGGGAATTCACGGGACTGGAAACAGAATCATTAAAAACAGTCCGTTGAGTTCTGTCAGACAAATAGCTTTCAAACCATCTGTATGCAGTACTCGAAATTCCAAAGCGAAAAAATTAAGCTAAATGCTTCAAATAATTCGAACTATTATTATCACGTCAATTAATATTAAAGTCACCAGCCAATATATTTAATTTACTCGAATCAAGAAATACCTCAAGCCAGTCCTCTAAAATTTCAACAAAACGCTGGTCACTAGAATTGGGAGAATGAAACAAAACACCATAATAACCCATCTTCATACCACGTAGAACTGTTATGCCCAAGAACCAGCTACCATCAACCACTTCGTTGAGGCGAAGATTGAATTGAACTGATTATTTGACGTAAATAGCAACACCGCCAGTATGTCTAGAATGTGATAAACAAGCATTAACATTATATCCCGGAATGCAATACTGATCAAAGGCTTCAATTTCAACAATGTGAGTTTCTGCTAATAAAACCAAAAGTGGACGTTTTTCTTCAACAATCTGCCGTAATGCTACGTAGTTTGTTGACAACCCCGCAATATTAAAATACAAAAAATCGAATTGATTACCGTTCTTCCTGGAACATGGTTGCTATTTATTGAAACGTAAGTTGCTGTTCTTTTGATCTAAAATTCTCTTATACACCAAACATTGAGAGCTAAATGCGGCATGGTTGACGTCCAAGTTCATTTTAAGTTCTTTATTCATTTTCAAACAATTTGCATCATTTCAATACAGTAGACGTGCACTCCGATGTCTTGTGTTTTTAGCTACACCTAGAGCACGTATCATAGTTTTTGCAATCCATGCTCCTGTGTCCAATGTATGTATGTATGTAAGGTAGCCACCATCCCTTCTAAGACCTTGTCATGTATGCAGCTCCACTTAATAGCAAGATCGAATTGAGTTACCGGGTTGCATTCACATTAACGCTGTATGAAGGGCCAAAAACGGTGGGGCGGACCCGTAAGCAGAGACACTTACGCGAAACCCGCGGGAACATAAGATTCTCCTTCCAACGATACGATCCAACAAATCGAATAACCCAATTCGCAATACTTATTAAGCTTTCTACGGGATGGCTTGTTAAGAAGGGCGCGTCACTCTCACTGAAACTGTTGGAGTAGAATTCACAGCATCACAATCGAATCGGTAGGATAAAGAAAATGATACTGTTTGTTCCCTCCTAGACGCCGGTTGTCATACCACTCCATTGTCCAATTCCAGCTTGAGTGATACCCTGATGCTCCCTCCCTTCCCAATATATATACAATTTCATATAGTAATATTTAAAATATAGTGAATTAATATTATAATTATAAAAAATATAGTGAATGAATATAATAATGACAAATAATATAGTGAATGAATATAAGAATGATAATAACAATTCCATTTGTGGACCTGAAAGTTTAGACAATGTAACTGCGAGAAAAAAAAATAATATAAAATTATCTCATAAAACTTGGAACATCCATGGATGATCAGAAATTATATAGCAATAGAATAGTAAACCTTAAATTTCGATGTGCTATTCCGTTTCCTTGCAATAATTTTTGTAGTGAGTCTCATCGGAAATAGTGATTTTAATGAAATGAATTTAAATGCAATTATGTCACATCATTTAATATCATAACATAAAATAATAAACCCGACGTTATAATATAAAATAATAATACCAGCAGGCCAGTAAACTATAGTAGAATACATATATCCGTAACTAAGCTGACCATCCACTCATCGAAAGACTTCCACTGTTGCAGTTTCTATTGGATTAAGATCTACAAAGATTAGAATTTGTTTTCACAATAATAGTCAGAGAACATAATAAACGTAGGTACAAGATATATCTGACATCTACTGGTATGTTACTGAAAATAAAAATTAGATGCGTATTAATATCATCATAATATTGGAAAAACTGAAAACAGCTAATAATAAGGCGAAATAAATTTCATATGAGCATGAATCCAAAAACCGAATCTTAATAAAACTAAAATTAAAAAATTAAAAAAGTGAATTTTTCGATAGCTCTTGTTTATCTGGACCCATAAATGATTCTTTATGTCTGTGAAATAGGAAATAAATGATTGTAAACTGTTAGGTTTTATATTAATATATATTTTTGATGAAGAAGGAAAGAGCTTTTTTTAAGTAGAATTTTTCGAATATGATCCTTTCTAAAATAAAACATTAAAAACCTTCCTATCTTTTCAAATACATAACGTAGGTTAGATGAGCAATAATTGACAAGGATGCACCAATGCGAAGCTAAAAATGACTTATAAAAAAGCATACAAAATGTAGTAAATGGATGTTACAATATAAAATGATAATAATTTCGTTTGCATTTACATTTCTGCAGATTGTGGTCCTGCTGCAATTGTATACGGACCCGCGCATCCACCATAAACCTGAAAGCTTAGATAATGTACCATAGCCACGAGAAAAAAAATTGATTTAAAATTATTTTATAAAACTTGGGATATCCATGGATGATCTGAAATTGTTAGCATATAAAGAATAATGAACCTAAAATTTCGATGTGCTGCTCTGCTAATAAAAGTGATATAACCACAATGGAACTGACTCTTAGCTTCGAGTCATGATCTCTACTGAGCCCTTGCGGCACGTCAAGCCGGCCAGTTCAGCGCAAGGGCCCCAAAAAAAAATAAAAACTAAACCTACCAACCCCGAAACCACCCACCACCACCCCAAACGAACCCCCCCCCCATCACACACAACCCCCCCAAAAACCAATTAAAACCACCCCCCATTAAAATAAAATTTCCCAACCCAGCCTTTTTAATTTTTTTAAAAAAAAAATTTTTTTATATATATAAAACATCCCCCCCCCTCCCCCCCCCCCAACCCCCATATTTTTTTCATCCGAAAAAAAAAAAATTTTCGACGTTGATTCGTGATTAATTTCATGCACTCGCGATTAAATATGCGCAAAAATTAACGTTACTAAACCGCCCGCTAGATATGCAACCTGCATAAGAAAACTCTGTACACCCCGTGGTGAATGCACCTAAAATAATGTGCAAGCTTTTCACCCGCCCGTGCGCGTTGTTTTCGTTTGCTGCTTCTGACCAGCAAATGGCCGTTCTTTACATTGCACTACTCTTCTTTTTTTTTTCAGTCCACACTCCGCCAATAATGCAAATCCCCGTTATGTGGCGACTTTATATCGAACTTCAAAACTGCTAATAATCATCGATTAACTCGCGACAAAGCGCAAGAACCCTCTAAACTAATAAATTATGCCCGAGTGTCACAATATTACCACTAATAACCAAAACTAAGCTGATTTAACTCTTCGTCCGGGTGCGAGGGCGAAGCACAAAAACAAACAAAAGACGGGGAAATACTACCGACACTCACACATTTCGAGAGGGAATCGATTATATTCACTACGGCTTACACAATTTTCGCGGAGATTTTATGATTTCACTGTTAGCTCAAGTTAAATTACGAATTATTGTTTGATTTTTTTCGCGAAAACGACGCAGCAAAAAACAAAACACGTCAGTTTCGAAGCACGGCTTGCTGCGATCCATTTTTTTTTTTTTTTTTTTTTTTACATAAAAACTAAAAAAAAACGATGCTTTCCTTTTTTTTTACAACCCCCCCCCCTTTTTTTTTTTCTCTCTTTTTTATTATTTTTTTTTTTTTTTTTTTTTTTTTTTTATTTTTTTTTTTTCCCCCCCCAAATTTTTCTTTAAAAACACAACCCGCTAATTTTTTTTTTCTTTTTTTCCATTTCCTCGCGCTTTCCCCCCAAAAAAAAAAAATTTTTTTAACCAAAACAAACACAAAACTACTCTGTTCACCATCACAAAAATCTTTGAACGATCCTGCTCGTTGGTGGTTAGCAGGGCGTTCCCCATGCAGCAGTTCCTGTTTCCTAGGTTGAAGTATAGATTTACTGTTCCTCCCACTGCTTGGTGGCGTTGTTGCTCATCTAAGAGTTGTTTTTTTTTCTGAGTTCTTCTCAGGGTTGCCCTTCCCGAGTGAACGACGGCGTCTTGCAGTTGGTATTGTCTAACCGAGGTCCAACGAGCATCAGTCTCAGCAGTAGCATTTTGAATCCAAAAATAACGCTTACAGTCAGGCCAACACTCGTAAATTAACAATCAATTTGAGTTAAAAAAAACATCTGTCCAGCAATCAGGAATAACTCCGCTCAGTTTATTATATTAGACATCGAAGAATTCGAAGAAATTAGTAACTATGTCAGTGTTTGAAAATACACTGATGCCTAGTCTGCCTCAACAGACAAGAAATAACGAATAAGCTGCGGATATTGATCGATTTTTTTTCAAATGTTAAAATCGATCGTAAGTTTTAGGCCGATTCGGGGGACTAAGAAAGATTCTGTTAGGGTGAAGCATAACTTCCGCATCGAATCTTTTCCCATCAGTCATCGTTATAACTCAGCCGTATACAAATCAACTTGATTTTTAAAGCATATATAGCTAGGTGACCAAAAACAAACTGACCCCATGATCACGAAGTCATTTGTCCTCATGCCACTCTAAGTCTCTGGTTCAGACAGATTGGTCAACATTTACCCATTTCCCAAGCGCGTTGAGTTCTGTGTGGAAAACATAATTAAAATGTATGGAGGAAGATCACAGTATCAGTTGTAAGCCGCTAGGTGACGCTGTAAGTGTCGAAGTACCGTCAAGTCTTATATTCTATTATATTCTTATATAGATTTTTTGCCTTAGACCGCAAGATAATCTAAGCATACACAAAAAAGTTATAAGCAGTTTTTTAAAGTGATGTCTGACTGATAACTGCGAAGATTTGGCTCAAATTTGAACAAGAGACTCAGGGTTGCATGGGAAACTAGTTGCTCTATGATTTGCAGAACCTTCGAAAATTTTACACATCACTTACGCTAATCATGTAAAAAAAATCAAGTCTTTTACTTTCCGTATGCGTCCTATGTTCGGGCTCCTCGTTGGCCCGCCCCCCCCTCCCGGGATCGGATATTATCACTGCCTCGATGGCGCCCACCCGTCATTGCAGGCGGCGACGTCTCGTCACAACTCCTGACCACGCCGAAGATCTCCTCGATCCCCCCCTCCACTTCCCCCTAGTTTTAAAACAGCTTAGCAATAGCATCGACCGACGATAATTGGTCCAATACCGAAGTATTTCTCCACCCTATTATCTGTTCTTTGATCTGGAAATGCTCCACTGCAAAGAAAGGGAAGTTCTACGTAAAAAAACAAAAACTTCTTTCTACGTTTGAAAGACACACCTCTTGATGCCATCTGAATCTCAGGAAACGTGCCCTAGCAACGGTTGTGTAGTTCACAGTTGTTTTCTTCAGTGTGGTTGGATGTAAACAGATCAAAGAAACAACAAAATAGGCGCACGTGCTCCATTCCAGAAGAATAACCAACCATGTGTCCCCATCAAAGTGGACGTTTCAATGGACGCTAGAGAGTGACCTTTTTCCTATAAAAGCATTCCAAGAATTTTGCACCATACGATGTTCTTTATTTGGCTGTGGAAATCCCGTTGAATGAAAAAATACTCGTATCATCTCCGGTTAGAGGAAGGATAAGCTATTCCGATAAATGTAAATCTAGTCCCGTTTAGTCAATTTGCCGTCCAACCGCAACACAAAGATGGAATTCTATACAAAACAACTATTGTTGTTCCAGCCAGTTGTTCGAGCACGTCTTATCCAAGAGGCGGCAACTGTAGTTAAACCCGAACCGGATAAACCAAACATTACACACAGTAGGAGGATGGCATATGCTGGCTTCGGCCGTTGTCGCTTGTAGAGCAACAGACTATAAAATGAATACCAAACATCTTCCCCCCTGTTGTTATCTAAAGCCTGTGCACGTTAAAACTTGGATGATTTTAAATGAGCTGAACGTTTGGTGAAGATTGTCAATGCCTTTTACACATGTATTTCTTTACAAGTAACTCTGGAAAGAACGACATGGTGTTCTTAACATTGTTCCAACGCATCAAACCAACAGTTAAAGAGATTCAGCACCGAATGCAACATTTTACACAATAGATCTGAACGAGTCCGAATTTTAACGTGCACAGTGCTAATCGTACCCGGTCGTACTGTAATTGCGTCCTTATCTATCTATATCCAACCACCCACCTTTGACAGATCCGCTTGCTGGGTATTGATTTTCTCCCGCTGGTACTTGATAAGCTGTATTAGATCCCTGTACTGTGCCGTGCTCTGCAGAGGCCCATCATTCAAATTCAGTTCACTCAGCAGAAGCAACTCGTTAGCATTGCTGGTTCCACTGCTGATGCTCCCGCTGCCGATGCTACCCCCGCTGCCACCAGGAGCTATACTGTTCCCCACTGCCGCAGCGGCCGCAGCATTCAGTGCCAGATTCATGTTGATACTATCCTTCTCGAGTTTCCTGTTGATATTGAGATTGTTGAGGGTTTGACTATTACCGCTGCCATTGCTGCTAATGCTTGCGTTCGGATTGCTGTTATTCAAGTTGTCTAGTTTGTGAGATAAGGGTGAATTTCTTGGCGGCGGTGGATCACGGTATGGCGGAGGAACTAACGCACCATTTGACGAGATTCCTGTGATGGGCGAATTGTTGTTGCTAGAGCTATTGCCAATGAGGAGATTGTGATTGCTATTACTGCTAACGCTACTAATGCTACTGCTGTCGAGAAGTAAACTATCGTTACTACTCAAGTGATGGCTTCCCCCACCAGGAAGACCTCCAACGAACCGAGAAGTTGTGTCCTTCAAGGTAGCCCCCACAATGGTGGTTGTGGTGGTGGCAGTTGTTGTGCCGGATGGATGATGAAGGTGGCCCAAATGATGGTGACCACCGGTATTGATTCCGTTGCTGTACAGCAGTCCGTTCAGCTTTCGATCCAACGAATTTCGGAGATCGGCTGCATTAAATTCTCCAACAATGGTATTGCTCCCACCGCCAACAACCGCTTGCTGGTGATGGCCCTTGGGCTTTTTGATAACACTGGCATACGTTGCTTCCACATTGTTCTGCTGATTACTGCTAATACTACCACTGGTTGCAATTCCGCCCACACCGATACTGCTGCTACTGGTGCTGCTTCCGCTTGAGCTAGTACTGTTATGGGGTGACTTCTGCTGCGGGATTCCCTTCACTATGCCAATATTTTCGACCTTGATGATACCGGTACCGATGGGGGTGGTGTGGTTGTTGTTGTTGTTGCTGTGGATATTGCTATTGCTGAAGCTTTTGATGATGGTGTTGCTGCTGCTGTTGTTGTTGTTGTTATTGCTACCGACGGTCTTCAAGCTTGGCGGTGATCTGGAATTTGAGAACGAGAAGAGAAAACACCGAAATTGATAATTAGGCTGGGATATAGGTGTGAGGTGTGAAGGTTTGGGTTGAGAGTTGTTAGGATGACGGGTTTGTCTCTAGAGCACGGGGAAAACTTAAGATTACTCAAAACGGGCACACAGTATGATACCTTCAGAGTGAGACCCGCAAGTCATGGAATCTGCACTCGTGTCGAACTTCCTCGGCACGCCACTGTCTGGTGGAAATTAATCATTCACACCGCAAATTTGACCTTTTCTGATGTGATTAAAAGCTAATTGATTTTGGCAAGCCGGTGAGCACGCATTGACGCATCACTGAAGGCGCGCGTGACGAGCGAAGGCAACGTTGGTAACAAGTCGGTCGGTTCGGTGGCATTACGATGCTGAACTCAAGGGAAATCAAACATTGTCTGCGGGGGGTGAGAAGGCAAGGTTTAAATTGAATCTAATCAAATCCGTAACTTCAGTTACTAATTCAGTGACGCTGACTGAATCGCTATAGTTTGCCCAACCCAGGCGTTTAAAGAATTAATTCCAAAAAGCGATTGACTTTCAATTGGCTTTAAATTTGATTTTTACGAGCTTTACTGATTACAGAAACACTGTAGGGAATTGGAGGGGCCCTTTTCCGTTCGGGGAATAAAGTCACTCTGTTATCTATCCCTTTCAATTTGGTGAAGAATCTCTCCCGCAGATAACGACGACGATGACGACGGTGCCAGGATGTTGTAAGCGAAGCAAACTGCAACGGTTTGAATTTTATGTGAAATGACAAAGACGCCAACATGCCATTTTACTGCTCCCGGCGAGAGTGGAAGATTGTGAATGGTTTTTGACTTTTTTCTTCCTGGAACTTCGACGTTGTTTCGTGATTTTTCTTTATGGTAGTGCTTGGATTTTATTGTTATTTTTTCATTCGAGCTTGAGGCACGTAATTGCAAATGGGAAAATGATGGACGCGATTCAAGTGGTGAATTTTGATAAATTGTTGTTGAAATACGAAAACTTTCTGGGAAATCTATTGAAATCGTCAGAAGCGGTGCCTTATGTGTATGGATTTGGTTGTTACTGGATATAGCGAGAAAGTTTCAATGTTTGTATGAAAATATGGGGGGCTCAATTATAAAGAAGGAGGTGGTGGATTTGTTTCTCAATCTGTTCGAGTGGGCCATTTAACACAAAGGATGTTGGACATTCGTTACAATGAACAGAGGAAATCAAACATATTTCATTAAAGGTATGCGCACAGCAAAATCTCGCCATGGTTTATTAGCCACATCTTTTTTAATTGTCAATATAAAGATGTCACCAATACCGCTAATGCAATGTCCTTGTGTGTGTGAATATGTATTTTATTGAAAATGGACTCGAAAGAACAAAAAAAAATTTGCACAAAAATGTGGAAAATTTGTCTATGTCGCATCATGACAAAGCAAAATCACTCGGAGTCCCTCGTTCAACAGTAAGTAGCGTTTTGAAACGCTTCCGGGATCGGTTCTCTCGATCGGAAACCAGGATTTGGCGGCAAGCGGCACGACAACTTCAAATCCCAGCGGGATGCAGTGCTTTGGCTGATTAAGCAAAACCCGATCCTTTTCATCCGAGATGTGGCTAAAAAGGTCAAAACATCGAATTCTTCCGTTCAAAAAGTGAAGAAAGGAACGAATAGCAAACCAGTTCAAAAACAATAACTTAATGGATGGTATCAAACGCAAAGTTAGAGCATACGGAAATAATTTATATATATCGTTTGTTCGAACCAGGGGCCTGGCAACCCTATCCCATTTACTTGCGTTTCACAGTATGCAACATATCGCGGGCCTTATGTGATTAAGGCCCGCCTGACGTTTGTTATTACGGGTACGACCGCCAGTTTTGTTTACAAACAATGAATCTTTTGACGCTTGGATGTTTGAAATGTTGGCTACAGGACAGTGACTGTCCGTCAGGTCCCTGGTTCGAACGAATTGGGTGGTTCCCGTTGTCGTTCGAAAACTTTTTCGTTTATTTTTTTGGCAAGCTGACAAACGGCACTTTGGACTGGCGAATCGGGTGTACGAAAAGAGTTTAATTTGAGATTTTTCTCGTTGGTTCGAGACATTTGGAAGTGGTTATTGCGACATTGCGACAACCGGATCCTTTGTCAGGGTGTTAACTGTCTGTAAAGCCTGGGTGAAAATAAAAATGCCTTGCGTACTGAAAATTTTATTAACTTTGAAACAGGATAAAATCAAATCCTTCAAACCTTTGCTAATGCGGAAGCAAACATGTTAATTTATCTGGTGCTTGCAATTATTTTCAAGGCTCCTGTTTATACAGGAGTGTTTATACAAAGTTGAATATTTTTATAAATTATTTTCGATAATGATACAACAGAGATTTTTCTTGCGGTTTTTTTAAGATAATAAGATATTTAAGGTATATTTTTAAGTAATTGTCTTAGAATAAAATAATTTTGATATGTTTGTTGGGATTTTCTGGTGTTTGATTCATACAGTAATGAAACGAACTAACTTTCCTGAGGATACCAGATCAAATCATGTAATAGAGACCATTATTAATGAAATATCAAGCTGAAGTGTGGTTTTTGGTGTAGGAATTAATGAATAATTGATAAATGTAGAAGTGCTTTTAGAATACTGAATTGACAGTAAGTCAAGGCCAATTTGCCTTGAGCTCTAAATTGCCTTAGTAATATTCTTCAATATTTATTAAAATCGCATTTTAAGAAATAAATTCTTCTTGGAAAACTTGATTAAAGGATTGAACGTCTGAAATAAATTAATTAAAATCAGACTAAGGATTAGCATGTCTTAAGTATTTTTTTTAAATTCTCCTAAAAATAACATAACGTATAGATGATCTTTTTGGATTGTCAATTTGTATTTATTTTGACGTAGGACTACGTTTTTGTTTTTTATACTGGGGCACAATTTAAAAAATATCGCATTGCGACCGCCACGAAAAGTGGTCAGGTTTTGAGTATCAATATCCCAGTCATTTCTCAAAAGATTTTCAAAATTTTTACACCGATCGATCGGAAGTATTTCACATCAATTTCAATACAGAACATTGTTGATTTTGGGCCACATACTATTGAAAAATTCATAAATGTTAAACCTTGCCTTAAAAAGTATATTAACTCCTTCAGGCCTAAGGGGTCACATATGACCCCAAAAGGATAATGGCTGTAAAAAATCACATAGACTGAATAATAGTGTACACTGTCTTCGGCAAATTTGTTTTCCATAACTTTTTCTATCTGAAAAAATATTAAAATAAAGATGATTTTAAGGCCTAATTGACGACCTAGAACATCCTGAATATGAAGAAGTTCAGGAAGAAAAAAATAAATGCATTATTAATAGTGTGCAGCGTTGTTTTAGAATATTGTACATATGCATACGTATTCTTAAATTCTCGTTGATAAACGTTCAACATTTTTGTATCTAACTGGAAGTTTCTAGGTCATCCAAAATGTACTTGAGTTCAAAACTTCAGATTTACAGTTGTAACAGTAGTTTTTAGGACTATATAAGGTTATGATATTTATTCAAACATATTGAATGAACCTTTTAGAAGGCTAACAGTCATTATTTGATAACCTCATGATGTTCTAGGTTATCTAAACTATACTTGAGTTCAGAACTTAAGATCTACAGTAGTAAATATAGCTCTTTGGGCTGTACAATGTTACGCTTTGTATTCAACCATATTCAGTAAATATTTTCGAACGTAAAAATAACATTATAACATAAACCGGAATACTCTAGGTCATCCAAACTGTCCTTGAGTTTAGAACATAAGATCTACAGTTGTAACAGTAGGTGTTTGGAGTGTGCAAGGGGACAATATGTATTTAAAAATATTGATTGAATAGTGTGGAAGGTCAACATACATAATGCGACAATCTTGGGATATTCTAGGTACTCCAAACTGTCCTTAAGTTCAAAACATAAGATCTACAGTTGCAACAAAAGTTTTTTGAGCTATATATGGTGACCATATGTATTCAAATATATTCAAGGAATCTTTTGGATCAACAGTCATTATTTTAGGTAATCCAAACCGTCCTAGAGTTCAGAACTTGGAATCTACGGTAGTAACAGTAGTTATTTGGGCTATACAAAGTTACGTCACGTAATCGAGTATATTCAGTGAATATTTTCGAAAGTAACAATACACAAGAAGATAATCTTGGGATGATCTAGGTCATCCAAACTGACTTGGCGTTCAGAACTACAGATTTACAGCTTTAACAGCACAGTTTACACTTTGATTGTTGTTTGTTGTATTCTCCCAATACGCGGAGTAACGATCTATGACGAAATTTTTCAGAAGCAGATAATTTCCCATCAACATGAGAGGCTCTAGGAGTGGACAGTAATTTATTGCTAGAACTAAGAGAAATGAAGAGAAAGTATTGATAGTTCCGTTTAGCGTAACGGCAGGCTTTGAAAATTGAAAGATACAAGTTGAAAATGAGCGGAGGGCATATGAAGGTAGTATACGATCGGACGCATAATCTTTTACCAAGCTACCCGATGCAGGGTTGGCAAGGGGGAGGATACCACGACCGATCGTGCTCTTATACTACCTATTGCTTTGTTCTGGTTCTAGCGATTTGTTTGTTTCCCTCTCCCAATGCCTAACATGGGTGAGCAATTATCTCTTGCTGTTGGGTTTATTTTTCGCATGTACCGACTATTTCACACATATTATTCCCATAGTAGAAAGCCCATTATTGGGGGAATCCATTAACTCATACTGGTGGGGACCAGTATTTGCACCACTCACCGTCATTCCTCTCCGAGGCCTATAAGTAATATTATTTGCTTTTAATCGCTAGAACCAGAACAAAGAAAAGTCACCTGCAGTGACGTGAGTTTCCATTTGATTTACCCAGAAGAGTCACATCACTGCAAGTGACTTTTCTCACTTCACCAAGTGACAAACGTCACTTCGATTCTCGAAATAACCCTCACAGCCTCGAGTTTAAATTTCAGAATTTTCTAACACATTTTAATTTTTTTTCCTTCATGATATCACAGCGGAACAAATTCACGTCAATCTTCTTCAGAAGTATAGCCTACTATCGGAATTCGCAGAAGCATCTCTAGTGATTAAAAGATCAATCTTCAAAAAGACTGCCTGTGACCGGAGCTAAGGAGGTTCCAGTAAGTTAAAGATAAAATGCGTATTAATAGGGCAAGCAAAATAACGAATATTTTTTCAAAACCTTTTCTCCAGTATGATATTTCCATTATTTGATCTTTCCAATCGCTTTCGATTTACGGAGGCGATATTTTATGTAATTTGACAAATATTACTAGAAACTTCGTCCATTACGATTGAAACGATCACTCCTGATTTACTAGAAGTTAGAAAGAGTAATATTTTCAAACGGAATGATTTAGGAGGAGACATAGTTTATTTCACTAGTAAATATTTTAGCATTTGCTTCAATTTTTCTATTCCTGCTATTTTTTCAAGTTGGACCTCAGTGCGGCTAAGCACTAAGAAGTCCCTTAAATTGTTCGCTTGAACTGG